>CM068828.1:86690944-87890944 GCA_028554795.2 Sinohyriopsis cumingii | reverse complement strand
CTGCCACACTGCAGACATCGTAGCGATATGACTGAAAAATTGTTACAGTTACGTTAAAAATCTAGATCACACACACACACGAACGCACGCATTCATTTTCATATATATGTGACATGAAAGGTCGGTGACTAAATGTTATTACATGAAATGTTTAATAATGAATTCTAACATTGTTGAACTATCGCTCTATTTCATATTTAGTAGTAGTAATAGTTGTTGTTGTTGTAGGGTTTAACGCCATTTTTCAGCACACGATATGTTGAAAATGGTGGCCAGTATTAATGGTGGAGGAAGAACCCGGGAAAACCCCGGAAAGAACCACCGACCCACGAGAAGTAACGGGCAAGCTTTCTCACATACCCACATTGGCCGAATCCGAGACTCTAATCCACACAGACAGAGGTGAGATGGCAGTGATCCATAACGGAGTTCGCTTTAGACCACTCGACCGCTCGGGGCCCCATTTAGTAGTAGTAATAACGACAATAATAACAATATGAAGAACTAAATACCACAACATCTATCAAAGTCACATCGCTGCCACTACCCCTAATGTACACATCATATGCCGATCAGGGGTTATACAAGCTCTTGAAGTTAATTGTCACACAATAATTGTATTTTTTAAAATAATCTGCTTACCCTTACGTTTTCAGTCGTACACATACAGGTTATCTAAATTCTATCTGTGCAAACTAGATTCGTAGTTGATTATAGTGCTTCGCTCTTTTGTCAGGGTCAATACGTGCATATACATACATATCGTGGTAACAGTGCCAGTTGGTATTTGAATTAAAGAGCACGTGATCATCCGGCCACAGAGAAGTTACAAAGTAACATAATCAAATCGATATGCATTTCAAACACGGGCAAGTATTACGGATGTAAGTAAACATGACAGTGCTGTTGGAGGAGTGCAAGGAGAGTGGAATGTGCACCAGTCGTGTGTTGTGTCAGTTCGGCCAGCTAAGTGTTATCTGTACTGAACATTGTGTATTTCTTTACACAAAGAAACACGGAGTTTATTGACTTATACAATGGCGGAAGCCAAGGCTAGTGATGAAGCCAAAGAGTTGAGCTGCCCCATATGTTTAGAAACGTTTGAATCACCAAAGGTATTGACATGTTTACATACATTTTGTGAGAAATGTATATGTAAGCATGTTCGTAGTATGAAAGAGGAGGGCGTGCAGTTAGACAGTATCACGTGTCCCATATGTAGAAGCCACAACCTTCCCCCGTTGACCGACCAGACCTTGGATGACTGGGCTGCCAAGCTTCCAAATAATTCTATGGTTTTGTCAAGTTTGACACTGAACCAGTCCGGCAAGGATGATATAATTCACTGCCAACCATGTTTGACAGACGGTAAGCGCAACATATCCTCGGCATTTTGTGTCAACTGTTCGGAGTATCTATGTAACATTTGTCACGATTATCATAGAAAATTCAAAGTAAGCAACAACCACACTACTACACTTGTGTCAATGCCAGAAAATCAGATCTTGAGTGAAAATAAAGACAGATTGTTTCGGTGTTCAAGACATCTGAAAAAATACACATATTTCTGTCAAGAAGAAAAAGATCTCTGCTGTAGTAAGTGTGCCATAACAGATCACAGAAGTTGCAATGATTTGATTTTAATCGAAAATCTATCCAAAAATGTTACAGAAAGTACAGAAACAAAGAAAGTATTAGGAAATTTACATTCACTGAGACAGATGTTTCTGACATTGTTCGATAATAGGCTAAAAAATCTAGAATCTATCAAGCAAAGCAAAACTGAAATAACCGAGGCAGTCAAAGGATGGAGTACGGAAATTAAAGAGCTAACAGATAAACTGGAGACGGCAACTTTAGAGAAACTGGAACAAGCATATAAACAAGAAGCGGTTATTATATCGGATCAAATAGTGGAATGTAAAAGCGCCATAGCTGCCATAGAAACATCTGAGAGGATATTATTCCAAGAGAATAAATCAAACGATGGCACAAAATTATTCATGACAATAACGAGAGTATCTCAGCAAGTTTTGAAGTACTTGAAAAAATTTGATGGAATGGATGATGAATGTAGGGACATAACGCTTGAATTTCAAAGGGACAAGAATTTTGAGGGAGTTGTTAAAACGTTACGTTCATTAGGAGAAGTGCTCAGTAAGGCGTCGAAAATTCCTGGAGTATTCCCTGAAATATCATTTCAAAGAGCAATGGTGCTGGCGCCTCGCGCTCAAAAGGACTCGATGCAAACATGGAACGCAAAACTCGAGGACGACGTTGTAACCTGTGAAATGTATTCGGGTATTTTCCTCAGTGACGAATGTATTGTGTTATGTGATAATGGAAATAAGAAACTGAAACTATTTGACCAATTGTATCATTGTGTGTCATACCTGAAGATGACAGATGAACCGCGGTTTATGTGCAGCGTGGACACCGAGACTCTGGCCGTTACCATTGGTGGAGGGAAAATTGAGATTGTTTCGGTAGCCAGTACTTTAACAAAACTTCGTAGAATTTCTGTTAACGGCGAATGCTATGGATTAGCTTTTTACCACAAAAACTTTATTGTTGATATATTTGATGGAAAACAAGATACATTTCTTATATATAACAATTCAAATAAAGTAATGAAACAAATTCCGTTACCTGACCACGAGATTTCTCCTTCTGATGCACTGTGCGTGAGCCCTGACGTACAGTCAATTTATTATACGGTCGAGGATAGACTTGTTACATTAGATATGGATGGGAAAGAATTAAGCACGTTTGAGAGTGAAGATTTAAAAGGTGCATGTGGAATCACTGTAGACAATAATGGAATCCTGTATTGCTGTGGTGAAAAATCACAAACTGTAATTCAGGTAACACCTGCAGGGAGGCAACTTGGTGTGTTACTATCAAGTGAGGATGGACTCAAGAATCCTATTGGCATATGCTTGAATAAGAAGAATAACGTCATACTTGTAACTGAAAGAAAGTCAAATGAAGTCAAAATGTTCAAGCTTATATAGTTAGTATCTTTCACTCTTTGATTTACGCAATTCACATATGATCCTGTTGTAAGACCTGGATATGAAGGAAAACTATGTTAAAATGTATATTTAATACATTATGAAGTAGTGCAACAATGGATTCTGTTAGTAATTAGTCTTAGAACTCTTCAGTAGTACTAATGCATGGATATGAATGACACTGGTATTTAGATGACTTGTATATGACTGGTATAATCCATTACTTTGTATTTGTTCAAGTACATCATGGTGTTGCACTTATTGATTAATTGAAAAATTCATAATTAATCCAAGACTGTTTGAATAAATATTGGCATTAGATGTTTACATACCTACTTTTCAGTCTGTATGTTTTCATACATCTCAACCATAACAGACTTTATGCCTTTGGATCAGTTTGATGTTATATGTTTTCAGAATTAGAAATTTGTAATCCCTTCAATACATTGTTACCCATTTCATGGCGTTAATTAAGAAGGAATTACCACACACAAGACAAGAATATAAATCGAAAATAAAAGAAAATGTTATGTAACAGATATTGCATTAGAAAGTCACTTTGTCTGTGCATCGTCTTGTCTGTCTGTACGCTTCCATAAATCAAACATATCCGCCAATATTTCAACCTACCTATCTATCTGCCTAACAGTTTATTTTTCTACTTGTCTACAACCAACATATATAATCTATCCATCTTTATTCCGAAAAAAAAAGACCTGTGCAAAACTGCTCTACACAAAGCTTCTTTGTTTCAGATTGTTCAAATGAGGCTGGCCATATTGTCTGAGGCTGGCCATATTGTCGAATCGTCAGTTTTATTTAAACTCATGGTTCACAAACAGTTTTTGTCTGTTCGACATGATCATGATTTTCTGGAGAAATGAGTTAATCTAAACACGTCTTTCTGGTTACAGCTGGTCATGACGGCCTTGATATTTAGATCGAGTATGATCCTAGTCTGACTACTTGTAGAAAGTCACGCCTATGACAAATGAAACCCAATCGCCCATACTAGGAAATTTTAAGTTTGCTAAGAAATTATTTTGAATAGAACAACTTTACAGTTAATAGAGAAAAAATGTCCCTTAATAAGGCATTCATATGAGGTTTCTTCAAGGTCATACACATTTCTATTGCTGAATGGGAGAAAAAGCATTTGCTGAGGCCCAAAAGCTACTGTTTTCTAAAGAATTAAAATTACATCTAATGTTAGTAAAGAAGGTGTTGCCTTCATAGATGAAGCAAAATATGCAAGGACTCTTAGGAGAGTAACTTTACAAAGGGTGGTAATTTGGTCACCAGGATATATTTGAAATAAAATGAGATTGCAACATAAAACTAGTTTTCGTCTGCAACATACGTTCAGAAGCATTGTTAAATTACAAATAGTAAAGTTCCGCCGGATTAAGAACAATGAACAAAACTTTCATGACGGTTGTTCATTGCTTTCCGGAGGTTTAGCTATAAAAGGTTATTAAATGACAAGAAAACATTCCCAAAGCTTTGTAACATGCACTTTGGTTACAGGTTATGAAATTAATATGAGCATAAAGGATATCGAGTATCGGCAGACATGATTGTTTGAAGTGTGTATTTAATGATTGTAAGGTATTTTCTACTTAATTCAGTCATAATAACAATCTTGAAAACAGGAAAATATTTTAAAATTAAAAAACATATTTCTTGTGACGCACAAAATTAGATCTTTGTAACGTATTGTTTGGACTGTAGACAGTAGAACGAATGGGAAAGAGAAAGAAATGTGTTATGATGGTGGGGCATTCTTCTTTCCTTCATTTTTCAGTTTGCCTATCACTTTTTATTTTGTGTGATACACGAAATGAGGTATTTGTAGCATATTATATTGAGTGGAAAAAAATAGAATGTAGGAGAAGCATAAAGAAAATTACGTCAGGAAGTTTTCTTTTCATCATCTTTCACTTGCCTATCCCTTTCTTTGTATGTCCTTTAGCCTTCCTAAATTTAGTATTCATTAAAGTTTTTTTTTAGTTTTTGTTTTCTACTTCTAGTTTACCTGGATTCCTGAACGGATTAAACAGCTTCATATATATATATATATATATATATATATATATATATATATATATATATATATATATATATATATATATATATATATATATATACATATATATATATATATATATATATATATATATATATATATATATATATATATATATATATATATATATATATCTGTGTGTGTGTGTGTGTGAGAGAGAGAGAGAGAAAGAGGGAAGATGTGATGCTTTCCAAAACCATCACAGATGAAAACAAATCAGATAAAGCAGTTGACTTCATTTTTCTTTTTGAATGTTCCATACTTTTGCATTGTTACCACTCTATAATCTTAAACTATGTAACAGAAAAGAACGAGAATCAACAGGTTTTGTGAAATTTAACAAATAATTTATTTCCTTGGAATACAAAGTGCAAATTTAAAAACAACGTACATTATTGTGAATTAAATCCCAAATAATTCATTCACAAGTCCAAAAGTATAGAATATTCCGAATAAATTCCAGTGGTGTTCCTGATGAATTCCAATTTTGAATACGATAATGTGGAAGTAATCTCCAATGTGCTAACGTGCCAGCTGTCTTGAAGTATCACAATGATATAATCCAAAATGTCCTTGAATGAATTCACAATAATCCCAAAATAGTGATTTTGTCCTAAACCAATAAGCACTTTGTAATTCAAATGAATAATCTAAATAAAGAAATTCATTCCTATCAACTAAACAAAATTAAACAGGTTTCACTAATACTGATGTTAAGACATGGAAAGAGTAATTCTCAAGTAAACAACGCAAATATACAATAACAGAACCAGACTGAGTGTCGTTTTCCTATCAAATTCGTAAACACTTTGCTTCTAGAACATTCTTATTTTCTAAAAATAAACGAGACCTTGATTCCAACATCTGTAAACATGTTTACCTCCATGTAATAAATGATCTTAAAATATAATCTAAAATCATTGACAAATATTAGCTATGTAATATGATGTTTAGGAAATAAAACAACATTATTAAGGTATGGCCAACTCAACCCTCAATTATGGACAATTGTAAAGTACACAGTGCACACACACACACACACACACACACACACCACACACACATATATATATATATATATATATATATATATATATATATATATATATATATATATATATATATATATATATATATATATATCTTGATGCAGAAGTTTTGATATATTTAATAAAATAAATACGGTAGCTATTGCAAACTCGGTCAACCAATCAAAACGCGTAACACATCCCGCCTCATTACTTAATTTCAATACCTCCGCGATGGAGAGCGTGGTACTGTAATTACATCGCGAGTCGGAATGCAGCTGAGTTTACAAGAATTAAGTATGTTAATCAAGAATCATGATAGAGATACATTGGTATTTAACAACGTATGCATCAAGGTAACTAAATATAGTAATATCAAGATATGGCATGTTTAATGTGTTTCAAAACCTACCGAAAGCGTGGCAAGTTTCCATAGCGTGACAGCCTTCGGTTTCGTGAGGGAATCTTCTCTCCATCACGACACCTCTCGAGGGAAGGATGTATTTATGTGATTTTATTAGGAAATATGAGGACATACGACTGAAGTGTTCGTTACACTACTGACCATAACATTGCTCTTCGTCCTTATCTTGCTACGATGGTCCAGAGAGAGAGAGAGAGAGAGAGAGAGAGAGAGGCGGCCTTTGGGACATTTTCATATTTAATTAATAATAATCGATTTCTAGAACATTATAATAGCTTTAAGAAACAACAAAATAACAAGAACAACAAGGCATTAAATAAGTTACAGTATGTGTAACCCGTAACCGAATTTAACGTATAGTGTCGACAGGATATGGCAATTTGGTATCATTGATATTATAAGCACTGTATATAAATCTCAAGGAAAGTGTAAACATACCGTTACGATGAACCATGTTTTTGTAGGTTACTTGGTGTGATGTCAGTTTCAAGGTTTCCATCCAGCCCAAATTGCTTTTCTCTCTCACTCCAGATTTCAGCGTATATTGTCACTTATGTGGAGGGGGGGGGGGGACCGGAAGCGGAAAGGATTGCGTTGAAATTGTGTACCATGTTAAATTCAATTGAATACGGTGATCATCAATTCTTTTATTCTTACTCTCATACGTCACTAATGATTAATGAGTGGAAATTCATTATATATATATATATATATATATATATATATATATATATATATATATATATATATATATATATATATATATATATATATATAAAATCACATAAATATGGACCGCTCCGGTGGCCTAGTGGTTAGAGCGTCCGCCTCGGATGCGGGAGGTCGTGGGTTCGATCCCCGGCCGAGTCATACCAAAGACTTACAAATTAAGAGGTTAGTTTTAGGACTGGTCGGCCTGGTGTCAGGATAATGTGACTGGGTAGGACATCATGCTACGTCTGCGGCATGATGCCCCAGTGCTAGACATCACTATAAACTGTCACACTGCAAACATCGTAGCAATATGACTGAAAAATTGTTAAAGCTACGTTAAAAATCCAAATCACACACACACATTACTTTTCCTTAAATACTGCGCAGGACAAATGCATTTTTCCCGTCGATCACATAATTTATAATGGATGCATTATTTCATCTATTTGTGCCACTTTATACCTTGTTAGTCATTCTGACAATGTTTAACACAAAATATATAAAATACATAATGAGGGGAATGGCGCAAAAAGGTAGCACTGTTTATTATTTAAAGGTTATAGATGATGATTGCGATGACAACAACGATGATTAAATAATTATAAAGATTAACTTTATTATTGCTCTTTTCATTTTGTTCTCGTTGAGTGCTGGAGTGCAAAATATTTATTCACCTTATTTGCACGGATTTTTTGTATGAAGTGTTTTTGTCAGTCATCCAATTTACATTCATGTAGTTCAAAATGCTTTTCTATATCATGTGACATACAAGTAGTTTGATATCTGCGTTAGAGACCACGTGATCACATTGTACTAGAGTGAGACATACCTTGCCAGCACAATGGCGAGAAGGATCGATATATTCTGAAGCACAGTCAAATGCCACTGAGCTGAGCATTTGCTATTTTGACTTGTATTAACAGATATGTATACTGTGTTGAATAGAGTCTCCAATTCATACTGTTAGCTCAAGTTGTCGTATTTCCTGTGCAATATACATTGTCTTAACCTTCAGAACGAGGAAGTAATGAGTTTTACGATGGCAGAAGGCCAGAACGATATGGATAAACAGTTGAACTGCCCTATATGTTTGGAAACATTCGAATCACCAAAAGTATTGGCCTGTTTACACACATTTTGTGAGAAGTGTATTAGCAAACATGTAAGCGGTCTGAGAGAGGAAGGGACACTACTAGATATTCTTGCATGTCCCGTGTGTAGAAGTCCAACCCCAGCACCTGCCTCCCACCAGACCACTGAAGACTGGGCTTCAAAACTTGCAGCAAATTCCACTGTTATTTCACTTTTGGTGTCAAATCAATCCAAAAAGGATGACCCTGTTTATTGTCAACCATGTTTAACGAACGATCAGTACCGACCCTCCGTGGTTTACTGTGTCACGAGTATGGAGTATCTCTGTCAAAAGTGTCACACATATCATAACAAATTCAAGATGAGCAGGAACCACTCTATAACAATACACACAATGCCAGCTATTTCGAATTCAAATGCAACTGAAAACAGTATGTACCGGTGTTCAAAACATTGGAAAAAGTACAAATATTCATGCCAACAGCACAACGAACCCTGCTGTCATAGATGTGCATTTGAATATCACAAAAACTGACGATGCTTATTCCTCGTGTTCAGCCAGATTCTATAGTGACGATCAATACTAAAATGTATGATGACACACAAGATTGCTGCATCTATTCGGGTATTTTCCTTCACGATGACAGAATTTTACTATCAGATGAGCGAAATAAGAAGCTAAAGCTCTTTGATAAATGTTTTCATTTTTTTGTCATTTAAATATGGTCCAACAGCCAAGACACGTTTGTTTAGTTCATCAGCAGAATGCAGCGGTCACTACAGATAGAACGAATGTAGACATTGTCGGTGTGACTAATACTCTTGACTAATACTCTTACACGAATAAGAACAATTTCTGTTGGGTTCCATTGCCATGGAATAGTTTCATATCAGCAAAACATTATCGTAGACGTTTCTATGGGAAAAGATTCGCTTCTTAAGTACGATACATCATTTGAAATCGTCGAGGAGATAGATTCATTTGACAGTTTGGCCAGTACTCACAATAAACACTGTGTAAGTCCTGACGGTGAAAATATCTACTACACGGTTGAAAATAAAATTGTAACGATGGATAAAAAAGGTGGAAGGCTGAATATGTTTGAAAGCGATAACCTGAAAACGGCATACGGGATCACTTTGGATCGGAATGGGATTATCTACTGTTGTGGGTATAATTCTAAGACTGTAGTTTTGATAACACAAGAAGGCCGAGAACTAGGCGTATTACTTTCACCTGAGCATGGGCTTGAAAAGCCAGTGGGAATATGTTTAAATGACAAAAATAACATGATTATGGTATTTGAAGAAGCATCAAATGAAGTGAAAATATTTAGACTGCTATTTCAATGAATGCATTTCAGACATGTTCAGAGCGCTTCGAACAAATCATGCAGAGAAACGTAAAATTGCCTAACAGATAATAATGTAGAAATTATATTATTATTATTATTATTATTAGTTGATCGGCATGGTTCAAATTCCAATATGCAGATAGAACTTCTGTTGGTGCATTAAAATTTGTATTGTTTCCATTATCTGCATGAGGCTTTGACATTTTTTTTAATGTAGCACCTCCAAAATCTGATTCTTGCTAAACTGGAAATCTAAGTTGAAAAACTGCTCAGCATGAAAAAGACTGCCCACTCCCCAAAAAAGAAAATAAACGAATCAACAAAACAGAAACAAAAAACCCAACCCCAAAATACGCGAAGTTCAGAAGCTTTTCCCAGAACACGTCATCCATCCAACTTTAACAATTATATACTGACATTTATTTCAGAGACCGAAATTATTTTTAACATTCGGCATTACTTCCACTGGGATTTAAACAGCAGTGTTCTTAATTCCATGCTTTCAAGAGGGTTAGTTTATCTTGAAAGTGTTTGACCTTCATGACTTTGAGGAGTTATAGATTGTTATGGCTTCTAGTTATTAGAATCATGTTTCCTACAGTCTGTACATTAATTATAGAACGCGTCATTCAGACACAATTAGGGAATGTCCCATATCTTTTTTGTCCTGTGTTCCTCAAATTTCGAATTTCGACTCCGTCCCCCCGCCCCCGTTCTCCCTGACGCCTTGTTTCTTAAGAAGAAAAACCAAAAAATATGCCTATAACATTTCGTTAGAGGATATCCATCCATGTCTTTGTTGGCGCTAGCAGTGACCAAAGTTGCGAAAGGTGATAACGACTGTAAGATATCCATGAATAACTTTATTTAAACCGATGTATCTGGCAATGATAACATTCAAGGTCTGTGGTAGTCGGCAGGTCCTGATTAAGGTTTTGTAGGGCCTGGGCACTTCTGTTTCGTGGGTCTTTTGGCAGATGCAATTTTTATATGACTCCTCCTCTTTTGTGTATACACGTTTCATTAACATGATCATTCATATTTTTATTCAAGAAGAGATCTTTGTTACAGTTTTCATCATACAAAGGAAAACAAAAATGGTCAAAATTATTTTCGTACCCCATTTAATTACCGTAGGTATATGGCACAGTGCCTACCGTGCCTACCGGATAATACGGCTCTGAACTAGTCGGCCAAGCTGCAATGTAAAGTAGTTGACGGCTGTTTGTGTAACGCATATTCGAGGTTAAACTCACTAGCCGGCCTAACAAACTTTAACGAACTTTGTCAACATATACCTTCATTAAATCGATAGGAATATGATCTATGTTCTCAGGGATTGCGAGTATAGTATTCGTTATGTCTTTAATCCGATGACAGACTAGACGAAACTGCAACGTTGATGAAATTTGACCTGGAATTCGCCATTTGCATTACTAAACAAATCTCGCAACCTACATGTGAATGACATCAGAGGTTCATTATTCAAGTGATATCAACACAATAAACCATCTCAAATGTTGTTGTATATATAATTCGTAACGAGCGCAATGGTACTGTTACTTTGTAAAATTCTTTTAAACAAAAGTTTCCTCCAAAAATATCAATTTAGGCAGTAAATCTTTATCGAAGTCATGGTCTTGATCTATAATTATCACTGACAATTTCTATTAAATCATAAACATTCGGGATAAACATCGGTCAGTGACAAGGTAGAGTTTGGAACTCGATGAAATTATTTGACACTTAATTTTCAGCTCTTGTTCACACACACACGTACGGTGAGATCGGTTAGTAAATATGCATGTGATACTTACACAAATCTGTATACGTGTTTTGTTCTGTGTCGACTTAAAGTACTAATTTTATATGGCGTGATAATATGAAGAGACTGTCAGACCGAGGCGCAAAAATCAATCGAATTATTACATCGACTCAGTACAAAGCACGGATACGATTTTGTATTTATTACATGCTTCTTTTACGCTTTGCAATTTTTTTTTTTATCTTTACCATATGAATGAAATTCAAAACAAACAGGGATTTATAAAATCTCGATTCACTGCGTCCAAAAATGTATAGTGCATTACTTAGCTGTTTACATCCCATTTTGAAGTAAACTAATTCCTCAACTAGACTATAGGTGTAGTGTCATGCTTTTTGGGTAGTTTTAGCTCATCGAATGGAGAGGACTGGATCTTTAAAATTGTAATCGCCTTTAGCATTGATAGTCACTTGACTACACAAATCTCGCAACCTACGTGACTATGTACGATATGCGACTGACCTTTGACGATCTCTAGAATACCCAAATTAGACACTGTGATTTTCTGCTAAGCATACTAAACTTAAATTCAGACTTGATAAATATTTGCTTTTACTGAAACAGATACACTAGTATTGACCTGCACTTTCTTATACGTACGATGTACTTGCAATAGGCGTCAATTATTTACTGTACACTTGATATAGAAGAATGGGAATCAGTCTAAAAATGGGGCTACGTAACACAGAGTACATACCAGATTTTTTCATGGCTTACTGGGTTAGTTGATACTGAAAGTGAAATTTTAGTAAAACGAATCTTTTGAGAACTTATCCTAGTTGTAAATGAAAACAAGACAACATTTTATTGATTGAATTTCAGTCATTCTACAGACTTGAGTTTGGAAAATTCGTAACTGAAATAAGCATCTGACTTTTTGTTGCAGAATTAAAAACACATGTTTCAAACACATATAGATTTTAAAAAATATGCACCAGTTAATATGGGTTCCTTAACACAGAAACTTGCCTCAAGGATATGTCATTATTGTTAAATATAGATTTGATCATGAGCATTCAACATTTAAAATTATTGAATTTTTTAATATCCTGATGTTTCCATAGGTTTACTATGGTAACTTAATTAATATCATAAATCCTGAAGTAGCCTTGTATAATGTAACCTCTACCAGGACCAGGTATCCAGTTCCCAGCCTCAAACAAGTTTGGGAGTAGACCATTCTATTTCATCGGTAAAGAGGGATTCGCAGCATTAAAAAAAAGTGATTTTAGAAAAGGCATATGAATGAACAATTGAAACACAAACCCCATGACAAACTGGAAAATATTCTGATAATTATGGCTTGGTACCAATGCACAAAAAACCAGACCATATCAAGATTTATTGCTTCAGCAAACTCAGGACCCGTACTCCTTAAAAATGGTTATTTTTCACAATCATGTCAACTGTCCCATACTCATCTTTCTGATAAGACACAGACATCTACATTAATGACTTTCAAAAAAAAAAATAATTATAAAAAAAAAAAATAGAGTCAAATTTTCAGCATATTGATACTGCCATAACTGTATACTGACGTCAAAACTTTCATAAAAGACATAGTGAGGAACTATATTTGGAGTTGACCTTTCGAGATAATATGATCTGGGATGGGGAGTAGTGTAGGTTTCCTGGATTAACAGCGAATGCTCCTGGCAGAACGAATACATTACAACAATTTATATTTTTTCCGATCTCTGGTTGATTGATACGTTAAGCCAGTTTGGTATGATCTCTATTCTATACCAGGCTCTTCATCAAGATGCTGTACTACACGTTATCTTTTCAAATATATAATGAATAGAAATGGCGATATAGTGATCAATGTGAACCTTCAGAACGTTAACATTACGAATACCTTGTAAATTGAAGTTTGAATTTCATATGATTTAATAAGTTTTAAGTTGTACCCTAGTACACTAATTAATTCAAAGTTGCATAATTTACATTTGGGCTTGTTTATTTCTGTTATAAAAGGCCATCAACGTTTCTGGGATAACAAGCGGATATTCGGATACCAATTTTCTATCCAAATATTCACAAAAATGTCTGGAATTTGAATGATATTTGTTGCAACTCAAGGCGGTAAAATGTTGAAAGACATTTCTTCGCGTATTTGCATGCATTATCCAACCATGGTTTGTTAAGACGCGTAGAACTCGCCAACGATTTTGTTATGCTGTCCCCAACCTATCCTGATATCTTTGCAACTATGGGTATTCGCTCCACTACGTTGTCAAAACAATTAGCTGCCAGATTTGATTCGCAGAGGAATGTATATGATGAATGTGCCATACTGCATAATCTTGTTCTATATACAACGGACAGACGGTCAGACAGTAAACAATATAACTACGAAAGTGACGCTATTGCTGTTGCCATTACTGCTTTACCTAATAATAACAGTAGCTGGCATTCGTCCGCCTTCGTAAGACGAATACATTACAGCAGCCGTTGACAATGACTTGTTAGTTTGTTCTGCGTTTCCCTTAGTGGCTCGGGGTCAAATCAGTGCAGTCTTGCACGGACATCATCTACCGTTTGTATGTCATCAGCCATTCTCGTCCTGACATTCCAACTTCCAATCCTAAAACAAAAATTCCTTTCTTTTTCTGCTAGGTACGTTGTTGCCGTCTGCTTTTCGAGGAAACACTTTAAGCCACATACACACTATAGAGTAGTCAAATCAAGATGGGTCAGTACCTTACTGGTTTGGGACTGCCCAGCTTTGTGATCGGCGATAACTGACCAGTAGGATGTAATGATCCGTATCGCATCCTCGTCGGAGGCAGTCCGTGGCGCCCGTGCTGTAAGCCCATAGAGCTTGACTTATAACCCCTAAACTACACCTTCTCGTATTCTGTCCTTACTGAGAGCAAGGTTGCAGTGTTCTCTCCATGGTTTACTGCACAGCCTGGGCAATAATATCGATGCTTAAGCTTGCCCAGCATATGAGTTCCCTTTCGCAATGAGCTAGCTAGCAACAGTAGCTTCAAGTTACTGCACTAGACACTTTGCACTAGTTGTGTGTCGCGACACTATTACTATTACAGTGCTAATAATATTAATTGTGTAATAATAGTGATAATAATAATAATAATAATAATAACAACAACAACAACAACAACAATGAAACTTATAAGAGTGCAGTTCTTTGTGTTTTTCTCAAGCCTTATACTGACATTGAAATTATGCGTCATAAGGGTACTGTATTTTATATTATTTTGCATTCAACGGTGCATAAACTATTGAAAGTTACAACTGTGTTTATAATATTACGCTTTATTAGAATGCTTACATTGCGTTTTGATCTCCGTGACGTGTCTGTATAGCTGACCACGTGACCTTACTAAATGTTTGAGGTATCAGTGTATACCTTGCCATCATACATGTTCACTGAAGTACGGACGAATACTTTTGAGCAATGTGTACGACATTCAGAATGGTCACATAGCGAACACAGATAACAGAAGAGGCTTTGTATATAGCAGTTTCATATGTGAAGTTAAGAAAACAGCGTTGTTTGTTTCTTCAGCAGTACATATCTACCAGGAAGTTATTGATTTCCAACATGGGGAAGAAGCTCCGCACACGACCGACAATCAACTGAATTGTCCAATTTGTTTAACAACGTACGAATCACCTAAGGTACTGACGTGTTTACACACATTTTGTGAGAATTGTATATGCAAACATGTACAGGCTATGAGGACTGAGGAGATACAGTCGGACACCATTGCGTGTCCCGTATGTAGAAGTTATGCACCTGCTCCAGTTATTCCCCAAACTCCAGATGACTGGGCAGCTAAACTGCCTCCTAATTCCACAGTTTTGAAACTTATATCTTTGGGACTGCCCGGGAGAGATGACCCAATTTATTGCCAACCATCTCTGTGGCGTACTGTGTCACGTGCGTAGAATATCTTTGTGATACTTGCTACAATTGTCATAAAAGTTTTAAGATGACCAGTGACCACATATTCACCGTGAATGCATTGCCTGAGAATCCGAATGCAGGGGTAGCTAATGAGAGTATCTACCGGTGTTCAAGTCACAATAAAAGATTCACCTATTTTTGCTTGCATCACAAAGAACTTTGCTGCCACAAATGTGCGACCAGTGTACACAAGCCTTGTATGTAGTTGTCTACTGTCGAAGAGTTAGCTAAAGATATGAAAGACAGAGAGGATTCTAAGCAAATATCAGACAATTTAGAGGCTCTGAAAGAGCTGTTTCACATCCTACTCGAAAAAAATTCAAAATATCTGGAGTCCATTCAAAACCAGAAGACAGAGATAACCAAGTCCATCCAACAATGGAAAATTGCAATGAACGGTCATATAGATAAGCTTGAAGCGGATATGTTACATCAATTGGATCAGGTATGTAAAAAAGAATCGGTAGTTATTTCTGATCATATTGCAGAATGTAAAAGTACCATTGCTGCAATAGAAACGTCCCATAGGATGCTAAATGAGGGCAACCAATCTTTTGACGCAAACGTCTTCATGACAACGACGAGAATATCAAAACATGCACAGAAGTATTTGCAAAGATATGAATTCATCGAAAATGATTCAGAGGAGGTTCAGACTGAATTTCACTGTTACAAGACACCTGAAGAATTTGTCAGAACGTGGAGTTCAATAGGGAAAGTGAAGAGTAAGAAGTGCAGAATTCCAAAACTGTCATCGGACTCATCATTCGAGTTATCAAGTTTTAGTGCCAAAGTGCCTGATGATGAAAAAGTTTGTGATATATTGTCCGGCGTATTTCTTCCTGATGAGAAACTTGTCCTATCGGACGTTAAGAATACAGAACTAAAGCTCTTTGATAAAAAAGCAAACTGCCTGCATCATTTGGTAATGGAGGCTGTGCCTAAGTACATTTGTCGAGTAGACCACCAAACTGTCGCTGTTACTGCAGGAAAAAGTATCATCCTTTTCTCTGTGAGCCATACCTTGACACGACTAAGGACCATTGATGTCGGTCGTGAATGCTATGGAATAGCTTCCTACCAGGAAAACATTATAGTTGATCAATTAGAAGACACTGAATTACTTGTTACATTGGATGCTTCATACAAAGCCACGAATACAATTCAGCTCGATGAACTATTGGTTAGTAGGAATACCCACTGCATCAGTCCAGACGGGGAAAGAATCTATTACACAGTTGATCATAAAATTCTAACTATAAACATGAAAGGGGAACAGTTCAATAAATTTAAGAGCAGTGATTTGAAATTGGCAAGAGGGATCGCTGTGGACAGGAAGGGGATCATTTACTATTGTGGTATTAAATCAAACACCGTGGTGCAGGTTACACCGGAAGGGAAACAACTTGGTGTGTTACTCTCACCAGATTGTGGGCTTATAAAACCGGTAGGGTTATGTTTGAACGACAAGAATAACATGATGCTTGTATTTGAAGAAAAATCCGACTATGTCAAAGTATTTAGATTGAAATTGAAGAAGGATATCAAAAGCAGTCTTCTATGGAATAATAAGCAAAATAAATAAACAATTCTGTATAAATTATTTTAAAGACGTGTATAGTTAAGTAGATTATATAATCAAGGTAGATATGAACAAAATCAGATGCAAAACTTTGAAATACAGTTCATAGTTTGCTAGATAAAACCACAAATATATATTGTGTAAACAAATGCAAAGAGTTTTGTCATTATTCTCAAGTAGCATGAGACCAATTTGTCCACCTTAAACGTGACTTTTCGTAAACATCAAGAAAACAATACCATAAATGTAGCGATAATTTATTCCGTGATGCAAAGGAAATAATTCAGAAATCAACTGATCTAGTAATATTGAAATTACGGATCGAAATGAACTTTTGTAGAGATAACCGTTTATGAAAATCAGTTTCGATTATGCATAAATGTATTATATAAAGCGTGAGAATTCTAAGATAATTGTATGCAATAGATTGATAAAATTGTTGCTTTGGTTGTGTTTGGGGTAATTTCAGATCCCTATTGTATATAACTATCCTCTACTGGACACTCTTCGAGCCTAACCTACTTCTTCACTTGATAGGGTGTTAGACATTATTTTTGCTGATTAGTATTGTCCTCTACTGGAATGTTCCTAGATGTCATTCGGCGAGACACGAGAACCGGGTTCTTGATCAGAGTAAATTGTTCTTAGGGTTCTTCTCGCCCCATCGGCAAGAACCTTGTTCTAGAACCGTCCAGAACCTAGTTCTCAGTCTGTGGCGTGTGTAGACAACAGCAAATAAGGCAGATCATGCTAAACGTTAATCTGTAATTTTTTTCCTTCTGAGATCAACTAGATTTGTTAATGAGGTGACACACAGAAACAATCGAACACGTGTATTTGGTGTTTGGTTGAAATACCATAACAGGTCGCCCAAATATGGGCTCTGACTCTGGCCTAAGTCTTCACATGACAATTGACAGGGTGTGATATATATGATAACCTAAGTATAAGAGAAGGGTAAATAATTGATTAGATCTTGTAAAATACTTTCAATGAAAAATGAATACGTTTGTTTTAAGTAAACGTGTGTATTTTTCGAGACAATGTTAAACTATGATGTATAAAATCTGATAACTTTATTATGTAACATCTGTTATGTATATTTAATTTATAATGTGGGCCTGATTTTTATCATGCCCGTGATTGACGGTTATGAAAGTGGAGATTTCGCCTACCTGACTTTTGTCATGATTGTAAGAAATAAACAAAATGTTTGCTTTTAGTTCAAGACCTGAACTTGTTTACCAATTAGTAACTTTTATCCATGAGAAATTGTTAGTTTTTTAAAACATTCTGTTGCGTCATAAGTCAGCTGATATTTTGTACATAAGGTGATTTGGTAAACAAATATTCATTCTTGTTTTATGATCAGTCTCTGTAATCGTTTATTGTTGTGCTCCGATATAATTTAGGAGGTATTATTTAGTTAAATTATTCATTTTACTTACAAAGTTCAATTTGACTTTGGGAGTAAAACTCTATTTTAAAACAGTATTTATAAATTACTGGAAACTTATTCAAAGACGTTCTTGATTATATCATTGTGGTTCATGAGGACATTCAATATTATTGGAATTCATTCGGAAGGTTCTATACCTTTAGATTTGTGATAGAATATTTATGATTATTTGGGATTTAATTCACAATACTGTCTTTTGAATTTTCAGTTTGTATTCTAGGGGAATAAATTATTTGTTAATTTTACTAAAATTGTTGGTTTTGCTTCTTTCTGTTACATAGCTTATGATCATGGAATCGTAAAATTGTGCTGATGGATAATGGTGTAGTGGTGCAGATATTATGGAACATGGAATAAGAAGAAAACCTCCATACATGCTTGCATTACAGTTTAATGAAATTCGCAGTAAAATATATTTACATAATTTTTTTATGTAGCTTTTGTCGTACATTGCTTATCATAGCATTATGTAAATTCATGAAAATGTATATAAATCCACTGCATTTATTAAAGTAAATAAAACACCCCATAATACAAGCTTCGGCTATACTAAAATAAAACTTTTGATTGAACAATGTCATCAGTCACTTTACAGCCAGTTGAGTATTCATTTAGCCTAGAAATGGCCATCTTGCGGCTGTATGTTTGATGTCACATAAAACTTAAGCTGACGATATGGATGGATTATCTGATGGCAGGCATGAAAATGTTTTCCTAGATGATAATATGGACCTAGAATACTATTATCAGGGTAAACATAATTAAAATCATTACAATTATTATTCTTATAATGCATTTCATATAGACGTTTAGTCTAATTTGCAATGAAAGGGAAAGAACTTTACTTATAACGGTAACAGTAATGGGCCGATGACTCATAAAAGCCACGCTACATATAATTCGAATGATGCAAAAAAGTGAGTCTAAACTCGACGTACCGTAGTTATTCTAATAGAAAACCCCTTCTAATGAATGCCCCCCCCCCTTTTTTTTTTGTCCACCCCAAATGAAATGAATCTTATCAAGGCTTATAGATCTGTATATATACATTATGGTATGTCAAAATAACTAAAACAGTGCATGAGTAATCCAACGACTGGCAAAAAATAAAAACAACCTATTTACAAACATTTCAAGTCAAACAGTGATGTACAGTATTCAACGCCCATCTATCCCTTTGGAAAATGCACCGCCGCTGGGCGTCTATTAGAATAACTTCAGTATTAAGAAGTTATAGTGATCTTTAAAATATGGATATTTACTGAACTTTGTCATGTTGTATTGAAAGACCGACATTGAACTCGACGCAGAAAATATACATTTTTGAACACAGTATAGACGAGTACAATACAATTCCATGTTACACAGTTCACTGTATAAAGACTTTTCCACACCCAAAAGACCATTCAGCATGTCTAAGTGTATTCTTATTATCAATTATTAACAGGAACCTTTAAATGCATTTATTAAATCCTACCTTGAAAAATTTTCTTGTATGAGAATTCAAGAACTAAATAAACGTCGTACAATTTTGATAACTAATATGCGGAATAGACATTGTTACTAAATAAAGGTCTCAACAAAAAAGAATTATTTCTATAAAGGTACAATGCTGCAGTAACCATATAATATGAATACATTATGTTATTGATTTTAAAGGGTGGACGAATACTACTTTGTACGAATATCATGAGTCATGTTAAATGTGAAACTGGATATGGTTGCCCGTCAAAAAGAGCATTTACCAGATTTATTGATCGTTTCTGCTTTGTTCTGAAATATTCAGGTACATGATTTTCTTTATTGTCTGATATCGCCACAGTTTCCATGGTGGAAAGAATTTCATTCAGTCCATTATTCATATAAAATTTCATTTCCTCTATCGAACTGGCATCGTTCACGCCAATACGTCTAGATACCAGCATGTTAAACATATTTTTGTTTTTTTGATCAATATAACATAGTTGTACTAATTAAATATTTGTGCCTATATATTTCTAACCTGTCAGTTGCACATATCAAATACATGAATGAATCATACTCGTAACCTCTTAATGGTTCTTTTCCGTCTTGAATAGTTACATTTTCTTCTATGTACAAAAGTCTCTATTGTCATTTTCTTGTCATTATTTCTCTGAGTGAGTGTACTAATTTAGTCAGAGCTTTGTACCAAACTTTGGATGTTGCTTTAATTTGACTTATACTGAGAGTCTGGAGGTGTGGGCGTAAATTACTGGTTTCAGCGCTATGGACTTGATTTTCTTATTCACACATACATACACTGGCATGCGCACACCCACACCCGCTCGTCTTCGTCCTAGAGGAATGAATCAAACTTTAAAACGGGATTTTGGATATAAATATAATTGTTCCCTGCTTATATTGCAGACATTCTTGTCTTCATAGAAAGTTTTTTTTAATACAAAATGAGCAGGTCTTATTGTTTTCAAAATTGTATCCCCTCGAAATCCACAAATACACCAACAACATGCACAAATATTGTACATCAGGACGGTGCCGGGTTTAGGTGAATTTAGTGAAGACACTAAACGCAGTTTCATGAATTATTTGCTTATTTAGAATGTAAGGGAACGATACATGAATCTGAAACCTTGCTCATATACATAAAATCCAGCAATTGCTTTACAACAATAATGTGCACCAACGTATAAGAAAATTATCATGTCCCTATTGTACCTACATGAAATAATCAGAGCATGGAACATCAATGAATAATCAAACTAAAATATCTATATTTGGAACTTTCAAAACAAATGACGATTACATATAGGTCTATCACCAGTTATGATCAATGTATAGAATTTATATGCAATATGAACAATGTATGGATCTATCACCAAGGACGATCAATGTATAGAATTTATACACAAATGTATCATCGACAAGTACGGTGCATGTACAATTTTTCACCCAATTGGCGATATTGAATTAGACCGTCAGCAGTATAGTGATATGGATTTCTACTGACTCAAAAAATGAAAAATATGATGTTATGTATCTTATGGCGGATAGTCCACGATCACGAAATATTTCGGGTTCCACGGCCTTTATTTCCAGGAAACAAACCCGCATAGCCCGCTTTTCTAAGTTTGACGAAGGATCCATCCAGAAACCTTTTCTCCGCGGAGATTCGTTGGTCCTGAACCTGTGGCCCCTCATTGCGAGCAAACCAATATAGCCAACGACTGCGTTATCCAGTTTAATCGAAATCCCACAGAGTTATACGATAACGTTACATGGGGCCTTGATGTAAATAGCGCGGCATTGGCACGCACTAATTTATTAGATGTAATGGCATTGCTGCGTAGTCAATATCGTCATTGTATATTCATTATTGTGACCGATAATTAATTGTGGCGACTTAAGTGATGCTTGTTTAAACGGCCCAATCGGGAATGTACAGTCTGACTGTGAGTTCTTTTTAGCGTAAATGGAGAGGTCAGTGACCACAGCAACTTCGCCAACGTGTTGCCGTTACATTGAAAATAAACCGGGTTAGTCATCATGACAGAAATCAGATTACCCGGAGACACATCCAGGGAGAATCTGTATAAAATGTAATCCTGGCTTGCTTGATAACCCAGCAATGACTGATAGCTTCTTGTGATGACGTCACACGTTAAACTAACGACAACCGCCTGTGTGATATTCACAATACCGGAGTCGGTAAGCCGTCCGTCGTCGTCAGGAGAACTATTGTGCTTTAACTCAGTGGTATTGACACGGGATCCTCCAATACGATCTTTGACGCGGTAGTGTCAACCTGTTTCGAAGGTAAACAGCCGAAGGTCTCTGCATGAATATTTGGTTAACTCTAATAAGCACGCAACTGAGGCAACGCGATTTCAAGAGTGCGCACGGATCCAGCTGATCCCACTGGTACTGTGATCGCGCGGGAAATAATATTTTTAATTCCGGCCGTGTTGTGCTTGTGCCACGATGCATTGCATTACAATATTAATTTATATGAGCAATCGTGTGTTGTCCATTGTTAACTATGGTAAACGTCATCGATCAATTCGAGTAAGATCGCGCGAGATACAGGCCCTTCCATGATCCCGTGTGTGTACAATCGTTGACAGATATGCATGCCCAGGTTGATGACCTCTGTGCAATTGTTGCCGACCCTCAGCGAAGTAATTATTATTTCTGGGGGTTGCTAGCGACCTCGCGCCCTGGTTGAAGTTGGTGGATCGTTTGTATTTTCTGTCCAGCAGCTTGCCCTCCCTTATGTGGCGGGGACATCTTTATTTGTTCTGGTCACTGGAGTGATAGTTGCACTTGTCCCGGAAGTTGTTAAGCCTTTCAGTCAGTATATTTGCCGCTCGTACTCAGACAACATCACTTAGTGGTTGTCTCCTATCTCGAAAATGTTATAGCATTTACGAAACACGCTCTTGATCAAACATGGGCCCCAGGTGGTCTAGTGGTCTAATGCACTCGCCTTTGCCTGTCACTGCCACCTCACCTTTGTCGGAGTGGGTTCGAGTCTCCGTATTGGCCAAAGTGGGTATGTGAGAAGTAGCTATTCAGTAGCTTCCTGTGAGTCGGAGGTTCTTCCCTGGTTTATCCCGAGCTCTTCCTCTATCAGCTATATTGGCCACTATATATTGCCTATCATGTGATGAGAAATGGCATTACGCGTGGATTTACGTCATTGCATTTGTTGCTTGACGGTGTTGCGAATGCGCAGATATTTTGGTATGAATTAAAGTCGTTGCCATGCTAATCGTTCCTTTTTGATATACGCCTGTTGGTGGCATTGTTTATTGTTTAGGTCTGTATCGTAAATATATAGCTGACCTAAATATGATAAAGTTTACTTGTGATGCATTAGATATTTTAGATGTACTTTAAACGAGTATAGTTACAAGTAATATACAGTACGAGTCTTACAAACCAAAGGGTACTCTCGCAGGCATACGAAGTTAAATTTCTTTGACCGAGCAAGAAATTATCCCGAGAGGAAATCGCTGCCTTATCTGATGTTCGTACAAGGAACCTTTTACTTATTCCACTTGTAGGACATTTTTGTAGCTAGATTTGTACATGTACATAACCTGTACATCGGGTTCCGTCGCAAAACTGTTGGAAAGATGTCCGTTCTCTGAGTAATTAGACATTATTATTTCTAGATGGTTAACATTTTGGTGTAATATAATTGTTATTTTAACCGTTGAGGATTCTACAGTGAATTAAGAAGGCAATAATAATAATAATAATAATAAAAATAATATGCGTGCGTGTCTACATATGTATAATCCTACTCAAGCTTAACTGGAGCATCAGGGGAGGTGAACAAACCATTTTATAGAAGGTCCATTTTTGAAAACTAAGGCTTCTTACGAAAAATAAAAAAATCCTGACCAATTAGAGAAATTATCCCGCTTTTTCTCTAATTAAGTCACTTTATTTTTATCAAACTTTAATGTGTTTTGTTTACCCGTCTGGACACTTATTAGAGGTCGCACCTCCTCTGCTGCTATAATTATTAACCAAATATTTTATCAAGACCAACACGATATCTTGTTCTGGGATCATGTAAATTTATTGTTATAAATCCGTGTGAGGTTGACTGTGCTAGCGAAAAGTTTTTAAATTTAATTATATCCATGTCACAGCTACACCAAGTTTGATGAATATTTCGCAACGTATGCGCGTCAACTCCGTTAAATACAACTAAAATGTTACAATTATCTCTGATCGCTTTAGGTATTTGTGTATATCATTGAGTGACATATATTATATCAGTATTTTTGTGTCTGCCTCGAGAAAATATTTTAGCTGGATTTGATTGCTTGTCCAGCATTACATCATCGTATACATCATCGTGTTTAACTGGTTCTTGCTTTCGTGTCGCTGAGAAATCAGTTATATCCATATTATAAATAACATGAATTTATATTGTTTACGTTGCAGAGTTAAAACTCCAGCTACTGATTTATCTACTGTTACAACAAAAAATAAAAGAATAGCATATGGTGGAAGATGTGCAATATGTAACAGAATTTTATTTCGTTTTTACCCAGAATTCAACATAAAGACGGTGGTGATATTGTTACATTAATGT
This sequence comes from Sinohyriopsis cumingii, assembly GCA_028554795.2. Lineage (NCBI taxonomy): Eukaryota > Metazoa > Mollusca > Bivalvia > Unionida > Unionidae > Sinohyriopsis > Sinohyriopsis cumingii. The sequence goes on along the minus strand of CM068828.1, from coordinate 87,866,337 downwards.
CATAATTTCCAGGAACACCATGGGCTAAATACCCCGGAAAAAAACATCTTCCAGGATATAATTATTGTGGTCCTGGTACCCGACTTAATATCCGACTTGATAACCAAGATAAACCAAAGCCTGGTGAATGTCCTATAAATGATATTGATAAAGCATGTCAGGTTCATAATGTAGCGTATAAAAGCAAAAACCTACAAGATAGACTTATTGCAGATGTAAAATGTATTCATTCGTTAACTTCAATAAAGAATAAACTTATCAGAGAATCATTAGCCAGTTGGTTGGTAAGATCCGCGACGAAAGGTAAACTAGCTTTAGGGGCTGGTAATTAATTAATCAATTATTACATAATGGAATCAATTTATTATAGTCCACGGGGATACTGGAGAGGTAGAGCAACAATTAGTAAACTCGCTGATGCAGCAGGTGTCAAAAGTTCTGCCACCGCAAATTGGTTAGCACGACAGGCAATATAGCAAATTTTATCTACCACCGCCTAAACGAATTCAGCATGCACATTTTGATGTCAGGACTCCTAATGAAGTTCATCAGGCGGATATTTTATTTTTACCACATGATACTATTAAAATTGGGAGACGTCAAATAACGTACCAATACGCGTTAATTGTCGTTGATGTTGCAAGTAGGTGTAAAAAGCAGAGCCACTATCAGCTAAGACAATTGCTGAAGTTGTATCTGCTTTTGAGTGAATTTATCAACGAGACCCTTAAGATGGCCACAACTATTACATGTTGATCCTGGCAAGGAATTTCTTGGTGCAGTATCATCTCTGATGAAAAAAAATGTCGAAGTTATACGAGGACATATTGCAATTCAAAGTGATCAGGCAATTATTGAACGATTGAATCGAACACTTGCTGAGCGTTGTTTTTTTTACATCAGTATGCAAAGGAAATAATTCAAGATACGAGATCTCATGAATGGGTTGCAAGATTACCAAGAGTGATAGTCGCGTTAAATAATGAAATTACTGGTGCAACTTCCATGAAACCTATTAATGCAATTACAAAAAAGCATATACCAATAAAACGAAATGATTTTTCAAAACATCCAGTATTGGGTAATGTTATTGTAAGATATTTATATGAACCTGGTGAACTTGAAGGTGGTAAAAAAGAGCAACTGATCCTATTTGGAGTATTACAACACATACAATATCTAGCGTGGTACGATCTACTGGTAGACCCGCAATCTACAGATTAGATTCAACTGCTCCTCAGCGAAAATTTACACGTGAACAATTACAAGTGGTTCCTACGGATACACAATTACCACCGCGATCACTTAACTAGCACCTCGACGTCGTTTACACTCAAGACAGGTCAACATCGTGTTTTCGCGTGTATGACCAAGACTACTTTCTTTTATATCTACAGTAAATTGTCTTGGATTATTACTCGAGTACTGCCACAACATATGCAATTACAGCTCGCACAATGATTATTCTGTTGTTGTTTCATCGCTATGATAAATTAAACATCAAGGTCAAAGTCGAGTTTATTTTTTTTGTCACACTGTTTATAACTATTTTTTTTCTTACTGTATCACCTTGGCATTTATCGAGGACATCGCCAGTGGTTTCTGTAACGTTTATAATAACCCTCCGCAGTTGAGATTTTTTTTTAACTCTAGACAGTGCGAGATAAACTAAATTTGACCATTCGATACGATCATCGACGGTCCAAACTCGCGTATCAGAAATAGTTAATCCCTGAGATGAATGAATCGTCATCGCGTATTCTAGCGTCCACGGAGATTTGTTTATTTTTAGTGCATCTTCAACAACATTGACAGGAACCAAAACAATATCATTTGACACGAGGTTTATTTTCCTCCTTGACTCTGTCAAGGATCCTGGTATATCAACGTCGATATTCTGCCGTCGCGTATCTGCTGGTCGATAACAAAGCGGCACTGGTAATTCTGGAAACTTTTCTTTATGTAACATGAATAATTGCTGTTGAAGTGTATCACGAACTATCTTTCTACTTGCAACTATCAAATCATTTGGTCTCCACAAGATCCAAAAATTGTTAATAGGGATTTCTGAAATTACTTCGCGCATTATTTCACACTGAACGTTATTCGGTTGTAGTCTGATTAACTTTTTAACTTCTCTTAATTCTGGATCAAGTGCTCTATGATCATCAGTTATTTCTTCATAATAATCAATAAAATTCCTCAGCCATTCGTGTGGAGACAATCCCAAAAAAGGTGGTGGTTGACCATAATCACCGCACATTATTACAGCAGTATTATTTGTTAATAACCAATCAAGAAATGTTTTTAATGTTTCTAACGACACTATACATATTTCATCCCAAACGATAATCTTTGGAATGTACTTCTCGCCCATTTGATCAGGAGTCCATGCGTCTCCCTTCCATCGAAAAAAACTGTGATAAGTACATGATTTAGTATTTCGTTCTCTCATTTCTTTTGCAAATCTGTGTCTAGGGGTTAAAACGATCATATCTGAACTCTGCCGAAATAGTTCAATCACGCCAGCTGTTTCACCAGACCCCCTGGTCCATTAAGATAAACTGTGTTATGTCTAGTCACGGGATCATATACTGATGGTGCAGATGATAACTTTAATGTCTGATATTTTTGCAATAAATATCTCTGATTTCAATGTCAGCGGATTCAGAATAATCGAGTATATTCTCCTGCTTTATTATCCATTCGCCCCATGATGATGCACAAGTGTCGATAATTAATTTTTCCAACAATCCTGAGTATTTTTTGTTGATATAAAACGAATCCGTAGCGACTCTGACCGCGGTGTCAGGAAATCTGTTTGTCATCGATAATAGATTTATCAAAACGTATGCGAGCATTGACAATCTTAAATGAGTAAATTGTGATGACTCACCGTCCATATAGCTCACAATTGTACCTAATTTTGTTCCATTTGGCAAGAAAGCTATTTCTCGACTTATAAACTTATTTTTCTTCGTTGTATCAGCGATTATAAAATCTAACTTAGCATCGTCTATAATCAATCTTGTACAATGTCGTTTATGATCATATGATCCTCCTTGGGTGAATTTACCGATTATTTTTCTACCAAGATCTTTTGCAATTCTATTTTCATAATCGGTTGTATCAGGATTTTCGTCATCGGAATATTTCTTTTGTTGTGGTAACCAAACTTCTTTCTGCGGACGATATGATATAACTGTTTTACTTATTGTCAGAAATATCAGTATTTTTACGTCGAGCATATATCGTAATAATACTGTTGGTGCCCTCATTTTTTCTGAAAAATGTTTGCAGAACCAAGCATAAAAAAATGGATGAAGATCTTAGCAAACTCGAATTACTCGATCCAAGCGAATCCAGTCAAGTCAAAATCCGATAATGGTCCATTTATCGATACTCTGGTCATTTCATGTGTCGGATGACCAAATCTTTTAAAATACATAGACCATTCTCCCATACCAAGAAAACTTCCCGGAAAACATGCAAACATATCAACCGAAATAGCATCTCTGTGATCGTATTTAGTATTCCACAATCCACCGTGTCCGTATTCGACACAACTCGATATTATATCATTAAGAAAATCTAACCGAGTTGGTTTCCACGAATGTTTCTCTCTAGCAAAATGAGCCGCAACTGACGGAACAGTAAAACGGTTGTTCAGCAACTCGTCAGTATCATTAGTATATCGCCGTGCAAGATTTTTCATTTTTGTGTGAAGAAAATCTGTTCGATAAATAACGCCGTTAGGTCGTACAAAATGATCAAACTTACTTTTTTCTTCGATACAAATACTTCCATCTGATCTAATCAATTCATCGTCGTTTTCAGAACTCTAAAATAACCATACTGACACAGGATCGTTTTTGCTTATTTCTTTAATAAAATAAAAAATATCTCCTTGATAAAATTTAACAGTTCGATTTAGTGGAAATATTATTAATGCATTAGTCCACGCATGCGCATTATGATCAATAATTTCAATCGAAGCTCCTTTTGATTTAAATTTTCATTCATACGAAATCTCTTCGGTTATCGTTTTTACGGTTATTGGGAATTTTAATTTTCTTCCTAACTCAGCGACATCTTTGATAGACGCCCCGGTGTCTTTAACTATTTCTCCCCACTCGTTTATTATTTTACGTCTTTTGTCCGTGTTAGACCGTTTCCACGAGTCGAAACGGTAAAATGTTCTGTTACTCGTTCGGCTACACAATTCAGTCTTGAAAATTTCATCGGTTTCAGATTATCAACGCTAGGTTTTTCATTTATCCGATACATTCCATAAATAACTGCTGTTACAGGATACGCTCGCTCATAATACGGCTTGTCAATACCAGTCAACATTCTTGGCTTGGAATTTTTACTCAGTATGGCAATTTTTTCATTATGAAGGACAGGATCGTATTTGTCACGGATAATCCAATTATCTAACTATGCTAATACAACAAATTTTACTTTAAAAAATATTTTCAATCGCCTTGATGAATATCAGGGTAGTTAATGATAGTTGCTGCTCGTTCGTCGTTCATCGTAGGATCTATGACGCCGTTGCTTATAATTTTGAACGTTGACCATACGTGAGATGCGCCATCTTTGTTAAATTCCTTCTTGGCGTCGTAAATTTTATTAATTAAAGTTTTATTCTTCGGATCAACTAGATCTTGTGTTGGCAAGTCAGGAAATATTCTGTCAAGATTAAATTTATCTTTAGAAGGCTTGATCCTGGATAATCTGTCTATTCGTACATATTATAATTAAGGCAAGTATTTAAATTGAAATATTATATATACGATGTCTCAAACAAGAGATAAATGCAGATGGTTGATGATAGGCTCCGTAGACTCCTTGTAACAAATCCTGTGTAAAAGAATTCTGCGGATATCATTTGCAAAGTGTTCGTAATGGAAGTTTAGGACCAAAACCGTGTTTACGATGTGGTGTTGGAGTTAGAGGAAAAACACAGTTGTGTGCATAATGTGGTGATAAAAGATACAGAGAGCTCAAAAGATATTATGATAAAAAAATAATGACAGTGACAGGGCTATAAAGTGTTTAGAGGGTTATCTAAGTTATCAAAGTAATCATATGGACAAATTATTATTTAAACAAATGATATTATTATATAAATGAGCGAAGATTTTGTAAAGCATCCTATCATAACGAAATTATGAAGCAAATCGTGATGCTGTGATTAGACACTGTCGGCTAAAAAAGTCGGTTGATTGTGTTAATAATCTCGGTTATCTAATGATTAATACTAAGGGAAATAAACATTATTACAGTCACCGATTCATATACGACTGTTTCTTTGGGGTGATCAAAGATGGTCTTGTGATCGATCATATTGACTCGGATAAAAAATAATTCTTTACAGAACCTTCAAGCTATCACACAGAGTGAGAATTCTGCACGGGGAGGGACTGGTAAATACAAAAAGATTCCTAATGCGATTAAACCTTTTAATATTGAAACCGGTAAAGAGAGAATTTTTCAATCAATGAATACTGCTGTAAGGTATTTTGATATCTGCATGCCTTCAGTACGAAAAGTCGCAAATAAAATATACAGATCAGCCTTTTCAAAAAAAAATATAAGCAAAAAATCACTTTCCATTATTGTTAGAGATAACTGTTAAGCTAAGCTATCTCCAGTAGAGGTATTAAGTAGTTATGCCGCTTATATTTACTAAACTATTTTATTTAATTTATTTTTTGTTGTTATTGTTCACTAATTATACAATTATCAATTTAGTCCCTATTATTCCAAGGGAGATAACTCCCTTCTCCTTGGCAGAGTAATTCAACGGTTATCTTCCTTTCTTAAGGTCAATGACATGAGGGAAGGTAAATAACTCTGTTGTTATATAATTCTGCGTAGCGTTATTAATTTTGTTCTGAAATAATTCATTATCTGTATCAGTGAAGTAACATCATTGTATAATAGTTCAAATTAGTAAATTATATTTATGGTTTTTAACTTAAAAGCGAGATCAGGGTAAAACACGTTGTATGTACAGAAAGAGCACGCGGTACATTACAAAAGATCTGCTGCGTAGAAACAAACATGATTTTGTCAAGACAAAATATATATTTCAAACCGATCTTTGTCAAGAAATATACACATCGAGTTTCTAAACAGAAATGAATCCACACTGTACTGTCTGTAGCAACCTTGCATAGGTTACTTTATAATAATTTCTGAAACATGTATTTTTAAGATTGGAGACATGGCGCAGACGTAGAGTGTCTGATTCTCATCTTGGGGGTCAGGGTTCGAATCTCGTGACTGACATACTGTCGACGGTACCGATTATGGTGGTTTTTCTATATAAAATCACGGGCACCAGCCCAAAAACGTTTCTTGTACACCTCCTGTTCACGTTCGAACAACGTGGTGAGTGCGTTTTGCACTCTACCCGTGGTTTGATGTTGGGGAGGTGTGCATGAAAGTCAAAGGCATAGACAACCTTCTGAATATTCCAAAATTTCGTTTCGTATAGAAAATTCACTGGAGGCATGTTTATGAAAGAATTTGAGGCGCCCCCGAAAATAAACCGTAGCATGATGTGATCTCTTAATCTCACTGAAGGGTACCACAAGGACATTCAAAAAGAATGTCGGCCAAAAAGAAAAGCCTCGTGGGGTGCCGAGAATGTCATAAGAAAGGACTCAAAAATGACCTTATAGAAGGCACAAAGGCCAATGAAGGGACCCCATGCATGATAACCGCTCACCATGCTACGGTTTATTTTTTGTTAAAAATACATTTAAATATAAATATATGTAATAAAAATGAATTTTGAAAATATTAATGCTATTATTTCTGCAACAAAAAAAAAAAAATGATAAAAGATGGTATAAATATTCAACTTGATCCTGAAAAGATCATTTCTGATTTTGAATCGTTACAAAATCGTAAATGTCATGGTGGATATACTCTATCATCTGAGTACAGATTAATGAAAATATACATGAAATCTTGCTACATTCTTTGTCAACAGTGAAAGATACGGAAGTAGACAAATTTGTACCTCTTTCTATCGCGATTGATAATATTAGATCACAATTATCTGACGAATACGAGACAAAAAACATTATAAACACACGCGTGAGACAACTGAAAAAATATATCAGATATTGAAAATGAAAACTCTCGTTTATGAAAATGATTTTAGTAATAACTTCACTAGTGAGAGCGATAAATGAGAAACAGTAAAAAACAGTAAAAAAAATATACTAACTAGAAATGATGACGATCTTTTTTTTGTTTGTTAATAAAACCTCAGAATGACAAAAATGATCATTCTATCTGGATAGTGAAAATATACTAATTAGAAAATATTTTTTTAGTTTTTAAAACTCAGAACCGGACAATATTTTTTTAAGTTAATTGAGTTTAATGCAGGAATGTGCATAATTCAGAATCTGATCTCTATTACACGCGATCATAGAAATATGTTCTCGCCGCAGTTGATCTAATTGTTCCTGCGCCAATAAAAAGTCTTCGTTACCGTATTCGTTAATAACTATGTCAATACTAAATTGTTCTGTGTTTACTGGAGACTACGTCATTATTGTTTTGATGGCGTGTATGAAACCCCCACATGTTGGTACCATATATAATTACCTCTTGATTAATTAAAAAATATTTTATTTTCTCTGAATTTTTTTCTCATCAGAATAAAATAAATATGATTTCACGCTGAGGTTGAAAATTGTTAAGATCAAAGATCTATGATCCTAACAAAGTTAGGAATCTACGATTTCACATACAGATTTAAATTCAGAAATTCTCCGCGTAGGTCTATCAAGTTGCCAGACTGGTCAGTAAGTTTGAAATTTATTCTTGATAATAACGGATTATGACATCGAAGATAAACAGGATTTATCGGTTCTTGTGCGATTAAATATCCAGGAGGTACTTGCGGTGTAAATGTATGTAAAATATATCCTTGTTGAGCTTGATTTGAGTTTTCAAGATCTATTTGATAGCTGCCATCAATTACATCACAAACAAGATTGACTGCGATTGTTGATATATTAACGATTCCTGGTGAAATATGTTAGCCGCCGCCGTATGGATCATTGTCATATCTAAGAATACCAGGAGGAGGATTTATTTTTCTCCATGCTTCAAGTATTTTAGGAAAGGTTTCCTTGATAAGATCGTTGAGTTATTTTTTTTAGTTCGTCGGTGGAAAATCCTGGTATTATAAATGTTGGTCATTCCGCCTCGGTTATTTTATAATGATTAATAAATGATTGTTTATGGGGTGGGTAAGCATGACTATATTGTGAAAAGATTATAGACTCAATAATAACTAAATTAACATATTCAATGTCTGATATAACTTGATTTAGATGTTGTATCGTCTCAATGATTTGTTGTTTTAGGTCGTTATTGTAGTATTGTGTGACACTGGAAAAAACATTGTGTAGAGTAGCGAATATAGTTCGATATTCATTTTGAATTATAATAGAACACGAGTTAATAAATTCTTCTTTAGGATGTCCATAAATATTACATAATTCTAGATTATTGAAGGAAGGAACTTGAACAGTATATTTATCAAATGGTAAAACTTTCGGTTTGCCAGAAACTTTTTCATCGTATGAAAAACTATGATAACTATGACTCCACGGATGAATAACTCGATGTTCTGGAACATTAATAAATTTTTTCACACTTGTGAGGAATTCATCTCGTTTTGGTTCTGGTGGTCCATGGTATTCTGGCGCAATATCAGGCCATCCTAATACGGATCTGACTGATGATTGATAAATATCAAACGGCTTAGTCTTGCGAATATATTTCAATCGTGGATGATAAAGTTGGTTCATGAACTGAAATAACTATTTTCGCTTCTCTTCCGGTTACTGATTTAATTCTACGTTGAAATTCATCATTGATTTGTTCGATCTGATAACTTCTTGCAGGAATAGAAACAACTTACCAATTGGGAGTTCCATCATCTTTATTTCTATTTGCAAATACAAGTGAATTATTCGACTGTAACCCACCAAATGATTTAGATCTGATATTTGGCCAACTATGATATACTCGTAAATTTGCTAGTGCTATTTCTTTTGCTGAAATTGCAGTTGGAAAATTAATACTAAATTCTGGATTACTTGAATTTAATAAAATCATCGTTGTTTTTATTGGAGCTGTATTTGTCGCAATTTGTTGTAGTAGCTCCTGCGATGTCATTATTATTTATATCCTGATTTTCTAAATCAGTTACTGTCATTGCTTCACTGTAGATTTTAATCATCTCTGTGAACTCAAAATCTGATATTTTTCCATCACTAAGGCTCGTTGATAATAACGAGGATAATTTGGAGTATGCTGATGTCGCTGTTTAATGTTATTATATAATCATGCAATTTTTCATTTGTGCAAGTACATATTTTCTTTGCGATGATATTAAGAACACCGGCAATTGTTGTTGTAGTTGAAATACAGATTGCTACAGCTACTGGGGCCATCATTGTTATCGTTGATAATAACACGCCGATTCCAGCAACAACAGCAGACACTGATTAAACAATTATATCAGCAATAACCACACGTCTGCGATATTTCTTTATTTTTAAAGTGCATTGTTCGAGGGTATCTTTTAGTTTTGTTTGCCATTCGCGTGCTTGATTTTACCTAATTTTTTTTAACGTCGATTGAGGTACTCATTATATTTTATACAGTAACCAACTGAGGTGTTTCAGCCACAAATTCCAGACATCACCAGTAAGACGTTGCGGTTAATTTCTTATCAGCTGCTTCCAGAATAAATATTTCTTCCTTTCCTTTATTCAACACCATAGACACAACTCCAGAAAACTTATCGGTTGAGTGACGCCATGGATACGTTGTAAATATCTCAAATTTTGCTGCACTGAACACAGACAGCATGTACACACCAGTAATCTCTGCGGTATGTTTGAGAGATTTTAATCAGATTAATTTTGTTGACGATACCAGGAATTCCACTTACGACATCTTGTGTTTTTTAATCGTGTCAATGTTCGTCTTGATATCAGAGTGTTTCATGTCAACGGTCAACGGAGTAATAAAGAAATCATCTGCGATTTCATTAAGTTTTCTAAAGTTTCTACGGAGATTTGTAAACACACTTATGTGAACGTCATACTCGGCCCGCAACGTGGATAATTTACCATCTACGGTATTGTAGTTAACGTCTACATATTTTGCTTGTCACGTAATCTTCATCAGTTGTTGGATCTCTTAAAACAGCTATCTTATTTCCGTTCATGCTGAATTCGCCCGTCATTGTGTCACCGGTATTCCGCAAACGATTAGCAATGCTTCTTGCAATTTCATCTCTGATGGTTGCAAACGATATACTTGAGTCTCTGATTCTGCCGCCTTCGGTAAATACTGGAATGTTATCCGTGACCGCACCGAGTACTCGTCGAACTATATCATTCCATTTGATGTTGCTCGTTTTTAAAACAACTTCATCTCGGTCTATTCCAGCAAGATTCATAATATCAGCAAGTTCATATTTAGTCGCGTACTTTGACAGATCAGTATCATCTTTTTTTCTTGCCCTTGATAGAAGAAAATCGTCCGTAAATGTCAACCATAATACTTAAAGATCTGTTTAAAACGACGCGGTTACTTGTCTAACAATGCACGATTTTATGAGGTGCATTTGAAGACTTTGATATGGCGTTAAGTACATTAATTACTTCACGACCACATACTGGCGGATCATTCAGTGTTTGTGTTGGTAATCTTGAATACCAAAATGGAATGTTTCTGGCGTATTTTAAAAATTCTATTGGCGGAGGAAGCCCGTATGAATCAAAATAAATAGAACCACATGGATCAATTGCGTATGCAACCCAATGAGCTCCGGGCCCTGAATTATCATCAAGATTTATGATTCCTGTTTCAAATTTGTTTGTTTGTTTTTGGTAATTGGTTACGCATAAAAACACGTCTAAAAATTTTTAGTTTTAATTTTTAGCAGCATCAAGTAAATCGAAATTTGACATTGGACATCGAAGTGTTCCTGGAAGTCTCAGACCTTTCCCCCAATAAGAGGTTCCCGGTAATCTTAGACCCCTTTTTTAATATATCCTTGTCCTGTTGCTTTCTTTAATGCCATTCCGGCGGCGGTTCCAACAGCACCTAACGCTGCTGCTTTCGCTACGGCTGGGGCGGCTGCGCTTATTAATGCTGGTATAGCTGCAAAAAGTGGAAATATACCACCAACTTTAGCCATATTTTTAATAGCGCTCGGAGAAAGATGAAGTTGAACCCCAGTTCTTGATTCCTAGGCTTTATTAAAATGATTAAGATGAGTCTTGGTTAATGATAATATGTTTGGACCGCCATTAGAAATCTGATTTTTTTTAGTGATATTTTTGTTCCGCATTTACCCGCGAGTTTTGATTGTAATTTGTTCACCTGACCGGAAGTCGGACTAACTCCAACGTGACTATACTACATTTTTATAATATGATAAGTGATTTGATTACATGTTTTCTACTGGAGTGTCAATAACTCGCATTCTTCAACCAGCGCCTTCAAGTAACATTGATCTATCTGAAAGAATAACTGCAGTAGCTCTTTAGTTACCGTGCACGACTGGTGGACCAGCCACGGCAATAGGAGGTTGTGTTACTTGAGCTCGAAAGTGAATATCAACGACATATTGTCTAGATAAATCAAGAAGTTTCAGCGAAAAGTAATAAATCGGGTATAATGTTGTAAAATCTAGTTGTGATATTTGTAGACCGGTGTCTATATTTTGATCACGTCCCATGAACGACATCAAACGATGATATGCACGCGCTACATGATTTTGATCAAAATTTAATAATATATCTTCAGCTGGTTCTTGATGTCCATTTATCCGCAAAGAAACTTCATTAACTCCAAGTTTGTCAAATATGATATGACTACGTGTCTGTGAATTTATTCGCGTAAAATCCTGAAAAGCAACAAATATATGTCGTGGTGCAGAAACACCCTGTTGTGAAGATATATGCCATGTAAATAAACCATTAACAGAACTCTGAATACTGTCTTTAGTTACTGTCAACCATGATAGTAATGATTTACCGCCGGAATCCATAAAAGATGGTAATTTTTGTTCTTCAGCAATTGTTGGAGTCATTACTGGCATCCACAATGAAAGTTTTGTCAGTATTACTTTACTAGCATCACCAGCAGGTCTCCAAATTGCATCATCGTCGGTAGCTTTTCTTACCAGTGCAATTGTGTGTCTAGCACCAAAGATAACTTTTCTAACATTTCTGCAAAATCCAAAGATGTGAGATAATGGAATCGCGCACGAAAATGTTCTACGATCACCTCCTAACATCGATCGTCGTGTTAAAAATCCTAGATTGTAATTTGGATTATCATCATGAACAACCGGCCACACATCAGCATCAGCGTTATTGGCAAATTTTCTTGGTCGTCTTATATTATACTGTCCGTGATCTGGGTGATCAGAAGTGTCTTTGGCAAACATCATTGTCGGACCGGCTGATCTTCTATAATCATCTGAATATCTTGCTAGACCCATTATCGTTGTAGCAATATCAACGTCGTTTTGAATTGATTCAATATTTCTTCATCAATCATGTATGTGGCACTGTCAAACAACGCCATAATAACGTTGTTGACAAAACTAATTCTAACATCACCAGCGCACTCAGTATCGTCTGTTTTTATAATTTCACCTTCTACTTCAATAAACGCTTCAGCAGGTAAGAAATATCTGCTTGCATCTTGAACTTGTAATTCGATTCTTCCACGCTGATTTGGTTATCGTGCGTCGTAGGAATAAAATTGATAATCACGTATCGATTCATATTTGATAACTGGTGCGTCTGTATCAAACGCCGGATCGGATACACGTTTGAACATTTTATTATAATTGCCATGATCTAAATCATGGTCGTCTAACACAAAGACCGCTTCCTGCTATTAAACCTGAAGCCATATTTTTTTTTCTGCTTCTTCAGATAATTCTGCTAGTTTTTTATTTGCGGCTTGATTTATTATCTTACTGACATTTGCGGGGATAATTTCAGTGCTGGCCAGTTTCACTGGTTGCTGCGGTTTTCGTCTAATTAACCGTGCTAGTCTATCCTTGATTGTCGAGAACGCTTTACCGGCAACATTACCAATTGCACCCGGAATTTTATCACGAACAGCCTCAATAGCCTTCATCCCTAATTGTTTTGCAATTGGTATTGCTTTTGGAGCCATCCTTCTAAATAGACCTTGAACAACATCACCAAGTCCATCTCCGTAAATTGCTTTGTAAGTTGGCAGTCGTGAATTTACTACCCTGAACATGATCGTTCCACGTTGAGCAGTGTGTATAATCATTTCTTATACACTGATAAATTAATTGTTTAATCACTATAATAGTCATCAGCAATTTCATCAATAAGGGAACGATAAATGCTGCGATCCATAATACCGCCAGTGAATGTTCTTCGACAAATATCAGATGTTTCATTAACGATTTCTGGAGAATTATTTCCTGTTCGTTTTCCTCCGATCAGAACTTCCAGTCTATCTACGTCAGAAAGAACACTGTCAGGACAAGCAATAAGACCACTTCCTGATATACCACTTCCTGTGGAAGGGAAGAACATAAGATCATAATCTTCATCAGGATCTTTCTTACCTGGTAAAGAAGACAATTTCTCTCTCCGCTCAGTCTCTCTCCTACTCAATTCTTCCCTTTGTCTCGCTTTTTCTTTTTCTTGTTCCAGTTCTCTCAACGTCTGTTTCCTTTCTTTTTTAAGCTCTTGAATTGACTCCTGCCTCGGTAAAGAAGATTGTTGTTTTTATATTTGTTGCAGAGGTGGAGGAAGTTGATATAAGGACTCTTGCTTAAAAGATTTTAACATCCCTGGTAATTTTGATGGTTTTTGTAGTTCTGTTTCTCGCTGCGGTGGAGGAGAATGTTGTTGATTAAGCTTTTCCTCAAGTTCTCTTATTTCTTTAACGAGTTCATCAAATTTATAATCATCACGTTTGACTTGTTTTTTTTTGTTGTAATATATACTATATACCCATCTAATAAAATTGTAATCATTTACGGTTTCATAATCGTGTTTTAACATTTTAGATTTATCATACACACCAAGCAGTATTTTTGCAGGCAAATCACGTTCTTTAGTATTTTTAATATCTTCAATAACATCTTCTCTAAATCTTTCAGTCAACTTAATATTTTCTTTTCTTACTTTGGATTTACGAGCAAGTTCTTTCACGTCAGCGATTTCAGTACGAATATTTTCAAGTATTTCTTTATCGCGGGTGGAGATGCTGCAGCTATGTCAGTTGGAAGATCTCGTAAAATCTTTTTTGTTTGTTTAGTTCTTCTTGCTATTTTTTCAGTTTGTTCAGCAGTCTGTTTTACTGATGGAATTAGACCTTCAGTAGCTGTTGCAACTCTTTCAGTAACTTTTGTAACTGGTTTAAATAACTGTTCTGTGCCTTCTGCAAATTCAACTTGTGCTTCTTGACGTTCTTGCAATTTTTGTCTAACAGAATCACGAACAGAAAGATTTTTTTGAATGCTTCTAGTCTCTCTCGAGCTAATCTAGCAGTGTGAGATTCTTTAGCTGGTGGCATTATTGATATGATAATGATTTATTTATAGCAGCAGAGGGGTGCAACCTCAAATAAGTGTCCAGACGGGCAAACAAAACACATTAAAGTTTGATAAAAATTAAGTGACTTAATTAGAGAAAAAGTGGGATAATTTCTCTAATTGGTCAGGATTTTTTTTATTTTTCGTAGGAAGCCTTAGTTTTCAAAAATGGACCTTCTATAAAATGGTCTGTTCACCTCCTCTGCTGCTTGTGGTTTACAAGAGACATGCGCAATAGACTACGTTGCCTGAACTTCATGTGCTCATTCAAGGATGTATAACATCTTACATGTATCATTATTCCGTAATTTGTGGTGTGTTAGTATTTACAAAATTCGCCTATAGAGTATGGTCTTAGTGTTTGAAACTAGTCAGATCTGAAAAATGACAGCATTGTATTATACATATTGCACGGCAGGTATAAGCACTCATCATTTTGGGAAAATAAATTGGAGTGTAGATCACTAAAATTTCGAACTGATTAATTGGAAAACTCCCTTTGTCCACATAGAATTACGAAGACGACATCTAATGACGTGTTAAATATAAATGTGTGCTTGTGATAATTGTGTAATGATTGGATTATGTTTCTAAAACATTAATGAGATTAAAAGTAGAAAAAAATGCGTAAATCATAAACTATCCGCACACGACGTACTAAAGTCCTGAAAGTCTATGCAGACCCTTGAACAATCGTAAATCTCTCTTTAAACTTCTAGTATTCAAAGTGGTAATGAACCGGTAGATATACGCATGATTTGTGAAGGGACTATTGCACCAAACTCTCCATAATTATTCCTGAATTGTACTTAAAACAAGAACATTAAAAAACTTAGATGACTTCTAATAGCCGACCAGGCATATAAAATATAGCATAAATGGAAGAAACACTGTTAGGTATCGAAATAATTTTTTAGTCAAGTGAGATAATGGTTTATTAAAAACAGGTGATTAGTTTAGGTAAGTGACAAGGTACATGCCTATGCGACAGAATCCACATTCACTATACCGAAAAACAACAGTAGGCATTCAGCAAGTGATCGTTATCTGCAGGTAATCTATTGATAACTTACAACTTTGCTTATTTTATTCACTTTATTAGAATGCTTACATTTTGTTCTCATCTACCCGATAACTGTCTCGCTAGCTGTGTTGCGACCCAGGTGGCGTTATTGTATACATGTGATACCATGTTCGTATGCCTGTGACAAAATCAAATACAACGATGTCTATACATGTCCATTGACGAATAGACTGATACGGCTGAACAATTGGCAAGGCATTTAGCATGGTCACAAAGCTAAGAGAGAGAAAACGTACAGAAGAGTCTTTGTTAATGAGGGATATAGCAGTGTAATACGTGAGGGTGAGAAAACATTGTCTTCTGTTGTCAGGAAGTTATTGATTTCTGCAATGAAAGAAGTTCGGCAGAACTACAGCCAGTCATCTGAGTTGTCCAATTTGTTTCGCGACGTATGAACCACGTAAAGTGATGACGTGTTGAGACACATTTTGATACAGCCGGACATACCAGCATTCTGAAACTTACAACCGTGTTTATTCGATTACACTTTGCAAGATAGTTTAACGTTCTGCCATATTTAGTGTTTACATGTAGTCCTCATTTACGTGACAAGAGTGTGTTTCGATGTAGGTTTTTCAGATCACGTGACCTTCCTGTATAATTGGTACGAAGTTTTATGCCTCGAGATCATTGAGGTGTAATGGATCTACACATTTGCACTTAAATACAGGCGCATACCGTAGACCTAGTAATATGTATTCCATTTAGGTCGCAAATTTACCACACGACATGTTGAACAGTAGTTGCCAAGGAATAATAGAATAACTGATTGTGTGACTTTGAAAACCCAAGCGGTTTTGTCTTCACCATTATATATAAACTAGGAAGTTAGTGATTTCAGCAATGGAAGAAACAAAACAGACAACAAATAATCAGCTAATTTGTCCAATTTGTTTAGAGACTTACGAGTCGCCTAAAGTGCTGACGTGTTTACACACATTTTGTGAGAAATGTATATGCAAACATGTACGTGGTATTAGAGGAGAAGAGACACAGTCCAACACAATTGCGTGTCCTGTTTGTAGAAGTGAGATACCTGCTACTGCTATTGACCAGACTCCTGATGACTGGGCCGCAAAACTTCCCACAAATTCAACGGTTTTGGCACTTCTGACTTCGAGTTGGCGTGACCCAGTTTATTGTGAACCATGTTCAAAGGACGGTAAACATCATATATCCGTGGCGTACTGTGTCACATGCACAGAATATCTTTGTCATACTTGCTACAAATGTCATAAAAACTTTAAGATGAGCAATGACCACACATTCACTGTCAATACACTGCCTGAGAATCCGAATGCAAAGGAAGATGATGATAGAATCTACCGGTGCTCAAGTCATAAAAAAAGTTTCACCTATTTTTGCTCAGATCACAACGAACTTTGCTGCTACAAATGTGCGATCAATGTGCATAGATCTTGCGTAGAGTTGGCTAATGTCGAGGATCTAGCTAAAGATATCAAAGAGAGAGAAGACCCTAAGCAAATATCTGAAAATTTAGAGGGTATTGAAGAGTTATTTCGAATTTTGCTCGAAAGCAGGTCAAAATGTCTGAAATCCATTGAAAACCAGAAAACAGAGATAACAAAGTCTCTCAAAGAATGGAGAAATGCAATGAATGATCATATAGACAAGGTAGAGGCGGATGCACTACAGAAATTAGACCAAGTCTGTAAACAAGAAGCAATAGTTGTCTCTGATCATATCGCAGAAATTAAGAGCTCCATTGCTGCAATAGAAACTTCACATATAATGCTAAATGAAGGCATCAAATCCGCTGAGGACACACAAATATTCATGACAATAAGAGGAATATCAAAACATGTACAGAAGTATTTACAAAGATGTGACGTGATTGAAAAAGATTCGGAGGAGGTTCAAATCGAATTTCGATATGACAAGAGACCTAAAGACTTTGTTCAAGAGTGGAATTCATTAGGGGAAGTGCAGAGGAAGAAGTCCAAACTTCCAAAATTATCATCGAGCTCATCAATCGAGTCATCACATTTTAGTGCCAAAGTATCTGGTGATAAGTTAGTGTGTTCTATATGGTCAGGCGTTTTTTCTTCCTGATGATAAACTTGTACTATCGGACTTTAAAAATAAAAAAGTAAAGCTGTTTGATAGAAAATCAAATTTCCTGGAGCAGTTAAACATGCAATATGCTCCACAGCACATTTGTAGAGTCGATCACCGAACTGTCGCTGTCAGTGCTGGCAGAAGTGTAATCCTTTTCTCAGTAAGTCATACCTTAACGCTACTAAGGACAATTGGTACCGATACAATGTGCTATGGAATAGCTTCTTGGCAGGAAACCATTATAGTAGATCAGTTTGACGGAACGAAGGACTCGTTAGTTACATTTGATGCTTCATACAAGACTGTTAATACAATTGGACTTTCAAAGCTAGATCCTAAGAATACCCACTGTGTCAGTCCAGACGGACAGAGACTCTATTATACAACTGGAAATATAATTGTAACAATAAGCATGAAGGGGCAACAGTTGACTACATTTCAATGCAACGATCTGAAAGTTGCAAGCGGGATCACAGTGGACAAGACGGGGATTATCTACTGTTGTGGTTATCAATCCAACACCGTGGTACAGGTTACTCCAGAGGGGCGACAACTTGGTGTGTTACTTTCGCAGAAATGTGGACTTATAAAGCCAGTAGGGATATGTTTGAACGACAAGAATAACACGATTCTTGTATTTGAAGAAAATTCCGACTATATCAAAGTATTTAGACTGAAGTGATTATTAATGCTTTGGTGTATCATGCAGGCATTATTGATATGTATATTGTGTATGTGTTTAACTTTTGTCCACGATTGTAGATTGTAATGATCATTTGTTAAGAAAAGATATTGCACATCTAAAATTTTGTCCATGATTGTAGATTATATTTTAAGATAATGATCACTTGTAAGCTATAAATAGGCAGTGAGATATAAATATGTTGTTTTGTACGGCTTTAATTCTAAACCCAGTCTTGATAATGAACCTTATTTAGTTTGGGGTAAACTTCCATTGGTATGACTTAGTATTGCATCATAAGTCTTGTGGGGAGATATTACGACTCAATGTATCAAGAAGAAATGCATTGCAACATATAATCGTAATGGAATGGTGGAGATTTAGATAAGGAGGAAGATGTGAACAATGTTTGATTTATATTCCTGTTTATATTACTGTTTTTATTTTATTTTCAGGTGCAGAAGTAATTATTATTGCGTTTAGATTTAATTTGAAATAGGAATCATTTATTTAAATTATTTCTTGGAAATATAAAGTGCTTATATAAATATTTGGACTTTTTTTTGAGATTAATGTGAATTCATTCAAAGACGCTGTGGACAATGCAATTATGAAACATCAAGACTATTGTACTTTAGTACATTCAAGGCTATTGCCACATGAAACTATTCAATACCTGGAATTGTTCGGAACACTGTATTCGTTTGGACTTGTGATAGAAAGTTTACGAACTTCGCGTTTGTAAAACGCCGAGAGTGCCATCCTGATAAAGTCATGATTTTGTTAAACAAAACAAATTTCTGTTTCTGAGTGTCAAATAACTATTTGTGTGGTATTATGTAAAGTACCAATTCACGAGAGTTTTTGTATGCAATAAAGATGTACTAGAAGGTGCCGTCAGAACAATCTTGACACTTCCCTCACACATAAACATTTAGTGTTAATATACTCAATGATGATTGTGACGATGAAAACGTTTTGTTAACGCAGGAACAGTTAAATGAGTTGCAAAGAGAACACGTCATTACGGATGTATGTGATAAGGATCAAATTCTGAATTACACACATTTTTTCCTTAAACGATCCAAGTTACATGGATTATCCGAAAATTAAAAATTCTCAACCCCAAAAAATTTCCGACAAAAAACACCACAAAAAATAGTTGTTTCATTTAAAAAAAATTATAAAAAGGTTGCTTCGGTCTGATTTTGAAAATTTAGAAGGCAAAACTCCACCTTCTCTCTAATTGATTCTACTGGAGAAATTGAAAAGTCTTTGAAAAATTCAATACAATTTAATGAATTTTCACTGATGTTTTATTTATTTTTACTGATTTTGTATCAGCTTTCACTGATGTTTGGTGATTTTTCCAAAGTCTTTTCAATTTCTCTAATATAATCACTTAGAGACGGGGGTCAGGTTTTCGCCCTCACAATTTACGAAATCGGACTAAAAAACAATGAAAAATCAGTAAATGTTGACCAAAAATCAGTGAAAATGGACACGAATTCAAAGAATTTGCAGCAAAAATAAGATTTTTCTCTTAATGTCACAAGAATATAATAATTTTAAACCTGACCAAATAAAAATAGAAATAAAAATAGAATTCTTCGAACTCTAAAGGAAGAATTCCTAATATCTGAACTGTCATAACTTTCACTTTGTTTGACTTTCACCAGTGATGATGTCACCGCTTTCACTTTCACAATCGGACATGATCTTTTTCATCTCTCTTACACGCGCACCTATAATCTTTCTTGTTTCATGTTCCCGAGACAGCTCTGATCTAATTTTTTCAATCGCCTGTGCGAGTGAAACAAGATTCTTAATTTGTATATCGTCGCATATACAAGCTAGAGATTGTGTCATTGCCTGCTGAAGTAATTTAATAAACCTGTTATTGTTGTTGTTGTAGGGTTTAACGCCATTTTTCAGTACAAGATAGCACTGGTCAACAGTGAAATCATTACTGACTTGAAAAGGCCCTAATCTGTAGTATTTTGGTGTGCCGAACACGAATATAACCGTGAAAAATTTGTATTGGCTCTCGTTTTGAAGATATTCATATACCTCATTTTCTATGTTTCACTGTGTAAATTTCTCCAGTAGGACTGCAGCAACATCCGGAATAATGATGTAACATTGCATAATACCATCATGCTCACATCATCCACAGTTGATTGCATCATTTTCTGATGCAATGCAATACTAATGCCATGCGGCTGCTGAAGTAAGTTGACGTCAGCAGTGTACTATACATGTGTAGGCCTATTATACTAATGCCAGGCGGCTGCTGAAGCTGACGTAAGCAGTGTACTATATAAAGCCCAATCAGATAGGTTCAGCATTTAAAATATTTTAGACGTTGTGCGAGACAGTTCAAGCTACTGTTACATAAAACTTATTATTTTATCCATTTACGTACAATAAAGAACAGTAATGCCTCGAAAGTGTGTTAATACCGCGGACAATTTTTGCTATATTTGTGGGGAAGTGACATTTGCCAACCAGAAGAAAAGTATCAATTCTCAAGTGAAGAAGGCATATCATCTTTACTTCGGATGCAAGGTTGGTGACCAAGACAAGCCTTGGGCTCCGCATATATGCTGTGCTACATGTACAACACAGCTTTCACAGTGGTTGAATTGCAAAAGGTCATCAATGCCGTTTGCAGTCCCAATGGTGTGGAGAGAGCCAAGCAACCACCTAAATGACTGTTACTTCTGCTTGGTTCCTCCTCTTTCCGGCGGAATAACGAAGCGAAAGAAGTCGAGAATAGTCTACCCAAACATTCCGTCTGCATTGAGACCAGTTCCACATGGTGAGGGACTTCCTATTCCAGAACCTCCAGCAGAATATTCTCTTGATTCATCTGACGAAGACAAAGGTGAGTCGACCTGTTCTTCTCCTGGTCCATCAGCATGCAGTGATCCAGATTTTCACTGTGGTGCATCATCAACCCCACACAGAATAACACAGGAAGAACTAAATGACCTGATTCGTGATTTGGACTTATCAAAGAACAAGGCAGAATTGCTAGGATCAAGACTCCAACAATGGAATCTTCTAGAAGAAGATGTCACAATTACTGCATATCGAAAGCGCCACCAGCAATTGGAGCCTTTCTTCAGAAAGGAAAGTAATCTGATATTCTGTTCCGATATTGAGGGCCTCATGAATGCTTTAAAAATCACTCATGACCCACAAGAATGGAGACTATTTGTGGACTCTTCGAAACTGAGTCTCAAGGCTGTGCTTTTGCACAATGGAAACATTCTTCCATCTATTCCAGTAGCGTATGCTGTCCACATGAAAGAGACATACGATAACTTAAGGCAGCTACTGAATTCCATTGAGTATAACAAGTACAGCTGGCACCTCTGTGGTGATTTGAAGGTAGTTGCCCTTTTAATGGGACTGCAGCAAGGATATACAAAATACATGTGTTTCTTATGCGAGTGGGATAGCCAAGCAAGGGAAATGCACTACATGAGGAAGGAATGGACTCACAGGCAGAATGTAGCCATTGGAGAGAAGAATATCCAACACCCAGCTCTGGTTGAGGCTCAGAAAATCTTGCTACCACCCCTTCACATCAAACTAGGTTTGATGAAGAACTTCGTGAAAGCCATTGACCGGACTTTGCCAGCATTCCGATACCTGCATGAAAAATTCCCTCGACTCAGCGAAGCAAAGATTAAAGAGGGAGTTTATGTGGGTCCTCAGATTCGAGAGCTTTTCAAAGATGACCGGTTCAACAACTTGCTGGAAGGTGACGCGAAACAAGCATGGAATGCTTTTCGCCTAGTTTCTACAAACTTCCTCGGAAATGTTAGGGCAGAAAACTATAAGGAACTAGTAGAAGACATGTTGATGAAGTATAAGAAACTTGGCTGCAATATGTCTCTAAAGATTCACTTCCTTCATTCCCATTTGGATTTCTTTCCTAGCAACTGTGGTATTGTTAGTGATGAACACGGCGAACGTTTTCATCAAGATATCGCAACAATGGAACAAAGATACCAGGGAAAATGGTCCACTACAATGCTGGCTGACTACTGCTGGACACTCCTCAGAGATGCTCCCGAACAGCTGTACAAGAGACAGGCGAAGAAATCTAAGATGTAGTCAATGACTTGATTTTTTATAGGTAGGCTATTACAGTTGACCTTTTACTATTGGAATGCATTTCGTTATGTAAACATTAATTTCTTGCAGATTACAAAAAAACTAGAGCCAATTTTGCAATTTGACTGTCATATTCGTGTTCAGCACATAAAAATTGATAAGAATTGACTAATTTTATTTCAGTAACATGACTTTTGTAAAAATTTGTTGTCCAGTGTAGGCTATACATGGCGGCCAGTATAATTGGTGGAGGAAGAACCCTGGAGAACCATCGACCCACGAGAAGCTACTGGCAGGCTTTCTCACGTACCCACGTTAGCCGAGCCTGAGACTTGAACTCACGCAGACAGAGGTGAGATGACAGTGATCCGTAACGGTGAGCGCTTTAGACCACTCGGTCACTCGGTGCCCCTAATAAACCTGTAATCGGCTGCTAGAGTGTATCTAAAGATAGATATTCGTTCTTGTAATATTTCAAAAAAAATTTCAGGATCAAATTGATCAGAAATTTCTATACCATCGTCATGCAATTTTTCAATCGCAGAAATAATCGCATTAATATTTTCGACATTTATTATATAATAAATATCTGTTTAGAATTAAAAAAAATATTTGCATTCCTAATATATATCTGAATGCATGGACGGCACATACACATATTAATTAAGTTTTTACAATATATATATATATATATATATATATATATATATATATATATATATATATATATATATATATATATATATATATATATATATATATATATATATATATATATACAATCTTAAGTCTAAGGACTGCACAGTACACACATTATTTATAGTATTTACAGTATATACAGTCTTAATTCCAAGGACGGCACAATACACATACTTAATTCTAACATTCCGAAATGTATATATTCTAGCATTCCTAATTGCGAGAATACAGTCTCAGGTGTTTTACACCAACCTTGACAACCTTGATACTCACTTACAGTGCTAAAGTTCTCATTAACCAGTCATTGTCAGAACAGTGCCACTGCTTCATGACACTCACTTACAGGGCTAAAATTCTCATTAACCAATCATTGTCAGAACAGTGCCACTGCTTCATGACACTCACTTACAGGGCTAAAATTCTCATTAACCAACCATTGTCAGAACAGTGCCACTGCTTTATGACACTCACTTACAGGGCTAAAATTCTCATTAACCAATCATTGTCAGAACAGTGCCACTGCTTCATGACACTCACTTACAGGGCTAAAATTCTCCTTAACCAATCATTGTCAGAACAGTGCCACTGCTTCATGACACTCATTAACAGGGCTAAAGTTCTCACTAATCAATCATTGTCAGAACAGTGCCACTGCTTCATGAGATGGTATCCTTGTTAGAGACTCTCACTTACAGTGCTAAAGATATCTCTGTCTGCTTCATGAGGTTATATACATATATACTTATTTACATATTTACAGAATTTATATGTTTACAGTATTGATATACTTACATATTTACTATTAGCATATTTACACAGTGCACCATCACCGGGAGGGCCTTCTCTACGATCAACAGATTTATGCTGGTAACTGAATTCTTTTGCGCACTCCCCCCACCCCCCAAATCAACCCCGGGAATGCAAAATAGCACCCGCCACGTGCTTTCATGGTGGGAAAGTGTACATGATTTTTCAGTTATGATTATATTTTTCTGTTGAAATTCAAGCTTGGCTTGGAGCCCCACTTATAACTGGAACTCTGTTTTTTATATAATGACCAATACTTGGAAATACAGAAATATTTCATCCAGGGGGCGTGGCTTATTTTTTGTCTGTTTATCTCTAATTTCTTCATCATTATCCCTGACAAAGTCTGGAGAAAGAAATATCCTGACAAGGTCAGTAAAACAAGGATACTGTCTTCTTTTTTTTAAAAACACAAAAAAATATTTATAAGTGGAAGTATTGATATAAAATACAAGCGAGGTTACTCTTTAATGTCTCCACTGGAGGATGCTTTACTTGACAGAACTATCTCCTTTTGTTGAAATTCAAAAGTATATTTCTGTCTTCAAAAAACTCGGATCAAAATATTTTACACAAACACAGTATTTAAATATTTTACTTAATTATTTTTCTGTTCTGCTTCAGTATTATTCTATTCTATTTCAGAAGTGGCGAAGTACTTAGATATTATGCTTTGTTTGTATTTCTTTGAAAATGCTGATCTGTATATTTTATCTGCGACATGTTGTACCGAAGATGGGAAAATATTAAAATATTTAGCAGCTGCACATATCGATTGAAATTATATTTCTTCCCATGTCTCTACATTCACAGATATACTGGTCTTGATTTTTTTTATCTTTATTATTGCCAGTATTTCTATGTTTGTAATTCTGACTGTGTAATTGCCTGCAAATCATTCAAAGAATTATTCTTTGTTTTTTGGATCTGAATCAATATGATCAATTACAAGTCCGTCTTTGATCAGTCTGTGAATACATTCATAGACAAACCTGTGACAGAGATACCCTTTTTTTTTCAACATAAATCATAAATCTAAGATAACCAGCATTATAAACTGAACCGACCAGTTTTTTAGTTTACAATTTCTGATGATACCATCACGAGATACCTCATAATTTTTTATGATGGGATGTCTTACAAATTCTCCTTGCTCCATTTATATAGTAAGTATTATTTGTCTAAATTATGATGTTATTACTAGAAAAAAATATGTGGGATTCTAACATGAACATCTAGCGAGAGAGTTTTCAGCGTTTTTTTTTATAGGAGATTCATTACCATCATTAATTTCATCATAATACAATTTCAAAGCTCTTTATTTTGTTCCTCCACAGTCTATACACAACTGCGATTTTCTCCGGAATCCTTTGTTACATTTTAAACATGGTTTCGGTCCTTGACTTCATCGTCGCCTACTTTGCAGATGATATCCACAGAAATCCGTTACACAGGCCAGATTTGAAGAAGCTATAGATCCAATCATCAACAACTTGTAGTTATATTTTGCTTGAATCTTTGTATATTATATATGAAAGTTTAATTTAAATATATATTTGCCTTAATTATAATATGGAAGAATTTAAAGATTATTTGCTACAAAGCCTTCTCAAGCTAGCTTCGATCTTGACAGAATAACCCCTGACGCCTTGGCGAGATCTGGTTCACTCGACGAAAAAGACTTTAATCAACATATCCGTGAAGCCAAGAAAGAATTTCGAGACGATGGTGCGGCACATGTGTAGTCAACATTCAGAATTATTCGAGAAGTTGATGCTACAATGAATGACCAGCGAGCAAAGACAATCATTAATTATCTCAACAAACAAAGCTACTTTTTTTAGAATAAAATTTATTGCGGAGCTAGACGACACCTGGATTATTCGTGACGAACGTGATCCTGTTCGATTCCATCACGCAGGAGATATTGTAACTTAAGTAAAAATTCCAGACCAGGAGCGTATTGACAAACCTTATTATGAACGACCAGATCCTGTGACGGCAGTTGTTTATGCGATATTTTCACTGAATAATAAACCTATCGTTGATGATCTCAAACCGATGAAACTTTCGACGCTGAATTGTGTAGCTGAGCAAGTTATAGAACATTTCTCAAACGCGAAACGTGGAAATGGTTTAACGGATTTACGAAGCAAAAAAATATATGAGTGGGTTGAGCGTGTCAAGGAACATGGAGCTACGATGAACGACGTTGCATCGCTGGAAAAGAAATTAAACTTTCCGATAAGGGTGAAGACAATATCCGGAGAGATTTCGTACGAATCAAAATATAAATCAAAGGGAGCTTCGATAGAGATCGTTGATCATAACGTGTACGCGTGGTTGACCGAATCAACAATATTTCCACGACATAGAACTGTTAAATTTTATAGCGGTGATATATTGGATTTATTAAAAATATCAGTAAAAGCGATCCTGTATCCGTGTGGTTGTTTCACAGCTCCGAATGATCAGGTTGTTCGACCTAATGGAGATATGTTTCGTGCAGAATCTCTCCACTCGGAAATGAAAAGTATTGCGTTGAAATATACCAATGACGCTGAACGATTACTCTGTAAGTGTTTTACCGTTCCGTCAGTTGCTGCTTACTTTGCTCAGGAGAAAAATTATGGAACCCAAGAAGATCGGAATTTCTTGTCGATGTGCAGCTAAGCTGCGTAGAATACGGACACTGCGGGTTGTGGAATACTAAATACTATTATAAGGATGTTATCTGCGTTGATATGGTTGCATGTTATCTTAGAAGGTTTCTTGGAATGAAAGAGTGTGCTGAATATTTGAAGAGATTTGGACATTCAACACAAGGAATGGCATGAGCTGCGATAAAAGGACATTTACCAGATTTTGATTTAACTGGATTTGCATGTGTTGAATCGTTTGAGTTTATGGTTTGGTCGTCATTTTAGCGAATGCTGTTGGGTTCCAACAGTGCTATTACGATATATGCTTGATGTTGGAACTTTAGCTTCGTTGGTTGTAAGTGAAGCAATAATGTCGTGTCGTCCACAGAAACAAGTCTGGTTACCAAATTCCGCTGTCATTGAGAATACTATTCTTGATCATAATCCAGACGAAGTTGAACACGAAACTAAACTTGCAAAAGATCTTGGATGAAAGATAATTGGGAAATTTACACAAGGATGATAATATGATCATAAACGACATAACACAAGATTAATTATAGATGATGCGGAACTTGAATTTATAATTACTGATACAACAGAGAAAGGCACATTTATAAGTCAAATTAATGCTTACTTGCCGGACGGAACTAAATTAGGTACAATTGTGAGCTACATTGATGGTGAATCACCACAGTTTACTCATTTAAGATCTTTGATGTTAGCGTATGTTTCAATAAACTTAATATCGATGATGAACAGATTTCCTGATACCGCAGTCAGAGTTTCCACAGATTCATTTGATGTAGGTAAAAATATGGCTAATTTATTAAGGATTAGTACCAATGCATCACTGGGCGAATGGAGAATAAAAGGAGAAAAAAATACTTAGTTATTCTGAATCCGCCAAAGTTGGACATAAGGATATATACTATAAAAATATTCTAATATCAGCGATGTCATCAGCACCGTCGGTGTATGATCCCGTAGCTAGACATAAAACTGTTTATCTTAACTGATGTGCTGGTTCTGGTAAAACAACTCGTGCGATTCAATTATTTCATAATTTTATGGTTGTGTTAACTCCAAATCATCGGCTCGCCAAAGAAATGAAAGAGCGATGAGTTGATTACATACTTATCACAGCTACCTTCTGTGGAAAGGAGTTGAGTGGACCCCTGAGCGAATGGACGAGAAACATATTCCTAAAATTCTCAGTTGGGATGAAATATGCACGGTGTCGCTAGATGTGCTAAAAATATTTCTTGATTGATTATTGGCTCGAAATACTGCTGTAATAATCTGCGGTGATCCTGGTCAACCAACCCCTTTTGTTGGATTATCTCTGCATGACTGGCTGAAAAAGTTTCGTCGATTATTATGAGGAGATAATTAATGATTACCGAACTCTTGATCCAGAATTAAAGGAGTTTAAGAAATTAATCAGACTGCAACAAGAAACGAGTTAATGTGAGATAATGCATGAAGTAATTCCATAAACTCTTATGAATGATTTTTGGAATATGTGGAGACCAAATGATTTGATAGTAGCAAGTAGAAAGATAGTTCGTGTTCCACTTCAACAGCAATTATTTCTGTTACATAAAGACAAATTATCAGATCTACCTGTACCATAGTGTTATCGCCCGGCAGATACACGACGGCAGAATACTGAAGTTGAGATACATGGAACCTTGACAGAGGGAGAAACAAAATCTTGTTTTAAATGATATTGTTTTGGTTCCTGTGAGTGTTGTTGAGAGCGCGTTAACGATAGATAAATCTCCATGGAATCGAGGATATGCTATAACGATTCATTCGCCGCAAGGATTAACTATTTCTGTTTCAAATATTTGGATTGTTGATGATCGTATTGAATGGTCAAATTTAGTTTATCTAGCAGTGTCTCGAGTCAGAAGAATGTCTCAGCTGCGGAGGGTTATCATAGACTGCTCAGTGAATAATAATAATAAAACTAGTGGCTATGGCGATGATATATCGAGAATTTTTTTTTAGCTGGTTATCAGAGATGTGACAAAACAAAGTAAGCGCGACTTTGATCAAGATGCTCAATTTATCATGACACTGAAACAGCAACAGAAAAATCACTGTGCTTGCTGTAACACGGTAATGTTGTGGCAGTATTAGAATAATAATCCAAAACAGTTTACCGTGGATAGAATTAATAGCAGTCTTAGTCACACCCGCGAAAATGTGATGCTGACCTGATTTGAGTGTAATCCACGTAGAGGAGGCAGTTCACAAAAGTAAAGGTGGTGGTAATTGTGTATCTTCACGAATCACTTGTAATTGTTCACGTACAAATCCACGTTGAGGAGCGGTTGAATATAGTTTGTAAATTGCAGGTCTGCCCGTGGATCTTACCACGCTGAAAATTTTAAGTGTGGTTACACTCCAGACTGGGTCAGTTGCTCTTTTTATACCACCTTCATGTTCACCAGGTTCATATAAATATCTGACAGTAACATTACCTAATACTGGTTGTTTTGAGAAAGATTCATGTCGTTGTACTGGTTTGTATTTTATTGTGATTGCTTTGATAGGTTTCATAGAAATTACACGAGTAATTTCATTATTTAACGCAGCTATCACACTTAGTAGTCTTGCACCCCATTCACGAGATCTCTTATCCGCTTTATTTAAGGATATTTCCTGCGGATACCTATATCCAAACAATCGCTCAGCAAGTGTTCGATTAAATCGCTGAACGATTGCCTGATCGCGATGAATTGCGATATGTTCTCGTCTGATTTTGACGTTATGCTGTTTCATCAAAGATGTTACTGCACCAAGAAATTCTTTGCCAGGATCAACCTGTAGCAAATGTGGCCATTGCAAAAGTCCTCGTTGATAAATTCGTTCAAACGCAGAAGCAACTTCAGTTGTCTTTGTTGATAATGGTTCTGCTTCTTTATATCTACTTGCAATGTCAACGCCTATTTGTATCTGCGCAAATAACGTCTACCAGTTTTATAAGTATCGTTTGGTAAAAACAAAATATCTGCTTGATGAACTTCATTGGAAGTGCCGACATCAAAATGTGCTTACTGAATATTTTAGGTGGTGGTAGTAAATTTGCCATATTTACTGTCGTGCTAACCAATCTGCAGCAACAGAACGTGCGACACCTGCTGCATCAGAAATTTTACTAATTGCTGCTCTACCTCTCCAATATTCTCTTGGACTATAATAAATTAAGTCCATATAGTAGTTATTTATGATTGATTACCGGACCCTAGCACTAGTTTACCTTTCATCGCAGATCTTATTAAAAAATTAGCAAGTGATTCTCTGAGAGATTTGCTTTTTTACAGACTTTAACGTGTGTATCAACTTCACGTCTGCAATATGTCGTTGTTGTAAATCTTTATTTTTGTACGCGACATCATGAACATGGCGCGCTTGATCAATTGCATTTATTGGATACTCTTCAGGTATTGGTTGATCTTTCTCGTCAAGTCGAATATTAAGTCGTATTACAGGACCATAATAATTATATCCAGCAAAATGCTTCTCGCCATGATATTTAGCCCATGGAACCCCTGATAATTTTCCTAGTGAAGCAGCGATATCTCCACCTGCTGAACGAGAGATAAATGTATCTCTTTTGTACCAAATTTCACACACTTGCCTCTAAGTGCATGCGCGCTATTCCTCATTGTTATTGTTTTTAATCCGATGGTGGGGGGTGCATGCTCTGCATCGAGCACAATATAAATTTATTTAATTATTATATTTCTACGACATGGATGTCATTGATTTCTCAGCGACACGAAAGCAAGAGCTAGTCAAGCATCATCCAGCGCTACCGAATTCTATCAGAGCAATTATCATAGGTCAATCAGGGTCTGGTAAGACACAAT
Source organism: Sinohyriopsis cumingii (assembly GCA_028554795.2). Lineage (NCBI taxonomy): Eukaryota > Metazoa > Mollusca > Bivalvia > Unionida > Unionidae > Sinohyriopsis > Sinohyriopsis cumingii. Next base: position 87,835,673 of record CM068828.1, on the reverse strand, counting down.
TGTTACTTAACCTGATAATGAGATGGCTAACGTGGGATAAGTTATATTTAGTGGCACCATCTGTAGATGATCAGAGATGCTCTGACGTGCTTAAAGATTTTATTAAAAAATGCAAAATTGTTGGACGAGGAAGGTAATGATATTATTTGCTTTTATCACCGACATCAACGATGAGCCATCTGTAGATGATCTTGATTGTAATATTAACAATCTTGTACTATACCACGATGTGATGCTAGACAAACAGTCAAATCCAGCTGGAATATTTTCACGAGGTAGACACAAAAACACCGATATTATATGTTACTCAGCGATACACGCAAATACCTAAAGTGATCAGAGATAACTGCAATCTTTTGATTGTCTTTAATAGTGTTGATACCCACACACTAAGAAACATTCACCAGACTTGGTGTACAGGGGACATGGATATGATCAAATTTAAAAATTTCTTTTCACAAACTCAAGCGATTCCTCATGGATTTATCACGATAAATTTACCTGATCCTCGGTCGTGATATTGAATAGGTCTCGATAAAATGTTTGGTTGAGAGACCTGACCGCGTTTTGTTTTACACACATGGCAGCAGAGAGGGTGAACGAGGACTTCCACAGAGAAAAAATAACAACCTCTGTGACACTCATCTGTTCATTTTTGTAGGAAGCTTTATTGTCGCGAAATAATTGCTCCAGAAACTGGTCTGTTCACCCTCCACCTTGTCTGAAAAATATTTGTTGGAATCCTCCTCCTTCATTTTTGGTTAGGAAACTTTGTTTTCGCGAGATAACTGCTCCAGAAGCTGGTCTGTTCACCCTTCTTGATTTAGCGTTATTGATGATTGTATTTTTTCACCCTCCGTAGGAAGCTTTATTTTCAGGAATAAATTAGGTCTGTTCAACATCCTTGCTGCTGGTGTTTTTTTTTTTTCTTATTCCATTTTCTTTCAACGCTACATTCAGAACATTCGAACCTTAACTTCACCAACTTTGCGTAATAACGGTATCACATTTCACTCACTGATTCATATATAAATATATTTCACTATAAACTGTCACATTGCAGACACACAAGTTCTTGTTATTGTTTAGGCTCTTATGGAAAGAGGATTTCAGTGGAAATAAAAACAAAAAAGATGCGGATGTAAAATAATAATTCAAAATTGTCCCTTGTCTGCCATAAAGGTTGAACACAGCAGTAAAACAAAACAAAAGTTGTACTTTGGGTAATATCCTATTATTGGGTAATATCCTATTACATATATAAACAGCAAGGTCACAGACTAAAAAAGGCATTATGCACGGGTGTGGCTAGTTTACATATGGGTACTTTTATACATATTTTAAATGATAATTTCATGATAATAAACAAACAACTTTCGGAACGTTTCCTTGAATATGATGAGGTGAACATTACCCTGTCAGTTATGAAGTGGTAGGACCCAGTTTCTTTTCGTAGAACCTATATAAGATTTGAAATACTAGTATCATTGTAAACTATCTTTTTCAATGTCAATCTCAACATCGGTTAAAAATAAAAAGAAAATAATTCGTCCAGTGCAGAGATGAATTATGAATCGTCGCAACTTCAAGAATGCAAGACACAATACCAACAATACCAAAACAACTACAGTAAAACTTATAATAATAATAATAATAATAATAATAATAATAATAATAATAATAATAATTATTATTATTATTATAATCATGAACGGGCAGTAACCGTACATTAACAATCAGATGTTTTTTATTTTATCATTTGGGACACAAAATCATTACTTTTAGAGTTAACAAAAGCGTGTTATGAAAATCACTGTCTTTGTGTGAGATATTCTCTGTTAATATGTCACGTAAAAAGCATGAGGTTGCACTTTTGGTTCTTAAATAGTTATGTAGTATAATGCTATTCAATAAACAGGTTCTTCTTATTATTTATCTATTTATTTGTTTCGTATTTTTTCTTTATGTTCTATTAATTTTTTTAATTTATTTATTTGCAGCAATAAATGAGATTAACACATTAAATAAGTGAATGCAAAGAATTTCACTTAAAGGAAGAAAGAAAAGAAATTGTTAAAGTGCGGACAAGTCTTTTTTCTCGGTTCGGTACCTAAAGGCAACGAAGCACATGCAGCTAATTTGGTTCTGGACTGGATGGAATAAAGTGTCTTACCCAAAGACATATCCTAAATATTCGACTCAGGTTGATTCGGGAATATAATTCAAACCAACTCCGTTCACGATTCCGTCAAGTTAACCTACCCAGGCTGAGGCACTAATATGATTCCAAAAGGCTCCCGTCACGATCCAGCACGTTAGCCTACCCAGGCTGATAGTTTAATATGATGCAAACCAGCTCTCGGCACGATCCCGGCACGTTAGCCGCTCCTGACACTTTTAATTGCTTCTTACAACACGAGGGTAACGCGCTTCGTTGATATTCTAAATTCTATTTCCAAAATAATAAAATATAGAGAGACAAAGAGGACTCCCTAACTTAATAGGCAAGCGACTTTGAAATTGATTACGGTAGACATGCTTACAAAGAAGGTAGTTATTATAGGAATCAAATCTTGGTCGTAAATTTCGTGCGACATAATTTCATTATCGTGCGTTATGGCGATTAAAAGGTAATACTTCGATATACGGTGTTTATTTAAAACACTATATCTTCACTGAGTGTTGTGCATTGAAAACATATTGACTGGTTTCAAATCTGGCATGCCAGAAATGACCATATTAAAACTGTGGTTTAGGCTGTTCGGACGTCAACCGTCTGCAGGAGTATTTTTTGTGTCAAGGACTTGGTTACAAACAGAACGACACAATATAGTTCGTTTTCTTCATAATTATGTCTAAATATCTGAGTTATCGTCTGTGGAGTAGCTATGATATTTGGGTCTCTATGCGGTCCCTTATGCAAAGCTGCCTTGCGTAATCTATATTGTGAAAAAAATAATTCGTGGGCCCCTGTTCTTTGCATACTCTTGCTATATGGCAGCTACTCCCCTGGTTATGAAGGAACAGATAGATTGTTGCATAACTATTGGACGTGTGTGTATGTGTGTGTTTGAAATTTTAACGTAGGTTTAACAATTATAGTTATATCGCTACCATGTCTACAATGGGGCAGTTTATAGTGATGTCGACCTATAGGGCATCGTACCGCAGATATGTAGCATCATGTCCCACCCGGTTACATTATCCTGACACAAGACCCACTACTTTTAACACTCACATCTTTATGCTGAGCGCCAAGCGAGGCAGCTGCTAGTACCATTGTTATAAATCTTCGGTATGACTCGGCCGGGGCTCGAAACCGCGACGACTCGCATCCATGGCGAACGCTCTAAACACTTAGGCCACCGGAGCGGTACTATTGGACGTATTTACAGGTCAAGCGGGGCCCCGGGTGGCCCATGGTGTCCGAGTGGTCTAAAGCGCTCTCCTTGACCGATAAATTCCATCTCACCTCTCCGCGTGGGTTCGTGTCTTGGCTCCACCAATGTGGATAGCTGAGAAAGTTGCCAGAAGCTTCCCGCGGGTCGATGATTCTTTCCAGGATTTTCTTTGGTTCTTTCGCCACCATTTATATTGTCCGCTATATACAGCCTATCTTGTGCTGAGAAAAGGCGTTAAATCCCAAAACAAGACCGTCAAGCTTATACATTGTTTTCCTAAAGCTTTTTGCAATAAATACTGGTACTGTATAATCCTGCGCTTTCATTCATGTATGCGTGGTCAATCTTACTGAACGCTTCATACGCCGATTTCGATAGAGACTTTAATCCTTGAGATATGAATGGATGGCGGTGGTGGTGTGTAGATGTATAAAGCGATTTTAAAATTATGAAACTGCCATAGGTACGGGCTTGGGCTGGTGGAAAGGGATAGGATGGGATGGGGTTATTTTATATAAATTCATAATAAATCCCAAATTATGACACTAACTTTTGTGAGAATCGGTGTGAGTGATTATAGACATGAAAGTCAACATGCACAGGATTCTGCCATGGGATGAATAACACTTTGAAAGTAATTTCACAAAATAAAATGTTTAACTTGCCTTTTATTTCAGATTGTATCATATCATAATTTTATTTTAAAAAATTCTGAATATAAATACCTAGTTAAAGTTAGGATAGTATAAATGACGGTTCATGACGTCATCACCCTTCAAATATTAAAGCCAAGACGGATGCTGGACCCGATAGTATTAAAAGATAACATAGACTCTGCTCCGTGATCTGCACGTGTATTAGACCCTAATACTTATTTACTACAGGGTAGAATCTGGTGAAATCGGCTACTTCCGCCTGATGTTGTATTGTTGAAAGACTTTATAACCGTAATGGTGAAAATAAAGGTTAATTCGCCGGATTAGATTCATGCGATGGTCGTCCGAGAATTATGCGTTCATACGTTCGTTTTTTTTTTGAATGGATATGTATGGCTTTTTCAGTCTCCTAGCGATTCTGAAGTGACAAAAGACGCGTGTTTAAAGTCGAATCGAGCGGATGGTTGGGGTCACGCTTGCGCGATTTGTGTTAATTTGTAGTACCGATAAGGTGATTTAATGTTGTCAGAGATTTCATCGTACTTTTTTGATAAAACGTCAGACTTCTGTGCAATATATTAGATTCGGTTTTAACTGCATCACTCAGTTTATGACCCTGTGATACACAGTTGTAACATTTGGTTTAAACCTTAGAACCTCTTAAGATACCCCATTATAATGATCTGAATACTTATTGGACGCTTAAATAATTTTTAGATATGCAACTGACTTTTCTCCCCTGTTTCATGTTTACCATCACACCGAACATACACCTAACCCATTGGATCATATAATCACCCGATCCCTACATTGTTAAAGCCTTCAAGGCTAAATTTGTTAACACTGTTAAGGCTCAGAGAGCCTTACCAGTGTTAACATATTTAGCCTTGAAGGCTTTAACAATGTAGGGATCGGGTGATATAATAGAAGCTATTAAGGTCCCCTACACTATTACATTGTCTAAACTTGCTGGGCATGAATTGCCAAATTTAAGAAAGCATCTTACAGTGCACCAGGGGCTATTTCTGTTCTCCCAGGTTGTTTATCTTAGCTCCTGGGTGATAACTTAATAATTTAATGAGAATTTCATCATATAACCACACACACACACACACACACACACACACACACACATATATATATATATATATATATATATATATATATATATATATATATATGCCCCATTATCGCTAAATTAACCGTTATCAAATGTTAAACTATAACAAATATGTAATGGTCGTATGAAAATGTGTTATTTTTCTGTACAGTATATCCTTATCTCTTTAAATTCATCTTCTATTCCTTTGTCATCTCGTTCAAATAACTGAGTTGCAGGACACGAATATGATGCACTGCTTGTTATTTTTTAAAAAATCTTGTGTCGAATTATGCAGTAAAATTATTTAAGTGAACTATAATGCGATAGAGAGCATTTGAGTATGCGTACAACATGCAAGATTTTGAACCAGGTCTTATACATTTTATTATATAGCCGTTTACACAAAATAGTACAATGGCGAACTCGGTGCTTAGCCCTGTTGGATCTTTTTGTTTCTTAGCAGCAGAGGAATATAAAAAAGAATCGCCATTACTCAGTCACTAATGTGAACGGTTTCGCCGACTGATTTACCAATGTTCTTTTAAACTCACTGTGATCTTCGAGACAATATTCACACTGAATATTAGACTGCACCCCCTAACATCCTCCAAATTCTGGATGAATCTGAGTCCAGCTAATTCGACAAGTGGAATGCACATTAACGTACACAGTGTATCCCCCAGGGGTGTAAAATTGAGTGTAAAAATAACCCTTGGTGTCAGAACTGGGGGTCAAGTCAAAAATGTGGTGGTCAAAAATGTACTGATAAATTTTCATATGACTCGTACTTTTTCAGCTTGAAATAGGATATTGCAACTTGTGCAAACATACTCTTCTCTCTCTCTCTCTCTAACAATACAAATAAACCAACACGCACAATTAAGAAACAAATGCATTGTCCATTCAAAAAGTAATTGTATTAGTAAATTTTTCTTTTAGTTTAAAGTCGTACTTTTAACAGTCTCCTTATAATCGTTTTGTAGCAATATTATAGTCCAACACTTAAACATTTAAGCCAATACAACAACCCAAAGAAATCTTTTTAACCAAAGGCAGTTAATTTACTGCCTGTCATGTGTAATTAGTTTCATTGTACTTCTTCCTAGAACACATTTATCCAAAAATAAAAGAGGCCTATGATTCATTTTCATTTTAGTAAGTTGCACTTGAACTTTTAAATCTTTCTCTTATTGCAGCAAAGTTAAAAACCAACAAAATCTGCAATGACCCCATATCTTTGTAATCCAAATAATGCATTTGTCTCATCAAGTTTACTGATTTCTTTGTTGTGAAAGAATGTCTTGGGTGATAATGTGTTCTCCCGATATCCAGTGACGAGCAACAGCATATTTTTTCAAAATTCTTAAACCCTGTTACGGTAGGATTATTTACTTTTGCAGTGTTCACAATCACGCGATCAGAAGTCACACAGGTAATCGCAATGGATGTGCCGTATTCCAGTCAAAGGAGTTATTTTCTCCATTTTTCATTAAAGTTAGATTCACAGTTACTCTTTTGTGTTCTGCTTCTTTCACTTTCATGGCTAATGGTTCTTAGTGCACGCCGTTGTAATCTGGAGATCGCTTTCTAGTGCAACAAGGACTGAGGTTAAACATCTAGACAACATCTTAAAGAGCTCGATAGAAATCGCACGAGAGCTCGCGAGATTAGGGAAAGCTACTCCGTCATAGCATTGCATATGCTCGAAGTATACACGATGTCATCCCTCATCATAAGCATTAGATATTAAATAAATCCTGATTGCATTATGCGAATCATTTGCGTCAAAAAACGCACTGCCACAAAACGTGTGCGTCAATATTCTTCAGCGTGCGTCCCTGACGCACAAATTAGCCTAAAGGAAACACTGCGTACATAAGGCGTAGGTAAATTTACTTGTATTGCAACAAAGAGATGTAATTCAGGGAAGTCACTAATAATATGGTAATACTAGGTAATATGGTTAATATTCTAATGATCCAGTTTTAAAAAAAAAATCTGAAAGTGGCAATCATCTCCCTATTAAAACTTTTGTAAATTTTGAACTCATGTTGGGACACATATTAGGTTTTATTTGTTTTTTAATAAAACAACCTGTTTAAAAGTGTCAAGTAACTAAGTTTACTCTCTACTTATCTACTATGTCTACTATGTATCTTCAGAAACACCCACATACATACATACATACATACATACATACATACATACATACATACACACATACATACATACATGGAAATGGACACACAATTAAAACTTCATACCACTGAGTAACTAAATGAAATCTGCAATGCATTTGTAGTGATAATAAATTAGTAGCTTTGATTTCAGCAGTGATTAAATACTGAATCCGCTTGTCGCAGTAATTGCTCCGTGATTTAAAAAAAATTAAATGGGAAATTGAATATTAAGCAGAGATTGTAAGTTACAAAATCAGGAGAGACAACAATGGAATAAAAATATGATAAAAAATACAATTTAAATGTAAACAGGCTATTGTAAATCAAGTTTTTAATGTACATTATTTAGTTATGTAAAGTGGAATACCATGCAATATTATAATAAATATAAATACAAATCCCACACTGACCATTAGTATGTGTGCAACTACAGTTTCAATATGCATTTTTTAGCTACTTAAAAGAAATAAATACATGGCAGTCGTGAAATTTCTAACAATGTACATTAATGACACAATCTATGCAGGAATAAAGAAACATCGTATGGCAAGTTTACGATAAAGACGTGAAGTATTACTTAATTTTGAACATTTAAAAGTAATAAGTGGAATAACAATGAAAACAAAGCAAACAAACAAATATAAACCAGAGACAGATAATACAAAATTGTACAACTAAATGTATGTACTTGATTTAATAAGACAAAAGATGATACAAATGTTTGCCTATTACGAACACATTTACAAATGCCCGACATAATAGCCATATTTGAAAATAACTCTTGATACGAACACGGTGAAGATGACCGTTCGTTCAATACAAACACAAGTTCATTTGAAAATCTTGTTTAGCCTGCCTTAATGTTGACTTCTTACTTCACTCGGGACTTTTCCCTCTTTTCGTTAGAGAAAAATCAATAACTATATAGGAGTGACCAGTAAATTATTTTTGTTTAGATAGCATTTATCATATATCGATATATTACAAATTGTGACAATATCTTCTGTGCGAGAATAAACGTTTCAATTGCTATGATGCTGTGATTTAATTCGTTTATGTTAGAAGTTCTTAACATAGAGTGAAAATAAATGAAACGTAGATTTAAATTAGAACTGTTTTTACAGACTAAAATAGAAGAAAAAAAGAAAGAAATTACTGATAGATGTAATTGGGAAGAAAACTTTAAATTTTATACTAAATAATGTCGATCGATCCATCGATCTTGCTCTCTATCTAATCTATTAGTATATCAATGTATTTATCTAACTACTAGTATATATTGACTATTCTGGTTCACATTTCCAGCCTTGTTGGAAACGAACTGCGTAAATTGTGAACTAATTATTATGCTAAGCGGAAGTTCGTGTTTAACGAGATATATTCCATGTAAAGTCAAGTTCATTATATTGTCAGGTCCATCTCTGCATATCTGAATAGGTCTAATATTGATTCCTTGCAATATCCATTTTAACAGAGTATTTGTTCAGGTAAAATATATACCAAAAATCATATAACATTGTCATCTGCAGGGGGCTTGACTAATCGAGTGAAAGATAGCTAATTATATAAGCTTGAATACTTTGACTTCGTTCGACCTGTACTCACATACAAGGATTATGTTGTTGTTGTCATTCAGAAATAAACATAATGGCTTCTTCAATCCATGATGAAGTGATAGCAAAACATTAAGTTGTCTCCCTTCCGATGTAACCTGTACGACAGTGCTAGAGTGGTATCCGCAGCAGTAGAGGATTCCGTTCTTATCTACAGTGATTCCTACTGGTCCTTTTAAATCATTGCTTTCAAATGTATTCAACACATTCCCGTTGATGTCAGTTGTAACAATTTTATCCTTAGTAGTGCAATGGATTGTTTGTCCATCTGGACTAATACAAGATGTGTTGTTTAAAACGCTTATAGGTACAGGTCTCTGGATGCTTTTAATAATGTTGTATGACTTGTCATATATAAGTATTGAATGTTGTTCTTGCAATATATCTATGATAATATTGTGTTCACAAGAGGCTATTCCATAGCAATCATTGCCAACTTCAATGGTTCGATGCTCAGTTAGTTGACTGGCACAAAACACAATGTGTATTCTTTGTCGAGAAGTGGTTAAGGCCACCGTCTCAGTGTTGACACGGCAAATGAACCTAGGTTCATCTCTAATCACCAGGTACGACACACAGTGAAAGCATTTATCAAAGAGTTTTAATTTCTTATTTCCCTTATCACACAACACAAAACGATCATCCGAAAGGAAAACACCAGAACAGAGGCTACAACTGTTTTGATCGTCTGGTACTTTTGCGTTGAAAGTTAACATCGAGTGTGATTGAACGCGCGGCAAGAGCATCATTGCTTTTTCATATGATCTTTCGGGGGATAATCTTGGAATTTTCGACGTTTCACTTAGCACTTGACCCAGTGAATTCAAAGACCGAATGATTCCTTCCAAGGTCTTGTCTCGCTGAAATTGAATTTGTATCTTCGTAAAGGCATTGTGCGCAACATCGTATTTTTGTAAGTACCTCCCAACTTGTTGTGACACTCTCGTCGTAGTCATGAAAGTTTTAGTGTCATCAAGATTAGCTTTTGTCTGCTCATACAGAATCTTCTTTGATGTTTCTACAGCCGCGATGGCGCTCTTGCATTCGACTATTTGGTCTGATATTATCACCGCTTCTTGCTTGTATACTTGCTCTAAGTTTTCTAATGTAGCTGTCTCCAGTTTGTCTGTTAGTTCTTTTATTTCCTTAGCACATTCTTTGATTTGTGTGGTTGTTTCCGTCTTCTGTTGCTGAATGGTGTCAAGGTTACTTGACCTATTTTCGAGCAATGCCATAAACATATTTCTCAAAGCCTCTAAATTGTCCAATGTTTTCCTGGTTTCTGAGCCATCTTTATATGTTTCTGCTACGTTTTCAATTAAAAGTAAATCTTTGCAAAATCTGTGATCTGTTATGGCGCATTTGCTGCAGCAAAGATCTTTATCTTGAATGCAAACATATGTATATTTTTTCATGTGTTTTGAGCACCGGAACAACGTGTCTTTCGTTTCAAGCAAACTCGGATTTTCTGTCACTGATTTTAGAGTAATAGTGTGATCCTTACTCACCTTGAATTTTTTGTGATGATCATAGCACATCTTGCAAAGATATTCTGAACAGGTGACACAGTATGCCACAGATCTTTTGTCCTTGCCGTCCGTAAAACATGGTTGGCATAACACGGTGTCGTCGTTGTCGGCATTTTTCATTGTGATGTTAGCCAAAACAGTGGAGTTTGTAGGAAGTTTGGCGGCCCAGTCCTCTGAGGTCTGGTTCGTAACCGGAGCCGGGGTGGGAGCTCTACATATGGGACACATTATGGTGTCTGACGGTGTCCGTATCTCCCCCTGATCGCGTGCATATTTATTTATACACTTTTCACAAAATGTGTGTAAACATTTCAGTACCTTAGGTGATTCGAAAGTTTCTAAACAAATGGGGCATCTCAGCTTCTCGTGTTCATCGTCTCCCTGAGATTCCGCCATTGAAGAGATTGACAACTTCCTTGTTGCAACGTTAAATAAAATCAACAATGTTTGGAATAAGTCATACAATAAGTTGACAATTCTGTCTGAACCAGAGACTGTTAGAATCATATATTCCACTTTCTAAATAAAAGATTTAGAATATTAAATGTGTAGAACCATAGTGTTTGTCCGTGGTTTAAAACATGTTTATGTGTGTCAGCCAAGTCTAGATGTATTAGTCACCATACTCCAAGTGAATGAAGATGATCACGTGATCGATAATATCGGTATCAAAGCACACTTAACGTCCCACAACAGAGGCATTGAACGAATTGTATCCTGCCGTATTGACTTTGGCAAAGATTGAAACGTTTCAGTACGATCAGTTGTATATTCGCGTTACGAATATTCCATGTGTCGACAAACTGGAGCCTAAGAATCAAATGCCACATTCACATTTGCCAGTTTGCATACGTTGCAGATTTACTTGCATATATGTGTTATTTGAACGGATTTGAACAAGTATATACATTTCCATGGTGGGTGAATTTTCATGTCAGGTGTGCAAATGTCAACATGTTAAAGCATTGGAAAAATATGCATGTATGTACTTTTAAATACAGTTTTCTTTGACGCTCAAATAAATGATATAGCCACTATTGTTATTATATGTCTGGGTCGTGACTACGCAGTTCTGTTATCAGTTTTATTTTTCAACAAGAACGCATGGTCTATAAATATATCCTACTTAACTCTATCCATCCACATGAATGGATAAATGGATGGATGGATAGAACAATGGATATAGATGGATATTAAAATGGATATATGAGATATGTGCGTGAGTGGATAGTTCATGTCATTTAGCCGAATATAACCTTGATGGTATACATATATTTTTATGCAATAACTGATGCGATTGAGGTGAAGACATTTTAAATGTGTCGACTGAAATCAAGCGTTTGTATACGCCAATAAAAATGTAAAAGAGATATAATGCATTAAAATGTGTCTGTCCGTCACACTTAGTTTAGTATTGCTTTGTGTGTGTGTGTGTGTGTGTGTGTGTGTGTGATTTGGATTTTTAACGTAGCTTTAACAATTTTTCAGTCATATCGCTACGACGTCCGCAGTGTGGCAGTTTATAGTGATGTCTAGCACTGAGACTTCATGCCACATACATTTGGTATCATGTTCCACCCAGTCACATTATGCTAACACCAGGCCAGTCAGTCCTAACACTAACTTATTAATGCTGAGCGCCAAGCGAGGCAGCTGCAAGTACCATTTTTTATATGTCTTTGGTATGACTTACCCGGGTTCGAACCCGCAACCTCCTGCATCCTAGGCGGACGCTCTAACCACTTAGGCCACCGGAGTGGTCAGTATTGCTTTGATATGACTTCATAAAGCATTGTTTGGTTCAGAGACATGCAACTTAGTATATTGTGTCTTTCTGAAGAACAAAGTCACGATACAAAAACATACGCCACTTAGGTAACGTCCGTTAAGTTTTGGGTTTGTGTCAGTTTCTCAAATGTAAGATGCTCAAGTACTCAAAAATTGATGTATATTCGTTTTGTTTTGAACAATACTATCTTACCCAAAGTATGCCGCTGTTACCTATATTGCAGGCGTCAATGACTTTAGTTGAGATTTGTAATCAGGCACGATTATGTACAGATACGTGTCTTAGTAAACACAAATCCAACATACCAAAAGTTGGGGACGGTGACCTATATTTATCAAATCATTGATTATGTTTTGCATTCAGGTACGTTTCGCAGGTGTAAATGGAGAAAGTGACACGGAACGTTGTATATGGATGCATATTGGGAAGTGCAAGGACTTTCATCGCCAACATTATGTCATTGTGACCTATATTTTCTATCTCAGCGCCCTTGGTAAAATTCGCTTTTAAGTAACTTTTATACAAATATCAACTACATGATTGAACAAAAATGTAATAGGATATTCTGGTTCTGTAAGCAAATTTATTTCTAAGATGCTGTTTTGTTTTTTGTTATATTATTCTATTCACACCATATTTTCATTCTTCGACAAACAAAACATGTATGGCTCAAATACACGCGATTTCAATCGGCTCGGGCAGTACCTTGTTTATCGATTTACACATCTCTGCATATATATATATATATATATATATATATATATATATATATATATATATATATATATATATATATATATATATATATATATATATATATATGTATATATATATATATATATATGATTAGGCTCGGAGATGGATTGGTTGATAAATCGTTCATATGTTATTAAACTAAATCCTAGATGGTCTAAAAATAATTATCATACCAAATCTCAAGTAACTAAGGGCAAAGCATTTAGAATTTATTGAATGAAAACAAGAATTTCCTTTTCATTAATGTTTCACGTGATGTTCATTTCCTTGGTGGAGCTGAGAATTATAAGGATGAAGTAATAAATGAGTAGAGTGTACATGAATGTCCTTGTCAATACAGTATACCTGAAAAAAAGTGATTCGACTTGAAAATAATATTTACACGCCAGAGGGGGACAATTTTCAGTCAAATTTATCAAGCTCGACCTTGACTTTATTAATATTTATTATGTATCCGGTAATGAGATATAAAACTGTATTAGGGCATGAAGAATTGATATCTCTTCTGTGGCGATATCCCTTGAAACTAATTTTCCCATGTATCAAATATACCCACTGTCATAGAATTGTGTGTGGTTAATGTTTATCCATTATTCATGAACGAAAATGTACTCGGGTTTCGTTCCTGCGTACAGCTTTACCCGAGAGTGGTCTTCTTTACGTCTATAGAGAATGCGAGATATTGAGTTCGGGTTATCTAGTGCTTGCTGTACGAGCAAAGTACTTTCAATGAGAAACCTATTACCTTAAGCCGTGGATTTCACCATAACCATGGGTCAAGTATGACTGTATTATTATTATTATTATTACAACACATCGAATTTCTTTTAGAAGCTGTCCACTTTATGGATTGCTTCCTGACCAGCAAAATTTCTGTAATGTAAAATATTTTACACCAGGCCCTACCCATCAGAAACAGCTATTGATTGTTTGTTGAGAAATATATGTATATATATATATATATATATATATATATATATATATATATATATATATATATATATATATATACCAGTAACATTTACGGACGACTCCTGAATAAACTAAAAGCCTTCGAGGCAAAATATGTTACAATACAACGGCCGCTGCTCAACCAAACCAGGTATCGTGTGGTGAGAAATATATACAATCATAGCCTTAACGGAGCAATGTTCAGCTGTAGAGGTATGCGAAATGTAAAATTGCATTTTTTGTTCGTTATCCGTGTTATGTGATAGAATGTTTGATATATTTAATGCTCCATTATTTATTCAATATTTGACAGATATTCAGACCTATGTCATATAACGTCATGCTATTAGATAGGATATAGTCTTTTTATAATTAGCCATGTTTTAAGGAACAAACTACTCAAATTAATTTAAATAATGCATGTATTATAGGAAAATTCAAGAAAAAACACATTTTTCACATTTGATGTGGTGACAATACTAGAGATGGTTAAATGTGTTAAGAATCACATTTCTGAGTCGTCGTTGTCGTTGTTGTTGTTGTTGTTGTTGTAGGGTTTAACGCCATTCTTCAGCACACGATAGGCTATACATGGCGGCCAGTATTAATGGTGGAGGAAGAACCTGGGAAATCCCCAGAAAGAACCACCGACCCTCGAGAAGCTACTGGCAAGCTTTCTCACATACCCACATTAGCCGAATCCGAGACTCGAACCTACGCAGACAGAGGTGAGATGGCAGTGATCCGTAACGGAGAGCGCTTTAGACCACTCGGCCACTCTGAGTCAGAGGGTAAGACATGCAATAAAAGTGATTAGTTTATTGCCTAATTTACGACAGCTTTTTGTAACACACACTGCACGTCTCCTGTCTATGTCACCAATGATACCTATGACCAAACCATTTACGTCATTATCCCTTCCATTCCCATCCCCACATACAAGCACATTACTTTTGGGACTTGTGAGTTTTGTCCTTTGAGTTGAACTTTGGATCTCTCTTTGAACATCAAAGTAATGAGATTTACTTGGAATGATTATGTCATGGTGACATGACTGAGACAGGTTGATATAACACATTTTATGGCAATGCCATTGATTAATTTATTACAATGCCTTGTAATCTTCAGTGTCTGTTGTAAATGTGTCTTATTAAAACAAACTCCTTATTTAATTAAGTGAAAGAACAAGACAAATACATATATAATTATAGCATGTTCTGATTTTTAATGTTATCATCGTCATCATCTTTATTTCCTTCCATAGAAGATTGCATGATATAACAATAAATCATCTGAATACAATCAATTAATAAGCATTATTGTTTTATAAAAACAATTGAATATTAGAATACAAATTCTTACAGTATATCAATCAATGAAGTGTTCTTCAACTGCATAAGTTGCAAGTTTCAGTACCTTATTTGCAGAAGATAGCTGCAGACTGCATGACAAAGTATTCTGCATACAGGGCGAATAGCTTGGAGTTTTCCTTGTCGATTACACCTGCTGGTAACCCTTTACCTAGAAGATATTATAGTTGCAGCTCATATTCTGCATTATATAACGTAATGTGCAGGCTCAGTGGAAATTTATCAGTAAGGAAATCCCAGAACGAATTTCTGAAATTCGACATATAAGGACAAGCAACACAACAATGAAGTATCAAGTCTGTATAAACATTCCCACATATAATACACATATCGAGCTGTGTTTGAGGAACAGCATCCCATACTTTAGCTACATATGTAAATACCTTAGTGTGCTGTCTGGTTTTAGCCGACTGCCACACTGAGGCAGGTCGTAAGTATTTGTGTATCGAAGAGAATATATCAAGTGTCTGCTTGATTAGACATACTAACTCTCCAGAGGCTATTTTCAAGACCAGCAATTTTTGACCTTACAATTTCTTTCCAATTTTGTTTATCTGGAATTTCGGAATGATGCAAATAATCAATTAGATATTCGAGCAAGTCAAACTTCTTTAATGTATAATATAAATTTGGAATTAACCCGTAGCTTGACATGCATCCGCTCAGAATGAAGTGAAATAACGCAACGTTAAACACACGTTTAGCATGTACGTTATTAGGCATCAAACTCAATCTGTGTAAAAACATTAGTTTTCTTCTATCAGTTTCGGACTGTGCTGATGTCCATCCTAGCATTCCTAGGGCGATATCTGATCTTATATGTGTTGGGAAGCCTTGTAAATATTTGGCAAAATACCTCAGATTTTTGTCCATTGAAGAGAGGTCACTTTTTGAAATGTTACACCATAATTCACTTCCATAAAACATTGAAGGAAAAATTCCCTTTGTGATTAAATTTGCAGCAACCAAAGGATTTAAACCATTCGGTTTAATGCCAATACCAAACAAACCGTGAAAAGATATTTTTTCTTTCTTGCATACATCATGTGTTGCGTCATGCTACGTCAGCTTTGAGTTAATCCAGTGTCCAAGGTGTGTTGCCGAATCAGTAACCGGCAAACATGACGGCCCAAGATACCATTTCATATTGACATAACTCTTGTATTGGGGACCGAAAATGATAATGTATGACTTTGTGACCAAGCTCGAATCGCCACTTATTACTGTAAGCGTATGCTATATCCAACAGCTTTTGTAGATTGCTAGGATATATAGCCAAAAGTGAAATGTCATCAGCTAGGGTTGGATTTCCCACAGCTAAGGCTCCAATCTTTGCTCCAAATCCACTATTTTCTAACTGTAGCAGCAAGTCATTTATAGATATTGTGTTCATCAAGGTTGACAAAACACCCCCTTGTCTCACTCCTTGGCCAATTGAGAACCAGTCCGAAAATTGGCCATTGACAAGAGCTTTGCTCTGTAATTTTGTATACATGTTAAAAAATATCAAAAGGGATTTACCCGTAATTCCCAACATGAATAATTTAAAAAGGAATCATTTGTGCCACACGGTATCATATGCTTATTTTTTTGTATCAAGAAAAGCAGCTAAAACCCGTGAACCCATGTTTACATTATATTGTACAGACTGCAACAGCAAAAAGTCGCTGATGTTCAGCCTAAGCCGTTTTGGTAACCATGTTGTTGTGAACTGGGTATATTAGAATTAGTATCTTGGAGCCAAGTTACCAAACGTTCATAAATAATTTTCTCAAAAGTTTTGTAGATAACAGGCAGCAACTCCTTTCGAGGGAGTTCTTTGATTTTATGTTACCTTTGTACAGTGGTATTACTAACCCTTTGTTTTGCAGTCTACAGGTATGTAAGATTGATCATTCATCCGAGTAAATAAAATTGTCATACACTCGATGAGGTAGTCGCTGCCATAGATCAAATGTTCATTTGCAAATTTAATCATGGCCCGATGCTTTTGATTTATTTAGACTTTTGATGATTTCTCTTACTTCGTTTACACTGATACTGGTCTGTAAGGTCTCGATATTGCTTTCTCCGTCATGTAGACCCCGAATTAATTATCTCTCTATAAATTCATAAAAGTTTCCGTCAAAACTATGGCTTGAATTTGGCGTGTGAATGTTCTCATAGTATCTGGCAAAGCCATTTGCGATGTAATCATCATCACGGACACAAACTCCATCAGTTGGTAGTGTCTGACAAAAATTTATATTGTTCCCTCTCTTAACATTGATTATTTTCCAAAAGTGCCTTACATCTCATTTATGTGCTTTTTCAGTTTCTTCATATACCTCCCCCATATATTTTTCTACAGCTAGTTTTTGAAGGTTTCTAAAGTCTCTCTTCTTATCTTTATATTCTCTGAGCGATGGTCCAGCTCAGTTTGATAGTTTTACACATGGACATTTCAATTAGTCTTTGAAATTAAAACAAAATGTAAAAGTTTTATTAATGTAGCATAAATCCGGAGAAGGTTGGATAATACCAGCCTTGGGCTGAATTAGAAAAAACGCAAGTTCCAGATTGAACGCCTATCCATACTGTGTTGGACGCATTTAAACTAAATAAGGCTGAGTTGTTTCCCATTTGGAAACCAGGAGAAAGAGCATTCGATATATGGACTTAGTATTCCCCATTAACTACAATGCCGGTAATCAGGTCAGACTTGGAGACATCATACCTGCAAGCAGTAGTCCAAGTGAAAAAATATGCCCCTTTGATTGGAGTTGTAAAAATGCCAGTGATTGCTGAATATCCATTCCCCTCATTTGTGACAATTCTGTTGAAGCGAGGTAAAGATTTGCCTTGATAGGCCATAAAGGCAGCTGTTTGAAATGAGATAGGTCTTGAGACTGCAAAGAAGAAAAATATAAATTAATACGAGCTAGGTCTTGAGACTGCAAAGAAGAAAAATATAAATTAATACGAGCTTAGTGGTTTATATGGGTTCCCCGGTAAATCATTTTTTTTTGCTAACAGCAAATCAAATTGGCAAACTCTCCAACAGAAACCTAGCATACTTCTCACAAAATTAGTGTCAGCACTAGCTAGAATAAAGTATATAGATCTACCTTGTAATTCGATCGATACATAGATGCTATCATTCGCATATATTTGTCATTAGGTATGGTGACATTTAATCACAATGATAATTTGAAGCATTAATTATCAGTGAAAATTACATACGCAAGCACATTAATTAAAACTTATTCATATGGTAAACCAATGGGAAATGCAAAGTTTATATTATTCAGTGGCCAAAATGATGTCCCACTGCTGATTGGCAATCTTACATCTGGGCTAAAATGGCGCAATTGTGCCAGACATAGCATTCAGCCTCGATGTAACTCATTTAAATAACCTGGTATGGTTGTTATTAGGGCTCCAAACGGACTCTTCAATACATATTGTTTTGTTTTTTTCAAAGCTAGAATGTTTAATAACAATATCCTGACTGTTTTCACACTGTAACGAATTATTGTGGATCATGCACTAACCGCAAGGACATGTTATTATCCTGAATTTCATCGTGTAAGGGTCTAAGCTGGTCAGATTCTTCTTAACTAGTTTATGTGTCAGCCGCAAACAGTATCTCACTAAATCTGACGTTGACCTCAAACAGTGGGCATGTTATATTATTGCCCTTTTATTTCTGCTAATTCTCTGATTCCATTGCGTTAACATTTATTCCTAAGATATTTTATACATTACGATCAGTAAATAAAACCAGAATGTAACAAAATAAACAAAGAAAAACCAAGCGTACACCTGATTTAGCCTCTTGCACAAAGAAAGGTTAATGTCATTTGGATACGCTCATTTGTCTAATCTGTATAGTTTATGGAACATATACCCCAATACAGAATTAAAGGCAAAATGAAATGACGTAAATATTTTAATTGAAACATTACATTATTATCGTCGCATGTTCCGCTCAATACGACGGAGTTACGTAGGATAGAATCGATAAGGAACTATCAAAGATTTAGAATCAGGACGGAAATCTACGCAAGAATTCGAAATGAATAAACAACAATTATTTTTTTGGAAATATCAATCAGATGTGACACATTGGAGTTCATAAAGAATTGTATGACATGTATATATAACATGAATATCTGCCTTGACCAGGAAATAAAATAAATTATGATCCTGTACATGGCAATATTTACCGTGTGTCCAAGATTTTACACTTTTCTTTTAAATTCTTTCCAAGTTTCTTCTGGTACCAACAGTTAGCAACAAAAGCCCCTTTGTCGGAAATAATACAAAATGAGGTCATGTAAGTATGATGTAATGGAAATGAGAAACACATTAAACCTGGGAGATAATATCCGTGTAATTATGTTTTCTGTTTGCCAGATGTAGCAGCTTCAGTGATTATCGAAGCTGTATGGTACATGACGTCAGTCTAGACTAGCGCATTCTGTATTGTCGCATATGTATAATCGTCGTAGGTGAAGTTTGCGAATACGCCTATTTAAAATAGTGTTTTTACAGCTGTGTTTAAAATATATAATAACTAATACTTACCTTCCCTGGTTTGTTCTACTATTCTTGTAAGACTTGCGACTTTTAGCATGAGAATTTCCATATAATTTTCCAGCAGAATACGTTTCTCTTTTTTTCTTCCTCTAGATGTAACTCGACTGCCCCAACTTCGCTGCATGTCATACCATCTAGGATACTGAGGCAGCGGTGAACAAGAAGGAGCAGGAAAACACACATAATATTCATTGTGATACAAATGGAGCAATGTCTTACTATACGATGTTTCTTTCCAAGGTTTCAAACCACAAGTCTTATCAACACTGCCTGCTGCTGTAATTCATTTGCATGTGAATCTCTATGCTTTATAGCACGCATACACAAATGCAAACATTGAGTTGCTATAGGATGAACTATGTTGTTAAAAAGAAACCCCAAACAAGCCCCCGGCTGTGTTGATTTAACCTTCTGGTATAGATAATGAAAATATTATATAGTATGGGATCATAAATCATGTCACACACAAGTGTACAGTAAAGTATTGAAATACGCACCCATTCACACATTCAAGTAGACCCTTCCAAATAAATTGGTTGCTACGTATTCTTGTTAATAGACTATCACATCTACAAAAAGGAATACGTTGTTCAAATCTACCGCAATCAAGTGCAGCCATGATTATGTATCGTACTCGGAATTCACCACCACTGAAAATTTCATGTTTATGCTCCGTACGCATAAGATTCAATGGTATCATTAGTTATTACGGCAGAGTATAGACGATGATCCTGAACGATTCAGTAGAGATGATGTGATAGAAACAGAACACTTGTACGTTTCAATGTAGTACGATAGTTAAGGTATGAACTCGCAAACATGTAGCACATAGAGTATAAAAGATACGATGCACTGATTAATTTCAAATCCCAACTTTCTAATTTATTCTGTCTCACCATTCCACTATCATGGTTTAGAAACATTACTGCTAGATCACAAAATGTTACACTTCAAGTACTGAAAAAGCACCAAATGGAATTAAACGGAAGCTTGGAAGATAGAAAGCGTCTTCCCCATGTAAGAAATTGACTTTGTAAATTTATGTGCGTATGACAAGTACCATTGAACATAGAGATTTCCATGATAAGCTTAGAACAAAAATGCAAACAAAAACCGAAATGAAACAAGCAGGATACATTCAAAACACGAGATAAAGGATGACTGGAACAATTGGCGAATATACCGAGCAAAAGATAACCAAGCAAATCGATGAAAGAATCTAGATTCGGATATTGCATTTGTGTTTGTCTACGCTATATCATTCAATGAATACCTAAAAGTATAAATTTCAATGCGTTTATCATGGCAACATTAATCTTAGCATCAAGGGGCAATGTGCATTGGTTTATATGATTAGATGGGACAACATTTTAATCAAAGCTATTTCTGATACAAATTAACATACAGAGAATGATAATGCTGATATTTCGATTTTAAATATGAAACGAGATATCACATACTATTTCGAAAATATTTAGATTTTACAATTGCATTTATTGATATAAGCGCCAATAACGCCGATTTTATGATGATCTAAGAATGTTAAGGATAAAAGATTAAATGGCGTATTTATTATGCAGATACATGTACACATTTGTATTTGGCGAAATTTGCAATACGTCTTGAAGACTTTGCAATCATGAGAATTAATTTTTGTACGTGTTCTACAAAAATAAATGGTAGAATCTAAAGGAACAATAGTTATACAATATTCAAAAGTCATAAAGAAAAGAAAAAAAACGATACAAAAATCAAACGATGCAAATAATGCGTCAATTACATGGGCTTAATTAAGTTTTACAACCGAGGAAATGAAATGATTGTGATGAACAATATTAATAAAATTACACGAGTTTGGAAAGATGTAAGTAGAGACTCAACATATATAAAATATAAAATAATAAATATAAAATCAATATAAAAACAATTGTATGTGTGATGTACAAATGGCATTGTTCAACACTTTTATGGAGTAATGTACTCCATACTTTATAAAAATAAATACACAAAACAAGTACAGCACATTCGTCTTGTCCTGCAAGTCAGCTCTATAATTTATTTGGCTAGCTACTTTATCAAATTTAACACATTAATGAAGGTAAGAGTTTAATTTATTGGTCTGAGAAAAAGATTTATTCACACGGAGACCATGTATTTGAAAATGCACCTTTACATCGATAACTATATGATAAGATACCTATCACAGCATGTCGCCATACTCAAAGCTAAACTCGTCACTGTGATAGGTAGCAACGGATTTAGAATGTCTCTAATTTAATATACAAACATGTTCAAAAGATAGAAAAATCGTTATACAAATTTAACATTAACATCCAGAGTAGAGAGCTGGCGTCTGAATGCAAGAAGGACCCTTGCTAGGTTATGATGCATTCAAATCAAATACCAGCAGTATGGATTTAAAACAATTTAATTTGATCTGCCACAGTGTCAAACGTTCAAGACATTATATTTGGTGAAACCTCAAGGGAAAGAAGAAAACGAATTATTTCGTTTATAATCAGCCAGAAAAATATATAACTAGGAAATTTTTGTCAGCCTACATCTGTTTCTTTTTTTTATACCTACTATCAAACATAGATATTCTTATGGCCGAGGTATTGTTCATAATTGAAGAAAACTACCAACTGATGAAAAGAATTTTATATGACAGGCGAAGCATATTTAACAGGCTGCAATTATAAGCTTTTAAAGGTATATTTAAGCAGACAGGTACACATTAGAACATGTATTGCATCGTTTGTTTTCATAATATCATACACTAAGTAGCAATGGAGCTATTATTATAATAATACTAATATTAGTACCCTTACCCCTACCTCTTGGACAGGGTACTTACATGAGCATATAAAAGTCAATGGAGCAAGCCGGGTGTGAATCATACCCGGTGCTCTTTTAGCCTAATAACAAAACAATGTAACTACTACTACTACTACTACGATACATAATAATAATAGCAGCAAAACAATCAGCATTAACAACCTAATTTACAAGGCTGCATTTTATCTAATCAAATCTCTATGCCAATATTCACGTTAAATGCACTAGGTCACTGGAGTTTCTGTGTCATTGCCGTATGTTTACATGCCGACATTGTATATAATCCATTCCTCATGGTACTTAAGATTCGACTAATGGATGGTTCAGACATTTATTATTATTATTATTATTATTATTATTATTATTATTATTATTGTTATTATTATTATTACAACAGCAGACTGCTCCGGTGGCCTCGTGGTTAGAGCGTCCACCTCGGATGCGTGATGTCGTGGGTTCGATCCCCGGCCGAGCCATACCAAAGACTTATCAAAATGGTACTAACAGCTGCCTCGCTTGGCGCTCAGAATTAAGAGGTTAGTGTTAGGACTGGTCGGCCTGGTGTCAGGATAATGTGACTGGGTGGGACATCATGCTACATGTCTGCGGCATGATGCCCCAGTGTTAGACATCACTATAAACTGCAACACTGCCGACATCGTAGCGATATGACTGAAAAGTGTTAATTTTTTTAAAAAGTCCAAATCACACGCACGCACCCCCCATCCCCCCCCCACAACAACAACAACAGGAGCAGGAACAACAACATAATAACAACAACAGCATTAACAACAACTATGTTTACAAGGCTGCGTTATTTCTTTAATTTTAAATGATACTAGAAAGACTAATTACCACCGCAAGATTTTTTTATTATATATCAAGATGCCTCTTGAGTGGTCGCGTGGTCAATATCGACCATTCAAAAGCAGGAAACTCTCATTAGCAAGTACAGTTCTAACTCATAAATAAATTCGTGAGAAATCTATAAGAGAGATGGGGATTTAAATGTTCAATCCCCCACGTGACATCCACCCCCACAGCCATCAAAAAAAATTAGTTGTGTCTTCGTCGCCACTATGCTGATGAAGATTGGTGTAATATAGGGCCTTGGTCCGTGAAAATGTCAAAATATTGCCGCCTCAGCCAAAAAGCGGCGTATGCATGTCTACATGCACGTGCATAAACCTTTGAAAGGGGGAATGGCATGTCGCCTAAAACTTTACAATCTTCGTGCACACAAATCACTTGTAACAATTATGGATTGGTAACAACACAGTCTATTATTATCTTACGTTACTACATCCTGTCTAAATGACTTTTATTCGGCATACGTCCATATACTTTGAATTTGTCACGGAAATGGGTAGGAGTTATATCAATAATATCAATATGTATATGTTGTCAAAAATGTACTGTGGTTTCGTTGCCGCGTACAGCGCCACCCGAGGGTGGTATATTTTTTCGGCTTAGTTATTTCGAAATCCTGAGCGAAACTCAGACCATGCTGCACGAACAAATGGCTTGCAGCGGGGAAACTAAGTACCTAGATGCGCATCTGTCACAGCTAGTGTACTTACAGTGCAAATTCTCGATAAACGAATCATATTACGCCAAGTCTTGTCAGGACGCTCACCCCTTTACAGGAGCAAATCTCCAGCTGTAGAGCTGCCTAAATGCCATGCCGTGTATATGGTTTGATGTGGAGTCACCAGCTGTAGAGCTGCCTAAATGCCATGCCGTGTACATTGTTTGATGTGGAGTCACAGAACTCTGTGGGGGTTCCTGTGACGTATGCGCTGTGTTTGGTGACGTTGGATCGGAAGAGGGAACTGGTTTTCTCGGTGCGATGGACCAGGTCTTAGCGACCAACGGGTCTGTGATGTAAGGGATCTTTCAGCAGACTGAGAGGAGCGGACCATGCGGGGGTGCTCCTCTGGCCATTTACTAGAGCGCGTGGAACCGGAGTTAACATCTTGGTCGTCAAATGGGCGCCACGATAGTTGTAGTGTTCCATGTTACTTCCACAACTGCATTTATGTCATTCATTCCTATTGTTATATCGTTATATGAACGATCGATAGGTACATAATGTCATTCATCCCTATTGCTATGTCGTTATATGAACGATCGATAGGTTCATCATTCCATTCATTACTATCGTTATATGAACGATCGATAAGATAATGTCATTCATCCCTATTGCTATGTCGTTGTGTGAACGATCGATAGGTTCATGTCATTCATTCCTATTGTTATATCGTTATATGAACGATCGATAGGTTCATAATGTCATTCATCCCTATTGCTATGTCGTTATGTGAACGATCGATAGGTTCATCATTCCATTCATTACTATCGTTATATGAACGATAGATAGGTTCATGTCATTCATCCCTATTGCTATGTCGTTATATGAACGACCGATAGGTTCATCATTCCATTCATTACTATCGTTATATGAACGATCGATAAGATAATGTCATTCATCCCTATTGCTATGTCGTTGTGTGAACGATCGATAGGTTCATGTCATTCATTCCTATTGTTATATCGTTATATGAACGATCGATAGGTTCATAATGTCATTCATCCCTATTGCTATGTCGTTATATGAACGACCGATAGGTTCATCATTCCATTCATTACTATCGTTATATGAACGATCGATAAGATAATGTCATTCATCCCTATTGCTATGTCGTTGTGTGAACGATCGATAGGTTCATGTCATTCATTCCTATTGTTATATCGTTATATAAACGATCGATAGGTTCATAATGTCATTCATCCCTATTGCTATGTCGTTATATGAACGATCGATAGGTTCATCATTCCATTCATTACTATCGTTATATGAACGATAGATAGGTTCATGTCATTCATCCCTATTAAATTGTTATATGAAAGATCGATACGTTCATAATTACACATATTGTTATATCGTTATATGAACGATCGATAGGCGAATAATTACGCGTATTGCTATATCGTTATGTGAACGATCGATAGGCGAATCATTTTATTCATTCATATCGTTATATGAAAATATCGTTATATGAACAATTGATAGGTTTATGTTAATTCCTATTGCAATGCCGTTGTATGAACGATCGATAGGTCTATAATGTTGTCCATTCCTATTGCAATGCCGTTGTGTGAACGATCGATGGGTTTATAATGTTGTTCATTCCTATTGCAATGCCGTTGTGTGAAAGATCGATGGGTTTATAATGTTATTCATTCCTATTGCAATGCCGTTGTGTGAACAATTGATAGGTTCATCATTTCATTCATTCCTATTTCAATATCTGGTTACGATCGATAGGTTCGTAATTGTCACTGCTTTTCAATATCGTTTTATGAACGATAGGTTAGTAATTTACACTGCTTTTCTAAATCGTTATTTGAACGATACATGATTACATTCTTTTCTGAATCGTTATTTTAACGATTCATGATTACATTCTTTTCTAAATCGTTATTTGAACGACACATAATTACATTCTTTTCTGAATCGTTATTTGAACGATACATAATTACATTCTTTTCTGAATCGTTATTTGAACGATACATAATTACATTCTTTTCTGAATCGTTATTTGAACGATACATAATTACATTCTTTTCTGAATCGTTATTTGAACGATACATAATTACATTCTTTTCTGAATCGTTATTTGAACGATACATGATTAGATTCTTTTCTAAATCGTTATTTGAACGATACATAATTACATTCTTTTCTGAATCGTTATTTGAACGATACATAATTATATTCTTTTCTAAATCGTTATTTGAACGATACATGATTACATTCTTTTCTGAATCGTTATTTTAACGATTCATGATTACATTCTTTTCTAAATCGTTATTTGAACGATACATAATTACATTCTTTTCTGAATCGTTATTTGAACGATACATAATTACATTCTTTTCTGAATCGTTATTTGAACGATACATAATTACATTCTTTTCTGAATCGTTATTTGAACGATACATAATTACATTCTTTTCTGAATCGTTATTTGAACGATACATAATTACATTCTTTTCTGAATCGTTATTTGAACCTTACATAATTACATTCTTTTCTAAATCGTTATTTGAACGATACATAATTACATTCTTTTCTGAATCGTTATTTGAACGATACATAATTACATTCTTTTCTGAATCGTTATTTGAACGATACATAATTACATTCTTTTCTGAATCGTTATTTGAACGATACATAATTACATTCTTTTCTAAATCGTTATTTGAACGATACATAATTACATTCTTTTCTAAATCGTTATTTGAACGATACATAATTACATTCTTTTCTAAATCGTTATTTGAACGATACATTCAAGACTCTTTATATTGAGGTGTAGGTCCCTTTTATTTTTTTGATCAGTGATAGGATTTCACGTTTGTTTTGAAATTACATTCGTTAAATTAATGTTGGAGTTTTGTTTCTCTCGTTGGAGTTATTTGTTGATGATAGTTCCATGTTAGGAACTTTATAATTTTCCTTATCTTTTTGTTTTTAATGGTGTCAGATTTGTAATATTTAAATTGCGTTTATAAATAAACATCTTGTAAACGCAGTTGCTTTTGGTGTCTTCCCTAATCCAGTCCCAACCCGGCTTCATCCTGTGACAGAATTCAGTTTTGTTTTGTTGTCTTCTACCCCGCTACTAAGAATCATCCTTCTATATTTCGATGTGTATTGTTTCCTGTTTATACGATTTATTTGTTACGCACATTCAATCTGAATCACAACAAAGGTTCGATTGAGAAATCTATCGCTCCAAGGTTAATTTAAAGTTTTTATTCAAATAACATTTTGTACATACTCAATACGCTGCCATTGTAAATTTAGTTATATTTTTCATTTGTTATTTTTAAATTTGAATATACTGTATGCTAATGAACAGGTGAAACAGCGTAAAGATGGGACAGCTATTGTTTTTAATTTTGGTGTATTGGTTTTGTTCTTTTTACACATAATGAAAATTTTAGGTCTTTATTACGCATAGATGACTGACCCAAATATGACTACGTTTACTTATGATGCATTTGATACTTTAGGTATACTTTAAACGAATATAGTTACAAATAATACGTAAAGGACGAGTCCCTTTAACACACGCAAGAAGTACAATTTATGTGACCGAACAACACGTTATCCCAAGACGAAAACGATGTGTTATCTGATGTTTCATACAAGGAAATTTTATTTCTTCCACTTGTAAAATGACACTTTGATAGGATGACTCGTACATGTACCTAATCTGTACATCGGGTTCCCTCACAAAACTGCTGCAAAGAAAGATGCCATCCATCAATATCCATCCTCTGAGTTAATATGCATAATAATTTCAAACTGGTAAACATTTTGGAGTAATACAAGTATTATTTCAACCGTTGCGAACTTTACAGTGAACTAAGATGGCAAAAAATGTAATAACAACAACAATATTTGCACGCATGTATATATACATTTGTGTGTGTGTGTGTGTGTGTGTGTGTGTGTGTAAAATCATACATGTTTTAATTTTTAGCATCTGATAACCTTTCAACCAGGCGCTCCGAGTGGCAGAGTGGTCTAAAGCGCTAACTGTTACGCATCAGTGCCGTCCCACCTCTGCATGGGTTCGAGTCTCCGGCTTGGCCAATGTGGGTACGTGAGAAAGCTTGCCAGTAGCTTATAGTGGGTCGGTGGTTCTTTCGGAGGTTTTCCATGGTTCTTCCTCCACCAGTAATACTGGCCGCCTTGTATAGCCTATCGTGTGCTAAAAATGGTGTTAAACCCTACAACAACAACAACCTGTCAACCTTTGAATCTTTCAAAAGTTTGTTACCATTAACAGTGAAGTAATTTGCGTGCCCTAAATCCCGCTTACTCTTATTTTGTGGATTACAAGAAACGTACAATGAGAAGAACACTGGTCAGTGGAAAAATTACAAGTATTGTGTTATGCACATTACAAGGCAGGTAAGGGCACTTAACATTTTGGAAAATAAATGTGAGAGTACATCATTAAAATTGCGAACTGATTAATTGGTTAACTCCCTTTGCCCACATATTTTAGGAAGATGACGTCTAATGATGTGCGAAATATAAAGTGTGCTTATCATAATAATGTAATAATCGGATTATATTTCATAACTGTCAATAAAATTATAGCAAAAAAAAAATGTAAAAAAATGCGGAAATCATAAAAATCAGTGCACGATTTGTTCGAGTCCTTAGGCTCTGCAGATACTTTATAGATCTTACATCTTTCTTTAAACTTATAATATTCAAACTTGTGATGACCCAGTAGTTATTGGTCAGCTTTGGGAAGATATCATTGCAGCAAACCCTCCATACTCACTTCCACATTGTACTTACAAAACCTCAAACCATTAACCACTTAATGACTTCTAATAGCTGGACAGGCAGAATAAAGATAGTGTGAAAGAAAGCAATACACTAATTTAGGTATCAGAGTAATTTTTAGTCGGGTGAGATAATGTTTTAGAAAAAAACAGTCGATTAGTTTAGATAAGTGATAAGGTAGATGTTCATCCTCCAGAATGCCTAGTCGCAATACATAATACACGACGGACCAAGGTACCGAAATATAACTGTAGGCATTCAGCAGGTGGTCGCTATATGCTGGTAACCTATATAGGAAATTTAAAGAAGAATACAAATGATAATCTATATGGGCAACTTTATCCTCATTGATGTGATCATTTTATCCATTATTACTATTATTAGAAGTCATGGTCCATTTAAAATATCTGAATTTTTAAAATGTTTTCCCAATTTCTTCTACCCTTGGTAAGAGACCTACCAGGGCCCAGCAACGTGGAATTAATTGCCCACTGAACTTAGACACAAAGACACAATGATCACATTCAAGAGGGCTCTCAAAACTCACTTATTTCGACTGCAAGAACAAACTTAAAGACTTAATAATGTTTCCTATCTTAAATATTCTCAGCATGTTTAATATTTTCTAATTTCATGGTGTTTGTTTTTGTAATCATATCATTATATGTTTTTTTATCTTACAGGTGTTGTCTAATGTTGTAAAGCGCTTAGAGCTTCTAAAGAGTAGGCGCTATACAAAGTACTCATTATTATTATTATTATTGCTATAGAGTTATGTTTATCAAACATCAAACCAGTCATGAATGTTGTGCTCTTAATAAGGTTAACCGGAGAACAGATTGATTGACAAACACGCATTCGCAGACTCACGATAAACAACATTGCTGGTCCCTAAACATCGGCAGAAATGCTATAATAACAATAATAATAATAATAATAATAATAATATAGCGGCATCATCTTCAGCAGCAACAATACATATTAATAACAGCAAATGTGTTTACAAAATGCGGTTCTTTATGTGTTTACATCAAACGCAAAGCCGATATTTAAATTAAATATCACAAGAACAGTGCAGTTTCTGTTTCTTTGCTGTCAACGCTGAATTAAAAATCAATAACTTACAACTGTGTTTATTTGCTTACACTTTATCAGAATGATTAGATTGAGTTCTTAGCTACGGGACAAACGTGTCTCGATAGGTGTGTTGCTGACCACGTGACCTTATTGCATATATATATATATATATATATATATATATATATATATATATATATATATATATATATAAGAGATACCACGTTTTGCATGCCTTTGACAGAATAGGGGTGTAATTGATATCTATACATAGTCATTAAAGAATAGCCTGGTACGGCTGAGCAATTTGCATGATACTTAGAATGGGCACAACGTTAACACTGAGAGAAAATGTATAGAGATGTTTTTATCTATGAGGGATATAGCAGTGTAATACGTGAGGGTGAGAAATTGTTTTATTTTCAGCAGTGTACGACAACCAAGAAGTTATTGATTTTTGCAATAGAATAAGCTCGGCAGAACGACCATTTGTTTATCAACTTAAGAACCAACTAACGTACGTACGTGTTTAAACACAGTTTGTAACAAGTGTATCTACAAGCATTGTATAAATTACAACCTTGTTTATTCGAGTACACTTCGCAAGAATTTTTAAAGTTATGCCATTTTAGTGTTTAAGTATAGTTCTCATTTACGAGACAAGGGTGTGTTTCGATATCTGTTTTACATGACCTTACGGTATACAGGGTACGAAGTTGTATACTCTGATATTCTAGAGGTGAGAGGTGTAATGCATCTAAATACTTGCATTTAACTTCAGACTAATACTTGTAGACCTAGTACGGATGATACCGTAGACCTAGGTTTTTGTATTCGATTTAGAAGTGTGACAAAGTTGTTAAATACAGACGACATATACAACAGACTTGGCAAGACAGTAACAGAGAAGTTTAATATGTGACTTTTAAAAACTAGTTCTTCCTTGTCTCAACATTATATAGCAACCAGGAAGTCAGGGATTTCAAATATGGAAGACACTCAGCACATGATAAACAATCAGTTAGATTGTCCAATTTGTTTAGAAACTTACGAGTGGCCTAAAGTGCTGACGTGTTTACACACATTTTGTGAGAAGTGTATATGCAAATATATACATAGTCTTAGGAGGGAAGACACACAGTCAGACAAAATTGCGTGTCCAGTTTGTAGAAGCGAGATACCTGCCACTGCTATTGACCAAACCCCAGATGACTGGGCCGCCAAACTTCCCATAAATTCAACGGTCCTGGCACTTTTAACTTCAGGGAGGTCTAGGAGACTTTTGTTGTTGTGGGGTTTAACACCATATTTCAGCACACGATAGGCTATGCATGGCGGCCAGTATTAATGGTGGAGGAAGAACCCTGGAAAACCCCAGGAAGAACCACCGACCCACGAGAAGCTACTGGCAAGCTTTCTCACATACCCACATTGGCTAAATCCTAGACTCGAACCCAGGCAGACAGATGTGAGATGGCAGTGATCCGTAGCGGAGAGCGCTTTAGACCACTCGGCCACTCGGGGTCCCAAGGCCTGGGAGACATGATCCAGTGTATTGTGAACCGTGTTCAAAGGACGGTAGGCGTCATATCTCAGTAGCGTACATAATACCATTGCGATACTAGCTACAATTGTCATAAAACTTTAAGATGAGCAATGACCATATTTTCAGCATAAATACATTGCCTGATAATCCGAATGCAAATGAAACTGACGATAGAATATATCGGTGCTCATGCCACAGTAAAAGATTCACTTATTTCTGCTCACATCACAAAGAACGTTGCTGTTATAAAAGTGCAATCAATGTGCATAGAACTTGCATAGAGTTGGCTAATATCGAAGATCTAGCTAAATGTATAAAAGAGAGGAATGGCCCTAAGCAAATATTGGACAATTTAGAGGCTGTAAAAGAGCTATTCCATATTTTGCTAGAGAAGAAGTCAAATTGCATAAAACCCATTGACAACCAGCAGAAAAAAAGAGATAGCAAAGTCTCTCCAAGACTGGAGAATTGCAACGAATGAATGGTCATATAGACACGGTTGAGACAGATACACTGCAAAAATTAGACCAGGTCTGTAAACTGAAACAATAGTTGTTTCTGATCATATTGCAGAATGTAAGAGTTGCTGCAATAGAAACGTCTCACAGGATTTTAAATGAAGGTACCAAATCTGCTGATGACACAAAAGTATTCATGACAATAGGGAGAATATCAAAATACGTGCAAAATTATTTAAAAAGGTATGACGTGATTGAACAAGATTCGGAAGAGGTTCAAATTGAATTTCGATATAATAAAATACCTGAAGATTTTGTCCAAGCCTGGAGTTCAATAGGGGAAGTGGATAGAAAGAGGTGCAGAATTCCAAAATTGTCATCGAGCACATCATTAGGGTCAGCACGTCTTAGTGTGGAGTACAATCATGGTAAATACAATAATCTCATCAAGAAAAGCAATACAAGAATTGTCATCGATCGGAAGCATACACTAACTGTCGATCAGTGTAGATATGTTCAAGCATTTTACATGTTTCTAAGTACAATTCGGCGTATGTAGCTATTCAGCAACGTGTACTTGTACGTAGACATACATACATACATACATACCATACATACATACATACATACATACATACATACATCGACTTCAGTATATCGACAAAAGAGAAAGCGCTTATCTCTGGATCCTACCGACATTTAAAGTATGTATGCATGATTACATTAAAACTTATGTGAAATGACACTAATATATTGTGTTTTTTTCTTTCTTCAGGTCCCACGAGAGCTGTTCTGACGAAAGTTCATGTACATGTATACAGTCAATGTTAATGCCTTGAAAAATGCTAGAACAAATGGTAGGTTTTCCACCATGCCGATGATTTTGCACTTTTCTTTGTATGCTGAAGTCAGGAAATTAAGGTGATTGAGATATTTTTAGATGAGAACCTCATATTCGATGGAAACGATGTAATAGTTAGAATCAATAGCTTAGAATTATAGTATAGAATTATATTAAAAGAATGGAAGGTATTCGTGAAGTACGTATACATGATCTATATGATTTCAAGAGGCGTTTCCTTGTTGAAAGATGCATTCATATAGCTGTAAATAGAAAGCGTGGAAAATATTACCATCATTTACTTGTCTTAAAGGTCACTGACGAATGTGTCATCGTCATCCACTATACCTCAATATATCCTATTCTGACGGGTTCTAAAAGTGTAGGAAATCCTGGCAAGATTCAGATAGAGTGGCTATATTACGAAGATAATGATTTTGCTGCAACCTTCCCATTTGAGTCTGGTGTGTATTGTATCATGTCTGACCGATACCCTCGAACGGAAGAGGAGAAAAACGAAGCAACATACCGTGCTTTCAGTCGTTTGGATGAAACAAACTATCATCTATCATGGAATAGTTGTGAACACTATGTCACCTGGGCCCTGACTTGCAAACCGTTCTGTCGACAGCTGGAAAACGTCAGCGTGATGGCCAAATTCCAGATAGACTTCATTGATAAATTTTGTTCTCAGTACCTGAACATATGGTGGCTAATACGTCAGTTCCGTTACCGTTACAAAGCTCTTGGTTCTCTCCCTTTGGAAATTAAGCACACGGTCGAAACACTCACAAGAAGAAGTCTCATCAATATTTTAGGATCAGTTACTGTACACATTATAGCTCAAGTAATTGTATATTCTTTCTGTACTAAGAACCTTCATTTTTTAAATGTCTTGTCATCACTTTATCGGATAATGACTCTCTGGAATGAACTCGAGGGCTTATGCAAAGCGCTAGATGATGGCATCATAAGAAAGGACGATTTTCAGCGAGAACGATTTAAGGCATTGATTTCTGTTCCTACAGGTTGCTTCCTCGGAGTTTTATTTCGATTTGGGGAACGTGAATTCCTTGACCTTTGCAACAAAGACAATGACAATACAAAAAGTGCCAGTATGCTTGAACATCGTACACAAGATATGCAACGCACAAAAAATAGACTATTTCACCTCATATTTAGTGGACAAACACCGAGTTTAATTGCGAAAATATTACTAGATTTTATGTTAATATATTTTATATTTGAGCCCTTTAATTATGCAGTCTCTGGATGTGCTTGCTATGGGATCTACAAAACGATTTGTGGCAAAGTAAAGTTGACATTCAGCTGGATCAAAGAAAAGTTCAAGAAAATCACTGTTATGCAGTACTGAAGATACAAAATCTCTCAAACTAAATTCCACAAAGAGTTTGTTGTATTCTGAAAAGCAATGCATAACATATGGAGAAATTAGATTAACACTCATTTTCAGTAGGATTAGCATGTAATGGGAACAACCGTAAATGCTTGCATTGCCTACAATATCGCAATATGGAAAGAGTCGCCGACCAAGAAAAGTAGATCAGCGTGTCAAATTTATTTTTAAAAGTACGCATATTGTTGTCCAAAGTACCACGTATAACCAAAATATTGGAAATATACAATTGCAGAAAAGCTCACATTAAGTATGATAATGTGAAGAAATGCTGCGCATCATGGAATGCGATGATCATTTTTACGAAAGGCTAGCCACTTCTGGTAAAAACGTTGTTTGTGTGTCTGTTTGTTTGTAGCTCAGCGATGCATGACTTATTATCTTAAATAACGGAACGGATGCATAAGCTAAACACTTGTTACAAATGAGCCAGTCGCATAAATTCATATAATCCAACATAAAATATATCACATTATTGTTCTTCATGACATACACACGTTAAAGTGCATGGCCAATTGGTTACTTAGTACCACTTTAATCTCATTCTTGAATAAAATGTGCCCAGTTTCAATAATAAATAACAAAATAAAGTTATCACACCGATAAATTATTATTGCACTGACAATATAAACTTCACAATCCTTACTATAAATATAACGGTAAATTATACAAACAATGCATGTCGATTTTAAAGTTGAGGGATACTTCGAAATATACAAAGGGACAGGCAATCTTTAACGAAAAGTCAGTACGGCGAATCGAAGAATACATGTTATTGTAAAATATAATTACGGAGTTTGTAAATAAGATTCATGGTGACGCTGTGATGTATATTTAATTTGTATTATTTGTTAGTTATTTTTTCTGGGTTGCTATTGATGATGTGAGAGTCTTGCTTGGACTTGGTCTTGTCTAAAATCAAGTTCATGTTCTTCTTGACCCGCATTATTGGTTTTAGCCTTGTAGCAAATATATTTATCTAAATCTGGGTCTAAAACTTTGGAAAGCACCTATGAATTTCCGGGTCTACCTGTTGTTTACTACACATTTTATACCTTAATTTTAGTACTATCTTTCTAATTATAACTAAGGATTTGTCCTGTAAACATTATGAACCTTCAAGAGGCTATTGTCCATTAGTTATTTTTTATATAGAAAATGTTAATTGTGACCTGAGGTCAAGTAGAGGAAAAAATAGTCTTGTTACTGGAAAAATTATTTATTCATGCTGCAAGATCTTGGCAGAGTCAGTTGTATTATTTTTGTATCTAGAAATTCATTTTGAGCTGGAATTTTATTTATTCAAATTATTTGATTCAAGTAATTCTTCTCTTGAAATACAAAGTGCTCTTCAAAAATAGCATTACTAGAAACCAAGACTTGAATTTAAAGTGAAATTTCAAATAAGGATATATACTTGGAGTGTAACATTGTGGTCCAACAAAAGACTGTTGGTACATCACCACGACACATGCCACAACAGGCACATCAACACCTTCAGGATTTAATTTTTATTTCCTCTAAAGTTTATTCTGAAATTTAAATAAGGTATTGTGTCTTTAGTTCTAAGATTTTTTAGGATTTAATTCACAATACCGTAATTCCAAATGCTACATTTATACTTAGAATTCTCCGGAAATACATTATTTCTTGAATTTTCCAAAGCTTGCTGCTTCCCACTCTTATTTATTACTTATTTTAAAAACAAAATGTCGTAATAACGGAAATGTCAAAGTGCCAAGGGTTCATTTGATATTGCTGCATACCATATTTGCACAGTAAATAGCAAAACCACAAGATGAATGTTTGTCGGCATTGAATATTTGTCATTGCATCGAGAAATATCAGTCGCTACCGGGAAACTCGTATATCAATTTACCTGAATGGGTTAGGATAATAATAGTTTGTATCAGTGTGTGAAGGACCATAATTATGTGTTTGCTTTCCAGTTCATGTTATACTTAGTGTGCAATTATGTAATGAATCTATATTTTTAAATGTATATAACAGATTTCTTGAATGATATCGCAAACAAGTGCATTCAGTGTTGTTTTACCACACTGCGACTAATCTAATTTTAGTGAGAATGCTCGAGCTATACTGTTTTGGGCTATGCTCATTTTAGACGGGAGTTTCAAGCAGGGTGATGTGCCGTCTGGGGGCGAGTTACGCAAATCTCCTTATTTGACCATGGAAGAGAGTAAAACTTGATCGTGTTTGGACGATATAAACAAATATTCAAGTTGTAGAATAGTGTAAACACACGTCTGTCGATTTGTTTGTTTGCCTTGAATGTCTTAAAATAGAACATGAGACATTGCTTGTGCGACACTTGTACGAATTGTCGATATAGGACTCGTGCTTCCAAAATATAATACACATTGTATGTGGACATTATTAATTGACCAAAAAAGGTATCGTTGCCTGGAAGAACAACCGGCGGAATCTATAGTCGCCCATGTGTCTCATTGTTTTCTGAGCCTTTGTAGTACAATTTAGAACGCATTATCCAGACGAAAATACCCTGGTTCACTCACGTGTGAATATGCATGAATTATTGGAACATTGTGACATTCTGTATAATAATACGTCCAACCCATTTGGTACCCACGAGATGAGGAAAACTTACTAGGAATTGTGGACACTGTTCCTAGTTCTTTAAACTGAATATTCAGTACTAGCATACATTGAAAAAAATTGAATATTTGTGTAGAATGCTTGAAAATGTTAATATGTACTGTTCCTTTTTTATTCTTTCTTTCTATCTTTAATTTTTGTTATACAATATCACAAAATATCGTTTGTTGTTTCTCGTTCTTGATTTCCACCGTTACACACAAATATATATTCTAGGAAATTTTTCGATTATTTGGTTTGTATCGCTAAATATAAAGTGTAATCATCTAGATAGGCCTTGAAAATACACTTTAGATAAAAAGTAATTTGTTTGGTAGATGTCTTGTGAAATAAACGATAAAAGGAAAACTGTGCAATGAATTTTGTATATTCGTAAATCTATATGATATGATGGAAGTGGGGCCAAAGGTATGAAGATAAACTGCATTGAAACGGTTAGATTAATGAGACAATTAACGGAAAACACGAAACAGATTTTCAGTGTTCTGTTTTAATATTCCTCTTGCGTTTGCTTACTCATCGAGGACTTCTGTGTATACTGTTGATGCAATGTCACCCTTTATCATGTGTGCTATTTTATTGTTTAACTGCGATATTTGATATTTTTGGTATTACGTTCTTTTTCCATGTTAAACATAAATTCGCATTCCATTGATAGTTTAACTCCATTGTTATCTAAAGAACTATTTGCATGCTGCGTCTCTCATATTCCAGGACCGCGTTATCTTTTGAAAACTCTTCGTTTCCGTGCTCTTATTACTGATATTTTTATCATCTTCTTTGGAAGTCTGTTGGGGAGAGTTTTCTATTGGTACATGCTCCTTTTCAATGAAATCACATTTTATGCTTGTCCTCAACAGTTAAACGATTAAACATATGTTGTTTTTTTTTTTCATTTTAGAAACACATTTCTTTTACCTTTTGTTCTTTAGGTCTTTAAAATAGTGTCAACTTTGTATGTGCAATTTTGTTTGTCACATAGAGAACATTCGTCTTATTAAAACTTACGCTTTATATTTTCTTCGTTCTATTCTAGTTTGTAAACTAACTGATAGCCTACCGTTATAATCCTGGTTTAACATATTTCGTCCGTAGAATGACGAATATAATCCATGACAAATATTGGTTATATTGAAATCTGACTGTTATACCAAGTTTGAATATAGGATTTCCAAATGCTTGAGTTGTCCAATAACCTCTTAGACTGATACATACTTTTGATATATTTTCTTCCTTGTTAGCTAAATCTGTTTAAAAACCGGCATATACTAATTTTACGCTAGATAAGGTGTCCTTTAGTGTTACCAGCAAGCTAACAGGGCACCGATCTAAACTAGAAGCTGGTTGGCAGAAGAACGTGTACACAACTGATTTAAATAGTCAACTTGTTATTTATGGATGGAGCTGTCCATAAGTCAATTGTATGCTTGCGCTACGGCATACATTTGAAAAGACTACGAAAGGAGAGATCACTATATTTCTTCAGAGAATACGAGACGGGCAAAAATAATGGCGCTTTCCGTGTTTGAACTTAAATATAATTTTCTTTTCATTTCTTAAGTAATCATGAGAATATTAATTTTAAAAATATCAGGTACAACATCGGCTTTTCCAGTCGAAAGAGGACTACATAATCTGTACCTATATCGAGATCGGACAGTGCAAAACATCTTGCTTGTATTACACTAACTATAACAGCTGCACTTTTAATATGGAAATATTTAACTTCGGGGCTCCTGAGTGGCCGAGTGGTCTAAAGCGCTCTCCGTTACGGATCACTACCATCTCACCTGTCTGCGTGGGTTCGAGTCTAGGATTCGGCCAATGTGGGTATGTGAGAAAGCTTGTCATTAGCTTCTCGTGGGTCGGTGGTTCTTCCCGGGTTTTTCCCTGGTTCTTCCTCCACCGTTAATACTGGCCGCCATGCATAACCCATCGTGTGCTGAAAAATGGCGTTAAACCCCACAACAACAACAACAGCATTTAACTTCATTTTTGTGAAAAGCAAGTACTAAAATGATGAAGGAAATCATGCAGATTTTATCATTTATGCCAAGTAAGTGATGTGATGTGATGTGATTTGGATTTTTAACGTAGCTTTAACAATTTTTCAGTCATATCGCTACGATGTCTGCAATGTGGCAGTTTATAGTATGTCTAGCACTGGGGCATCATGCCGCAAACATGTAGCACGATGTCCTACCCAGTCACATTATCATGACACCGGGCCGACCAGTCCTAACACTAACCTCTTAATGCTGAGCGCCAAGCGAGGCAGCTGTTAGTACCATTTTTGTAAGTCTTTGGTATGACTCGGCCGGGGATCGAACCCACGACCTCCCGCATCCGAGGCAGACGCTCTAACCACTAGGCCACCGGAGCGGTCTATGTCAAGTAAGAGAGCAGCAGTTCGTGTAATGGAAGAAAACACATACTTGATTAAAAATGGAAATATTATCCATCTTGGTTCTCTACTGGAAAGTACGATCACACGTGTTGGAATGTGATAAATTCCTTTCATGTAATACTACTAATTTGTATAAAGTATACTTCCGAATATAAATTATATTAAATTACTACATCCAACCTGATTTTAGAAATACTAGTAATTTTTTATATGCTACGAATTTTATATATATATATATATATATATATATATATATATATATATATATATATATATATATATATATATATCCATGCAGATGATGTAGGATTCATTTATTTTATACTTGCCACCAATATCACATCAATATTATTTTTCTCTCCATCAACACTAGCAATATATGATATTTGAGGTGTCTATGGGGGACTATAATGTAAAACAGGACAAATTTGATAGCGTCTAACCGAATTTTGCATTAGGTCGTCATTTTAAATATGTAGTAAAAACAAGTATTGTTTAAAAATTGTTTCCCTTTTTTTTTGCATATTTCTGTCTGCCTATAACAGTGGAACATATTGATACGGAACAAATTGATTTCATTTTGATAGGAACGTGACTTTTCTTATCTTCTTAGGTGTTATTATGTGTGGTGAGTCTATTTGTAAGGGTGTAAGATGCATGATGTGTTTGGCATGAAATGTGGGTTTGCCTGCTCTTCAACGGAACTGAATACAATTGCCATAAGTTTATGATGTGTGTGGCTATTTGACCAATAGCAAAAAATATATTTATAAAACTCCACCTACTATTTAAATTGCCTTTGGAATGACAAATATCCACTCGTTTACTGACCACACTGGATAGGATGCAACAAATGGATGTAAAGAAGAGAATTTAAATCCCTTGGTAGTAAAATAGACCACCTCTAACCCCTTACCATCCAATGATCTCTATTACAAATAAAGTAAAACCCCATATCTATTGTATAATGTTCCTACCATAGCAACTGTCCCTTTTAAACCAAATACAACCTATTTCACACATTGTAGGATGTATCAGAATGGGGTATAAAATAGAACTTGAATCCCTAGTAGTTGAAAACTGTTGTTTGGCTAAATTCTAAGTCTTCGGACAGCCGTGTTTTTAGCTAGAAACTGTTACTTTAGGGGGAGTCACTTTTATGTAGGTAGGGTAAAGAGAACGTAGGTGGTCAACCTTATTCACTACCCAATTAACATCGATGTTTGTCTTTGATAAGGCAACATAGACAATGGTTGTCTTCGATATATATCGACAGAAGATGCAGAAGCTGTATCGATTAGTGGAGCGATTCCTCAGACGACTATGAAAGTATCACGTTTGAGCGTGTAATCACATCCGACAATACTATTCCGGTCGAAATCATTATCTGTCTTAAATCACATGGGTGAAACAGAAATAAACCGACACTACTGGGTTCGAGGTCCCAACTTTGAGCCCTTTGCTGTAGAGTTGTCATTATGTCGGTCAGCGTGTGCAGATCTAATGGTGGATCTTATTGGTCCAAAGATTGCGCCGTTATATGTGCTTGCGCCATCACATCTAATGTATTAGCCAAACATTAGGCGGTCGCAGATGCTAAGGCTAATTATGAGCATTTCGCCTCTGAGATTCATCATGAGACAATCCTGGTTGAGGTGCAGTATTTCCATGCTTAGGCCAGGGCAGTAAGACTGGTGGTGGTGGTTCGAATAATAGGAACATGCAAGGAATCACGTCAAGGGTGAAGCTGTAGACTACATATCATCGCAGTTCCACCCCAAACATCTTCGCAGTTCGAGTGCGCGACATCCTCGGGGTAAGCCGCTAAAGCTACCTCTGTAGCAGCATAAAGGGTCAAATGATGGCGCAGATTATCACTTTGGCGCAAAGGAAACCACGGGGCCATGTCCTCGAGCTGGACCTCCTTATTGATGCCTCGGTATAGCAGGTACTAGATCGTTAAATCCTCCAATTCGTGCCGACTTCAGAGGAAAAGCATCGAAGGTTGTTTACCTGGAGGCTGCCAAACTACTTGGCTTAGGTTGTGGGTTGGTTGTGGTAAACCTGCAGAGAAGCTAATGCAATCTCCAGGTCACAACCTTATACTGGCCTCGATCGTCGTGTGGAAGGCCGCATCAAATATGGACCGCTTCGATCGGGCTGGATTTTCAGAGTGATGCTGAGAGAAGTCTGCTTCTGAATGACTTGCAGCTGGACCGACACGAGACTATAGACAGCACACGCGAGTGTTTTTATATCTCTACCCAAAGGTAGATGTACACATCATTAAGCATCTCACTAATTAGTGCCCGCTACTTGAGCCTGTTCACGTGGTCGGCCTGACGCAGCTGTTGGCAAACGGCACTTGCTTTATAAATCAATTTCAGGGACTCATAGATGACCTAGTAGGTTCCGAATAGAGTTACTCGCTGATATCAAACCTTTGCGCATTGTAGCAACTATTAGGATCCTTCCCTTACATCACCTGGTAGGTCCTTTTCAATTCATTTTAGTCCTTGCTAATTCTTTTTCTGCTTTGAGTTAACTGAGCACATTTACCCATGGCCGTCGACTGTGTGTTTCTTATATAATCGAGCACCCATTCTTCTTTATCGATGTCCATTCTACTGACAAACCTCTGTAATGCATTTTCCTTGTGCTGTCTTGACATCTTATTACAAAAATTGTCTGGTCGAACTTCTGTCTCATGAGGTTCGTTCGGGTCGGTCAGTGTCCAATTCCATCTGTTCCACTACTGATGCGGATTTTTAAGTCGCACGCCGGCTTTGGGTGGGGCGGCGTCGATTTCGCCATATCTCAACCAGCCTCATGAGATCCCTTTTAGAAGGTTGAAGCATCATTTTTTTGTATGACCCCAAACCTGGCGACCTCGTGCGGGACGAAAGGTTAATCAACCGCTTGAACGCGGAACAAGGTTGACGTGGCTATGATCTACCACCTAAAGGTCATCTTGGAGATCCCCATTGGTGACTGACTAAGCTCAAACGTCATCACGGCGTTATGCATTCATCCATGCATTCGGGATTACTAGAATGATGCACACCGCTATTTTTTTCCGCATTTTCGGTTGGATTTTGCCATTGTGCAAGTCGTTCTCGCATCGTGTGTGAACTGGTTGCATTGAGGACCACACAAACATTGGCATGAGAGTTTGGGTGGGTGGGTGGGATCACCATCGGTTAGCAGCGGTATAAGGAAAATATGCAAAGGTTTTGGGGAGACATCGATCGATCTTCCTAGAACGTCAGCGTTTACGCCGCCGTGTGGTCCAGATGCTATTGTTCAGGTGAATCGATTAGAAAACTTTGTGTGAAGTTTACGAGCAGGTAACGACGTCCACGGAGTCATCACATTGACCGCATAGTGCAACTCCGAACACGGTGACGTTGATGTAGAAGTAGTGGACTCGACCGGAATCACATGCTATATTTCAAAACGGAATTGCTGATCTGATATGCACTCACAATTGCCATGCGTAACTGCATGTGTATTACAGTTGACCCAGTCTTCGATAGGATCCATCTGGTGGATTACCAGCTAATAATTCACTTGTCAGTCGTATCATGGACAAAACAATCGGATGCAACAAATCCGGAATAGCACGTCTTGGAAATCCCTAACAGCGCTTACGCAACTGAAGCGATCAATGTCGACTTTGAACAGATCATAAAAAGATATCATAGGACGCGACTACAAGATCGCCATGACCGTCGACGAAGAAAACCAGTTCCACCCGCGACATATAGACCCCTGGGTACCGCGTCGACATTGGGGCAACATCGAACAGGACCATGTCTGTGTGGACGGCAATCTGTCCCGAGCCGGGAGACGCTGAGTAACTATTCGCAGATAATTATCTAGAATTTGATGGCCGTCATATAGTCTCAGTCATAGTTCATATTACATCATCGCGGTAAATTTTACTTGTAATGCTCTTGCAGGTAGGGTAGTTATCAGAGCATTGAAAGTTGTATCTGATCCAAGCAGTGGCGCCAGGTATATATCCTACGTAGCTAGGAAGCTTCAATGCGCAAAAATACGCAATGATGGTATCTGTCGGCGATACAATCACCATCAATGTCATATTTATTTAAAAATAATAATTCTTATGTTATTACGTTTATACTAATATCCTATGCATCTTTTCTTGTTCAAGTGTTTTAAAACTGCTTTCTCCGTCGTCTAAG
The DNA here is from genome assembly GCA_028554795.2 of Sinohyriopsis cumingii. Lineage (NCBI taxonomy): Eukaryota > Metazoa > Mollusca > Bivalvia > Unionida > Unionidae > Sinohyriopsis > Sinohyriopsis cumingii. Next base: position 87,791,940 of record CM068828.1, on the reverse strand, counting down.
TGTAATTGTTGCTCATATTTCTCCTCCACTATTACTCGAGCTTCTTCGATAAAATATGCAAGACTAACTAGTTAGTCTGCTCTATGTCCACTCTGGATTCTGCCACGTATATCTCCAACTCTTTGATACATTTATATTCTTGGGATGGCTTTCAATGTCCATGATTTCGCTGATCATGGAGATGCTCAAATTTCTGTTATATAATCACTAGTAAATTTCAGGGAAGACAGAAACTTTCTTCTATATATCTTATCTCATCAAGTATCAAATATATTCTCCCAGCATCCATGTTTTTATGAGATTTCATTTTTTTATGATTTTACAAAAGGAGATAGTTAGGTTCAAATACTTTTAATTAATGATATATCTTGAGGTTACCGACATACATGACATATTAAGCTGCTGAATATATTGTTTTTACCGTCAACCGACGTGCACCATCTGTGAGAAAAAATATTCTAGATGGATCAGAGGATGCTTTAGGTCACACCATTTCTAGAAACGTTATATCGAATAGTATAAGTAATACCAATCGATATATTCGTCAAAATTTACTTTTATTTCATATATGCAGCTATGCAAACTCGACTGTCTCCCCAAGTAATATAAAAAAATTCAAAAGCGTCATCCATTTAACCATTTCCTCCACTGAAACAGTTACACGTAGATAAAACGAACTAATATGTAACGTTAATAGCGCTGTAAAACAATAGTTATACACGCACCCCCACCCCACCGGCTGCACAATACAATGTAAAATTCATTTTATTTCTGGGGGCGCTAACATTATTTAACATCATTTTTCCATACTACGTTAGTGAGCATGGACTAGCATACCGTCCGACACCAGAGTTTCTATAATATGCTTTAGTCGTTATTGCACTGCAGCGTTTCTTGGCATTGTTATAACAGGTTTACTAACATCTAATACATTTTGTCAAAAATCTATTTTTAGACAGGAACTATATTATCAAGTACACTAAGACCACGAAAATAGACGTATTTTTTTTTTTTTTTTTTTTTTACAAAGCATCATAGCTAAGTTTTGTAAGACAGCTTATTTCCTGCATTGCTGCAGTGGATACTTTCATCATAATCTACTTGTCCTAATTCGCCTTTTAGACAGTTTTGTTTCCGCCATATTTGACGAAAAACCGTAGTGTGTAAAGCTTATTTGATTCCCTGGTAGTCAATAACATGAAGCAGTCAATTAAACTACTTATTACACAACCAGTTAAATTTCCATGTTTGACCTGGCAGATATTCGCTCCGTATTTCAGGATCACACACCTAAATTAAAAATAATTAGTTGTGTTCTTTGACTTTCGAGCATATTTTAGAAAAAGTGAGTCTAACCTTTATAAATTACATTAAATTTCATTGATGCAGAAAATCTAAACATATTTAGAAAATGTAAAAATTGGCGTGTATAATAGAAACAAAACCACATTCTTCTTTTGTTCTGTGTCGGGAGAAAGAACACGTTTGATATGGTGTCAGGATACGTCTCGGCCTGTCGGATCGATGTATCTCTCCGCCAAATCAAAGTCGTTGTTTCTGCTGGCTAAGAAATAACAAGTGTGCAGTTGTATGTGTATATCTGTCTGTATCCGTCATGGTATTCTTTGATGATTTTCAGTAATTTAATGATCACTGTTAAGTTGGAGAAATTCCATTGAATGAATTCTAAATATTGGAATCAGACTATGTTAAATGGCAATTCGATTAGTTTATTCTTTACAGGTAATGGATTGTAATCCTTATCCAATTTAAGCAGCAAAATAACTGGAGATATTATTTTCGGAAAAAATAGTGCCTTATAATTATTAATCAAGTTCAGGTGCCACATTGGGCCAGAATAATAAACGAAAATAAAAACTGAACATGTTGAAATAGTAGATATCATTAACGTTATATTTTGAAATTAAGGAATTACGTATAAATGGATTGATTTGATTTCATTTCTTCACTGTAAACGTATTAAATCTAAAGTATTTTTTCATTTTCAAGAGTTAAAACATATTCTATTTTTCTGAGATGACGAGTCCTACAATAAAGATACGAAGAAAATTCAATCGTCCATGGAGCTGTTAGAGTGGCAAAAGAGAAGAGCTGAGATTGCATTTACTCGTTCAGAAGTATTCAAGCTTAGCATGCGTATAAGTTTGCAATTGCATAGGCAAAAGACAACGTGAAATAGTCCTGATATTAAGTGTTTAGTTTTTTTCTTCAAGTTTAACAAGGTTTTCACTCTAATCTGATTTCGTAAGATATGTCCAAATACAAACGAGAAGAATAAATAACGGAGGATAAAATCATCGAAAACTGTAAAGAAGATGAGGAAGATAGTTTATGTGTTTCATGTTGACAATGTTAATATCATAGCTTGCTTTTAGTTTTCGTGTCAATTGTTTCTACCTAATTACATTTATTGAAAGAACTAACGGCAGAATCATTTGGCTATAACACAGCTTACATGTAACATAAAACCTATCTACTTGGCAGTATAGACCGTTGGTAAACATTAATAATATATATTGTTCGAAGTTATAAATGGAAAATATTAGTTTATAGATAACAAACGTATTTTAGAAATTCTGTTACATGCGTATCTCCATCTGTTGTTCTATTTCATGACCAGGTGGTTGATCAGCAAATAGCGTTTTTATCAATAATCGCTGTGTGCTTCAGAGAATAGGGAAATTAAAGCATGCAGACTTAGTTACAAACTAAATTTCGATGAGTTTTAATTAGACGCATAATTGGTTTGTGCAAACAAATAAATGTACATATTTTTCCTGCTAGATATATACTATTTTAATGGAGAAGAACTCGTAAATTGTACACTTTGTTTCCAACCCTTTATCTACAATTTTGGTAATAAAATAGTCTTAAACTAAACATATCATATAACTAAGAGAACTTTGAGTGTCATTTATTAGCTACACTGAGAGGTAAATTTTAAATACATTGAAACATGATGTTGCAGAGACTCTCTAGAATTAAAGATCAAGATCTGTGGTCGCACACGGTGTCTGCAGATCGGGTCTGCAATGTTTGATTGCAATCATACGTACAAACAAAAAAATGGATGCCTGATCTGAGTGTTTATTATACACATTTGCAACTAAAAATCTAGGTCTGTACTGTTCTTAATTTTGTAAGTCTTATGTACGATTACGTACGATATATATATATATATATATATATATATATATATATATATATATATATATATATATATATATATATATAAAGACTGGAATATTTTATAAAAAGTAGGCGGGTGTTGCTTCTTTAAAAAGAAAAAAAGAAAAACTGGTTATGTGGTGGAATCAGGGTGTGTGTGTGTGTATGTGTGTGAAGATATAGCGAAGAGTGTTGTAACAATTAAAATATACAGTAAATACTGAAAGGTTTTATTTGACTAGGGACTGTTTAAACTGCATCGTAATTCTCCAGAAGTAATTACCAATTTCCTTACTCAGAAATCCGTATAATGTGAATACCAAATAAAATCTAATAAAGATTTTGATAAATTCACCTATTGCGTCAGTAATGATAATCGTCGACATTTGGGTTAAAAACGTCTTTGTAGGAATTGCTGAAAGTGACCGAGGAGCTGATAATGTATCATCAAACGACATATATTATATGTCCATTTCCGCATGTACCATGCTCTTCGTTTCGTTCCCCTTTTTCCTAGTGCTGTATCGTCGGTGAATCAGCTGGTTCACATCAATTACAAGAGAATAATCTCAACTGCCATTTGAAATGTGATTGAAACCAACTTTTCTTAAATTCTAGCCACGAGTCTGAATAGAGAAACAACAAGAAGATCGCGTGGTCTGTATTTTGACATAGCTTTATTCCCTTGGTTTACAGACACATGCATTAAGTGTCGTTCTAAGCAGGTGTTTAATCGTAAATGTAGCATCACACAATTGCACACTAGGATCACCGTGGGTACGTGGGGAAGCCTGCCAGTAGTTTCTTGTGGATCGGTGGTTCTTCTCTGGTTTTCCGTGGTTCTTCCTCCACCAGTTATACTGGCCGCCATGTATTGCCTATCTTGTGCTGAAAAATGGCGTTAAACCCTAGAACAACAACAGCAACACTAGCATCACCTGTGTGATTCCAAAACTATTTATGATTGTTTGTGCGATAGAGGATGAATGGGGTGTGTGGGGATGTATAATATACTGAATATGTCACAGTGTTTATGCCAGTTACCTATGACAAAATATGAAAATTAGTTTATTCACAATCATGATGTGTATACCGACTTTCACTGTGAAAGACATATTGGAAGAAATCTATGAATCTGGTATGATCAGTCCAATATACTTTTGACTGTAATTTTTGGTACCTTACATTCAGGGACAGGAATGAAAGCAATCGTTTTGAAGCCTGTTTCAGACGAAATAGTTTTTTTGGGTGACTTAAACACATGTTACAGATACTGCAATTAATATGATTGTTTTGAATTTAGTTTCAACAGGCTTAGTTTGTGGAGATATATACTTACGCTATCCTATTCTGTTTTATTTACTGTTACATCACTATTGTAATGGATGACCAATTGATCAGTCAAAAGAAAGAGACACTCTCTGCTATGTGATTCAGAGAATATAAATTCCCCATCCGAACCACCAGCACACATCTAAAAGAAACAGATAGTTAGTTATAAAGGAATAGTTTACGTTAATAATATAGCTTAATCCAGACTACGCTATATACTTTTATAATACTGACTTTCGTTTTGTATTATTTTGTAGCAGCCCCAGCAATTTTATATAACCATGTAGAATACCATGTGTTTATATTTTATAATAACAATTTATCACATAGTCGGTACACTTTGCCAGTAGTGTGTGTAGTTTCATACTTTTAATATTATAACATGTTAACATATCACTGTGTGATTCTGATTGGTCCAAATGAGCCCATGAAATTAGTGTACATTACTCTCTTTACTGATTGGCTACGCTCGTGCGAAAACGTTTTTTAACCGCGCCTTCTGGAATGGTTTGTTGTCAATGAACATGTCGGCCGCCAGTTTTTGATTTGATTCATGAAAGGAATTGGAGAAAAAAAATGGTCTCGTCTGTCTGAATATGGCGTGGTTTAAATGTTAACTTACAGAAGTAAATAAACTCACCTCTGTGTACAGAAAAACGTGGATATAAGCCGGTCTCCAAACTGACAGAAATTTATCAAACCACTGCATATTTACGCGGCAAATATGTGATGCTATTCCGACACAAAATGAAATTTGTTTAACATTTCATATTCTGTAGCCTGCTGTTCCAAGTCAAATATTGCAAGTATCCGGTCACAAATACATTACAGTAAATATGGGAATTTCTGCATCCAGGAAACCTTCTTTCAAATGAATATTGTAACAATATAATGCTTAGTTGTGAAAGAGACATGTTAGGCTACGTAAACATGGAAAGTCTACTGCATTCTAACCGGTACTGCATCAAATAATGTGACATCACGAGCATTGGACATTCTGTGTTTAAAAATGATTTTGTCAGTGTAAACTGTTCTGTTTATTCGGAAGGACGCTTATTTTTTGACTTATAGCTTGTAAAATATGTATAATCTACTATTAAACGGAACCTTTTAAGTAAAAATAATACGTATAAAAAGATTTGAATATATTTCTATTCTTAAAAAAAGACTTTGTCCGATCTTCGTGCTCACGTATACATGATTATAGGAAAACTCCGGTATGCATAGAAGTACGGTAACATCTTTTACATGAGCTTACATATAATATATGGATGTCAGTAATGTAAAAAAAATTGATGCCCATTTGTTAATATTTTTATATTGTTTCAGTAATTCAATATATTATTTCAATCTTAGAATATTTTTGTAAAATCGAGAAATACTACTAATGTATATTTTATTCAAGCTAGAATTTTGTAACTAGAATTTTGTAGTTTGCATATACTTTTGGCCATTGCTCTACAAACCTCTCTCTCTCTCTCCCTGTAGATCTCGATTGACTAATTAGTGTGATGAACGAGGAAGTAGTACAACTGAATTGTTAAGGAAACACCCATGAGCTAAAACGTTTTCTGCATATATTTAAACAAAATTGTAAAAAGTCAAAACATTCATTATGTTGTTAATTAAAATATGATCTCATGTTACGTTTAAGCCGGTAGGGGTTAATCCCTTTAAGCCTCACACTTGTATTCCTTTTCTTCGCCCTCCGCTTCAGTATGTAATTTCAGATTACTATTATTCAAAGAAATCTTCTACATAGATTTTACCTTTAAGCAGACACTCTTTGAAGAACATTCATACATACATACATACATGCATACATACATACATACATACATACACAAAGTGGATAGAAAGAGGTGCAGAATTCCAAAATTGTCATCGAGCACATCATTAGGGTCAGCACGTCTTAGTGTGGAGTACAATCATGGTAAATACAGGAATCTCATCAAGAAAAGCAATACAAGAATTGTCATCGATCGGAAGCATACACTAACTGTCGATCAGTGTAGATATGTTCAAGCATTTTACATGTTTCTAAGTACAATTAGGCGTATGTAGCTATTCAGCAACGTGTACTTGTACGTAGACATACATACATACATGCATACATACATATATTACATACATACATACATACATACATACATACATACATACATAAAATGAATATATGTACCTCGCACATGCATAACATTTCGGTAAAGCTTGTACAGGGATTCAAATCTAGATATATACAAGAGCAAAGGTTATCAAAGTGTATTTGCATTTTGTAGTTTCTGTCAATACAATGGAATCGAATTATTGTTGCCAATATATTTGGTTAAAAAGGTGTGTATCATTGTGAAAACGAACGCCTGGATCTCGAGTATAAACAAAATCGGTGTGAAAATGAACACTGAATCTTAAGTCGGAAACAAGATATCAACACTTTCAAAATGAAAGGAAAAAAAGCAAGGGCGCGTGCCATGCGGGTTTTTAGTAAGACTATAAACAAATCTCAATACTTTGTATATTGAAGGAGCTACTAGCGAGACATATCACTCTCCCTTCTTCTGCATGAAATAGCTTTTTCACCAGGGAAACATTAATACTACACTTAAGAACAGCTACAACTCTTTTTGAACCCTTAAGTAAAAAGAGATTTCCGCAGAAGACTTTCAAAACTGTACCTAAGACATTTGTTTATCGTCGTGATTAAATATAGATTCTTGTATAGGTTTAGACATATGTTGTATGAACCCGTGTAAATATACTGTAACAGGCTTTCAAGACGTTAACTGTTGTCTGTATACTCAAACATTATACAAACATTATAACAACATGTAACTATTAAAGTTGTTTCGTTTTTGTCGTTTCTTTTTCTATTTTTTGCAGGGGTGGAATGGGGAAGTCGTGCACACCACTATTGGTAAATTGTGGATCACTTAAAGGTTAAGCATAAAATAGTCATATGCAATATTGTTGGTTTTGATCATATATATTACACCACAGTGTAGGTCATATCAACAAACGAAAGTATATCCTAATTATTATTGACATGTTCAGGTATATTAAAGAGAAATATTTTGACAGATATTTGCAATGTTTTCTTGGCTTCTGTTATCTTATACAAATGGTATATTTAATTTTGTGCGGGACATTTCATTGAAACCGACAACTGTCTCTCTCTCTGTCTCTCTTTCTCTCTTGACGAACTTTTAAGGTTGTTTTTTTTCCTTTCTGTGTGTCATTTATTGTGCTGTCCATACTCATTGGAAAAGCGTTAGACTAGCAATCATTTCAAAGAAGCTAAACTCTATTGCATAGCCCCCGTCCACGACATAGGCGAAATAGCTTGAATACATATACTCGCGATTGAATGGGAAACATTCCGAAATTAAAAACACTGTTATCAATATGTCTAAATGCATATATTTGTGATCAGTGTACAGCTGTCGTGTGCACCCTGGTAAATAGCGGTAATGAAGAGGTACTGGGCATTACCCCCTCCCCGAATATAAAAAAGAAGAAACGAAAACCAATTAATTTCCATATCTAGATCCTCTCTTATGCTAACCCTATGTGTCAAAATTCACTCCATTCTTAATCTGCACTTCTGTAAATTATACCTCAATATATTCAGAATTTTAGATTAACTGTCGACCCTCATTAAATCTTCTGTTTAGTAAATGGAAGTTATTGTATGGTGTATATAGAAAGATTGTAGGTTTCAATGAATATTATGAAGGCTAATTTCACACTGTTATTGTGGCCCCAAAATTGTATTACTTTCTTACTCTAAGAACAAGAACAATAAATAAACTAAATATTTTGAAAACATTGGATGTTTGACTTGTGCAATAGCTTGGATGCAAAGAGCCTATTGACTGGTCTCTACCTTCCTGCTCTGATCACAGATTACAGTGCCATTAACAAATGTCATAGACTAAAAGCAAATCGAAATGAAAGAACAACATTAAGTAATGCTGCGTCGTTGCGTTTCATTGCGACCTCATCTAAACATTGTAACGTCCATACTGCCTAGCAACAATGTCAGAACTGGGCTCTATATGTACACGTAAATAGACGTGTTTACCGTAACCGGGTTCGTTATAAAGAATTTACATTTCTCTGGGTTGTAAGGTACAACGAAATTTACATCTGGTGACATCGTAATAGCCTCAAAAGGGAGATAACCCAGTGTTAGGAGTATGAGCGTTGACTATTAAGATGACGATCACCGCTTATTATGAACTTTTGAGATTCACTTTTTTAAGGTGAAGTTGTTAGCATTATCAACATGTACACTTGAGAGAATGTCGGCATACGGAATCTACTTTGATGTACTGTAGCTAACATATTTTTGGAAACTGTACTTGTGGAAAGTTTACATAATCGTAGCGGTCAATATACGGAACTGGTTGTTCCCATGCACTTAAAAATTAATCTAAATTAGAAGCAGTAGGAAGGGCGGACAGACCAATGGTCGAAAAACGACCAAATGTCAAAAATAAGCCTTCCTACAAATGATCGAAAAAAAGAAAAGCGTCGACAGATTAAAACAAAGCGTCGACACTTTACTGAGAGAGTCTCTATGGAATTTCTAATTAACATTACTTTATTGTCGTTGGTGATTTTTTCTAGTTTATTATGTACGCGATTTACGCAATTACGTCAATTTGAGGTAGCATCCTTCCTGTTGCTATTCATCCAAATATTTTATCGAGACCTACACGATATCGGGATATAGGATTATATAAATTTATTGTTATAAATCCATGCGGAATAGCTTGCGCTCGTGAAAAGAAATTTCTAAATTTAATTATATCCTTATCTCCGCTACACCAGGTTTGATGAATATTGCGCAACGTATGTGTGTCTACGCCATTAAACACAACTAAAACATTACAGTTATCCCTGATTACTTTCGTGATTACTTTCGGAATCTGTACGTAACGCTGAGTAACATATATCACATCAATGTTTTTATGTCTTCCTCGAGAAAATTATCTAGCTGGATTTGATTGTTTGTCTAGCATCACATCATCGTATACACCCAAATTATTAATAAATCCATCTAGATCATCAACAGATGTTGCTTCATCAATATCGGCTATAAATTTAATGACATCGTCATCCAGTAATCGCGCGTTTTCATTAAAATCTTTAAGCACATAGTAGCATCGTCGATCATCAATTGATGGTGCTACTAAATACAACTTATACAATTTCAACCATCTCATTATAAGATTAAGTAACAATTGTGTCCTACCGGATCCAGATGGTCCTATTATTATCATTCTGATCGAATTTGGCAACGCAGGATGGTGTTTAACTGTCTCTCGTTTTCGAGTCGCTGAGAAATCAATTATATCCATATTATATAAATACATGAATCTATATTGTTTACGCTGTAGAACCAAAACCCCAACTAATGATCTATCCACCGTTACAACAAAAAATGCGAGAATAGCATATGGTGGAAGATGTGGAGTATGTGACAGAAAAAAGTTTTCTTTTTTTACCCATAAAAGATGGTGGTGATATTGCTAAATTAACGTCAAACTTCCCAGGATCTCCGTGGGCTAAATACCAAGGAGAAAAACATCTACCATGATATAATTATTGCGGTCCTGGTACTCAACTTGATATCTGAATTGACAATCAGGATCAACCAAAACCAGGCGAGGAACCAATAAACGCTATTGATAAAGCGTGTCATGTTCATGATGTAGCGTATAAAAGCAAAAACCTACAAGACAGACATATTGCAGATGTGAAATTAATTCATGCGTTAAATTCTATAAAAATATAAAAATATAAGATAATCATTAGCTAATTGGTTAATAAGAAACCGCGATGAAAGGTAAACCCGCAATCTACAGATTAGATTCAACTGCTCCTCAACGTGGATTTACACGTGAACAATTACAGGTGATTCCTGAGGATACGCAATTACCACCGTGATCACTTAACTAGCACCTCTACTTCGATTACACTCAAGACAGGTAAACATTGTATTTTCTCGTGTATGATAGCGACTGTTATCTTTTCTATCCACGGTAAATTGTCTTGGATTATTATTTGAATATCTCCGTAACATCACACAATTACAACTTGTACAATGATTATTCTGCTGTTGTTTCAGCGCGTTCATAAATTCAACGTCGAGATCAAATTCTCGATTATATTTTTTATCAGATAGTTTATAACCAGCTATTTGTTTCTCTTATTAGATCATTGTCAATATCATCACTAATCACTGACTCGTCCAAGACAATTCTCCGCAACTTAGATATTCTTCTGACTCGAGACACTGCGAGATAAACTAAGTTTGACCACTCGATACAATCATCTATAATCCAAACAACTGTATCGGTAATAGTTAATCCTTGAGATGAATGTATTGTCATTGTATATCCTAGTGTCCACGGAGATTTGTTTAACGATAATGCATCTTCAACAGCGTTGATATCAACTGTGATAATATCATTTAATACTTCAATTCTGTTTCTCGGACTGTCCCGGTATATCAACGTCAATATTTTGCCGCCGTGTATCAGATATGTAGTTGTTCTAGTAATCCTGAATATTTTTTATTGATATAAAACGACTCCGTAGCGACTCTGACAGCGAGTGTAAAACCTTATTTATCATCGATAATAGATTTATTGAAACGTACGCGAGTATCGATGATCTTAAATGAGTAAACTGCAGTGACTCACCGTCCATATAACTTACAATTGTACCTAATTTAGTTCCATTTGACAAGTAAATAATTTCTCGACTAATAAACGCATTTCTGTTCGTTGTATCAGCGATTATAAAATCTAACTCTGCATCGTCCGTGATCAATCTTGTACAATGTAGTCTGTGATCATATGCTCCTCCTTGGTTGAACTTGCAGATTATTTTTCTACCGAGATCTTTTGTAATTTTATTCTCGTAATCGGTTATATCGGGGTTTTCATAATCAGAATATTTCTTTTGTTGTGGCAACCAAACTTCGGTTTGTTTCCGATATGATATAATTGCATAACTTACAATCAATAGTGTTAAGATCGCACAATCAAGCATATACCGTAATAATACTATTGGTGCCCACATTTGTTCTGAAAAATGTTTTCCAAACCAGGTATAACAAATCGCATGGAGATCTTTAGACATTTCAAATGACTCGATACAAGCAAATCCAGTTAAGTCAAAATCCGGTAATGGTCCATTTATCGATATTCGTGTCATCTCGTGCGTCGGATGACCGAATCGCTCAAAGTACACAGAACAATCTCCGTATCCAAGAAAACTTCCAGGATAACATGCAACCATGTCAACTGAAATAACATCTTTATGATCGTATTTAGTATTCCACAATCCACTGTGTCCGTATTCGACACAACTTGATATTATATCATTGAGAAAATCAAATCTAGTTGGTTTCCACGAATTTTTCTTTCTAGCAAAATGAGCCGCAACTGACGAAACAGTAAAACAGTTGCTCAATATTCGTCAGTATCATCAGTATATTGCAGCGCAAGATTTTTCATTTTTTCGTGGAGAAGATCTGTTCGATAAATAACACAATTTGGTCTTATAAACTGATCGAACTTGATTTTTTCTTCGGTACAAATACTTCCATCTGATCTAATAATCAGATCGTCGTTAGAACTCTGAAACAGCCATACTGACACAGGATCGTTTTTATTTATTTCATTAATAAAATCAAAAATATTTCCTTGATAAAATTTAACAATCCGATCTCGTTTAAATATTGTTACTGCGCTAGTCCACGCGTGCGCGTTATGATCAATAATTTCGATCGAAGCTCCATTTGATTTATATTTTGATTCATGTAATATTTCTCCTGTTATCGTCGCTACACTTATTGGGAATTTTAGTTTTTTTCCTAACTCAGCGACATCTTTGATAGACGCCCCGGTATCTTTAACCATTTCTCCCCACTCGTTTATTATTTTACGTCTTTTATCCGTTAGACCGTTTCCACGAGTCGAAACGGTAAAATGTTCTATTACTCGTTCAGCCACACAGTTTATTTTTTAAAATTTCATCGGCGCCAGTTTATTGATGCTGGGTTTTTCATTTGTCACATAGATTCCATAAATAACTGCTGTCACAGGATACGTTCGCTCATAATACGGTTTGTCAATACCAGTCAGCGCTCCTGGTATGGAATTTTTACTTAATATAACGATTTTTTTATTACCAATGACAGGAGCATATTTGTCACGGATAATCCAATTATCTGTTTCTGTTAACACGACAAATTTTATTCTGAAAAGATAACTTCTATCATCGAGCTGCTCAATAACAGCTGCCGCTCCTTTGTCATTCATCGTAGCGTCAGTGATATCTTTGTCGCGTATAATCTTGAACGTTGACCAGACATGAGATGCACCATCTGCATGAAATTCTTTCTTGGCGTCGTGAATTTTATTGATCAAACTTTTATTTTTCTTATCAACATTATATTTTATTGGTAAATCAGAAGATATCCTGCCGAGGTTGAATTTACTTGTTTTCCAAGGCTTAATTCTGGATAATCTCTCAAACTCATCCAGATTATTATTCAGACAAGTATTTAAATAAAAAATATCACATGTACAATGTCTCAACAGAACAAGTGCAAATGGTTGATGATCGGATCATTGACTCACTGTAATAAACCCTGCAGAAAGGAATTCTGCGGGATTCACTTGCAGTCCGTTCGTAGAGGTTGTTTAGGACCAATACCATGTCTGCGATGTGGTGTTGGAGTACGAGATAAAACAGAGTTATGTGCAAATGGCGGTGGTAAAGAATATCGCGAGATTAAAAGATATTATGATTTTAAAAAATTATGTCAGTTTTCAGACAAATTATGATTAAACAAATAAAATATTATTATATAATGGAGCAAAATGAATTTGTCCCACATCCTATAATAACAAACTACGAATCAAATCGTGATGGTATGATCAGAAGTTGTCAAAAGAAAGTACCAGTTGGTTATATTAATAATGCTGGTTACATATTGTTTACTGCTGGGAAGAAACCTTATCTCTGTCATCGATTTGTGTATGAATGCACAAGGGGTTGATCAAAGACGGTTTTGTGATCGATCATATTGACGGGGATCCTCAGAATAATTATTTATCCAACCTTCAAGCTGTTAAACAGAGCGAGAATAATACACGTGGTAATACTGGGAGATATAAAACAACCGGAAAGAGGACGGTAAAATCTACAAACATAGAAACTGGCGAAGAAATTATATTTCAATCAATAAATTCAGCTGCGAAATATTTTGATATTAATCCGCCTTCAGTACAAAGAGTCGCGGAAAATATAACCAAATCCACTTTTTCTAGGAAATATAAACAGAAAATCACCTCCCAATATTGTCAATGAGATAAATTATCATCACTATCAAGTAATTACGTAGAATTATATTTATTAACTATTTATTTTGGGTTTCAGCATTCTCCACTCGTATACTACTTAATTTTTTCGACTACAGCGAAAGAGAGATAATTCTGTAATATAGCTTTCTCCGTAGATTTCTGATTCTTTACGGTCGTAATTAATCAATTAACCATATACGTTGTAATTAATATCAATAATTATACTCGTAGAAAGATATTTATGGTCTTTAGCTTACAAAATAGAAGAAAAAACGTATTTTGCATCGTACAATGTAGCGAGTTATTTTTAAATCTGTTATGAGAAACCGAGGCAGAACACGCTGTTAGTGCAGATATTTACAATCTGTTTAGAAACCGCTGTTATAATGCACAAATATTTAAACCGATCTGTAGGTAATGAAACGTTTGATGTTGCAGTGGTAGGAGATGTACATATATTTTATTAAGGCAGAACACGCTGTTAGTGCAGATATTTACAATATGTTACGAGAAATCGAGGCAGAACACGCTGTTACATTTATATATTTACAATTTATTCAGAAACTGCTGTTTTAATACAGAAATATTTACAATCCATTCAGAAACCGCTGTTTTAATGCAGAAATATGTATAACTTACAATTTGTATAATAATTTCCGAAACGAATAATTGTTAGATGATTAGATAGCTCAGTGATAACGTATCGGACCGTGACACTTGAGGTCCCAGGATCGAATCATATGACTGACAACTGTCAGTGGTTACGCTTGTTAGCGATTTTTATAATTAATTTGAGCACTGCCAGCCCTCAAAACTCAACAGAACCATCCCCCCACGTCACTGGTGGTGGATACATGTTTTGTATCACCCTCGAGCTGATTATGTGGGTGTGTGTGTGTGTTCTGTTGAGCGTAGAGAATGGCCCCGTACATGTTGTGCCGTCCTTGTAAATATTACTACGTGTTGTGTTGTCCTTGTAAATATGTAAATATTATAAATACTACGTGTTGTGCTGTCCTTGTAAATATGTAAATATTATAAATACTACGCGTTGTACCGTCCTTATGTGTATCCCCTAAACTTGCTAGAATACGGTGGTAAGCTAGGAGTTTATGGGGATTGTGCTGTCCTTGTAAATACTACTACGTGTTGTGTTTCGTGTATCAAATAAACTTCCTAGAATACGGTGGTAAGCTAGGAGTTTATGGGGATTATATGTTGTGCTGTCTTCACCAAACACACCCTCTTGAGCCTCTAGACCGTTGTTTGACGGTTAGGGGCTCTCATAGGAGATTGCGTTTCGTGTGTCCTCTAAACTTACTAGAATACGGTGGTAAGCTAGGAGTTTATGGGGATTGTGCTGTCCTTGAAACATCCTCCTGAACTCGCTAAAACACTCGATTAGGGGTTCACATGTGGACATATTTTTTGATTTAAATAAATATATACTGTATAATAATGAACTACGAAAATATTAATGATATTATTTCTGCTATTAAAACATTGGAAAAAGATGGTTTTAATATATATGATGAACTAAATCCTGAAAAATGATTTCTGATTTTGAAATTTTACAAGAACGTAAGAACCAAGGAATACACACACTATCATCCGAATACAGGTTCATAAAACAATTCAGGCTGCGATGTTTCAGTCGCTAGCTACTACAGAAGATGATCAAGTGAAGGAATTCTTTCCCCTCTCTGTTGCAGTAGAAAAAATGAGATCGGACTTATCCCACGAATACGAGGCAAAAAAAATAATTAGTACTCGTATAAGACAATTAAGAAAATTATGTCAGATCATGAAACGACCGAGCACGTGTAATATTTTATCAAAAATATTTTATTTTCTTTTATCAGAAATATTTTATTTTATTTTTTTCTGAAATATTTATTTTTTCTGAAATATTTTATTTTATTTTATCGGAACTATTTTTTCATAAAATTTTATCATTTTATATAATTCTGAGTACCAACTACGCCATTAAAATTACGAAATTGATTGGTTCGCACGATTCTGATTACCAACTACCCACTCAATTTCAGAAAAAAATAAAATATTTCAGAAGAACTAAAAATATTTCAGAAAAAATAAAAATATTTCAGAAAAGATAAAATATTTCTGATAAAATAAAATAAAATATTTCTGATCAAAGATCTATGATCAAAAATCATTACTATAAAGTCTTTAAGACTTTACATGTAGGTTCACAATAAATTCCTCCCCACGTAGGTCAATTAATCGTCCTATATGGTCGGTGAGTTTGAAGTTGATTCGTGGCAAATATTGATTATGTGTACGTAGATAAACAGGATTGGTTGGCTCTTGCACGATTAAACTCCCAGGAGATACTTGTGGTGTGAACGTGTATAAAATATATCCTTTTTGAACCTGACTTGACTTTTCAAGATCGATTTGATAGCTGCCATCGATTACGTCACAAACACAATTGACTGTGATTGTTGATGTTATATTAACGATTCCTGGTGAAACATGTTTACCACCTCCTTGTGGGTCGTTATGATGTCTGAGGAAATTTTTTTCCACACATCGAGTATTTTAGGAAAGTTTTCGTTAATGATATCATTGAGTGATCTTATTAATTCGCCAGTTTCAAATCCTGGTAGTGTAAAATTTAATAAATCTGCTTCAGTTATTTTATAATGATCAATATATAACTGACTAATGTTTTATTTTTTTTCATTTCCTATGTGCGTACTAGCATTTATTATCTCAACAAAAAATTGATTAATATATTTAAGGTCTGAAATAATTTGATTTAAATGTTGTATCGTTGCAATGATCTGATGTTTTAGATCGATATTGGGATACTCCAGGATGTAATTTTTAAATAAACGTACTAATGTCGTTAATGTAGCTGTGTACTCAGTTTTAATTTCATTAGCCTTAATCAATGATAGAGAACTGTGTTTTAAGAAATATTTTACCACCATGAAGAATATAATAATCATCCTTGTTAGTCCTTGGATACAAATTTCGATATTCTGGAATTGTTATAAATTGGGCTTCGTCCGTGATAAATTCAATTAACTTCGGTTCTGGTAGTCCACGATGCTCTGGCGGGATTTCAGGCGAACCGAGTACGGATCTTATCGATGATTGATAAATAACAACGGCGTGATCAGGTGAATGTATTTCAATCGTTGCTGATAAAGTCGTCTCTTGAACATTAATTGATATTTTTGCTCCTTTTTCTGTTATTGATTTTATTCTACGTTGAAATTCTTCGTTGATTTCCTCGACCTCATAACTGCCAGTTGGTATTCCAACAACGACCCAATCAGGTGTCCCATCTGGTTTGTTCTTGTTAGCAAATACAAGCGAATTATTTGCTGGTGTTCCATTAAATGAGTTTGATCTGACATTTAGCCAGCTGTAATATACTCGTAATTGTACTAGTGCAATTTCATTTGCGCGAATCGCAGTTGGAAAATTAACACTAAATTCGGGATTAGTCGAGCTTACCGAGATCATTGTCGTCTTGTGCGGGGTTGTGTTTGTCAGGATCTGCTGGAGCAGCTCCTGTGATTTCATTATTAATACTCGTACCTTTGACAGCACTGTTATATACTTTAATCATTTCTTAAAACTCAAAATCAGAGATAATTCCATCACTGAGACTCGCTTATAGCAACGAAGATAACTTCGAGTATGCGACCGTCGCTGTATGTAATCTTATCATGTAATCGGATAATTTTTGATTCGTTGAAGTACATATTATTTTGCAATGATATTGAGCACACCTGCAATCGTTGTTGCTGCTGGAATACAAATAGTTACAGCTACTGGTGCCATCATTGTCACGATAATATCACACCGGTTCCAGCAACAACAGCGGATACTGAATAAACGATCACGTCGACGATGACCAGTCGTCGACGATATTTTTTTACTTTTACCGTATATTGTTCGCCTCGATCTTTCAACGCTGCCTGCCATTCACGCGCTTGATTGTACCTGTATTGAGATGCATCGTCGATTAAGGTACTCATTATATTGTATGCAGTAACCAATTGAGGTGTTTCAGCTGCAAATTCCAAACACCACCAGTAAGATGTTGCGGTTAATTTCTTATCAGCTGCTTTTAGAATAAATATTTCTTCTGTTCCCTTATTTAATATGATAGGTACAACTCCAGAAAACTTATCAGTTGAATGACGCCATGGATCCGTTGTAAATATCTCGAATTTTGCAGCACTGACCACACATAGCCTGTACACGCCAGTGACTATTGCGGTATATATAATAGTTTTATTCTGCGTTGACCATGTTGCAAATCCCGATGATACCGTGTATACGATGTTGGTAATATACCCGGGAGTTATTCCAGGTGGAATTTTAATCAAACTAATTTTGTTAACGATCTCAGGAATCCCCGCTACAATGTCTTCGATGTTTTTTAATCGTGTCGATGTTAGTTTTGATATCAGATAGTTTTGCGTCAACGATGGGCGGAGTTTAAAAAAATTCCTCTGTGGTTTCGTTAATTTTTCTAAAATTTCTACGGAGATTTGTGAACGCGTTTATGTGAACATCATACTCGGCCCGCAACGTGGATAATTTACTATCTACGGTGTTATAGTTGACGTCGACGTATTTTGTCGTTGCTGCGTCTTCGTCGGATGTTGGATCCCTCAACACTACTATCGTATTCCCGTTCATGCTGAGTTCTCCCGTCATTGTGTCACCGGTATTTTTTACGCGATTAGCAACGCTTCTTGCAATTTCATCTCTTATGGTTGTAAATGATATACTTGAGTCTCTGATTTTTCCGCTGTCAGTAAACACAGGGATGTTATCCGTGACCGCAGCGAGTACTCGTCGAACTATGTCATTCTATTTGATGTTACTCGTTTTTAAAACACCGTATCGGTCCTGAAAAACAACAACTTCATCTCGGTCAACTCCAGCGAGGTTCATAATATCAGCGAGTTCATCTTTAGTTGCATACTTTGACAAATCAATGACATCGGATTTTTTCTTACTTTTCTTACATGTAGAGGAAGATCTTCCGTAAATATCAACCATTATATAAGATCCTTGATCTGTTTTAAACACCTTGCGCGCAACGAAGCGGTTACTTGTATAATCATGCACGACTTTATGTGGCGGTTTGGATGATTTTGATATGGCGTTAAGTACATTAACTGCTTCACGGACTCATATTGGCGGATCTGTCATTGTTTGTGTTGGTAGCGTTGAACACCAAACTTTTTCATGAAGTGGCTCGACATACTTGATAAATTCAACAGGTGGAGCTAACCCGTACGAATCGAAATAAACAATTCCATGTGGATCAATTGCGTATGATACCCAGTGAGTACCGGGTCCTGAATTTGAGTCAAGATTAATAATACCCGTTTCAACGCTGTTTGGTCGTTGTGGTAATTGATCTCGCATGAAAACACCTCTTAAAGAGGATATCTTTAGTTGTTTAGCAGCACTAATTAAATCAAAATTTGATGCTGGAACGTCTAACGTGTTCCTGGAAGCCTCAGAACTCTTCCCCAACGAGATCCTGGTAATCTTAGGCCGCGTCCCTTTTTTTGTGTCATTTACCTGTGCTTTCTTTAGAGCCATTCAATCAGCGGATCCAACAGCACCGAACGCGCCTGCTTTTGCTACGGCTGGATCAGCAGCAGCTATTCATGCCGGAATGGCCGCGAGAATTGGAAAAATGCCACCTGTTTAACCATGTCCTTGATGGTGCTCGGAGAAAGATGAAATTGAACTCCGGGTTTTGATTCTAGGGCTTTATTGAGATGTTTAATCTGATTATTTGTCAACGATAATTAGTTTGGACCGCCACTAGAAATCTGATCTCGCTTTAGTGATATTTTTGTTCTGCATTTGTTGGAGTTTTTGATTGAAGTTTCTTCACCTGACCGGGAATCAGAGTGACATTAACATGACTATAAGACAATTTTATGATAAATATCTTTTTCTAAATAACACGATTAAAGATTTTCTACTGGTGCATCAATGACTTTCATTCGACCTTTACCATCTTCAAGTAACATCGCTTTACCACTAAGTATAACAGCGATTGCTCTGTAAGAATTATAAATAACTGGTGGACCAACCATGAGTACTGGCGGGGTATTAATATGAGCTCAGAAGTGTATATCAACGACAGATTGTTTGAATAAATCAAGATGCTCCAGCGAAAAGTAATAAATCGGATACAATCTTGTAAAATCTAACTGTGATATTTGTAGCCCTGTGTCTATATTTAGATCACGTCCCACAAATGTCATCAAACGATGATATGCGCGTGCAACATGATTTATGGTATGATTTAATGATATATCTTCGGATAGTTCTTGTTGTCCGTTTATCCTCATCGAAACCTCGCTAACACCGAAATTGTCAAATATCATATATGAACGTTCCTGGCTATTCAACCGATTATTATTTTGCAGCACAATAAAAATATGTCGTGGCGCAGAAACACCTTGCTGTGATGCTATATGCCATGTAAATATACCTTTAACGGTACTTTGAACAACATCTGTGGTTACTGTTAAGCATGATAGCAATGATTTACCGCCTTGATCCATAAAAGACAATAATTTCTGTTCTGTGATCGATGGAGTTAATACTGGCATCCACAATGAGAGTTTCGTTATATTTACTTTACCAGCAGCAGCAACACCACCACACCTCCAGATCGCATCATTATTATCACCTTTTCTTACAAGCACAACTATGTGTCTAACTCCAAAGATGACTTTTCTAACATCTCTGCAAAATCTGAAGATGTGAGACAGCGGAATCGCACACGAAAAATTTATATTTCCTAACAACATTGCTTGACGTGTTGCAAATCCCAAGTTATAAGTTGCATTAACACTTCCTATAATATCAAAAGCAGCACCTGGTCTGGCTGCGTGTTCAAAATCATCTGGTTGTGGATCGGATGCAGTTCCTACTGGTGTCCGTATTTTAGTATACTGAACATGATCGGCGTTGTTGGTAATATCCTTAGCAAACATCATTGATGGATCAGCTGATCTTGTGTAATCATCAGAATATCTTGCTAGACCAATTATTGTTGTAGCAACATCGACATCCGTCTGAATCGATTCGATATTTCTTCCATCAATCATGTATGTGGCGCTATCAAATAATGCCATGATCCCGTTGTTGACAAAACCAACTCGTGCATTGGCATCGTATGCATTATTATCCGTCTTTACAAGTTCACCCTCTACTTTAATAAATGCCTCAGCGGGTAAGAAATATCTACTTGTATCCTGAACTTGAAGTTCGATACGCCCCGGTTGATTTGGTTCTCTTGCATCATAGGAATAAAACTGATAATCACGTATCAATTCATCTTTGAGGACCGGTTCATCCATTTTAAATGCTGAGTCGGATATACGTTTAAACATTTATTATATAACTTTGATTTAAATCATCGTCGCGCTGACTTTGTTAAGCGAGTACGAAGTCCACTTCCTGCTATCAAATTTGCAGTAATCTTTCTTTGTACTTCATCAGATTCTTGATCCATCAAGGCTGCTAGTTTTTTATTTGCGGATTGATTTATTATTTTACTGACGTCTGAGGGCATATCTTTTGTGCTTGGTAATTTTACTGGTTGTCGTTTTCGTTGCATTAATCGTGCTAGTCTATCTTTTATCGCCGAGAATGCCTTACCAGCAACATTGATAATTGCACCAGGAGCTTTATTACGAACAACATAAATAGCTTTCATCGATAATTGTTTTGCAACAGGTGCTACTTTTGGAGCTAATCTTCTAAATAACCCTTGAACAACATCACCAAGTCCATCTCCGTAAGTTGCTCTGTAGACTAGAAATCGTGAGTTTACCGCTCTGACCTGTACGGGTCTATAATGTCTATTGTACATGATCATGTATATTTTATTTACCATTTATCTAACAACTAGTCACTGTAATTATTAACAAGTTCATCGATAAGTTCTCGGTAAACACCAATATCTATGATACCACCTTGAAATAATCGCCGACAAATAACAGCTGCTTCATTAATTATTTCTTATGAGTTATTTCCGGCACGTTTTCCTCCTATGAGAACTTCTAACCGTGGCACGTCATTGAGAATATTATCAGGACAAATAATATTACCTCCGAAACCACTACCAGTATTAGGTGCATCATGAAATTCTTCTTCTGGAGATTGTGATCGAGGAGGTTGTTTTTTCTGTCGTTGAGGAATCTGTGAATTTTTTCTGTTGCAGTGGGGAAGATTGTGTTGTTTTTAACGATGTTTTT
This sequence comes from Sinohyriopsis cumingii, assembly GCA_028554795.2. NCBI lineage: Eukaryota > Metazoa > Mollusca > Bivalvia > Unionida > Unionidae > Sinohyriopsis > Sinohyriopsis cumingii. The sequence continues at coordinate 87,769,751 of CM068828.1, read as the reverse complement.
AACGGTGTTGATAGATCTACGGTCACAACAGGACTTGCAACGATCCTTGCTTTAACATCTTTCCTAAATTGTGTAAATTCATCTTTGTACTTTTTCGAGACCCGCTGAATATCTTTATATGAAGCAAACACCAACCGTTCCCACTGATCATAATTCAACGGTGGTGAACCCGGTTCCAGGTAACGGTCACGATTAGCAAATTCACCTACAAGATCAACTGCGTTATCGTAATTTTTCAACTTCATATTTTTTGCCGTTTCCTCGTTGATTTCTGCTTTACCAGGTTGGTATTCCGGCAAAGCTTCGGCTTCAAGCAACGTTTCTGGTGCATCTATGAAAACTTCTCCAGGCGGTCTTGTTGTAACTTCCCTGTTAGCAGTGGCCACCCTAGCGGCTGCTTCAGCGTGTCTTTCAGCTGCGGCTGCTAGCCGCCTTGTTGTAAAATTTTGTTGTTGAGCAGTACGCGCTAACGATGTAGTAACAGGTTTAAATAACTTTTTAGTGTCTTCTTCATATTCAATTTATGCTTCCTGCTGCGCTTGTAGGTTTTCTCTAAATGAATCTCTAACAGGGAGAAATTTCTTAATTGCTTCAAGTCGCTCTCGGGCTATCCTTGCAGCATGAGATTCCGGATGTACCATTTTATTATAACAATATGTTTTTAATTAATAGCAGCAGGAAGAGCGCGATCTCAAATTGACGTAATTGCGTAAAGCGCGTGCATAATAAACTAGGAAAAATCACCAACGACAATAAAGTAATATTAATTAGAAATTCCATAAAGACTCTCTCAGTAAAGTGTCGACGCTTTTTTAAATGTGTCGACGCTTTTCCTTTTTTTCGATCATTTGTAGAAAGGCTTATTTTCTACATTTGGACGTTTTTCGACTATTGGTCTGTTTGCCCTTCCTGCTGCTTTAGTACTCTAACTTTAGTAGGTAATAAAATAGGGAAAATGAATTTGCCAAAGTAGGGATTATACCGGCTTCTGAAAGTGCAATGAATGAATTACAAAATATCTGAAAAGTGAAAAGAAATATAGGCTCTTTTACTTTTACAATTTAACCATAAAATCCACGAGGTGAAAATGGCCAAGCGGAGCTAGCAGTTTCTATTATAAGATGACATTTGAAGTGTGCCCAAGCTGTATCCTCTAGAACCCAAATTACACCTATCAATCATACATTAAAATAAAGGAAATAAAAAGTTTGTATATCAACACCTATGATACGCAACGTCTTTATTAAATAGGCAGTATAACGAGACTAGTGAGGAACTGCTGAGAAATTCTTTTTCGCTAAACATCTAACCCGTGCAAAATACGAAATTGTGAAGCGCCAAGTAAGATATTTAGGAAAACTATTTTCTAAATACAAAACTGGTTTAGAGACTGTCCTTCTGATCATAAATAAACTTTTTTGTACGTGTCTGCTCTGCCCAATGGCTTATTTAATTAAGAACTATTAATTGTGTTTGGCTCCAAATATCACCTTGCGAATATATATGCAAAACCCAAAGATGCGACCAAGAGAAATGGCACCCGAAAATCGTAATGAGGCTCTTCAAAGTTGTGCTTGACGCAGTGCAAATCCGAGTTTTTAAATTGGATTGGGAAACGCTATATTTTCTAAATCTGCGTCAGCACTGGCTGCATTATTTCGAGGCCGTCTGATTATATTTTTGTCTATGATCCACATATTCAGTTGCATCCTTGACAAACACTGTGGTTGCACCAACTGTTCTCTGGTAGTCGTCGCTATATCTGGTGAGTCAAATAATCGTCGTGGCCCCGCATCAACATTTTCCAGAATGGATTCGATTTCCTTTCCATCAACGGAGTAACGTGCACTGTTAGATAACGCCAAGATGCCACTTTTAACAAATCCACTTAGACATTGGTACCGTAATCGGCATTGTTCCCGCGCACCAGTTTCTCTCAACTTCAACAAATGCCTCACATGGAGGGAAAACCCTAGATGTGTCTTGCACTGGCAATATTTCTTTTAACTGATTAATTTCTTTGGCTAGGTATGAGTAATAATTTAAATCCCCTTCGCTTCTATTCATTATCACAAACGCTCCCGTGTCAAATACTGAATCACAAGACTCTTTGACTTGGGCCGTGGTTCATAGATAATTAATTTTCTTTAATACCGTGCAAATCTAATTCCCATGGCCAGTTGTGCAATTTGCAGCCATGACTACTTGTCCTGCTATGGGTGCTTTTGCTGAGATCGCAAATATTCCACGAACAATGTCACCGAGACCAGTTCCATAGTAGGTCATGTGCACGGATTTTCTCGTCTTAACTAACAGATTAGATTTCATACGTCCACGCATAAATGTCATTGTTTGTTGTTATAATTATTAAATGTCAGGCCGATCTCTAAAGCAGAGTTGAAGCGTCAGTGTTTTTCCATGCAGATCCACACGTCGATCCACCATGGAAAAACAAAGATGGGTCAGCCGATTATTATGGCATGGCAGATACGCAGGTACTGCAGGCGTAATCGAGACCAAGGCATCAGAATCAACGATGGGTGGAAATCCAAACATAATATAACCCTGTGCAACTACGCCTATCGTGTCGGTATCTGATTTTGCAACTGCCATTGACAGCTTCAGAGGTTAATTTAACTTGGGTTATTGAAGTACATCTCATGATGTCGGCAAATGTGCTCCAGTCGTTTATAAACTCGTATGAATACAAACCTTTGCTGGTGATCAGATCCGTATTGGTGGGACATTATCGACGAGTGAGTTTGAAGCTCTCTGTCATCAGATTGCGCGTAAACTACTCCAGAGATTAATTCATAAACTGCATCGAATCTAGGAACTACAACTATCCCAGCTCAAACGTCATATATTTTTATGTTTATCATTGAGTCGGATGATGTGGCTACTGTTTGCATAATCAAGTGGTCATAGTAACCACGCAGATTATGAAGCACCAGAGGAATTTGGATTTTGTTGTGGTTAATTCTCAACTACATATTACAAGCGCTGTGTGCGTCACATGTGTCTGCACAAGTGATGTAACTGTGATAACGAACTTTGGAACCAGAAATTTCACTTTCATCGCCAGACAGGCTTTGCTTTATGTCAGTGGCCTGACTTTGTTCTTTGTGAGTGAAAGTTTTTTCACAAACCCAGTAGTGAGTGGTTGCAGCAAACTCACCTGTCATAACAAGGTGTGCTGGTGAATCTAGCTGCGACTTCGATCGATCTGAGAAGCACCTCCACTTTGTATGGAGCGTTAACACTATGATCTCCATAAAGAAGTGGCGGCTCTGATTTGCCATCATTTCTAGGCAAATATAATAAAACCCGCATTGAATTAGATCAGCTAATTGCACATTCTGGCCGATATATGGCACTTTCCTGTCTTTGTATGCAAATTTGCTTTCCACTACAGCTTTAAGTTATTCAAGGATACGCGTGACGTTTCAGTTCTCACTGCTCTGCAGTAAATTTGACAGTGTTTTTACCAAGATTTGGCATGACTGTGCGCTGTGGTTTATGACTGGTACCACCGCAGTAAATGTCGCTACTGGTGATCTGTCCTTGAGTGTTAAAACCAATCATTCAACGCCTGCACATATATTTGTATGCGTCTGCTTGCTGTGTCGATTAAGCAACCGGCTAAGATTTTGTTATGCATACGTAGTGCGATATCTTTTCTGATTTGTGCACCTCACTCAGCAGCAACAAGTCAATCTGACTTCGTTTGTGTGGTACACGGAGAACGGGTGCTAGCGGATACAATCCTATTTTATACGTAAACACATTAATAGTGATACCTGGGTTAAGTATTTCAATTTATTCAGTGTTGCTTTGGTCTCTTGCAGTGGAAACTCGCTATCATCATCGTTGAGTTTACTCAGGTATTGCCTGTATTGTCCAGGCATGCCTTGGTGATCACTGACCGGGTATTGCGCCAACAAGATTTCCCATTAAAAACAAAAATTATCAAACCTCTTCACTTTAATCCATGACCTTGGCGGGACCCAGCTTGTTGTTGCTATGTAACTGGATCCACGAAACGGCTGATATGGTGAGAGTTGGACCTCGACCTGGCCTCATCATTCGAGTGTCCATTGGTGTATAAATCCACTATGAATCCACGGAGTAATATTTTTGAATCACGACTAAGAGGCATAACCAGATGAACACTGAGGATAACGTCTGCTTTGACTCCAGTGTGACCAAAGTTTTGTAACACCGCTACAATTACAGAAATCTGATTTTTCAACAGTTGTCGAGCATCATTTCTACATGTGTAGTTGGGCGGGATAATGGCCGCGTCACTTTTCTACACATCACTACGCGTCTGAAATTTGAATTCGGGCACATGAAATTGTTGTGCTTTTGCATAGACATACTCCGCCGCTTCCGTAGCGATAGCAGAGGCGAGACAAAATTTTACTCTTCCTCAGGACGAATTTGGTTTTCTTCGTACGAGTCTATTATCGCAAAGATGTTGGCTTTCCCTGACCCCTATGATGTCTGCTTTTCTTGCGTCTCTAGTTTATTGAATATTGTGCTCGCTCAAATTGCCTTAGCTGTTTTACAGGTCGTAGTGGTGGTGGCGGTAATAGTTGTGAATTCAGCGTGGAGATGGGTCTCAATAATTCAAGTATGTCTGCTTTTCTCATACAACTTGGAATGTGTATATAATGCTGCCCAGACCAGCCTTTACTAAGGGGAGGGCGAGGGGTCTTTCTAATAGGGAAATTTTGTGGATGGCTTGTTTTAATTTTAGTATTTTATCACGATCAGAACCTGTGATCGATTTCATCCTGGTCATTATTTCAACTATTTCTGTTCTTGAGGTATTTGTGAATGTACATGGGCAGCCACATCCGTTTGCAGTTTTGATTTTTGACTTGCATCTTATAATATTCCTACCAGATCCACAATGCTGGAAAAGGTGGTTAAGCTATTTGACACCGCTGCCCCCAGGCCTTGAGGTAATTTTTGCGTGTGTGTTCCACAATACTCGTAATAGCATGTTCGGCCACATGGTTCGTATTTACCCAGACGAGTTGCTTTGCATTTGTTGCGTCCTATTTATACGCACGAGCGTTTATTTGTCAAAAACAATGCTATATTTTTATTAGCAGCATTCCCACTCACAATTTTATGGCAAGCACAAAGCTATAAATCAATCCTTTTCTTGTAATTGTGCCCGCCTATCTCAGAATAACCACAGAGAAAAAAACCTGCGGTGTTTGCCTCAATAAGCGCAAATGAGTCATCAACGGGTTCGTTTCGCCCAGATTCATCAACGCATCAGTGTGCTCTCGGTTTGTCTGAGTATATCATCTCTCTCTTGCTATTTTGTTGCGGCAGCATATTTATGTGACTTGCTAATGTGGCAATGTTTCTCATTTTCGCCAGTCCAAATACATGTTTACCTATTTTACCAATGAAGGGCGAAACTGCTCTCTTTGATACATCTGAAGGTTGAAAAACACCTCTCTGTGACAGTATTCGATAAATTCAGCTCAATTTGCTTTTGTTGTGATACGGCGTACCCTGAGTTCAGAGTTATAACAAAAACAATCCAAAGAACCAAATCCATATTGCATCAATAACTTACAGAGAGAGAGAGATAGAGAGATCTGAGAGATTTGGCGCCAGAAAGAAGAACACGAAATGAAATTTATGAGGAAAGAATGGAATGGAGGATAAGACTCTAATTATCGCTGTCATATACGAAGGAATTTCCTTCAGAATTTCGTATTGAATTCAATTACGAAATTTTCGACCTAGTCGTTTGCGACGTGTATTCGATTGTGTACGTGTTCTGTGAAATGCTTGTTTTAATGCAGGAGAAACATGCTCCGTTGGTTGCCATGATGGTTTGGATCCATCGGTCCACTTTACCAAGTAATGTTTCTTCACAGTAATCCACCTGGATTTCAAACGTTTATCAACTGAGTACTACTCTGTACTATCATCAGTCGGTGCGTGACCTTTGCTCGCTCGATCATGCGGTACCTAGGTCCGTTGTGGAACTGAATCGGCTGCATCCGGTGTCGTAGAGCGATATTCCCTAGGATCTTTGTAATGCTTATGCCTATCAATTTGTATAAGTTATTTCATTTCATTATTGTCGGAACAACGGCTTAATCTGTAAAAGGTATTCGGACCCAAATGAGTACCGTAAAACGAACCCTCGCATCGAGAGTCAAGCTTTCCTGATAAACATACGGGTATGTGTGAGATTTGCAGATGGACATAATCTCTAACCCAAAAGGACGGTTCCTTCACTTTCTGGTAAACCTTTGTTTACCTCAGTGTTGCGCTCGTGAGTGTTCGCTTTAGCAATTTCTTGAACTATTTTCAATCGTTGAATTAACCGATCTATGTATTGTTGTGTTTGTTTCTGGACAGTCTCTAGAGGTGTAATAGATACATCTAAAGGTAAGGTCATTTATTTCCCAAAGACTATGTACAAAGGTGAACAGCCAGTTGACTTAACTCCTGGGATCATTCGGAATGCTAGCATCATGCTGGGCAATATCGGCGCCCGATCATCTTGGTGCCGATTACAGTAAGCACGAATGTTCTATATCTGTGTGCGGTTCAAGCGTTCACATATCGAGTTTGTTTGTGGTGATACGAACTAGTATAGATACGAGTGACTTGAAATAATTCTCTGAGTGCAAGGACAATCCGAGACATAAGGTTTCGTCCACGACCACTGACAAGTTTTCGTGGTGCTCCATAACGTGTGAATACTTCATTGTACAAAACATTGCTGATTTCAGTTACTGCTTGAGAGTGCAAGGAAAATTCTTCACACCAATGTGACAAACCGTCTGTCACCAATAAGATACACTGGTAACCTTGTTTACTTTTTGGTATACACAAAATGTCCATGTGCCACCGAGAAAATACATCTTCCGGAGGCAATGGGTGCAATAAAGCCTTTAGAGCATTTGTGTCTCGTTGAATAAGATGGCACTGGGAGCATTTTGCATTGTAGTCATACACATTTTGATAAACTTTAGTCCAAAATACTTTTGTTTGATTGCTTGATAGGTTCTTTGGAAACCTAAATGACAGACACCTGCTTTTGAATCATGATAAGAGAGAAGCTGATCGTGTCTCAAATATGTTGGTGATGCAACTTGTTTTATGAGTTGATCTGCTGCAGTTCTTTTATTTTGCTCGAGGTTGGAAAAAATGATATAAGACACCATTGATAGGTTCATAATGATTTGCTTCATACGGAATAGCTATTGCGTGACGAGTATTTTTTGGTAATATTCCTTGCCTTAAGTAAAAATGCATATCCTTTAAATCAGGGCACTCGCACTGATATTGGGTGATAGATGGCAATACTGAAGATAGATCATTAATTGCGACATCATTAGTGTATAATGCAGATAAGATTAGAATATCTTTATTAGTGTACCAAAAGGTGATTTCTGTTAGCTTTTTTTCAATAGACTGAATAGTTGGCTCTAATTGATATTTTTGTGTATCTGTAATCTGGAGATTTCTCCGATTCACTGCGATGTTATAAGTTTGATCGTAGTATCCAGGTGAAAGTGCATCAGCATTTGTGTTTATTTGTCTTTGAGTGTATACGATGTCGAAATCGTATTCTTGTAAACGAAGTGACAAAATCATTAGTTTATTTTGAAGTGGGTTTAACTATCTTTAAGCCACACTAATATTTTGTGATCTGTAATGACAGTGAATTTCTGATGTGATAGAAAAGCATGATACCTTCCGAGAAAGCTAAACATATTTGTTCAGTAACTGACCAACGTTTTTCTGCGTCTGTAAAGCTCTACCAACATAAGCAATAGCATGTTCATTGTCAGCTGTCCCTGTCTGATACAAAATATACCCTAGAGCGGTGCCGCTAGCATTATTAGTTAGTCTGAATAGTTTGTTGAAGCTAGGATAAGCCAAATTTGGCGCTGTGGTCAGAGCTGTCTTAAGAGTATCAAATGCTTTTGGGCACGTATCTGTCCAAAGGAATGCACTGTCTTTTAACAACAATTTATTAAATGCCTGTAATAATTCCACACACCTAGAAATCTGCTAACATCTTTCTGTGTTTCAGGAACAGGGAATTGGACAACTGCGTCTATTTTGGATTTTTCTACCTTGATTCCTTTTGTTGAAAATTTATGACCAAGGTAAAGAACTTTAGAGGCTAAAAATACACATTTTGGAGGCTTGAGTGTCAAGTTTAGCTTGACGTAAACGATGAAAAATAAGTTCAAGATGTTTGAGGTAATCTTCAAATGAATTGGAAAGAATGACAATATCATCTATATATGCAAGACACGTAGAAAATGGCAAACTTTTAAGAACATGACTCAAAATAACACAATAAGTGGCGGGTTAATTTCTGAGTCCAAACAGCATTACATTTAATTGGTAAAGACTAGGTGATGTTATAAAACTGATCTTATGTTTCATGTCGTCCTGCATTTTAACTTGCCAGTGTGTTGAATTTAAATCTAAAGTACTGAAAAGACATGGTTCAGTTGGTCAAACTGCATCAATAACATCTTCTAATCGTGGAAGAAGGAATGTCATCGACTGTATCATCTTATTGAGTTTCCTATAGTCAATAGCAAAACGATATTAACCATTTCACTTTTCGACCAAGACAGCTGGGGATGCATAGCTAGATGAACTGGGTTGAATCAGTTGATGTTCTAATAATTCTTCAACCTGTCTATCAATTTACTTATTGATGTGCAGTGAAGCACGATAAGATTGACAACGAATTAACACAGAATCACCTGTTTCTATTCGGTTATTGAATACGGTAGCACGGCCTAATTCGTTTAAATTAGTTGCAAAAACATCCTTATGTTGATGCAAAAATGAGGGAAGTTCCTGTTTTGGGTTTTCTGTCAATTCTGTATAGTATAAATCAAAATTAGTTGGATCTTGTGGCTTACTAGATTGCGTATTCATGACGTTATTTGTTTTGTCATTATTAACAATTTCCTCATCATTGGTGAATATTTTTTGTGGGTCTAGTACGTGTACACATGCTAGTACGGTATTGGCACGTACATTCATATATATTAGAGTAGGGTTAACAATTTATTAAAAGTTCTTTTTAGAAACTGGCAAAACCTTTCTAGCTGGATGACTTGTAGAGTCTGGCATGCAATGAGATGGTTCAAGTAAAAGAGATGTTCCCTTTGTAATTTTACTAATTCGTACTGCATTTGATCTGATAAAGGTAGATTTATTAGTTGTAGATTTACCGCCGCGTGCAAAACCAGACTGATCATGAATTACATGTATGGTTACCGTATCGCGTAGCAAGGAGAGCGTCTGCGTATCTACATTCACAACAACTTCGTACTTAGTCAAACACTTATACCAAGTATTCCCGAATGGTGTAGGGCTGGCACAACTTAGAATGGATGCGAAAAACATGCCTCCTGTTCACAAATTCAGTTGAATAAGACCTGAAACACTAGGATGTTCTCCACCGGCTCCTACAATCTGAGAAATATTTGATGGTTTGTAGTGACTTGAATTCAAACCTACATGGTAGAGATATTTTTCATTAATTGCTGAGATATGCGCACCTGAATCAACATGTACATATATTCCCGTGTCTCTGACGTGGATAGGAATGCGATTTATATGGATGGATGCTACCAAGGCAACTTGGGGATGTCGAGTGCGCTTGTGGCAAGGTTGTGTCCCTTGGTTTTGGCGCGAATACATAGTGTTGTGAGATGAGAAGCATACTCGTGAAAAATAACATGTTTTGTGATAAAAATGACACTGTTCATTAATTGCACGACATACTCTACGTGATGTACACATTTCGCCGAATACGAGACAGAATTTCAGAGAACGGCTTTGCGGTTATTGGTGTTTTGCGCGCACCACGAGTTAATTTATATGGATAGTTCTCACGAGAAAAGGGAATCTGAACTAGAGGAAAATTTGAAAATTTGGTTGGGTGCAAAGACAAATTATGATAGTCAGAGTTAGAGCTGTGAGGCCGAAATGGTTTCTTTGTGACATGTACATAAGAGTGAGAGAATGTATTGCTTTCTATGTTCTGGTCTGAGCTGACAGTTTTAATTTCATCTTTAATTTATTTTTTAAGTTCCTCTTGAACGGGCGTAAAATGTAGACCAATCAATGTCATCAGTGGTAACAATTGATTACTCTGCTATAATTGCGGCTAGGCGTAAATAATCCATGTTTAATGGATTTTTATTCATGACTATTCTTTTAATAGCTGGTTTTAAACATTTCAATGCAACTGCTAACATTATTTGGTCTAGGATAGTTTTGGGTTTGAAATTTGTAAAAGAGGACTTAGATGGTTCAAAACTGTTTCAGAAGACTCTTGTTTAGTTTGTGAAAATGGAAAAATCTAAAATGATATCGTCAATGTGAAACCTTGATTTAAAGGCAGTTACATGATTAAAACAGTCATTTTAAACAGTATCAGATAATGAATCATATTATACTTTAGCATGCTCTTGAAGATGAAAAGGAAAAGCATTCAAAACGTTAACTTCAGATACGTCATAAAATTGAGCCCATTGTACAAAATGATCAAACCATTTAACAGAATTCTGAGATTGTTCACCTTTAAAAGCATCTAATTTGATAACAGACATACCTTTGTGTGACCATCTGATGTTTCCAGCGAAAAGGTGAACTTCAAGAAAAAAACTATAGTATTATGAGTCACATTAACTAAATTAAACGGCTAAACTCAGAATGTTCAAGGCACATGTTCTGTGAAACGAGTTTGTCATGTAAGAGTACTATTAGGATTCTTTAGCACTGGCGGTAGTCACTGATAAGGGTTACTGTTGCTGGCTTGGGGTTTGGTAGTTGTCTGCGTAAAATACTAGCTTGGAATTTGGTAGTCGTCGGTGTAGGATCAAATGAGCCATAGTCGAATGGAATGTGAGTCATTGGAACTGGACAGGGCGTTGGTAATGGCACATACATTGTTACTTGCGATTTGAGGATAGTTGCGGGACATTCCAAAAGGAGCGAAGTAGTTGGAATCAGGAATCGGTCTTGTGAATCATGCGGGGTTGTAACTTTGGGTGTTGATGTGACATAACTAGGCGGAGAGAAGTCTGCTGGTCACAAAGGTTTTGGTGAGAATCGTTCCCGTGGATCATAATTATTCGTAGTAACACTTTAATTTATGATATTCGTCCACCACTTATTATGAAAATATTAGGCAACTTGTTAGGATACGACTTCGCATAGCCTTTTTTCACGACTATCTGTTATGAACGGGATTTCCTCATAACTTAAGAAATGTCTTTATCCATAGTTAGAGAGAAAGAGAAGGAGACAAAGACTTCAGGCTCTCTTAAGAAGGTGTCACTCATAACTGTGTAGATATGTCAATATCTTTGGGGAAGCGAAGGTACGGAAACGACTGCAAAAAGATAGATTTCTGAGTTCTGGCAACGAACTAATTTTATTGACATACTTGATTTAGTGAATTACACAAAGAATTACGTCTACATAAACTTTACATTTTGGATATAGGAAATGCATATAAAATTACAATATTCTTTCAAACTTACCAACTTCATATAATCGTATAACTTCTATCTTTTAGAATAGTATGTAATAATTTAATATCGAATACATTAATAACAGCCAAACGTGTGTAAAAATTCAATATTTGAGACTAATTCAATAATCATTTGTAGAAAAGTATTTTACTGAACATGAAACTGGTGGTGAATTCATCTTTTACAACGATCAATAGTGTAAATGCAAGTATATATAAATTCGTTATATAATTAAACTTTCAAATATATTATAATATAGAATAGAAAAATAATATTCAACAAATGTTGCAAACATGTCAATTTTAGACTGAATTCTTACCATAAGATCTTAAACATTCAAAATCCTTATGCTGTATAGAAAATTGTACAATACAGACAGTTCCTTACCTGTAAAAAGATAGATTTTTGAGTTCTGGCAACGAACTAATTTTGCGCACTGCGGTTTCACGGTTAAACTCAAGTTTATGGTGCATCCTCGAGACCAAATAAGAAGATACATTTTACGCTTTTCAACTCTCTACCAGAAACTCAGAGAGATCCACTGTCTTTCTTACAGCAGATATTCTGTCTGCATACGACATCATACAAACAATCTGCTGTAACAGCTTATGTTTTAAGAAAACACGTGGACTCTTTCTGGTATACTCAGCCAAAAGGAATCTACTTGCTCAGCACAAAAGTGGCTGCCTTAGAATAGAAAAGAACTGTTATATAGTGAACGAGATTTTTACCATTTCACAAAAAAGCACAATATGTATTAAAATAATACATACATGTAGTCCATAAATAAATAAAATTGATTTCAATATCATTTATTGAAAAATCAGTTTCAATATAATTGACTGAAAAATTACTTTCAATACAATTTAGAGAAAAAGTCAATCCTAATAATTTTACTGAAATATTCTATCCTAATACATGTAAATGTATTGAGGAGAGAAGACTGGGTACAAATAATTTTTTAATTTGTAGAGGCGGTTCCAAAAATATGGAACATTTCCTACAATGAGCTTTCTTAACAGTTAAGCGGTTAACATTATACTTTAGAAAGATGACAAAGTAGGAGCTGCGGGGGCAATTTGCTGGGGCCCGCTCTGTGTTTTTCTGCTCAATAGACACCTCTTCTGCTTGTTTGAACCCCCGCACCCAAATAATAATTCTGGTCCCGCCACTAAATGAAAGATAGGAATTACGTCAACTAAATGATGCATACTTTACTGAAATTAAAGAGAACTTAACGAATAACATGGGAAGAAATATAAATATACAATCCTAAGATCCGTGTGATCTCGAGTGTCTAGTGAACTGAGTAAATATTCCAAAACTATGCAATAAGCAGAAGCTATAGCAGTTCTGAAAAAAGAAATGCTAAATGAAAAAAATCCAGGAAACTGATAGATTTTCAGAATGGAAACAATTCTGGTAGAAATGCGAGTATACTATCAGAAATTATATTCTTTACATAAATGACCAAAACTATTTGCCATTATTTGTTCAAAGCAATTAACTGCTCTTATAACTATGACGAACTGTTGTCCGCACATAAATATGATGATATAACTTGTTTAGCAAACGTTTATTACCCTATAAAATATAAATTGGATACCGATGTCTTAATCACATACATATTGTACAAGTTCATCAGCATCCATTGCAGACTGAATAAACATATTTTTCAAGAGAATCAATAAAGATCAAAATAGTTTTATTTCGACTCTAAATAATAGAAAGGAGCGAAAACCAGCAAGTATTATGAAAAGCAGCAGACGATAGAAGACCCACAGAACCGAGTTTAAAGAAGGTTCTGGAAAAGAAGGAAACTGAAAAGAAATTGCTACCCAAATAAACAAAAGACCAAAACCAAACATATAGTGTAGATATTTCCACTACCAATAAACAAACCCAGACCCGAAAATACTCACTCAAAAATCCACAATATGAAACACGCCAATTTATACAGCACACATATAATATAACAAACATACACATAAAACAGGGACATCTATAACTTAAATACAGTATTGTACGCATGGCATCCCACCCTCATATATCACAAATACAAGATTATCACATAGGAGTTTCATTCTGAGGAAAAAAGCTCCCTTTAGACCTAAACTTGTTTGGCCATGCAAGGATCCTGATTGATTACTTTCAAATTCACGATGTCGAAATACGAAATGAGGTCGCGAAAATGGATGGCTACTGTAAGCTGGAACGATGTGGCTAATCTTTTGAAAAATTAAAGTACGCACAATACACGACAAATTAATAAACTGTTGCATATTTGGAAAAATCACAACTTATGAATATTCGAATCGGATGTGACTATCACATGTTTGGCGGTAGGTTAGGGACATCACTGTGCAAATCAGAAACAATTCAAATAAACTGGTGTTGCTTGTATGGACGGTGACTGCCTTCAACGAAAGAGGGGCATTCGGGGCGCCCCTACTTTCTTCGGCTTGCTGTGGTGCCGTGATAATGGTGGACAACCGAACAAATTAAGTGGCTCGGAAACTCGTGCAAAAGAACGAGACGTGCATGCCAAAAGGCGATAATTGACTTAAATCCTATGAAACGGGACATCATATGAAGACTTCATTCAATTCGACAGTGCACTAGCTAATGTGGATAGAGAATAAATGTTATCGTTGTGATCTCTGTGCTGTAGATGTAAGGAACTGGGATGGTGCAGGTGAATTGAAAGGACAAACCACTCCGAGTAATCCGTGGGATAGGATTGGATCGCTATAGAACTTTGAATTTGGAATTTAAGAGCTTCAAAAGGTATGATCATATCCTAGGCAAATTTTGTAGCTAACTGACTCAAGTGGATTGTGTGGCATGCAGTTATCTGTAATTATATCTGCACTGTGATGTGTATTTGCTTTTACTGGAAAGCAACGAGGGTAGGTTTATAGTCGAGCGAACCTAGATTAAGATTCACTTCGCTATGTCTTCATTAATGCTTCTAACGCAGTGTCATTAATTATGTCATTAATTATGTCGTAAAGTACTGTATAGAAAGTATCGACATTAAGACAGTATATTACCATATTCGGAGAAGTAGTATTTATTCTTACGTAGTGGGGTGAAACTTTATAAGTCATGTAAGGAAATTTATACTTTTATAATGGGCGTTGAAAGCTTGGTCGCCTATTATTCTGACTGAACATATGTGAGAGAAGTAGGTCGGTTGGCAGAAGGTAGAGCCCCAATACAAACATATTATGTCCTTTGTCTTATTCCTACAGGGAGATTTCAAGGCGCCGGCTCAAAAGCGGCCCATAGATAGAAGTGAAAAGAAGGATAGAAGTGAAAAGGAAGGATAGAAATGGAAATAAGGATAAGAGTGGAAAGGAATGGTAGAGGTGTGAAGATGGATAGAAGTGAGTAGAAAGGAGGAAACATGAATAAAGCAACGACACAAGATCGATTGTCACTCTCCCAAATAAATCCTAGACTTCCATATCATGACCTAAAATGTTAAAAACAGTTTGATCATCAGGGTAACATATTACGACATATTACTACGTCAAGATTGAGAATTTGTGTTTCATATATATATATACTAAATACACTCCTTAAGTTGTCCAAACATTTTTTATATAATGATGCTAGAGTTACGATATGTTTTTAGTGTATCGGCTTAAGCTGACGAGGGCTCGAACATTTGAATGTACACCTGCTTTCCGTATTATTCATGATATTCTATCCGGGTCCAGACAACCAATACCAGAGCTAAAACAGCTTTTAAGCTATGCTAGTCCATCGCTGTTATTTTATAACATGCTCGATACATACACGTGAAATCCCGCTTTCGATCTGCATGATAACTGTGGCTCCAATAATGTACGGTTGTGAAACATGCCTATTTGTATTCCATCACTCTACTATAATACTAAGAAATTTAAAGATATTGCTGTCAAAAGATGGAATTAGTCTTCATTTAATAGAATACAATGAATCATAACACTCCTTCTTAAACGAACCTTTCCAAAAGAACTTATGGGACGATATATGAACCGTCAAAACGAAGATGTTTAGACAAGGCAACTACCAGTATTCCAAACAGAGCACATGGTAAACGAACAGGAGCCTGAACGATTCAGTCTCCTCGATTTGCAGTATGAGCATGATCATCTGACTTATGCATGAACAAGAGAATAAAACAATGTAGTATCACTAGATATGACTTGTGTTAAACGAATATGTTACTCATTATTTAATCTGTACGGCAATATATATATATATATATATATATATATATATATATATATATATATATATATATATATATATATATATATATATATATATTGAAATTATTATTTCTTGAGTTTTAATTGACGTCACTTTTGTGGAAAATTTCAAACCTTAAAATTCGCTCCTCAAGTCATCGGAATATCGATTAGTTCCCTTTATCTCAATGATTTGCACATAGTATTGAGTGACCTATGTCAAATAAAAACCCAGCCACGGACGAAACCACAACTGTAATTGAAAAACCTTTAAATGTTGCAAAAAGGAATGGAATGGAACTGGGGAAATAGGTTGCTAGAGCTAAAAGTACGAGATATGATACAAGGATTTTAAAAATTTCCCTGAGCAAATCCACAGTGCTTATACAATTCCTTATCCATAAGTACAATTTTTCTAAAATTTCCAATAATTGCGAATTAATTCCAAATAGTAAGGAACCTATTTGGAATCCAACAATCTTGATGATTTCCAAAGTGTACTCTGCTGGGGTATGCTCCCCTTCAACGCTGAAGGTCACGATTTTCAATGACGAGTATATTATGAGTAATAATACGTCTAATTCATTTATGGATGATATACGGGATTTCAGTCGGTCAAAAGCTGTGTTTTCTGGCAAGTATTTCAAGCATTTCGCCTTCAACTTGGAAAGGTATTTCGAAAATATTTGGGGTTTTTCATTAGGAAGGTATTTTTGCAAAATCAATTTCACATCCTTCAAGCTCTCAGACATTGCCGTCGCTAACATGTCTCCTTTAAATCTTTGAGCAGGGCTGGCATCTCTCCACTGAAGACTTATCGGTTTACCCGTCAGAGCCCATGTGACGAAGTGTTCACAATTGTTACAAGTAAGACAATACCGTTTTTCTCCTAGACGGGATTTAGCACGTGTTATAGCTGCATCCTTGTTCTCTTCTGTATTTGGGTAATCCTCACAATACACGAGAAACACGCTCGATGCATTTGGCTGGAATAATTTATCGAACGTGATGAGCCTTTCTTGGATTGTACCCCAATACTTCCCTATTACAGAACTTGTCGTGTTTGTCAGATCAGCAGGAGAACCATATTCAATGCATTTTATTGCATAGCTACAAACTTCTGATACTAATAGATGGTGAGAATAAGAACCTTTCTCTCGCCCAAGGGCTATGTGTGAGCATTTTTGAACATTCCTCCTAAACTCATCAAGATTTGCTTGCTTTTCTTGTCGGAACATTGCAATACGATCTGAAAAAAGAGAAACTTGTTTTAGGAAATATATTGTCCAATATTTTTTTTGAAAGTATTTTACGTCATTTATTCAGCATTAAAGAGTAATGCATATTTTAAAACTGGCAAGAAAAAATGAGCAGATGAATATAATCCGGCCTCCTACTCTCATTATATATACCATTGAGTTTTTACCGCTGAGTCATCGAGGAAAAACTCCTGATCTCGTTCATATGGTATTATCACATTCCAAAAACATCCAAGTTTGCTTTTTGAGCAAATCGGAGGTGGTTAATTCAACCAGAAACAAATGATGCGCAGTTTTGCGCTGTTCGTAGTCAGTTTATTATATTTATATTAATCAATCCTTGACAAACGTGATCCCTTGCTGGAAGCAGTGCACTTGAAAGGACTGTTATTCGCCACATGAATATATATATATATATATATATATATATATATATATATATATATATATATATATATATATATATATATATATATATAAACGTCACTATTATTTGATGGGTGACACTACCCTGGCCGAATCTCATTGTTATGTTATCAATCGCAAAATGTGATTTGTATAAAATTTCCGTCATTCAGTTGCTTAACCTTACTTAAATGGGATTTCTTGATTCAGCTTGACGGACCGATCGAACATGACGATTATATGTTTGTTTAATTCTCAAAGAGGAATCATGATTTGTTAACTTCGACCTGTCCTCGGTAAAATTTAAGCACCAATATAAAAATAAATTCACATTATTGTTGGTGGTCCAGCCAAATCAATCATATTTTTATACTGCATTTCCAAAGGGTGTTCTGCGTATATTTCTATTCGCGTGGGTAACTTTATATATTAATTGTTTTACCTGTACGTAGCAGTCGTATGTGGTCTAAATGGTTAGTTGTTGTCATACAGCGAGAGAGAGAGAGAGAGAGAGAGATTGCAGGTTCGAATCATGCTCGGGAAAATATCTATGTTAACTGAGGAGAGGGAGTTTAGGCGGAGTTTACCTTTAGTTGCAAATGAATGGAAAGTCAACTTTGTCGAATATTTACACTTACAGACACATCATTCGTTCAGAGGTAGTGTTACGTCTGAAGCAACCTCTGAGCCTTGTGGAATGTCGTTTGACACCCAATTTGGGGTTAAACATTCAAACCGTATAATCACTATTGCTTAGTAAATTCGTCTTTTGACCATATACTAATTATATGCAGCATCTTAAGATTTCTGTGTGTCTACAATCCGTAGGAAATAATATTGATAAACATAATACTTTCTCGGTTGTTTCATTCTGTAAACATTAAAGGAGTCATATATAGTTTATTCAGTATGTTTGCGACGTCGCAAACTAAGCCAGGATATCTTTGAGTTTCCTTCAAGATGACCCCAGTCTGACTATACGTGTACAATTTTAATCGCTGAAATCCTCGAGCTAACGGTTTTGAGAATTAAATTGCATATAAATACATAATGACGGATAGAGCAGTACCTATTTTAAGTCAGTACACTTTGAAGTGATTTTTTGAAATCCAGTTGCTGTTACTGCGGCATGATATCAACATACAGTAAACCTCACTTTCACTAAGCCATTATAATGCTAAAGAAAGTCTATAGCCAGAAATGATATATCGAGAGTCACGTGGTATTGCACAGAACAGAGACAAATACAGTAACACTAATTATAAAGATTTATCAGCTAGGTAAAAAAATAATCACAGGGTAAAGAACCATTACCCCCACAAAAGAAACAGCCAGCGCCTCTCCGGAAGAAACAGCCGCCGCCACCACCACTTCAGATTATTAATTATCAACCATGAACAGGTAACGGGTTAGCTCACATCGAACATGCGTGTCCTTATCAAATTTTAACAGAAGTTGATCGGCTAGAAATTCTTATCGGTGTTTTACGACCAAGTAATAATACTTATGATTTTATCAGCAAAGCTACGGGAATTTTTCAGGGACTATACACTTGTAAACCAATAGGAAGATATGTGCATTAAACACTCTTCAATACGTTATTCACTGACACTTATTAAAGCGATTAGTCGCCAGCGACAAACTTGGAGTGTTTACATTCAAAGTAAACTTAGATCGGCGACAGAAATAATAACGATATTACACAATACCCAGCGTACAATTGCTGAGATTGAGTGGTAAATTCCCAATTGCCTATTTACCTATGGTCTTGGTGATTTTGTTTCAGATTTGTTTAGAAGAATTGATTTTGAAGCTATTCCGGTCGCCAAATAATTAGCAAGGAAAGCCATGGATGTAATTCGGGAAAAGCCATTGGAACAGGTGGTAATACTGTTGAAAAGTCATTTTCTTCAACCGTAGATAGACTTCCGCCATTATTATCTGCAATAACGTCCGCAAGTTAAACTAGCCAGCACAGCGGGAACGCCTGCCAGCTTTGGCAAAATTATAAATGAAGTTGTGAAACAGAGATTAAAGGAATTGGTAGGAGAGAAACCAAGTCAAACAGAATAACATGCACTGGAAGAAAATAACATCACTTTAAATCTGAAAAGAACGTAGAGAGCTACCTAGTCGGAGCTTTAGATAACACGACACGCATAATAACAGGTTTCAATGCTTATTACATAACCAAAAAATCCTACACGATTGAATCTGGCGTTCGATACAGATCTTCTATCTGTAATTCCGTATCTACATTCCGTATCGCAAACCTACAATTTCCGTATCGCATACCCATACGGGACCCAATTTTACAACTTAAAATATTAATAATAGGCCTCTTGTAAACGTTTTAAATTATTCAAAAATTCCAATACCATGCAGTTTTATTTGTGAAAATGGTCGTTTTTAGCGCTGTAGATAATGGGAGAGTACTGCAAGTAGGAGGTCACTTTAAGTGCATTTCACCAAGTAAATCCATATTTAAAATGCAGACAGACGGATGGTACAACTGCGTAGTTTATATAGGTTAAGCCACGGTTAAATACATATGCATGTTGAGGATTGAACACTAACTTTCATATAATACTAAATACCCATTTTATTCAAAAGAATACATTAAAATGTTTTTAAAGAATGCGTGAATACAAAGGTGAAATTTAATAAATACAAAAGCAGATAAATGTTTTGTTCCGAGTTGTAGGAAATAACTCGTTTGATAAGGTGTATGAACGTAGTCTCAGCATGGACGCTTTGACATTCATACTCCGTATCAAACTGATTATTTCCAACCGCTCGGACCAAAGACACTTAGTTTTGTCAATGAACGTGCCAATCTTCAAAGATGACTTCGTAGGCGATTGTTAATAGCATTCGTGTGATTGTGCGCTCCGAGTGAACACAGATTTTACAGATGTGTAAGAAAAGCTAAATTTGGAGCCAAACACACAATTTTACAACCTGACATGTGTTCAGGCCACAATTGCTTAAACAAAATAACATACGTTTCATAATTTTCCTTTTGTCCCTGAAACATTTCGACTATTTAACATGGAAGTCCCACATTCATCTACTGTGTCGCACTCTACTACTTTTGGCAATTAAAAAAGAAAAGAAACAAAACACTCACCTCACTGCTTTAAAAACACACATACAAGCATATGCCCGAATCTTCAGTACTAAAATATGTTCCTGGTATAGTCCCGCCTTTAAAGACTATGCAGCCTCGTCATTTCTGTCGAAACTGAGAACATTGTTATCAGCGTTCTAAATATAGATCCTTGTAATCGACGTTCAATTGTTGAGTGCGCACAGGTAAAAACATATCAATGAAGGTATATGGTTTTGTTTCCACTTATAATTATTGTGATCTATATTTTGAATATTTTATGATATTTTCACTGTGTGATTTGTAATTCCTTGACAATACTTACTTTGGTTATTTTAAAAACTAAAGTAAACGTCGATATCGAAACGGATTGCTGTGAAATAACATCGAAGTACAAGTCAAATCAAGGTGACAAGTTCAATAATACAATGATTAAGATGGATCTGCTGTTATTAATGGCGTCTGGCATAAAGGATTGCTCTTTAAATTTAAAACATACGGAATCTATTTTCATTAAATTAGTTGGCTTTGCAGCTATCCTTCTGCTCCTCTTAAAAAAATGTTTGTTAATACTCCTGCATCAATTAACAAACGTTTTTTTTTTGTTGTTGCTGGAGTCCCCCTAGGTATGGTCTAGGTCTACTATTGGGGCTCGCGCAATATAATAGCACATTGGAAACACTTTACAATGAATTCCTCAAACCGCTAGAAAAATATGGCTATATCTATTGGATATTGAAAACAGTCAACAACATACCATAGCAAAGCTTGTTTCTTTACATTGCTTTATCCAGGCCATTTTTCACGGCTGTATCTTAAACACGAAATTATATATCGCTGTTCATGGGCAGAACATGGCCCCGTATAAAATCCCGTACAAAGCATGAATTAGCATATGTTTGATCCCGTATTAAGTCCCGTACAGAGCCTATTTTTACCAAGTGTTTGGTCCCGTAGAAAGTCCCGTACAAAGCATGCTTTACCATGCGTTTGAGCCCTTAAAAGCCCCACAGGAAGCATGATTTACCATGTATTCGGCCCCGTAGAAAGAACCGTACAGAGCATGCTGTACCGTATGTTAGGTGTAGTATAAATTCCGTACAAATTCTGCTTTGCCATGTGTTTGAATCCGTACAAAGTTCCGTACAGAGCTCGTTGAACCATACAAAGCGTGTTTATCGTATATTTTGTGTCGTATAAAATCAGTGAAAGGCCAATTTACCATGTTTTTTAATCTTGTATAACGTCCCTGTATAAAGCATAATTGATCCCTATTTAAGTCTGTTAAAAGTCTGTTTTACCATCGAAAGGATTTAATTTTTTCCTAGTATTGTACCGGTCTCCCTAAACACAGTAATGTACAGTAATGGACAGTAATGGAGAGTAAAGGCGCTGTAATGGACAACAATGGACAGTAATGGAGACGAAAATACTATAATACTAAATTACAGGAATGGAGTAAATTACTGGAACAAGTTTTATAAGATTTAAATGCAGACATTGATTATTATTTTTGTTCCATCACGGTTGTTATTTACAATTTTACATTCCAGACCACATGAATCACTATCCCTCTGACTTTATCATTCTTTCATCTCTCTCATTTAATTCTATGTATGTATGTCAACTATTTTGACTTTTTTCGTGACTTCAAGCATATATGTTCATTAATTATGCTTGTAATGGAGTAAAACTGGTAAGTTGAAAAACTTATGTCCAATCCTTTTGCTCTATATACACACATGTGATTTTCTGGGGAATCAAATATGTATTACAAAACAAAATATATATGTTGGCACTTGTGAACGGTATATACTAATCTATGTTATCAAATAATAACATAGAGTTGCATAGCTATTAAGCTTAATAAATTGATCATTTTATTTTTGTCTTCATTTAAGAGACTCCGTCAATAAAGTCAAACAAGGTCTGACAGCATCAATAGTTGGGAATTCTGGTACGGTTACTGTTGCTGGGCCTGACAGTGGGATTTTGAAGAATGAGAAGTTTATGGACATAACAGAAACATTGAAATGGAAATGTGCCACACTCTATGACAATATTTAAATGTGTCTCGATTATGGAGTATGTTGGTGTATTTCCCGGAAGGACAATTCATGGAAATACATTAAAACCAGAAGTACATGAAGTATATATAAGAACTACACAACGCGTAAAAGTTGTGGCGGCAAGTATGGTAAAACAGGACTCCGCGAAAAATGTGTACAACAAAATAAACCAAGGAGAAGATGTTTATGACATTCCCAGAAATATCAAGGTTGTCCAAAACATTAAACACAGACAAAAAAGACAAGAACGACAACCGGCCAAAGATGTTTACAACATAAATCTGGCCGACCACATTCTTAATGTAGAAAGTAAAGTGTATTTTCAGCACCCTTTCATTAGCGTTGTCCGACAGTTGATTCTGGTCCGTCCATCATACTGTACACTGACGCACACATACAGGATATTAAACGATTCTGTTGTACGATGGGGGGAACGGTATTAGGTGTGGACAAAACATTTAATCTTGGAGAAATGTACTTAACATCCACAGTGTTAAAAAACAGAGCACTTTTACGAACCGATACCGGAGAGTCTCCTATTTTTTTCGGCCCCTCTTTTCTACATGGTAAATCTGATCTTTAAACTTACAATGCTTTCTTCTCACAAATTACCAGTCATTTCACAGCTGAAGAAATATAAAACATGATTGTCGGCTCAGATGACGAAACTGCTATTCGTAAAAGTTAAAAGGGGTCATTCCCTGAAGCGACACAGATTGTTTGTACACTTCACTTGAAGAAAAATGCCACTGATTATTTAAAACATATGGTCGGCGTCAACGTGCAAGATAGAAAATCAACTGTAAACACCCTTTTCGGTGACGAAGCAATTGCACAGCCCGATAATTCTGTAGTATTAGAAGCAAGAATAAAACATGCAAAGGTCGGGTTTCCAGCCATACTTCGAAAAACGAATGCTACCAATTCTGAAAGATCATGTTAACTATCCTGCGAGGGTAAAAAATGTTGACGCCCACTGGACAAATAATAATGCAGAGCCTGAGAATAATATCATGAAGATTGGAACCAACTGGAAGCAAAAATATATATCCTATCTGATAGACGTGCTACAATCGATTGTCAGTTCCCAGTATACAGACGCCGAAAGATCATCGATTGGAAGAGGCAATTTCAAGCTGTCATCCAATTATATGCATCAAAGAGTTTCTATTGACGTGTGGTGCAAAGAAACAAAAACTGAACGAGAAGCAATATTTAGAAAGTTTCTCAAAGACAAGGGTACAAATAAGTTAACAGTAAGGTCGACAAATGGTAAAATCACTATACCAAAGACACCTTCAGGAGGGAAAAAACCTCACCAGAGAAAAAGGATGAGAGCTGAGCGGAGTCAGACTAGAACAAAATAAAAAAGGTGGACAGTCTTAGTAAGGAATATATAGTAAAGCAATGACTGAGTTAGGAATCAACACCTATAAATAAATTTGTTATCCTTATCTTGACCTAAGCTGATTCACAAAATGCCAATAAATGGATGTTTTTGTTTTTTTCTGTTGGTATTCTTAAGGAATGTTGGTCTGTCGTCTTGGCTCACCTCCGGTCGTAACAGCCCTTTGTTTACCTGAGTCAATACTATTACTCTGGGCCCAAAATGTCCACCCTGGTATTAAGTGCAATTATTGCATATTTCAGCCATAAAATAATGGATAATCGACATATGTTGTTGTATCTTCTTCTGGCCATAAAACGCGGACACGTGCGAGTAATTATAGACAAATATAATGGCCTGTAACCTATTCATTGCAAATGGAAAATAAAAGAAACACAGGGACGAAAAAAGGATTCCGATGAAATTGTGTACCATTTTAATATCATTTGGAAAAATGGCCTATTAATACATTTATCTTTATTTTCATATGTCAGTTATGGTTAATGAATGAGTAGAAATTCAACATTGATCTATAGGCCTGCGGTTGAAAGAATGTTGATATATTCGTATTATTGCGAGATGGGCGGATCACAATTTGATATGCCAATAGTATTGGTATATCAATTTGCTTTACACCAACACTTTAAATGCCATGTTATTTTAATGTATAAATATAAATAAATAAATAAAATATATATGAGAGTGGGAGAGTTTGATAGATATAAACAAATGTCATAATTAAGTGTAAGGGTATGTAATGTAAGCCTCATGCTACACTAACTTTGTTCAAAGCCAAACACTCCAGTTAGTTTCAAATGTCAATTAGATATAGTAGATTGCATATTTAATAGAAGGTCGTTTCCTGTTCGGATGAGAATGATTATTGGAAACAATAAAGAATCTTATTTTTCAGAAGAAAGCAGCATGAGGGTAAATTTTGCAAAATAGAAGGCTTGATTCTAACTTCTCTTTTATTTGATCGCTTGAGTCAGGACAGGTATTATCATTTTAGTTGCAGGCACTGAAAGGAAATATGTACCAAAACGCAGCTAAACGTCATATACGTTTAACATATAAAACGTGTCATAGCCTGAAATCGTGTTTACCAGTGGTGCCACAAAAGCGTAATACCGGCAATTTGAGAAAATATTAAAACACCGACAATAGAAATTGAATGAGGTGACAGAAACAAATGCATCCATTGGAAATTAAACATATAAACTATGCCCAACCGCGTCTCGTCTGTTTCGTCGGCCAGTTCAGATGAATGTAATTAAAATTTTTGATTGTTTTGTTGATGCGTTTATTTTGCTATATTTTACCTTTTTTAAATGTTAATAATAAGCTCTATGTTGTGCAAGCTTAAAATACGTTTACTTACAGTTCCTATTGTTATTCACAATGGATTTAAAACAATATCGTACCATATCACAATGAATTAATGTGTAATGTATTACTGTCAGCAGCACAGTTGATAGCGGTGGTCCTCCAATATCAATCCTCAACAAAATCAAGCACATTAATGCATGATTCATAAATCTCGTCTTTCAAAAGTGGACGTAGAAGATGAATGCATTATTAAAGGTTAAGAAACCAAAATGAACAGTATTTCGCCGACGTCTCTTTAGAATTAAAACAAAAATTGAATTGAAAGGGAAACCATTCGTTTTGATATATTCAAAAGGGATGCAGTGAGTCGATTATGCTTTTGCAGAAGTTTTCTTTCAAACATTTCTACTGAGTATGAATAGTTATTGTCAAAGGAATATTTGACTCAAGGCCATAGACCTGGGCCATCCTATGTGCGGTGGATTCTTAAACGCTGTATGAAACGAAGAAAGGTATGAAGGTACCCGACTGGCTGGAAAGAATAACCGGAGAAAAGGTATTAACGCACTTATTTACGGTTCTAAGTGAAGCAAAATGATTCAAGAAAATGCCATGCAAGGGACTATCAGTATGAATAAATGGAGGTTTGTGTGAATAGAGATGTGAATGACAGACAAATACTTTAACAAGATGAAACCATTGAAATTCAATAAGATATTTGTTTTTCAATGTTCAGGAAAGTATTTGACAGGAACAAGGGGAAAAAGAGGTGACGGAAGAATGAGTATAATATTTCAACGTATATAAATTTTTATCACGTGTACAATTGATTAAAAGTTGCATAAACCTTTCTTTTTGTTAATGAGGTGAGTTGTTATGTATATTTAATTTGCATTCTTTGTTTGCAAGGATTTCGAAAATTTTGTGCATAAAAAATTACTCGCGCTCACAATGATTGGCCAATAAGATTCGCTCACATTCGTATCAAATCAGGGTAAAAAATATCTGCACATGTGTCCACGGGTGATAAAGGAGCGTATCTTGCGACGATGGATCGATGCACATTATTGTGATCGTCGTGCATCCGATTAACTTATTGCAACTCCGGAGGCCATATTTATTTTTATTTTTTTAAATTTTGATCAACCTTGGAGTATATGCTTACATCATGAAAAGGGCATTCACGTTTGATAATGAACAATAGTCAAGCGTTCTATTTAGGTGCTCTTTTATCTGATTGGGTGAGATTGTTACACTTATGGAGATCGTAATTCTGTTCTCCGTCCATTGAAGTCATAATTTTGGATCGTTTGGAAAGTAAACAGGATCCGTGCATATTAATCAGATAATCTTGCATCTGTCTTTTAAAGCTTGCTACCAACTTTTAAGTCATATGTCTTATCTGAATTGCGAAAAGTTTATGATTTACTTTTCTGTACAATTCATTTTTACATTTCTGAACTTATAGGTGGCACCACATAGCAATTATTCTGTTCAGTTATGCTACCAATTACATACATACATGCACACATACATGCATGAATATATATATATATATATATATATATATATATATATATATATATATATATATATATATATATATATATATATATATATATATATATATATATATATATATATATATATATATATATTCATTACTGTAAATGGTAGTTATTTCCTGCAGCTAATTTTTGTACACGGATCACTCGTATAGATTGTATTTTAAGATGTTAAGAGTATATGTAGGTTGCAGTGGAATTATAAATAGCTGTGCTCAAGTTTCTGATAATAAACCTGTTTGCAGGTTAGCGGCTATTTCACACTAGATTGGACAGTCATGGTTATTCTTAGAAGAATTATGTTATTTCCCATTGGATGGGTCAGGTGTAGTGTCAAGTAGTGAGTTGGAGCAAGCTGTGATTTCATATTATATGGCTGTATATACGTCGGCTGCGCTGGACAATTATTTCTGTATTGTTTTATATGTTTTTGTTCTGGCATCAGTCTGCAGACGTATTTAATGTTGCGTTTAGATTATTTCGGAGGAAACATCTGATTGGATTATCCTGTGGAATTATAAAATGCTCAATGGACTGAAATATTATGTTGAGGCTTTTCTGAATTTATTCAAAGGAGTTCTGGACAATGTCATTGTGATATATCAGGACTGTTATCAGACACGTACATTCAAGGATCTTGAATTAATTCGGAACATTCACTTAATTAAAATTAAGAAACGTTAGGTTTGAAATGACGAGAATCCAGTTACGGAGACAATGATATCAGGAAGAAAGAGAAATACAATTTCGATTGAAAGAATTAGAACTGGAAAGCAAAAAGCACCCCATTTTCGAAAGTTCAAGATGTAAATGATTTTTTTTCTCAGTTTGAAAAAAATAGCTGAGAATCTAAAATGGGCAAGAGAACACTAGACTTATTACCAAGTGTACTTATTGGCAAAGCTCGCGCAAAATATACTTCACTGTCAGTAGAAGCACATGCTGATTACGATTTGGTTAAGGAATGTATCCTGAAGGTCATGAATTGATAACTGAGTAATATTGAAAGATGTTTAGGAATTGGAGAAAAAGACAATTGCTATCCCCATATAGAGTTTGGTAGTGAAAAAGAACAACTATTTCATAGATGGTGTAGGATTAATAAAGATTATGTCAAACTTATGTAACTCATATCGGACAAACAGTTCATGAACTGTGCCCATAGTGACATTATAACCTGCCTAGATGAACACCATGTAGACACTTTGGAAAACGCTGTTCGTACATTCATTGACTCACAGTTTTCTTTGTTAATACGTCTTCATCTCAAAAATAGTTAACTAGAAATCATTTCAGTCTCATATGGGTACTTCTAAATTTCAATCTGGCACAACTTTTATGAATCAAACTTCCGATAATACTAATCAGAAATCCTTATCTCTTTATGCGTGCGCTTGTTACAAGAAAATAGGGCACGTTATTTATAATTGCTATACATTAAAGAAAATGCAGCTGAATATAAACATAAAGACATAGCTATTCCCAATTTTCTAATTTCTAATTGGTCATATGTAGGGTCAAACAATTTGGTTCATGTCTGTAAATTGTAGTGATTATTTATAGCCAATTTTGTACACGGGTATTGATTCTATTTTAAGATATTAAATTATGCCTGTATATTGCGTAGGATCTATACATAGCTGCCCACAAATTTTTGATAATAAACTTCTTTGCACGTTTGCGGTTATTTCCCATTTGATCGGTCGCTTACGCTTATTCTTAGAAGAAGTAAGTTATTTACGACTGGATGTGTCACGTAAGTGCTTTCTTTTGCAATGTGGAATATTTGCAAATTGTCACATATTGAGTAGGAGGAAACTGCGTTTTCAGATCATATGACTGTAGATACGTTGATAGGGCTGAACAATTATTTCAGTCTTATTTCCTATGTTCTTGCTTTAAAATCAGTTTGCAGACGTATTTAGTATAGTGTTTAGATATTATTTGGGAGGAAACATTTATTTGGATTATTCACTGGAATTACAAACTTCTCATTGGAATGAAAGATTGATCTGAGGCTATTCTGAAATTATTAAAAGGAGTTATGGGCAACACCGTTGTGATATATCAAGACTTTCAGTAGACCAGTATATTTAAAGCTCAAGAATTAACTCGGAACATTTGATTCTTTTGGTCTCGTGTAGAACTTGTTTAGGATTACTAGCGATTTAGTTCTGAAAACTGAAAGTTCATCTTTAGTTTTCATTTATAATTTTAATAATTAAACTATTTGTTGAGTTTTACAAAACTTATTGGTTTTGCTTCTTACTGTTACTTAGTTGGTGGCATGGAATCGTAACCATACATACATACATGCATGAATACTGTTACGCGTTTAGGTTCTAATAAACAGTAACAAAGAAAAAGTGAAAACAAAACGCTTTGAAAAATTTATTTCCCTGGAAAAGCAATGGAAAAATGGAAAAAAAGAACTTACGGTTTTAATAATCAAATCCATAAATAATCCAAGAATAATCCCAGAATTAAATTTTAGAAGTCCTAATAATGAAATGTTCTAATGAATTCAAGTTCGAGTCCAAAATGGAAGGCGATGACGTATACTATAGCCAGTATATTGCTGTTGTGTCTGCAGTTCTTTGTTGTTCAACAAGCAATACTATTCAGGTCTTTGAATTTCCGAATACAATTTCAAGAATTGTCTTGTCCAAGAATTCTGTATGAGTACTCAAATATTTCCAGAAAAAAGAATTAATAATTCCAAAAAATAAAACGTAGATTCATTTCGCCACAACTAAACACTTTTCAGTGTCCAAGGTAAAAAGTCCAAACTAAAATTATTTCACAAAGCATCTCTATTAAATCTAACTTCTTCGCAATTTTGGAAAAACCTGAATTGCGAAATAGAGGGTCACGTGATCATGGTTACAACTTAACGTCACGTACTCCCAACATGACCCTGACAGAAACCAATAATTCTACTCCAAGAATAAAAAAAATAGAAAGTTGTTTACTCCACTGAGTGATTTCTGAATCAAGGTCGGAAACTAAGTCAAAAATAGAAACTGTTTCTATTATTAGGTGTTTATGAAAAGATTCCGGTCAAACTGAATTTTCTGAAAGTATGCCAAATCTAGTAAACAAGATTACTTTACTATAGCATGTAATAGAATTTTAAACAATAACAAAGAATTAAATTAAATCAAATATGAATTAAATCAGATGTACGTAACAATACATACAAACATACATACATCCATACATCCATACATACATACATACGTACACAATACAGCAAAAAACCACGCCAACCGTTTTGAATTTGATCTACATACAATACCTATCAATCCGCCATCCACTTATTCTAAGACTGATTTGTGATAAAACATGCGTATGCATTAAGTACCCGCATACTGATTACGTGAGAGCAATTGTAGTTTAACTGGTCTGAATACTTCATACACATGCTTCTTAAAATAGGTGCATTGTGCATGGCTTGAAGGTATGCGTGGCAAACGAGTGTGACTGTTATACACGCATAACTACTTCAGGACTATGTCATACCCTGTCAATTGCTTATTTAAAAATATATGAGTGTTGGTACATGCGGACAATTTATAGGTCTGGTAACTTTTGTCTCTCTGTTCAATTAGCAGTTGTTAATGACGAATTTGTATTCTGTATCCCATATTATAATGTTCCTGCTCCATTTACTTTCATTTCATATTATCACACGTTCAGCTCAGTTTCATATATATTTGAAACTTACAATAAGAACTTATATATGTCTTGCAAAGGAATTCGGAGTGACTCTGAATATAAATTAAACACCTGACTGCCAAGCAAATGTTACTGATATCTATAGAAGCCTATATTCGAAACCAAGTTGCATTCGATTTGGAGATGTACATTTACTTGAACCCGTATCTGCTTTGGCGGTTTATGTTATTTTATTCGTAATATTTTCCCTATTTTTGCGCCGTTATATACACAAACAATAACAGCCGCAACTCATCGCTTTAGATAATACGACATCATCAACGAACAAGAAACGATGTGTGTTCGGGTGGAATTCAGTTTAAATTCTGAGCTTACATGATTTAGTATTTGGGCTTAAAATCTGTAGCATATTCAGGACTAGAAGAGAGTTTGTATTATACACCAACACCAACATTAAATTCACATAGTCAGTACAAAACCTAGGTGTTACTCTGGACAGTACTCTCACAATGCACCAATATGTCATGAGCATATGCAAGGCTGCATATATTGAGCTGAGACGCATTAGCTCCATTCGCCAATATCTTTCAGTTGATGCCATTAAAACACTTGTGTGTTCATTAATACTTTCAAGACTGGACTATTGTAACTCAATTCTGTCTGGTTCATCTCAATATCTACTCCAGAAACTTAAAAAAGTTCAAAACACAGCTGTTCGGATCATCCTTAGAGTACCACGATCAGAGCACACCTCCCCGCTGCTCTGTACCCTACACTGGCTATCCATTCGATCCAGAATCAAACACAAAATTTGTTTTCTGTGCTACATTTCACTAACGGACTCCAGTCCAACATACCTATCCGACCTCACCCATGTGTACACACCACAAGATACTTACGCTCCTCTTCTGACAATCGTATACTTATTAGGACAGAATTTTTTAGTACAAGTAACAAGATTGAAATTTTCTCTAAATTGTATTAAAAGTAAGGTGATAAATTATATTGAAAGTAAATTTCTATTAAAATATATTGAGATTGAATCCATTTATTCGTTATTACAGTTATATACCACTTAATACAGATTGCGCCCTTTTGATCAAGTACGAACCGTCTAATACATACATATTCCTTGTATCCTAAAGTTGGTACACAAAAAAACTAACAATTCATAAGGTATTAGCTCCACGTGCTGCCGTGGTATAATTGTCTGTCTAATGACGTACATAGATCAAGACGATAATCTGTAAGAGACTACGAAGCCTCACTTGAGATTCTGGCCATCGTAAAGAGCTAGGCGTGTGCCATATTTGGCTTTGTCTTAAGAAACTGGTATATAAAGCCCCAGCCACGGGCTGACACCAGTTTTGCTGGCCAGAAGCTCAAACAGACTTTTGTCTTTACAGGTAAGATTATGATCTATGTACAATCTTTCATAGTATAAGACGTTTTAGTGTTATAAGAATTTTTAGTGTTAAGAAGTTAACCTAACATCAGTATGTTTAAACATTAGATTATTTTAATATTTCTTGCTATTCGTTAATATAATGTATTGGAAAGTTTAATTGTTTGAAGAACTTATATTTACTTATAATTATATTATTGGTTATGGTAAAAGCAGCGTTCGCTAGCAACTTCATTCTCAGTAATAGTTAATTTAGAAATAAAATACTCTTTAAATAATAGAGTTTAATATGTTGACATTTTAGAATAAATTCAGTAACATATATTTCAATTACGATATTGGTCTGAAATATTGAATTATACACTCTTTTGCTATCGTGAATTTATTCGATATTTATTTATCTGTATTACATTCTAAACGGCAGATATTATACAATGTAAGATGTTGGTAAGTGAAAGAAATATGGTAGTTTTGTCTGTATCTCTTATATCCGCAATTTAAGCTTATGTAGATTGATATTGAAATGTAATTTTATATGTTGAGTATTTCAATAAAATTTTGCTAGCCAGAAAACTCAAGTGGCTTTTGTCCTTGCAGCTCGACCCCGAGTACTCTCGCATGCCAAGATTCCCCAACATGTAGCTGTATTTACAACATCATCAAGTGACACCTCTTTCAAGAGGATTGAACTTCCTTTCTTTTCTCTCTCTCTCTCTCTCTCTCTGGTTTTGGAAACAGCGTGACTTAGAGTTCACGAAAAAAATCCATCTCATAAAAGTCTACGGATAAATCCATTTCCGACAAACAAACTTTTTTTCATAAAATACTCATTATTCCCACTATGAAAACGAAGTCATATGGACAACGTTATTTTGCATACCAGGGCCCATCAACCTGGAACGAAGTGACAACTGAACTCAGACACAAAGACACAGTGATCCCATTCAATAGTGATCTTAAAACTCACCTATTTCGACTGCAAGAACAACCTAAAGACCTAATAATGTTTCCTACCTTAAATATTTTCAGTAAATTTTTATGTTTTCTAATTTCATAGTGTTTGTTTTTTGTAATCATATCATTATATATTTTTTTATGTTATAGGTGTTGTCTAATGACATAAAGCGCTTAGAGCTTCTAAAGATTAAACGCTATAAAAGGTCATCTTTATTATTATTATTATTATTATTATTATTATTATCATTATTACTGTAGATCCAGTATTGTTTGTCTTTAATGAATTGATAGTTATTTGGCTTCAGGATGGAGGCTTCCTGAAAGAAAACATTTATATGCACCCTAGACAATGTCTAAGTCCCAGATGATGTATCTGATCAATTACTGGTGTTAAGATTTTTAGGCTGTGACCATTTCATCAACTTTATTTGAATGTTTGATACGGCTGCGTTTACGTTTTCATTTGTTGCTTTTGCACCGTATTTGATACTAATTTAATAGAGATCTTGGATGTTCAATGTTTTACTCTGGCTTTACTTGATTGTATGGTAAGACTCAGCTATCTGTCCACGATAATATTTTAGCTCATGTTTTTGTTGGTGTTGAACTGTTCAAGTTCCTTTTCCGTTCCCAGATTGCATCTCTGCATGTGTCATTAAAATATAATTTATCGATACGAGTATGAATCTATAAAGCTGTTAGTGCTGTATCTCCAAGTAACATATTTGACTATCTTTGCAAATATTGTTATTGGATACACCTCATTTACAAAAGATTATGTTCGGATCGCAGAGAGTGTGGAACGTTTCCCAAGTCTGCCTTGTTTAATTGCATTTCTACCGGATTCCTTCGGTTTATGGAGTAATGAATTGTATCAAATGTTGAAATTGGTCGCTATTATACATGTCGCAAACAACGTCCCAATAAATGTCAAGTAAAAGAGATGGATTGAATATTGTGATATCAAAATACGAATAAGATCGTGTTGCATGATGAACATAGGTATACAACTTATCATTAAGAAGGTTAAGATTGTGTTTATGAACCAAGTCTTCCATTTTCTTCTCTCTCAACTTGTACAATCACAACGCGTATGGTAGTCTTTTTGTCACCAAGTCAAACAAAGTGTGTTGGTAGCTGTCCAATCCGATTTCCAATATAAGAGTAATTGATTGGGGTAATTGTAGGAGATATACTGACCAAAGTGTATTAGCTACGTGCATGTGCATGCCAACTTATATTACCTGTGAAGAAGTACCGAGATTAATGTGGCTGTGAAAAGATTTTTTCTTTGTGAGAATGTAAACTCCACTTGCCGTTTTATCAGAATGTATTGAAAACATATTATACTTTTTGACATTTTAAAGACTAGCTCTTTCGTTTTTGGTTCTATTTTTGGAAAACGAGCTCTTGAAGATAAACTGTCATTGGATCATGTTCTTTAAGTAAAATACTAGTTTAATCAATAGTTACCAATATACCTCGGCAATTCCCCAGCTAACACACAACGTTTTTTCACAATATTTCTGTAAGGTTGTGAATTGGTTACGTACGGATATAACTTTCTATAAAAGTTTCTAAAAGATTACACGAGAACATAATTTTAATAGTCCTCTGGATTAAAAAACATATAGGGGCCCCGAGTGGCCGAGTGGTCTAAAGCGCTCTTCGTTACGGATCACTGCCATCTCACCTCTGTTTGCGGCGGTTCGAGTCTAAGATTCAGCCAATGTGGGCATGTGAGAAAGCTTGCCAGTAGCTTCTCGTGGGTCGGTGGTTCTTTCCGGGTTTTCCGGGTTCTTCCTCCACCATTAATACTGGCCGCCATGTATGGCCTATCGTGCTGAAAAATGGCGCTAAACCCCACAACAACAACAACAACATAAAATACATATATGTATAAAATTACAAATGGCACGTATGTGCATTAATCATAGCAGCATGTACAACAAATAGTATCATTTTAATAAAGATAATATTTAACATTTATACAACGTTGTGCCAATGTTGTTTTTTAACTGTACACTATCAGGAGGAAAAATCATTTTTTCGTAGCTTCTAAATTTTATTTGATAAATAAATAACTGACTAAAGGTTACACTATTTTGTTGGAAAATATTTTATTCATTAGCTTCTATGATTAGAGATATAACGTGCTATCACTGACTTTTAATTTTTTTTTACGAATATACGAACCGAAGTTTGAAGCTCTTCCTGTATCGGCAGAATAACATTTGTGGTTGAGACTGTGAAATCAGCTACTAATTTCAACCGCCCAGGTTTGTACATTCATTAATTAATCTATATTTCGCATATTTAGTTGCAGAAAGTAATTGCTATTGTGGTACAGAGATTGTTTGTTGGCTGATTGTTTCATCATTTCTGTTGACGCATTTATGCACATGTTAACTCCATGCCACGTGGCAGTGCCATTTCCAAACAAAGAAAATGCGGTCAATCGGCCAAGATGTTCTATCTATGCATAAAATGACATAACGTTTTGGCGTATTTATGTGACCTTTATCGGACTTGTATGAAATAAAATATGTTAATAAACTAGTGAGTGAGAGTGAGGGTGTGGGACTGGCGGGTTTGTCAAGGAAACTTGTGAGGATGGGGATTAGTTTACGTAATAAAATACTTCGAGTTAAGGGTGTTTAAATTGTTGTCAAACTATGTATAATAAAATTATATAAAGTATAACCGAGATTTTAAGAAATATGTGTTTACACATATGTATGCATGCTGATATGCATAGATGCAAAATAGGAAATAGACACTGAAAGATAATTATGTTTTGAAAACTACAGATGTAAATGGCCATATAATTTTGATATTTATTTTTTATATTAGTATTATGATGACGTTCCTTGTAAATAATTTAATAACGCTATTGTTTTAGTGATAATTATGTACGTGAAGTTTTTGTGAATAATAAACACAGGACGCATGAAAATCATATGTTATAAACTACACAGTCTATTTGCTAAAAAACAATATGGATAATCTAGGCCGGGAAGAATGTTTTAGTTGGGGGTGGGGTTGGATGAGAGTCAAAATGTGTGATTGTGTGATACACACAAGTTTCTATAGAAGTTTGTGAAATATTCAACTAAATAAGCAAAAATGTGTGCGTTATTTATGCATGTCCTATTTTTCTTTCTTTCTTTAATTTCTTTTATATTCTGAACTGATAATTATGTGCATGGTATTCTTCGAGAAACGATAACGGGTTGAAGTTGTAGAATGATATTACTGGAAAGCGATAGGTTTGCAGTAACGATAGATATTAAAGTTGACTTGAAATTAACCTCATTCCAGAAATATTTTCGTTTCTACAATGATCTAAAAGCTATAATGAAATAAACTAAAGAAAACTACAAAAAGTATTTATTGGATTTTTCAGTTTGACCATGCAAGTTAGTTGATGCTCTACATAATTGGCAAAATTCCAATTTCACAAGTATTGTTACTTAATTTGAAGTGTCACATTTTCAGGAATTATGCTTTTATTTCATAAATATTAGATTCGATTGTGTCTTTCTTTGGTGCTGCATTTGCTAACATGGATGCATTTCAAAATTGCAAATAAAACTTAAGATTATCATTGATCTCAGGTCTACCGAAAGTTTAGTACAGACAACTAAATTTACATTCATCTTCTTCTGCTTCTACTTGATATTTTATTGAAATGAATTAGCTGCACAAATAAAATCTACCTTTGTGCAAAAATTGATTTCATCATCCACTTGCTCGAAATGACAAGTGTGTGCAAAGGTTAACATGCAGTCCTGCTAAATAATATTAAAGGAAACATAAGTACTGCAAAGATATTATTATTCAATGGGGATAAAAAGCTTATAGCCTGAATGATGATAAATGTTTGTGAAAAAAACCAGCAAACAAACAAACATGCACATATGGTCACAACTAAAATAATTTTCTGTATAATGTAATTGTCTCTGATGATACAGCTCCGCCAGACTTTACATCTAATTTTCTATCATTCTCTAACCCATCTCTCCATCTACCTGGAGCTTTATTTTTCATTCTTGTTTTCACTGTCTTACGTTTATGTCAGGAACGAGGATCTATCAGCATAATATTAGACCAAGTAGCTAGCAGTAACATTAATATTAAATGTCTGAACTTCTCTGATATAGTTGGCATTTGTTTTTATTGCCTTATATGTACTTAAGTCTTGTACTAAAACATATGAACTTACAAGGGCATTATAGTATCTTTCTTAATGTTCTGTATAGATCCAGTCAATACGGCAAAGAAATATATATTTTTAAAACCGATAATACATATCTGACTTTATGTTTGCTTGCTACATAATCCTCTGTCGTGGGCCTAGTGTAAAACTGTCAACATGTACTAATCATGCATGAGTTTATTTATTCTCAATATATTTAATCAACATTGTCTCATTCTCCAGTTTTAAATATCAGATATCGTATCTTCCTTAATACAGTTTAGACTTAAATGTTGTAATACTCTATTACTGCGAAAACTTTAAAAATAAAAATAAAAATAAAAGCACAGTTGCTCAAATTTCTAGCGTACCGTTCTTTGCAGCATTAACGTTAAATATGATCGCTCTTACACATTTGTTCGACTATCACCAGTTCAAAATACATATCTGACCTCACTCATGTGTACGCACTTTGTGGATACTAGTGCTCTTCTTCTGACACTGTTAGTTTCGCTGTTGTCAATATTGAAACCAAGTCGTATGGAAAACGTTCTTTTGTATACTAAAGCGCATCGATTTGGAACGCATTACCTACAATGAATCTATAAATATAATTCAAGAGTGCTATAAAAATATCACCTATTGCGCCTGTGTTGTTGCTGTTATTGTTTTGGGCTTATACTATTTCTCTGAGCCCAGTTAAACAGGTGGAGGAAGAATCAGGGAGAAACACAATACGAACCATCTATACACGGGAAGCTATTGGTAGCTTAACTAAATACATGTATATACACTTGCCGAGGGTGAGACCAACTCATTTTCTTATATGCTGCCAGAACATCAAAGAATCCGCTTGAACCATGCTTCCCAATAACGGGATCATAAATGGTTTGTTTTCTTTCCAACATCGACATTTGCCGATGAGGGTGGGTGGGACGGCTCGGGAAAAAGAAATCAAAATCCAAAAACCAAATGCGCTCTCCTTTCCCACTAGGATAAGACCCTGCATCTAATCATGCAGACAGCAGAACCTTTCCATGCCTATACATTTCTTAAAGAAACCCACATAAAATGTGTCGTGTTTAACAGTTTGAGACAACGTGACGAATGTAAAATTGCAGGAAAAAATTACGATGTTTTACTTACGTGTGTATTTTCGTTTTCGTCTGTTTTCTAATTATAAATGTACTCGCTAGAACATATTACCATTCGCCAGTAAACAAATTGAAAGTAAGTAAATGTCTGCGAATTTGGTAATTATACAAAGTCATAAGTGTTGCATTATGCAACCGAGAAGAAAGCACGAACTAAATCTCCAAATGAGAATATTTCAATGCCTGGGCGCTCTTAGTTGAAAAGAGCGAGACAAAACGGATACACGTAACATCTTATTTTGGATGGGAACCAATGAAATTTAGCTAAAATCGTAACATTTAATACAGTCGATTGTTAGCTGTATATTATTTCAAATGAGGTTATATATTAATGTAAGGATGTTAATAACTATGAAGGCCTTTAATTTTGATTTTTGTTAATATTTTTAATTTCGTTTTTATACCTATAATACCTTAAAACAAGCTTTACACGTGTGCTATTCTGTCATCCCGAGACTGTCGCTATTGTTCCTGAGTTTAACGTCTACTCTGATTGTCAATTTGTAAAAACATTGTTTAATTATATTTTCTATCCGCACAAGTATCAGAATTCGGTGCATGTCAACATATGTTATAAAAGAATACATATTTGTATAAAAATCTTATTGACCTCACTGTGCAACATAATCCTAAAAACATAATATTGCAAAGATAAATTCGTATTATGCAGTACCTCAATGAACGTATACGCCACTAAACTAGCATACCTTCAATAATGCAGGCAGGTATGTTACTCAATGGAAATTTTGTCTCTCCACTTGAAAAAAATCCATTTTGAATAGTTTGTTAGCTGCGAGTCACGCAACGAAGTTATATACAGAGACAGACAGAGACAGAGACTGGCTGACAGAGGAGAGGGGAGACAAAAGTATTATTTTCTGTCATCCATGTCTTGAGGGAAACATTACTGTGTCATATAAGTAATATCTTTGCGTCTCTGTAGTTATAGCAATGCGACCCTCATGCGATCACTTAATTGTAGGAAGGAAAGTGGGGTAGAGTCATTGTACCTCTTCAAATAAATTTGGCTCAGTGAAGTCATGGACCGAGCGCGTGACTAAAAAAAATGATTTGAGGTCTCAATTTAGTAACATATCTTGTTCTATTTATATATCCCTGTAATGACTATTGACCGAGTTTAAGTAGGGTTCCCAACAATGATGGATCGAGCGCGTGACTAAAAAAATGATTTGAGGTCTCAATTTAGTAACATATCTTGTTCTATTTATATATCCCTGTAATGGCCATATATAATCGTTCCGTTAGGTCTCTCAGAATGAAGAATTACACGGAGCTGCATCGACAAACAAGGGATAAGAAATAATTTAAAAAATTACACCACATTTATCTTATTTCTTAAAATTTCCATGTTTTTAAAATTTCTTTTTATAAAATAATGGTTTGAGTGCGTGAATGTATGTAAGTGCGCGCGCGCGCGTGTGTGTGTGTGTGTGTGTGAGAGAGAGAGAGAGAGAGAGAGATCTTATGATAAGCATTCCCGATAAGATTCGATCCGATTTCTAAGTTATTTTGGTTCTGCTGCAGTTTATATTTCCACCTCACCACACACAAAAATAATATAAAAATAAGCATTAGGAACATCATGCAATATTGACATAAACACAGATGTTAAGATCATAATACAATATCTGAATTAAACGAATTCCTCCAAGCTCCTTAGACAGGATGAACAGCGATTGATGTCCTGCTGACATGTTTTTATATAGTACGTGCAATCCGGACAAACGAGATCCATGCATGTGTGTATGTGTGTGTGATTTGGATTTGTTAACGTCGCTTTAACAATGTTTCAGTCATATCGCTACGAGATTTGTTCGTTTGGTCGTTAATAGTAATGTCTACCACTGGGGCATCATGCTGCAGACATGTAGCGTGATGTCCCACCCCGTCACATTACATTGACACCAGGCCGACCAGTCCTGACACTAACCCCTTAATACTGAGCGCCTAACGAGGCAGCTGTAAGTATCATTTTTATAAGCTTTTGGTATGATTTGGCCGGGGTTCGAATCCACGAACTACTGCATCCGAGGCGGACGATCGAGCCACTAGGTAACTGGAGCAGTAATATGTATGTATGTATGTATGTATGTATGTATGTATGTATGCTTGCATGTATGTGTGTGTATGTATGTGTGTGCGTGTGTGTGCGCGTGCGTGCGTGCTTGCGTGTATGTATGTATGTGTCTGGTTAGTAAATAGGACTGTTCTTGTGTTACTTAAAATTTTTAATAATGCGATCTTATTATGATTTGATGTTCAGAATGTGCGTTCCTTAACCACACAGAGATCGCATTCATTTTATACATTTTTGGTGTAAAAAGAACAAGAGTCGAGATTCATGGGAGTGGTGATTTATTTTGTTTCACGTACAGGTGTAATTTTAAACTCAATTTGATGGGCGAGTGCTCATGCCAATTTGTATTGATCATGAAACAAGTGGCAAAGAGCGCTTTCAAACAAAACTAAACACAGTTACTCATTGAAAACATATCGAGACTACATTGTATGCATAGTCCAACCAATCTAGATAATATCCGATATCACAAAAGTGATGAATTTAAAAAATCCCACAATAAAATAATTTCATTCGATTTTCAGAACCTTTTATAAAGTAAATAAATATGAAGCACTAAAAGCTGGTTAAATGTAAAAACAAAAATTATGGACTTTTACAACATGATTACATTTATACTTCTTTTAATTTCATTCAAAGAATGTATAGTACCGACTGGACTAACTGTGCATTGGACTGAAGAAATCAATTGCCATGTTCATTTTAAAGTCCACTTAAAAGCCTAAAGTCAAAACGATTTTCACAAACGTAGACACGTCAGTTGCTACGGGGAATTTGTACACTATCTGGATGAAACAAAAGTCAGTGCACATTCAACGTACAGATATTAAGGATTCATTTTTCACTATTTGATGTTCAAAAAAGCAATACTGGCTCAAATGAATGTATTTTAACTTATGTGGCATCTTATGTAAAATAAGCATCCTGAATAGACTGCACACAAATAATGTAGATCATGTACAAAAATTTCGACAAAATAGCAATTTACCATTTAGTACAAGAACAACATCGTACACACTCAACTTTGATAAACACTAAAGCCTTTCATCGGAATAATGCAACGTGAACTACAATACATTGCAAACTTTTATAAGACAATAAATATTGCACTGGATTTGTTAAAGGTCACAGAAACGAAGGCACACAGAAAGCAAGTCACCAGCTGTGTTTTTGTACTCTGAAATCTCTTTCATCTGTCTGCCTCTAACAAAATGCTTTCTCAGTTGTTATGTTTCTGTCTGATTTATCAGCTCGGACTGTTGCACGTTATCTGTACTGGCATGTCCTGTCTGTGTAATCGCTGTCGATGTGCAGCCTGCTTTTAGCGTGTTATACTCGTCCATCTCATTAGGAGGCTCGCTTCTTGCATGTTGTATCAAGTTCTGTCTTGTTGAGCGAGGGCAATATGAACACTGTTTATTTAGGTAGTGAAGAAGTTACTAGCATAGTGTTAGAAATTGTTTCTAGATATCACTAACAAAATGTCTTCAAATATTTCTAAACAGCACTAAATGTCTCTATGCTGAGTAAAAAAAGGCAGGTTCGTCAGTATATCTAAACACTGACCCTACTTCCCTTACTCGCTGAAATGCACGCCGAGTTAGATACAGAAAGTTTAAAGCAAACACTCCAATAAAAGTGATCCTCCTTATAAACACTCTTCAATCAATTATATTGGGAAATTAGATGTGAACACGAACCAAAATATTAATATGTTCAAGAGACTTGGGGATAATTTTGGTTTCCACCTGTAGTAGGACAAAGTAATGTTGATCTTCGTGTATTAAGAAACCCAATTTCTAAATACTATGCTATTTTAAATTGCAAGTCGGTCAGAAGTAACCCGTCAAGGAATGAAATTACTGAATAATACTTCTTATTGTCATGAGAGGTCTTACATATTTTTCGTTGTAGAACTTTACTTTCTATGTAACGAAACATGTATACTAGAAATTGAGGCTTAAATTCTAATTTTAATAATAATAATGGAGCAGAGCCATAGTAAAAATACAATATTGCAAAACGTGATAAAAACTCGGCTTGCATGTGTAACTATCCTTCTATCTGTTTTCATCTTTCTATTTGTTGTTCAGTTTATGTATGTATGTATGTATGTATGTATGTATGTATGTGGTTTTTCCGGGTTCTTCCTCCACCATTTATACTGCCCGCCATGTACCGCCTATCTTATGCTGAAAACAGGCTTGATTCGATTGAGCAGGACGCGATAAATTATCTTACCAGTGATGACAGGATATGTATCTGTGGTTCGCGCAGCACTTACGGTCGCCCTTCCCTTGTCTGTTGTGGTGACCTCTGCAGGCGTCTTTAAATTCCTGTGGCACCGCTCCTTCATTTCATACTGCTTGGAAAAGGTTTGTGAGCTTCTGCAGTAGTACAGGTCCACCAACTTATATCACATCGGCAGGTATTGCGTTTGATCCTGAAGCTTTTCAACAAGACAACTAACTGGTGGCTTTCTTGAACTCTTGCATACTGGGTGGAGCGTCAAGGTCATCATTAGTTTCCACATTTTCATCTATTTCTTTGTAAGGCTATCAGTAATATTGTATAATTCTATTCTGTATAATATAATAATTTGAATGTATCATATAATTTATGTTTCATGCATTCTTACGCCGAAAGTAACCTTTCATTAATTCAATTGCTCATGGGTGGATTATATATTTCTGTTCTGCGAATTAGTCAGTTCTTGACAGAAGATTGTATGCAACATTTATTGCACAGTCTACCTTTCTCTTACGTAAGTGTTGCATCAAAAAGAAGCTCAGGAAGAAATTTATCATTTGGCACAACAACACATAATTGTTATGGCTACTTCAAGTATACATTGTCATATCCGTTATTTATTTATTCTTTTCAGAATACACTCATTTATAGATTAGAGCATGTCCATATCAGAATTTATGTATATATCCATGTATGTTGTTCCGACGTGTGTCTGTACACTTGTGCGAAGTAGTGAATGTAAGATCTCAATATCGCTTTGCTCGAGGAATATTAATCTGACATTACATAAATATACAGAATACATAAAGTAAAAAAAAAGAAAAGGAAAAGACGTTTAGAGCTTGTAAAGTTAATCCCGATCGTTGTTAATTTCTAATTTAACTTTTATTAAATTACGACATGGAAAACGATGATTTATTTCAGAACTTTCACTGTAACATTTTCATCAAAACGATTCGGGCCAAGAATTTTTCCAGCTTGCGTTCAGCGTTTCAAACTGCTCATTGGTCACACAAAATATAGGAGAGAGAGAGAGAGAGAGAGAGAGAGAGAGAGAAATCGTGAAATAAATACTAATATACATGGAGCATACAATCACAATATGGACGAAGACAGAGATTTAATAAAATATACATTTTAAGTGTTTATCTTCTGTACCATAAATGGTCTAAGATTAATATAGTATAACGAATTATTAAAACAATGTAGATATATTAGTATACGTGTATCGATCGTTTATATCACGATTTATCAAGGCATTCTGTCAGAGGCGTAGCTATATTTTGCGCCCGGGGACGAACTATAAAATTGGCGTCCCAGCCCCCTCCCCGTTTAATCACATTTTTGAATATTACCCTTGTTTACTTATTATAATGTAACGTTGTAAGCCTCATTTTGGCGCCCCTGTACCTTGGCGCCCGGGGACATATGTACCCCCTGCCCCCCCCCCCCCAGCTACGCCTCTGCATTGTGTGTAACATCATATAATAGGTTTGTATCAATGTGTTCTCTATTTATCCTTAGGGTTTCTCCATTAAACTATATATATATATATATATATATATATATATATATATATATATATATATATATATATATATATATATAGAGAGAGAGAGAGAGAGAGAGAGAGAGAGAGAGAGAGAGAATTACATTTGTGTTTTGTTCCGATTTAGCGGGATTGAACTAGTTGATAACCAGCAGGAATGAGTACAAGTTGTCAGGACGAAACCTACATCCATTGCCGTATCAAACGAGTTAGTTATTTCTCCCGACATGAAACAAAATATTCATGTGCTTTTGTATTTATTAAACATCCCCTTTTTATTCAAATAATTCTTTGTAATGCATACTTTAAAAATGAATTATGCATTTGGCGTTTTATGAAATATATTGTACAACTCTTAAAAATCCCATCTATTTAAGCTAGGCTAGGCCTAGATTCAAATAATTGATAAGAAAGTCTCACTTTGTTTCCCAGACGAAACGTGGCAGACGAAATACATCATGGTTGAGCTCAAGTTCTTCAATGCCATAATCAGCCACCTGCCCGGGCTACAAGTCCCTCACCCTTAATGAAAATCGTCTGCTTACGTGTAATGCAAGATATAAATATTCTGCACGAAAAGAAGCATTCGACCTCTG
The DNA here is from genome assembly GCA_028554795.2 of Sinohyriopsis cumingii. Lineage (NCBI taxonomy): Eukaryota > Metazoa > Mollusca > Bivalvia > Unionida > Unionidae > Sinohyriopsis > Sinohyriopsis cumingii. The sequence goes on along the minus strand of CM068828.1, from coordinate 87,724,935 downwards.
AATGGAGAACATTATTATTTATGTTCTCTGTACGTTGTTGAACTGTAAACCTTTCTCTATTAATTCCCTTAATTGAAGACAGTAGTCAACACTTCTGAGAAGAATCCACCCCTTCACAAAAAGTCCATTTAAATTTGAGATATTGATGGAGTAAAGAATAAATAAAGGAAATAAATCATGAATACACTTTGGTCCCTAAACGTTTGAACAAATATCAACCAAATTGTTTTGACAAATAAAGAATAATTACACTCGATACAGTTTTTTAGCGACAGATCTATACAGGCGCATTGTGCAAACTTGCTCTCTGTATATGAAAATATCTTCTTGAGTTAAATATTCCATCAATACAAGTAAGGTATTCCATTCGACATGTTTTCTTTTGTTTGCAACTGTGTTAATCTATATAGAAAATAAAGGACCGTATTAAATGCTGGATATGTGCTTTGTTGTCTTACAAGTTAACGAAAGGGCATTTAAAATGTTTTGAGAGTTAAAACAAATCTTTCTGCGATACATCTCAAAAGACAAAACTATGAGGACATTGTTCCAAATTATTCATTGCAGGGATTATTTGAAACATTTTTTTTTTGGGGGGGGGGGAGTTAAATCTTCCATTCGAAACTTCATTTGCTTGAAACTGTGTAAAGCTATATTGGAAACAATTCAAGGCATTTAAAAGACAATATATGTTAAATATTGGAATTGTACTTTTTGCTCCTACATTTTCAACAAAGGTCATTGAAAATGTTTTGATAGATACAAATATTGGCAGGCGATGCATGTCCAATGACAAAGCGATGCAGACGTTGTTTCAAAATGCTCTCTATTTCTTTATCTTTAGAGGAACATTTTCAATCATATTCTGAAACTATATTTTATGTGTTCAGTCTGCGATTGACACAAGTAAAGGTTAGCCACTAATATTAACCAATACCACCACCACCATGTTCCATTAGAAACGTTTTCCTTTATAACTATGTTAAGCTCTATGGAAAGGAATGGAACTCATTTAAGAGACCAAATATGTTGACGGTAAGACACAGGTCTAGCGGCATAATCTGAGAGGTGGTCTGTAAATAGGGGATACACTCCTGTTAAATACATTCACGCCCCGGGATAAGCTCTATTACGTGGGTCACTGCATTGCCATAGTTTATTGTTAACGGTTTATTCACGCTGTTTTATACTTTATTTACTCGATTCAAAACTTCTCGCTATATCTGAGTACCAAAATCACAAAAAATAACACGGTTTTATCCGACATGATTCTACAATTCGAATGGTCAGCTTCTCAAAGTCAGTTATACAACTTCCTAAGTAATCATACATTATGTAGATCAAGACATTGTTCAAATATTAGTGCCAAAGTCACCCTGCTTTTCCCGCACGTTTATTATCATTGAATGCACAAGACATTTGTACACTGCTTGTCTGAGCAATGCTTCGGTACCAAGATTTACCGCTCTATCCCCACTGATTGAAGCTGCAAGAGTTACGACATGGACTTCTACATCACGAGTGATTCTGAGACAATTTAACGGAAGTACACCTTTAATTTTATATGAATGCAAATATAATAATAATCAACAGTTCGCTAACTGGATGTGTACCGAAGAAGCAAATGTAGAAACGAACATCTAATGTTGAATGGATGTAATCTGCTGACACCTAGTTCAAGCGAAACATGAAATTTCATACCATGTTTAGATAATTATTGGCAAACTATGCAGATGCAAGTGTTTGTTCATTGTGTATAACCCAGGCCTTCGGAGAGCAAGAAAAGCAACGAAAGCACTATCAATTGTTGAAGTTCTATTTACCAGGTTCAATTGACATATTTGTAAAGTGATTACACATCGGTCTATATGTGAACATTTAATTTAAGTATGATTTTTAAATTCTTTTGCATTGATGTATATTCACGTAAGGGTATTGTAGAAGTTATTCAATGCCTATCAACCTTTCACTTATTTTAGGCTTATTTTGTGGCGCATTAGGAAAATAATATGCTTTTATGTAACGTTTATGATAACCAATACATTTATCGCATGTCCTATTCGTTTAGTTCCTTTAAGTTTAGAGGTGGTGACGTTTTTCTTTACGATTTGAGATCAGATGTTCATGTGCTCAGCTCAGTGTTGTATGGCTTAGATTCAATGAGTCATTATCATTTTGATGCACCTGTTTTGTCCAGATATTTAGGCATAAAGAATAGTGTACCTACGCATTATTAGATACGACATTTAACTGTATTTTTACAACACAAATGATTGACTCAACGTTTGCAAAATACCCAAACATCAAACTATCAACATTCGAAGTTAAAGCAAAATTTATTTGTGTGTAGTTACATATATGAACTTTGCAAATGTATGTATGCAAGTCCGTACGTACGTACGTACGCATGTACGTACGCACGCACGCACGCATGTACGTAAGTACGTACGTACGTATGTATGTATGTATGTATGTATGTATGCATGCATGTATGTATGTGTGTGTGTGTGTATGCATACATGTATGTATGTATGTAGGTAGGTAGGTATGAATGTGTGTGTATGTGTGTGTGTATGCATGCATGTATGTATTGTATGTATGTATGTATGTATGGTTTCAAGCGTGTCCGTTTGCATACTTGAACGAAGTTGTGAAGGTAAATTTTATATTGCTATGTTTGAATAATACTATTCTGACATTACATGAATGTACGGAATACATACTGTAAACGTGGGCGAAAAAAAGGAATACAAATTTAGAGCTTAAACAAGATTAATCCCCACCGTCGTTAAAACCCAATTCCGCCGTTTATTATGCATTTTACCATTCTTCTATTCTAACTAACATTTGTAAGGAAGGAAACGATTTGTCAAAAAAACCAATCTTACATCAATCGTTCTCTGAAATAATAAAGATGTTAGATTTAAACGAGGTTCAAATATTCACTTTAGAATTAAGAGGTGCCACCGTTTATTTCAGTCATGGAAGTAGCTCGTAATTCTGTTCTTTTACGGGAGTGATCCAAAGTTAGTCAGGTGGTACATTCGACAAATTCCGTTAGTGACAAATCTAATAACAACAACAATCACGTAGAGCAAGCAAAGTGATTCGATAGGGAATTAAGCCCGATTTTTAAGGACTCACGGTACTAATTAAGTTTCCATAGTAAGCGTATGCAAACACCATGATATTAAAATTCAATAACTTAACAATTTTGAGTGCTCATGATCAAATCTATATTTATCAATATAGATGAAACCTGGATGTCAGCTTCTGTGTAGAGGAAAGGATATGAGCCGCAGCATTTTCTGGACCTGCATGTGTTTGAAAGATGTGTTTTCAATTCCGTACCAAAGAGTCAGGTGCTAATTTTAGTAATGAATGTTCCAAACTCAAGACTATTAAAGAACTGAAATTCCGTCAATAAAACAATGTCTCTATTATTTTACTTACAACTAGGATAAGCTCTTAAAAGATTTTTTTCCTAAAACATAACTTACATTATTAAACAATCCTGGCCAGTCAAACCCATATATACTCTATTTTATGTCCACCCCTTTCCAGGCTGGTTCCCATTTTTTCGTATAAATAGTATCGTGTGTCCTTAAGCGGATCTCAGAGGAAAACACTTGCGCAAGATAAAAATAAGACTCGAGTGAATACTGCTGTTCAGCTGGGGCGCCGTTAAGATTTCAAGTGCGAACTTTAAGTAGAGACAATCCAACATATCGTGGTACTGACTTCTTGTGCTTAAAACGGTGACTTCAAATTTTGTGTTCCACCTTTCGTGTGAAATCAGTTGACTTGAGGATTTTGCCGATCAGCATCGTTTCTCAGTACAAGCGAGAAATTGCATGACTCATAATGTAATGAAACGTAGATATTATCTGATTTCAATAGAAGATGTTTAGGACCAATATCTTTCAAGATTCAGTATAATTCAGATGACTTGTTGTATACGACATTTTGCATGGGGCTTTAAAATGCCATGTTGTTGTTATTTAATTCACAACCTGGCGAAAATGTTTGTTTTATTTAATCAATTTCACTACAATATTTTCAGCACAAAAAGCAGGTCAAGAATTTTCCATTTTTCATTCTGCATATCTGTGTTCTCGCGTATCACACAAAGTATGAGAGAGAGAGAGAGAGAGAGAGAGAGAGAGAGAGAGAGACAGTGCAATAATTTTTAACATATGTGGAGCATGTAATCCCAATATCCTAGAAGACAACTACATATGTAATACAATATACTTTTTAGGTACCTCACTGTGTACCATAATTGGTCTACGATTGATATGGTATCCCGAATACTTAAAAAATATAGAAGTATTAATATAAGTCCATCGACAATATATATATATATATATAATAATCATAAAAGCACACTATGTAAACTTTTATATAAGAGGTGGTAACTTACATGTAGTGATATGTGCTACTTGAAGGTCAATGCATTTTCTAATAGGCAGACGTGTGAGTAGCACTTGGTAGTCATATGGGATATCCTGTGTTAAATCGGTCAATAGTTTGAAGTAGGAATGCTACTTAGGGGTCAAAAGTGTTCATACAGTCAAATGAGTTTATTAGGTCAGTATTGTTTATCGGGTCAAATTGGTTTTATGGTCAAAATGATTTATGGCCTCAACGTAAACAAACATAGACCATTCTTATACAACACATATTTTTGACAACAGCCAACTATTTATTTTTGAGACAAATGAATGGCCATGAAAAAGCATGTTGGTGGATGTTAACTAAAGGTAGTTAACATACGGAGCATCGCACCTGACTTCTACTTTTTCTTAAACTTCGTCTCACAGTGGGACCGTAGAGCAGGAGTCTCCTCAAAGAGCATCGTCTCTCCATATATCAAGTCCTTCTGTTCTGAATAGTCGTCTATGTAATGTTCGTGATAACCCACGATGATTTTGCACACATCGGGTACTACGGGCGGAACCGGATCCTCTCTGTTACGGTAGAAGACTCAACGTTTGATCACATCTTGTCATGAGAACAGGTGCATCCATGAGGCGAACCGCTTGTATATATAGTAAAAAAATCAGACTGAATCGGTTTGACGTGCTTCGTCAATCCAAACTGGCTTTACACAATTCAGTCAGATCGCGGAGTCTCTATTCCAAACGGAAGAGAGCACCGCGTGACGTCACTTGCATTATATAGGTGCGACAGCGTTCGTGAGCAGTGGTTCGATGCCACATAGTCTGATTATTATCGAAACTAAGAAGACGATGCATTGGTGTGCACCCATCGGAATACGAGCAGTGGTGGCATGACGGCTGCTAAAACATCCACGGTCATACCTCCAGAAGAAAATGATTTTAACTGGGATTTAGCCAATCTTATTTCCTCTCCGCAAGATATTGTATGGGCTCCAGCACCTTCGCCGCTTTCTCCTGCCGTATCATGCGTACGTTATTTTAGATAGAGACAGAAATAAGTGTTAGCCTATGTCATTCAACAGCAACATCAAGAAAAGGAAAGAAAAAAGGAGACGAAGAAGAGAAGAAAGAGTGAGAAGGAGAGAAAAATAAGGATGAAAACCCAACCATGAGTGTGCTTCAATCCATTTTGACAGGGTTACTGTACCTAAAACAAATGTATCAAGATTATTTAACTCAACCCAAATGAAAAAGTCCATCAAGAGACAAACACTCTAACTCAACTACACGCTGACTACCACTGAGATACCATAAGCCACACTGACCCCTTCAAATTCATCTCCAGTACAAAGACTAGACATAGGACATGGACGTGGTAGGAGTATACGGCAGATAAAGTTCATCATATCCAGTCCAGTCCATGACGTTGTTAAGGAACAAACACCCAATGGTCCTTTTCGTGGCCACCCATCTCTCAAGAAAAGAGATACTACTCAAAGTTTGCCCAATTAACTGAAACTTAAATACTTTTTCCCATCATATTTTAAACGTGTGCGTGTGTGAATGTATGCGTGTTTATCCATAACATAAAAAGAAAAACTAAGAGACACGTTTTCACTCTGGTATTTTCTTTCTTTTTTGAATCACAATGAACATTTCATTTCACATCATTAAACTCTATTGTTTCTTCTTTCACTCACTGTCTATCCGTTTGAATCCCACTAGCTTGTATAATCCCGTCTTGCAGTACCATTACCAAGGAATACTTTGTAATTTTTCCTTTATATAAAACCCATGCCTTAATGTGTAATCAAAACCACACGCCACCACACTCATTTAAAACGCACTTCGACAAGAACGTGGGTCAGCGTTTGATTGTTTTGGGATGTCAGGTATTAGAAGTGTACGAAATTTTACCACTTTCCCAACACAAAAAGTACCAACAGGACGACTACATCCAGACAGACATTTTCTCAGGTTACGTCGATGCCTTCCTGATGCCAGATTTCCGAAGAAAAAGAAAAGCTCAAAAAGGAGTACAATTGCAGCGAAGGCATCGCTTTAGACCAGGCGGGAAACAAAAAGATAGAAGGCGCTGTTTTGCCAAAATCATGTTCAATTGCTTGTTGGGAAAATGACACAACTTCCGTCTTTACCGAAGACGGGTCACTGGGCTGATCCACCCGCTACTACGACATGATTTATTACAAAAGTGAATTTAAGAAACACGCGGACGTCGTTGACAAAGATTTTATCCTAGTCAGTTACAGAGAAGAGCCATAGTTTTTAGTTGCCTACAAATTTGGAAATGTCATCATTGCTCACAACATGACAACCCACCCTCGCTCAAAATTATATTAATCCTTAGAACTTTTGGGAGAGCGTGCCATGTACTTTGCATCTATATTGATCGCTATCATCATCCTCACTCAGCCATCGAAGGAGATCGCTTAGGAGATGGTTTCTTTCCACAGGGTGTGGAACCATTAAATTGACAGACATTTTCAAGGTAAAATTGAGGATTGAATTAATGACTTATTATTACCTGTGAATTCATTACCTTCTGAGGTGCAATTCGTACAAAACCCTGTCCTATGTCTTTGGTATTATGAACTATTGTTTCGATGGGTCCCTCAGCAGAGGCTTCACTGGGCAAATGGGTCACATGAAAAGGATTATCCTTTTTTCCTCTTCCTTTTCGTCCTCTTAATCCTCTTCTATATCATCTACTGTTGCTAAGGTGTCCATGGCTACTTTGTCCAGGAGACGACGAACATGTTTTGAAGTTCCATAATCTTCTGTGATCAATTCATTTTTTAGGTGTTAACTAGTCAATGATCAGTAACCAGACTGGAGAACGCACCGCTTCATATGCCTGAAGCAAGGATTTAAAGGAATACACTTTCATAGAAACAACAGTACACATCGCATACAAAACCTGTAACATCGAAAACAGATATCGCGTGGACCATAAAGAACCTCTCTTCACCTTTTTTTTTAAATACAAGCACAGTATTACAAAAGATAACTACACAATACTATATACGTATTAAATACTCACTTTTTTCCAAAACAATGAAAAAGACATACTCTTCTATTCATCAAACATGCTAATCAAACACAGTATAACACAAAAAAGTGTAGGAAGTGCTTATAGGTACACTACTATACCTTTACATACCATCATACGCTAGAGAAGGGAAAGGAATTGTTCGTGGAAGAGCAGAAATACAGCCACATACAAACGAAAACATGCAAACAAAAATATTTGGCAACTGATCAGTCTCTTTTCCAGAGAACTGAGTAGACCTGAAAAGGGTTGTTTTGTTTTGGCAATTCTCTCCTTAATGTCTGAGAGGACGGCTTCTTTAATTTGCAGGCGTTTTCACGGGATACGGCCAGCTTCTATGGTAAGAGACGGAAAATTCCTTAGCGTTGATTCAACAATCCACAGAACCTCTCTCTTATTTATGTTCCTGCTCCTGATACTGCTATTACTGTATCTGCTGCTTTCGCAGCCTATACTTTTCTGTCCACTGTTCCTATTCCTCCTTGATATCTTCACTGAAGACCTCTTCTATGAGATCGTATACCATCATTAGCATCATTACGTTCTCTATCTCTTCACCCTTTAGAATCAGGGCGGTGCGCTCGCCAGTCTTTCAACTGATACTATACTATCTTAAATTTAAGTCGCATTCGCCGACTAAAATGCGTGACTAGTTTATTCCCACAAAGTGGGGTTTTCAATTGGTCGAATGGAGAGGAACGAAAGTCACTCCCCCCCCCTTTAATGTGTGCAGAATACACTACGTAATTGTCATGTCTCATCCCTGCAAGCGATGGGGGGTGGTACCAGCTCCGTACAACGCTATAGCACCCAGGTTAGTTTGACGGTCTAAAACTGTCGTCTTTGCATAATTTATAATAAGTGTCTGTGCTATTTTATAGTGAGAGAGATAGCGGGCTGAGTAGGTCTATTGTGTACGCTTATTGTAGTCTGCCTAAGACTTGTATGAAATTACTATTTTCGATTCCGCATTGTGCCGCGTACCTTATGGTTTTGGCTTTGGCAATGTTATTGAATTAGTTGGGGGCCCACTGTTTATGATAATTTTATTGCCACGTTATTGATCATTAGTTTAAGATCAGCTTGTATAGCTACATTGGGCCTTATTTGATATGCCTCCTATTTAGGTGTAGGTCATTAGGTTCTACCTTGTGTGGCGGGGCATGTTGGGTGTGGTTGAAGCCACCTTGTATTGTGTAATTTCAGCCAGATGTTTGTTGGTAAGAATAACAAACAGCCCAATAAGAAAGTGGGTAGCTCTAATGGTAAGTGGGTTAGTGCTATATATCCAAATGCATAAAATAAGCTTTTACAGTGTTGTCAAATATTGTTGAATAATCAGTTCTAAGGATTATTTTTTGTCTTATCCTAGCGACCTGATTAACCTGTTACATACTGCCAATGATGTTGACTCTTGGACGTATTATTTTACATTGCCTAATGACCAGTTTGAATTTTAGGACCTGGCGTATGAGGATCTGATATTTTACATTGCCTGTTAATCAAATGGAATTTGAAGTTATGGCATACGAGGAGCAGGGTATGCCTTTACAACTGTTGTAGGTTCTGCATCGCGCACAGGCGATCCAGTAACCCTATCCAACCCTCATGGCTACATCACAGTTATGTCCATTCCGGAAATGATCCGTCTGGGAAATGTCCGTAATTAAACTCTGACTCAGTTGTAATGTACGCTAGGGACGTTTATACAGGTTACACTCGGTCATGGTGCGCAGTGATTAATGCTTCTTCCTCCGTATTTTGTCATCTTTGGTAATTGTCAACTGCATTTTAAGAAAGCATTTAATTACTTTAGACGACACTAATAAAGATAGTTTGTAGGCGAACCCTAATATACCTCTTTATAATATATCTATCTATCTATCTATCTATCTATCTATCCCGATCTCCAACCTTGTCAACCGAATGTTTCACTTATTGCAATGTAAATATGTCAATCAAACTAATTTGCCGTCGATGACGCCAACTGCCGCAATTACGCAATTACTGCAACATCAATGGAAACAAGTACAATTGAATATATTCTCACACAGTTTTAAGTAATATTATGCAATGCATGTAATGCTTAATTTAATTGTATTTTCTAAGTATAAATGAATGTAATTTGGAAAAATTGAAGAGAGAGTAAGAGTGATGTATAAAACGTTACAGTTTATTAAGAAATGTATTTGTATCTAGGTTCAAATATTCATGATTCATCCTAGTCGCTCTCTCTCTCTCTCTCTCTCTCTCTCTCATCTAATTCATTCCTCTCCAAGTATATAATTATATATTTGGAGAAGAATGCATTAGATAATATGTAAATGGGGATATAATTAAAATTTATATCGGATCGAGGGTAATTGGATTATAATTCACTATATCGGCTACTATGACGACGATCTTGTCTGGTTATATGATAAAGTCGCTGTTTGAGGACAATGATACTATATTTGTCGAAGCAGATGAGGATCTCTATCATACACCTCCCGATATAAAAGCATCAAACGAGCGAATTGACATCACTAATCGGCGCCCTAGTGATCGATGACCGTTCTCGTACTATAATGAAGACATAGAAATAGGAAAAAAATGTCTTTCTTTCTTAACATTTTTGGACTTATCTCCACTTCGAGGAATGAATACAATAGGATGTAGAGAAAACGAAGAAAGAGAAAAAAGAAAAAAACTACAGAGATTACGAGGAAACACCGGCAGTTACAGAAGGTATATCAAAAGAAGAAGAAGTGTTCAATCTCCTTCAATTTTCTTTATACTTTTCTGTGTCTTTATCGATGATATCCAAATATGGAAATTTCTCAATATCATGTGAGCTCATGGATATATTTGAAAGGAAGAACTGATATGGGTTCCTTACTGATGACTCTGAAGAGCTGAACTTCGTCATGAACATTGTATAGAACTCTATCCATATACACTATCTGAGTCAATGACGTTGTACCTACTATAATCCTCAGTACCTCATCCTCGCTTCTGATCGTACCCAAATTGATCCACTCCACGGATTCCTTCTCATTTTCTTCGTAATCCACATATAACAAGATTATGCATGAAGCAATTTTTGTTTTCTGTTTATACCTGCAGAGTGCAACTTCTTGTCGCAGCATCAATTTGAGACATGGAACAATTTCTAAAGACGATGTCTACCAGAAGACCGTACTTTGCTACTTTAGATGAAAGTTTTAAACCTGAATATATTTGAGGAAAATAATGATCGGGACATTTTTAGTTACTCCGACTGTAGGAACACTTAAACTCCAGCATGACTACCTTACCATCGATGATCGAGAATTCATCGGGATTTCATATAAATCCTGGTATGTCCTAAATACAAATTTCATCACCGAGTATTTTAACATCCATAGATTTTTTCAAGCAGTTCTTGTCTACGGGATCAAATGTCGTTCCCAATAAACATGTTAATGAGGATCTATAGTCCTCTATATACTGCCCTGTGCTCTTCTAATACAATTTTTTTAGCGTCAATTTGTCCACAAGAAGAGCAGGGATTAGATCCTATCACCTCTGCTATTTCCGGTCCACCTATGATTTTGGTGAGAAGATCGCTCCATTCTTTACGGTGGCCGTGAGAGAGACGATTTCCGTTATCTTTGTTCTTATTTTCGTAACAACCTTTTCCATCGTCTTCATTTTTGCATCCCTGATTTCCTTTGATCTCTCTAAGTCCGCTATCCTTGTTTCTCTGCGATTATTTCATCGACATCATCTCGAATCGATTTATGAGTATCGGCTAATCCTTTTTCCAGCGTGGATATCTTCTTTTCCGATTCTTCTATTTGAGATACCTTTCCTTCGATCTCTCTGATCTTACCTACTCTGTTCGTCGTAATGTCCTCTATCCCCTGATCTTGCCTGTTTTTGCAGCAATATCATCATCGATGGCCTTAATATATTCGACCTCCTTCTTCTTATCCTGATTCATTCTGACCACGACGTTCCGGTTGATATGATCAGCTATCGTGGTTTTATCTCCTATATCTCTTGTCTTAGCGACGATGTCATCTCCTCCTGCAGACGGTTGAGCGTTGATGGTATTCTCCAGCACGAAGATCTTCGTTTCGGTATCCTCAATCCGGTTTCTAATTTCCAGGATGAATCGTTGATTCTCAATTATCTGAGGGCCGAGAGCAGCAATCTCTTTCCTACACATCTGGACGACATGGTTGTATATGTAGCAAAATTGATTTAATTCTGGGCAATCCCATGTAATCGACCTTATAGTTTCTAGTCCACACCGTCTGACGGACACAGCAGAAGACTAGGACCTCTAGTAAATACAGCCAACTGTGGCCACGTTGACGTATCATAGTAACTGGCATAAGTAAACAGTTTTATGGCTGCTCGTTCCAGCCATACCTGATGAGCTTTCACCATATCGATTGATTTTCGTGTAGGGAATGTAAAAAATACAGTATCGACGGAGGAAGGAGTGAGATAAATCGTTCCTGTGGGTGTCTTATTGTATCGAGATAACCGGGATGGATTTCGGATTTATAATATAACACTTTTGATGGCGATACAACTACAATGTTTAATGATGAATGACTTGAATGAGAAAGGAATTATGATTAATACGTGAGTGTGTAAAATCCAAATATAGGACAAATTAACTTAATCCGGACGAACCTAATAATGCAACAAATGAAAATACAAATAAATGACTTTACACAGTACAATGACTAAGGTGAATGATCCATAGTAATTTCACACGACGAAAAAATAATGAGATTTACTCAAATAGTAAAAAGGAATTCACTCAAATAGTGACAAATGAGGTATTTTACTCAAACTGTAAAATGATGAAAACAAAAGGGACAGATATACGAAATATCTTTACTATCCCAAAACACTGGGTATTACAAATCCCAAAATTAGCCCACGGATCAAAGATTACATGTATGGAGTTACACACTCCGTCACCAACACACTTGGCAACCAGTCACACTGGTCAATCAAATAATCAGTATTCCAGGTAGTCACCGACGACCATTCAATTCCTTGGCTAATCAAGCAATCGGCGCCCAGCAACACCCGATAACCTGCTACTCGACCAGCAACACTGTTCACTCAGCTCTATGGCTGCTATGGTTCAGCTTTACAGCTGCTTAGGTCAACTTCTATGTTTAGCTCTACAGCTGGTACCACGTCGACTCCTATCAGCTCTACAGCTGCGACTCCGATTAGCTCTACAGCAGAAGATGTAAGTCTTTAAGTAGACTGCTCACTGACAAGACGTTCCTAATGTGTTGATTTAGTCTCAGGGTGAGGCATTTATACACAGACGATGCCGCCATACATCGTCTGTGTGCTGGAAGTATTCGGTTTTTCACATAGGATGAACCGAACTCACTGTTTCGATATATTGTACAACGTACATAAATCACCCTGGGGTATATTTGTACAAAACAAACGAAACCCTAGTACATGTATTTAATAAATAATAGGATTTATACAATTCCGTGACACTTATAATAAAAGGAAGAATCAAAACTGATTGTGTAGGTCCTAGCGTCATAATCTTGAGAGATACCAATGCCTAATCCATTTATGACACGTAGCGCATTACTGACAATACTTGGAACCGCTGAATTGTATAACAAGTAAGGTCCTGAGCGAGTATTTACTTCTTCTACGTCCACAACATTCATATTTTCGGCATCGCTGGCAAACATAGGTGTCTCTAACGAAATGATCTTATTATTTCCCATACTGAGATCACCACTCATTGTTCCTCTGTCAGAGGTAACGTGGCCACCTTATGGGTATATCCTGGATCAGCGATATTCATTTTCGTATCTTATCTTATCGTGGATGGACTTAACTCTTTAGTGGAGATAAGTCAGACATTTCTTCCGTGTCTTAGCATTATCGGACTTATCTCTACTACCAAATCAAAGGAATCTTCTTCTGGACTGCGAAAAGTAACTTGGCTTTATCCAGCGTGATATCATTACCATTATCGACATGAAATCATATCGTTAGTTCACGGATCATACCTTTTATCAGTGGATGATATGTATTATTTTCAATATCTACCGCGTGTCTGTTTCCGAACTGTTCCGTCGTCGTATTAATGGCGTCGACACACTTGGATCGCCGTTTTCTCCTCGTTTGATGCTCCAGTCGACTTTGGTAGAGTCAAAACTGTACCTATTACATATGCGATGATGTGCCATGAAGTCATAATGAGAATTATACTCACTCCAGTTGGAATCCGGAGGTATATATAGTAAAGTCACTTTCATCTCGTTGGGTATGCTCATGACGGTGTAAAACACATGATATCTCAGAGTAGATCAAGTCATGTTATTTCTTCTTGTAGAAAGATCATACTGGCTTATACCGCACGCTGTTGGGGCGCAGTATAAAGGAATATTAAATTGATTTTGGGAAGAGAAAACAATAATATCTCTATCGATTTAGGATATAACCACGATTCCACGACACGATTCGCCATGATAGAAAGCTGATCCGTGGTAACTCCTTTTTGAATACACGCTTCCTTCTGCGAGACCCACTACATCCATCCCTGTAGTTTAATATCCATCTGTTTTTGTAATTTTCAGTCATAAAGCATAATTGTTTAGAAGGATTTATCCACGTCATATTTCACTTAGGGATAAATGATCCGACAAAGCCTTTCTTTGTAAGGCACTTAGATCTGTTTTTGTATCTCGGGAAAGTATAAACGACGATCAGCAGAAGTAGCAAAGACAGGAGGGGTGTCTTTTTTTGTATAGGGCAACACACACATTTGGAACGGATCCATGTTTTGCCCAAGAGATAATGGACATCAGCTCGCTGCTTCGTCCGGCATCGATCAATGAACTCACCACATTCAGATGCTGTTCTATTCGATTAATCTCGCTTGCCAGAGGAGCTTTATCCCACACATGAGGAAACTTCCCTGTGAGATAAGTAAGAGAGAGTTCCTGGACCGAACCGATCCATCGCTAGCCTAGATTTTCTTAAAGAAAGATAGACAGCGACTGCGGTGTCTCCATCTTTAATAAAGATTATGCAAATTTATCGATCACGTAACCAAGGAGGTCGGTGGAGAAATAGCAGATAATGCTTAGAAAGAAAGAAAGTTCCGTCCTTCATCCTCTCACCTTTTCTTTCTCCTCGTGGTTCTTTTTCTCCTGAAGGATAACCATGCAGAGTAAGCCGTGATGACAGTGACTATAGCTATGATAATAGAGACTACAAGATTTCAGGCAATAAGACATACTAAATATTAATATATAGGAGTACAAAAAGCTCACCTCTTTTTACAAAAGAATGTGAACTTAAACCAGTCTCCCAACTGACAGAAATGTATCAAACCGCTGCATTTTTACGTGGTAAAATAGCTCAAACGAGCTGGGTTTCTCATTATGTGATGCCATTCCAACTCCAAATAAAACTTTTCTACGACGCCTGTATTCTACTTTTCCAAATCAAATAACAATAATATTGGGTCCCAAATACATTAAAGTAAATCTGAAACTTCTGCATTCAATTTTAGTCCCTTCAAATGAATATCCATCAACTGGAATGCATAGGTGAAACTGACACACTTTAACTGTAAACATTGAGTGGGTGATCAATGATGGTCTAAGCTAACCTGAGTTGAACTATGTGAAAATACAAGGTACTGCCATCGGACATTATGTGTTGCACAATGTCTGTATCAAATGTTGTGTTTATTAAGAAAGACAGTTGCTCTTTGATTTATAATTTGTAAAACAAATCTATTTTTAGCTCCTAATTTATGGAAACTAGCAAGGGACTATTTTTACGCGCAACAAATGAAAAAGGTGCAGAGTCAGAATGAACGAAATTATTTATTCTTGGTTCTCTCTAAACTATCTCCATTACAACAAGAAAACAATCATGTTAAACAGAATCTCAAATGAGCAATGATGTGATATTAAATTTATGAAACCCGTTGAAAAATGTCCAGCTTTTGCGAGACTTTGCGATTACAAATACTATCTACGTAGCATACAATAAAAATGTAAATATAAGATCATGAGAATAAAAATTATCTGAATTAGTGATTATAACTAATAATATTGGCGAATATGTTAAGGGACAAGCCCATCGACCGAGTCATTAAAAAAAGCGTCCGAACACAATTTGACCCATTTACTGTAATGTCTGTCTCGCTCTCTGAGTTTAAATATTTTGAAATATTTGCTTAACCTAATATTGCTTAACCTTTATTGTTATATTGATATGAGATCTAGATGTACAATGATGAGTACATAATCGAACATGCAGACTGTTTTCCTACGAAACGTTATATTTGCAAGAAACAAAATTACCAGGCTATATATGTAAAACGGTATACTTGGTGGCTACCTACGGTCATTTTGATCAAAATTAGAGCTATTAGATCTTGTACTTAACTCGGTACAAGAAAAGGGGTACAATTTCAAAAATAGTATATGGCATTATTTTACGCTCTGTTGTCTCCTGTTTTACGCGATTTAGGACTGAATGACGTATGGCTATCAGAGTTATGCCCCTTCGAATGATGTGCTTCACAAGATATAAATGATGAATATAACTATAGTCATCACTGCCAGCATTTTGTTGATATAAAAACAAATATATATATATATATATATATATATATATATATATATATATATATATATATATATATATATATATATATATATATATATATATATAAGTAAGAAGTGTAAACTGAAAGATCTGAAAACCCCATAAATCTTAATATCTTAATGTGATTCTATATTTAAATTAATTATATTTAAATCCCGTGGAAACTCTGAATAGTTATATCACTGTTTCATTCCATTTTGTTTATATAATTAATTAATATTAATTATTGAATACATTATTTCTTTACACTCCTTTCCTTTTCTATCATCCACTACCAACTACAACAAGATGAATTATTTGTACATATATTTGTACCTAATCTAACATATGTATTGTCGTATCTAATTTGGTCAAAAAAGTTTAATTTAATGTCCGCTATTTATTTCTATACTTTAACTGTGTAACTGATCTGATTTTATAAATGGTACTATTTTAGCATGATTTTATTGCTTAATATATATGACAACGAGAGTGAGAAGAGAGAATGACGAGTGGGAAACCAATAATCAGAGAACACGAACGCTTCTTTTGTGTTCGCTATTCTATATGCATTTTGCGTATCATCATTATATTTTAATATTATGATCAATAAGTCTGAATAGCAATAGTGCTTTCTCTCTCTCCCCCTCTGTATATCTATTATCTCTCTCTCTCTCTCTCTCTCTCTCTCTCTCTCTCTCTCTCTCTCTATATATATATATATATATATATATATATATATATATATATATATATATATAAACCAGCTAAATTCAGCAATAAACTGTCTAACAAACTGCATCGGTCCTAATATTTCGATTCATTTTTTTGTTCTGGTTGTGTTGGTTTTAACGTCACTTATAACATATTTTTGACTATATTATGTCGCAAGAAAGGAAGCCATGTACCCTTCCAAAGGATACACGAAGACAGCTGTCATAGGTTGGCTTGGGTGGGTATCGAACCCGAGGTATCATATTAAAGTTCAACGCCTTGGAAATTAAGCTACCGCGGATCACTTTTAATCTAGATGTATACCCCATTCCTTGGTAATGTCACGGTAACATAGTACTATTAGAACAGTGAAGATTGAATTCAATTGTATTCAGTATTATTTGTCATTTAAGTATATGAAAGAATTCCCGAGAGACCTGTGCACCTCTCTTATATAAAATATTGAAAACGAGACTCTAAATCGATAGACTGCGTTGCTTATACTCTATTTGTTCAATAAAATGCTTAAAATTTACATTACAGTCCATAGTAAATGTTCAGATTATCACAGTAACTTAACTGCTCACATATTCAAATAATTTGAAATGTAATCAATACTTTGTCCAAGTATATTTGCACGGCTATGGTAGTTAATATTATCTGATTTATGAATCAGACTGAATTGCTTTCGCACACAAAGGTAACTACATATATAAATACCCCCCCCCCACCTCTTGACAGTCGGAAGAAAGCATTGATTATTAAAAACGCGAAAGAAAAGGTACTCAGCGAATTCGTACATCTTGTCAGCATTATGTACGTGATATAAAGTAGAAAATGTCCTCATCTCCCTCCAAGCAAACTTCAATACATATCGACAATTTGAACGTTGAATAAAACATACATTATTAATTTGTTAGTCAAATCTGAAAAGGTTTATGCATTTGTTATTTGGGTTTTTTTGCACAGTAATATATGCCACACAAATGTTCTGTCAGTTTTTAATAGAATAGAATTGGTTTTTCTTTCTTTCACTTTAATGTATAGTGTACGTGTTTAGACATTTTCTCATACATCGAACATAAATAGTAATGCTTGTAAACTTCTCTCCAGACCTGGGAGTTTTAGAAATACAGATCAGTTATTCTTAATCATTAACAAAAAATTATGTAATCATTTTAATGTGGACGACTGATTTCTTCTAGTAAAACCGAGTTCTTATCCGGAAATGAAATGCATTGTCAAATAATTGCAACATTGGGATTGACATTGAAAAGTGTGTGTGTGTGTGTGTGTGTGTGTGTGTGTGTGTGTGTGTGTGAAAATTAAAAACATTAACTGATTAATTAATGGGGTGAATAATACAGGTAGAGCCGGCCTCACCGCTCCGGTGGCCTAGTGGTTAGAGCGTCCGCCTCGGATGCGGGAGGTCGTGGGTTCGATCCCTGGCCAAGTCATACCAGAGACTTAAAAAATGGTACTAACAGCTGCCTCGCTAGGCGTTCAGCATTAAGAGGTTAGTGTTAGGACTGGTCGGCCTGGTGTCAGGATAATGTGACTGGGTGGGACATAATGCTACATGTCTGCGGCATGATGCCCCAGTGCTAGACATCACTATAAACTGCCACATTGCAGACATCGTAGCGATATGACTGAAAAATTGTTAAAGCTACGTTAAAAATCAAAAATCACATCACATCACAGAGCCGGCCTTAGGCGCATTGGACCGATTTGGCCCAGTCTAGCCCAGCTCTCATAGAGACCCCACGCGTTAGTAATTACTAAACGTGTTTAAACGTTTATTTCCAAATCCCGTACTCATATCGGGCCCCGCCAAAATGATCCAAATTGGGCTCCACGTTTTCTAAGGCCGTTCCTGATTACAGATGGCTATTGATATATAAACAGTCCATAATATATGTTCATATGCAGAATAAACCAACTAACTGACGGACAGGCCGAGGAAACATCATCATATATAGACATGCATACTTAGCATGTTAATGCATGCAAACAGATTAAAACGAACCTTACTGTGTATAGGTGGCAAATAGAATTACGTTAATGCTGCTTTGTAGTTTGTTTTGTTTTTAAATTAGAAAGCTTGTTTGTTTAGTTACCGTTTGATATCAAACTTTTCCTATGGACAGTTTGGGTCATCTTTGGATGCCATTGGTCTTCAAGGCACTTCATTTTTAATAAACCCATGACTATTCAGCTAGCTGAAACATTATCTACTGTTCCACTATCTCATTGGATTCAGCTGAAATCTCTGATCCAATCAGAACAATTGTTACATTTATATAGTGTGCTTGTTAGGAATAATGATGGCAGCTGCCTCTGTAAACAACAAAACATGTTCCAAAATTGAATATCGTACAAAACCATTCTTTTGAAACAGGAATAATATGTCACATAGCGAACTCTCTCATTGGATAATTAATTTTCTTTGCTATGGACAGGGACTCTTTCGTCCGCAAGAGGACTCTTGTTTAAAACAGCGTTTCAGCCATCTAAATATGATAAGAGTTGATATGGTGTATGTGTGTTTTTGATTTTAATGTAGCTTTAACAATTTGAATCATATCTCAACGATGTCTGCAGTGTGGCAGTTTATAGGGATGTCTAGCACTGGGGCATCATGCTGTAGATATGTAGCACCATGTCCCACCCAGTCACATTATCCTGACATCAGGCCATCAAGTCCTAACACTAACATCTTATTGCTGAGCACCAAGCAAGACAACTGCTAGCGCCATTTTTATAAGTCTTTGGTATGACTCGGTCAGGGTTAGAACCCGCGATCTCCCGCATCCGAAATGGACGCTCTAACCACTTAGCCAAACGGAGCGGAGAACCACCGACCCACAAGAGGCTACTGGCAAGCTTTCTCACTTGCACAAACTCGATGCCACGCAGAGAGACGTGAGACGGCAGTGGTTTGTAACGGTGAGCGCTTGAGACCAATCCTCCCTACATGTTTGGTAATGCATTATTATATCTACAATAATAAATATATAATTTCAACTGTGATATAATAAGTTATAAATGTCATCAAATTTTCCTTTACCTATTATGACTAGCAAAATATATATATATGGTACATGTGCGACTTACATATAATTTTATTCACTCATCTTCTATGCCAAAATCCTGATCAATAATCTAATTAAATATGGACAGGTTTCAATTAAACGGTAAACTTCGATTGAATTATGTTGAGTATTTTATTCGGGAAGAAGGAATGTAAAGCTTTGTTATTTACGGCAGCCTCAGTTGTGGCCCGCTTGCAAAAAGTTCGATGCTTCCGACGATACGATGCTCTATGACAAATCTCAGTCTCGAATAGTCTTCGTGATTTGTGAGAAGGCGTTGAAAAAAACAAAAACCGACGAACTATGTGCGACCTACGAAGCACGATGGACGCAGGGCCATGCCACAAGTACAGTACGACAGGACGGAAGTGAGTGTACATATTAACCTCTTTTAGGTGAACATTACTCTGCCCGGTAAAACTACTTTGTTTGTGATGAAGGTTTATGCCAGTTTCCTTTATTATAACCTATGCATAAATGAAATACTAGAATTATGTGACTAATTATTTCTAAGTATTTTCAAGTTAAAATATCGACATCAGTTTAACAACAAGAATGATTCGTTCAGTGGAGAGACAAATCATAACTACAAGACACAACAATAGCAACATCTACAAAAGCAAAAAACAACAACAACAACAACAATAATAATAATAATAACAATAATAATAATAATAATAATAATAATAATAATAATAATAATAATTAATGAACAGTAACTGTACACGAATAACTAAGTTAGTTATAAAAGCTAATGTAACTCGAATATATAACATTATTCACTTCTTTATTTTGGAATTTGTTTTGTTTCATATTTAGTAATAACTGAGAAGGATCTAATTACTGTGAACCAATTGTCCTGTCTTCGAAGATATAATTTTCTTAGGCTATTAAAATCATTTTAACTTCAACGAACGAATTTTAGAATGAGTTATTAATCTCATCTAGGTAACGATGCGCAATTGAAATAAATATCAATAGCGGATTATACCAAAAGAAAATTTAACCAAGTTTTAGGTTCGTTTTATTTCAATGAATCACATAGTTTAATTGTTCTGTTTGCCTTTAGCAAATTTAATTTGCACATATGCTTTCCAGATGACAGTGTTTCTCAAAGAAGTCAGTGGTATTCGTTGTAATTTACGAGACTAATGCCTCGAGATCATGCAGTCACTAAAAATCTATATGAGCGTTTTAGATGCAAGAGCAGGCTAAACGTTTTTAAAACATACTTTCGATGTTCAAAAAACATTAAATATACAAAATTATATATTCCAACTAATAATAGAATATCAATTGTTAAAATGTCTCTTGTAATTGTGTCTTATCCTAATAAACTGTGCATTTCATTCCGCAAAAGAACAACACAACTACATATATGATTATAACATGTTTTGATTTTAGTGGGACAGTCGTCATTTTAATGTTGCGCTATTCATTTTAATCAGACTGAGCTTATCGACGTAGTTAGAAAATCCTTATACTTTGGTACGAACATACATCACAAGTGAATCTCTTAGGTTCAGGTTCATTGACTACAAACCCGCAGACAAGATTTGAAAAATAAACAACACTTTATTCATACATGAAACGAACTGACCATGAATATACGAATGCTTCTGATTCTTAAATTAATCTAATAATAACAACTACCAGTCAACGTTTATGAATGCAACATACATATGGAGAAGGTTGGATAATACCAGCCATCGCATGAATCAGTAAAACATCCCAGTTCCACCTTTAAGGTCTCACTGGACAGTTTATCTGGTGAATTTTCATCCGACAATGACCTATTGCAGAAAAATTAGAATAATTAAAACTGAAGATACAAATAAACACATATTAATGAATTTTGTAGAAAAGATGCATGTGAGATTTTGACTGCAGCAATCAGGTTAATTCCTAATGCAACTGGTGGCTTTTATATTGAACCAACACTGCCAGCAACCCCTCTTTTTTACATTAATTTTTGACAGCAAAGAGCTATTCTGAATATTTTACTGTGACAAGGCAGCTAAAAGAATCAGTATGTGCCTTATGAATGAATCAAGTTCACTAGTACTATAACAAATTAGCATACTTTTCATCACCCCTCAACCATCTATAATTTTAGATATTTACTTCTGTAGCAGACACATGTAAATACGTAAGTCAAGTCGGATGCTCATTCGCAGCCCAAGTTACGCATTTGATCTCCAGTGCTTGTCTAACTGTGACAGGCAGTCACCAACAAGCCAACCCATTTCCAAGCCTAACTCAAAGTAAATCTTAACCACATTACAGATTTAGCTTCTGTGTGAATTTATAAAAGTAGTGAATAGGGATACCCTAGCGACAATGGGAATTAGCATTACAGACCCCCCCCCCCCCCGGGACTGTTTAGCGACTATGTAAATTTAACATGGAGAAAAATCGTGGGACTGTTTAGCGACAAGGGAAATTAACATGGGAAATATATTTTGGGACTGTTGAGCGACAAGGGGAAATTAACATAGGAATAAATCGTGGGACTGTTGAGCGACAAGGGGAATTGAACATGGGAATATGGGACTGTATAGCGTCAAAGGGAATTTAAACAGGATGGGACTGTATAGCGTCAAGGGAAATTGAACATGGGAAAAATTGCTAGGTCACTCTAGGGACAAGGGGAATTGAACATGGGAATAGAGTGTGGGTGTGTCTAGGGACTAGGGGAATTTAACATATGGAAATTGAACATGGTGGGTCTGTATAGCGTCAAGGGGAATTGAACATGGTGGGATTGTCTAGGGACAATGATGGTAGAGGGTCAAACACAACAGAGACAGAGACATACATACACTAGTACAAGCGTGAGATTTATAAATAAAGCATTACCAAGACCTGAAATCTTGCTGGGGTGTTCAAAAATTTGCATAATTGTAATGATGCTATAAATAGCTATAATCAAGGAAATGCTCAACGACAAAATGGATGTGACTAAAAGTAACGCTAAAATGACTAAATTGTCCCAGAATCTAAAGGAAAATAAACATATCCCCGAAAATTAAGTTACAATGGTTTAGACTAAAATGGATAAAATTAGTAACTACTTACAATATCAACTTGTGTGACGATCATGGATAAATACCCATGTATCTATTTATAGCTATAATCAGCTAAAATTCATATGAAATCCCACTATCTATTTATACTACAACTTGTGGGTTATTCCTTTGGAAAACCCCACTATCTTTTTATAGCCTCAGCTTGAGTGACGTTCCTGTTTATGAACTCTAGTACATATGTATAGCTACAACCTGTGGAAATCTCCAAGTCCATATTTATAGTCTCGAAATTTCCAGCGTCAGTGACGTCACTGTACTGAACACAAGGGGATAAATGTCAACAGTGTTGCAAGTTGCTGACCTGAATACACGCTACTGCAGGTAGGTAGGTAGAGTGTATCTGATAGGGATAAAGTGAGTTTTATAGGGACAAACAGAGACCAATACACACACACACACACACACACACACACACACACACAACGTACGCGCAGACATACGCCCACACACACACACACACTCAATAAAAAGGATAAAATTAGTAACTACTTACAATATCAACTAGTGTGACGATCGTGGATAAATACCTATGTATCTATAATCACCTGAAATTCCTATGAAATCCCACTATCTATTTATACTACAACTTGTGGGTTATTCCTTTGGAAAATCCCACTATCTTTTTATAGCCTCAGCTAGAGTGACGTTCCTGTTTATGAATTCTAGTATATATGTATAGCTACAAAATGTGGAAATCCCCAAGTCGATATTTATAGTCTCAAAATTTCCAGCGTCAATGACGTCACTGTACTAAACACTAGGGGATAAATGGCAACAGTGTTGCAAGTGGCTGACCTGAATACGCGCTACTGTAGGTAGGTAGGTAGAGTGTATCTGATAGGGATAAAGTGAGTTTTATAGGGACAAACAGAGACCAATACACATAAACACACACACAACGTACGCGCGCAGACACACACGCACACACACACACACACACACACACAGAGGGAAGAGGAAAAAAACAAACCCCAAATATACTATCAACACAGAAGGGAGATAATACAAACCCCAAATAAACTATCCACACAAACGTACGCGAACGCATACAAACCCCAAATATACTATCCATATAAACGTACGCGAACGCATACAAATCCCAAATATACTATCCACACAAACGTACGCAAACGCATAAAAACCACAAATATACTATCCACACAACGTCGCTAACGCATACAAACCCCAAATATACTATCCACACTCGGGAGGAAGAAGAAAAAAACAACCAAATATACGATCTACACAACGTACGCGAACACACACACACACACACACACACACACACACACACACACACACACGCGCGCGCGCACACCACAGAAGGAAGAAGAAAACCATTATACACTATCCACACGGAGTGAAGAAATAACCGTTATTAATATTCTATCAACAGAGAGTGAAGAAAATAGCCCATTATATTCCTCAACACAGAGAGAAGAAGAAAAAGTTTTTTGAAAGCACCTAAGCCCTCACCTGCAGTGACCAACTCTGCCAAACACCTACACCCCACCCCCACTCCCAACACTACAAAACCCATTTAACCCGTTATTTTATGGCATCAGTGTGTGATTTAGCAAACATCAAGACACAAAATGATGGATGAATAGACTGACTATTGTTTACGGACTTGCATGCCTAAAGAGCGTGCGTGAAGGAAAACATCCTTCCATTTCAATTCTAACTAAAACATGATCCAGAGGGATAGAGAGAGGT
Source organism: Sinohyriopsis cumingii (assembly GCA_028554795.2). NCBI lineage: Eukaryota > Metazoa > Mollusca > Bivalvia > Unionida > Unionidae > Sinohyriopsis > Sinohyriopsis cumingii. The sequence continues at coordinate 87,700,211 of CM068828.1, read as the reverse complement.
GAAAGAGCACAATTTCATAAAGTGTGAGTAAAAACAAAACACGCCATCCTTATTATACAATGTCAAGACCAAGAGACACTTACGTTTTCTTTCTGGTCTATTCTCTTTTAGAAGGTAGTATGAAATTTCACATCAGGGCCAACGCATCGGCTCACATTGTCAAGTTTTCCATTTCCATGTCTTTACTGGCACAAGTTCTTCATCATCTTCAATTTCTTCTTCTTCTTCTGAATCCCTCTTCTCTGTTTCGTCTTGTTTCTGTTTCTTCTCTTTTCTCGTAGGGCACTCTGAATTCCAGTGTCCTTTCTCCTGACAACGATATTAGGTATCTTGACTTTTGTCTCTCTTTCTTAGACGAAGCAGGTATTCTGGAGACAAATACCCATTTACCTTTGCAGATATAGCAAACTTCATTAGCACACACTTTCGTATGACTCTCATCAAATCAACGACTAAAAGAGTAAGTTTTGTTGCCACTTTCGCATGTGAATTATGCTTTCGTATGACTTTTAGCAAATATTTGACCAGCAGGTCGATCTGTGCTGACTCTTCCATCTTCTTGATCGTTTGAGAGCGGAATGAATACTCTGACGCTAAGACACTCTCCTTATATACAGGGACCTGCTGCGTATGAAACCTAGTCAAATGTAATTTTGAAATAAGATGAAACGATTTCATTGAGGAAGTAAAAGGCAATGATGTACCGTATCGCCTCACACAAAACCTGAAGTGTTAGCTCAGATCCGTGTCAGCGATTTCGAAGACGACATAACTGAGCTTTCATCAATGCTCTCCATTTATGCCACAAAACCACGAGTCCTGATTCACGCCAAAAGAAATTTCGTTCGGTCCATAAAAAATAGTATCACATCTGAGAAACGCAAAAACGAACTTCCAGAAAACTGAGAACGACGGCTTACACCTACAACGTGAAATGTATGAGTTCAAGTAGTGCGTAAAACTTAGTCAAATTAAATTTTTATAGTCAAGACGAAACGATCTCTTTTCGAAGAAGAATGCAGACACCAAGCGACAATGGCGATCCGTGTCACACAACACTTTTCAAAATGTATATGATTAGAGGTTTGTTCTAGCGATCTGCACGGTTAAATTAAATGTTGATGTATTTTGCAATAAGACGGACACAATTTCCATGGGATCGCCCATAGGACCATTGTTCGTGCATTAGTTTAATTTTTTTAAATATTTTTTTTATATAAATCGCCTATAGGATAGACCCAATAAAGCATGGTCATTCTCGTCACTGTGTGAACAGCTACTCAAGTCAATTCGAAGTGAACGCGGTAAGAAAATAAGTATAGCCAATGAAATGGCTTACAACGGGTGATGCATTGTTTTGTTCTAGGACTGTGTGGCATAATAATCCCTATGTTCTTGCGTTGTTACCATTACAGTGCAGACAGACTGAAATGTGAACTTACAAGCCCTCTTTGTGTGTGTTGTACCATTTCTTCTTATCACATCAAAATACTGAGCGTCACAGTATTGGTTCGCGTTTTCAAGCTGACCATTTTTTTATATCTCACTTAAACATTTTAACATAAACACTCACACTCACATCGGTAGTGTCAGAACAGACGTGTTACAGTATTGAGAGGGCATGTTATCTTTTTTTTTCAAACTAATAAATTTGGGGTTTGTATGAAGTAAAGAACGGAAAGTACAGTGAAACTCAAGGATGATGACCCAATCTGTCTCTCTATTGATGCGTGTATTTACTTAAGAAGAAATATGACCTCTAAAACACAAAGAGATACGGCAAGCATGATTAGAATGAACATGATGTTTTCCTTCACGCCCGTGTAATTTAGAGTTTCAATCCTCTTTGAAGACAAACTTGGTCTCCTTTTGTAGGGCTTGAAATAATAAAAAACCTGAAAAAATCTTAAGCACTTTGCTATAGATAATTTCATCAACAGACTAAACAACATAAATACCGTTACAACACTAGAAAGCCTTAAATCTTCTATCAAAAAGAAATGCATCAAAAAATTAAAGATTAACGATAACTAACCAATCAAAACGAATTTAACAAAGGCAGTGACATGTGAAGAAATGTCTCTCACTTAGGAAAGGTGGGCGAATGTACTCTGTCAGGCACCATCAACTCGAAAAAAAATTATAAACAGAGAGAAACCTGAATTCAAAGTTCAGTTGTTTTTTTCTTCAAAATTGTTTCGTTTCTTTTTTCTTTTTTTGGAACAAATCTAAGCACTAATATAGAGTGGAAAAGGGAAAATGCACATACAAGCTTTGATATTTCTGAAAAAATGAGGGGATATTTCTAACGTTCATAACCACCTATGGACTTGGACTTGTCTGTGACTTATCCACAAAACAAGATGTACATATTTCTGGTCAAGCTGCAAGTGTGTGCGTGTTTTTGAAAATGGTAAAAATTGGATATACAATTTTCTCGTGACACTTATAAAGTGAAGAGTCTGTGCAAGTGTCAAAAGCCAAAGTCATATAAGTTTTGTATTTTGTACGGCTTGTAAAGATTTCCACTTTAGAAAATGTGAAGTATCACAAGTTATTATCACAAACAGAAGTGGAACATAGGGGCTTGCAAGAAAGAAAATAACCCAGACAGTTGGTGTCATCAAGAGTGCTAGAGACGGTACCCGAACTTGCTTGCTTGCTTACTTGAATTAAAGTGATTTTCGCTCTAATGGAGCATATATCACTGGTTTAATAACGCACCGCGTGATTTTTAATTACTCCTGGGGAAGGAAAGAGAGCCTCATCTCCCAGGCTTTTATGTACTCACAGACTACTTTTAAATTTAGCCACTCAGGTGTAGGACTAACTAGTCCTTAACAACCTGACTGAAAGGCTTTAAACATGAGTGGGAATAGTTTCACCACACACTCATTTTTCTGTCCGAGCGTGGTAAAGGAGGAAAAAGGTGCTCAGAAAGACAGCCATGGGTGTTAAGTACTCAACAAAACGCTAGCCAGTACTTATTGCAAATCAAGTTTCGTTTTTGCTAATGGACAGTAAAAAGTACCAATAATGTGTTAACCACTTGTGCAATTAGTTCAAATCTAACGAGTCTGTTAAATTTCCTACTTCCTAACATATCTATCTAATATTAGTATTTAGTGTACATAAAAATAGCCATACTGATCTTATTTAAATTATTATGTCTAAGAGACATATATCAGTTTGGCCACTGTTAGTTTTAAAAAGTTAAGTTTGTTGCGGTGTTCCAATGGGTCAAGTTTGTTTCGAGAATAGTTTAGTCAAGGAGGGATACCAAGCCAAATATGGTTCCCTATTTAATAAAAGCAATCTTTTGGAGCCCTAAAAAAGGCTGTTTTTTCTGTTAGAAGGTAACACGTCTCTCTTTTGCTTTCACGTTCTTTCCCGCACTCCTAGTCTCATGATTCTTGACATCAGGAAATGCGTAGCCATGATGGGCGGCAATGTAAGGAGCGGCTTCTACCAGTTGACTGAGGGGGTATCCAGTGTAGGTTTGTCTGTAGAATTGGGGAAGAACTCTGACCCTAATCCCCATTGAGAAGGTCTTGGTTTAAAGGTGTCTAGAGATTTGTAGGCAACGTATTGTATGGCTCTAATAAACTGCCCTGCTTTGTTAACGTCATACAATGCTTGACCTAGTCCCATTTCGGTGTACTTCTCAACGAGGGTCAGCGTCCCCCTCCTCCTCCTCAACCGCCTTAATTTCCTCTTCTGGTTCTGATACTAATTCTTTAGTTGACGTAGATAGTTTCAAATCCGCTGCTATGGTGTCTGTCGCTGTTATTGTTGTTGTGGTTGTTCTTTCAGCTGAGATTGCCTGTAGTATCGGAGTGAGAAAAGAACGTTGTTGTTGTTGTAGGGTTTAACGCCATTTTTCAGCACGCGATAGGCTATACATGGCGGCCAGTATTAATGGTGGAGGAAGAACCCGGGAAAACCCCGGAAAGAACCACCGACCCACGAGAAGCTACTGGCAAGCTTTCTCACATACCCACATTAGCCGAATCCGAGACTCGAACCCACGCAGGCAAAGGTGAGATGACAGTGATCCGTAACGGAGAACTCTTTAGACCACTCGGCCACTCGGGGCCCCAGAAAAGAACGTAGTGCATCCGATAATTACATCTGAGTTTGCCATACCGTTTGTCTAACATAATTGGCCCTTTGTTTTGCCACCACTCTTTCCGGGGCAGGTTGTTTGTTAGGTATAGTCGGCTGTTGACTAGATGTTATTTGTGTTCTCGAGGTGGGTGGAGTGCTAACTGGCTAGGTCTGCATTTCTTGCTCCCGCTACTGTTGCGTATATTTGTTCCCTCCACACCGAGTTCTGGACCTAATTCTTTTAATTTCGTTGTACCCGAACTTACATTATCCATATTATCACCAACAAAAAAAAAACGCACAAACCTAAAAGAAACACTCACTCACTTTTTTACAGGACATTACTATTTTTAAAATTTTGATAAGCGACGGAAACGAAGGACTTAGAGTCGCACTTTCTAACCAAGATAAAGAAATCATGTGCTGATAGACTCACTTCTGTATTTTTTCTTCTAACTGACTAACATATCATAGGCAATGGAATGTTATTTCTTTTCGAGAGTATGGGGTAGCCCTGAAATATTTTTTTTGGAACTTGAAGCTATGGCGATCGCTTAGGTTATAAGATGGCGGCCTCCTCTGACGACAGGCTTTCTCACAGGATAAGGTCTGCTTCTTCGGAAAAGAGAAGAAGAACTCTTTGGTGTTGATACAACTGTTGACAAAGCCTCTGTCAGGTTCATGCTGCTGCTGTTGCTGCTCTCTCTGCTGTTTATGAAGTCTGTACTTCTCCATCCATTCTTCTTTCTCCTTCTTGAATTCCTCCTTGAAGAGCTCTTCTTTCAGGTCTTCAGTGACTTTCAACATTATGATATTGTCTATCTCTTCAGGTCTCGGTATCAGACTTGTCATGACCCTATGCAAATTCACATAGGCTTCGTTCAACTTGGCTAATCTTGAGCACATATTCGTAGGAAGATAAGTTAACAATGGATGGGCAGACTGGAGACTACCCCGATTTTATGGTCAAAGCGCGGACATGAAGGAAAACATTACTACACGGTTTTCGAGCCGGAACCTTCAAATAGTGTTATGGGAGGGATAGAGAGAAGTCAAAGAGCATGAATCAACATTCTTATAGCCAAACAAACCACAAAGGCATTTTTTTCTTCAAAACACAACATTTTTTATTCAAAATCACTTAACACTAACCAACAACTCTAACATTTTTAACAATAATCCAACAATATAACATCAAACATTTTTTTCAAATCACAAACATTTTTTTCAACTAACACTCTACTTTAAACAGGGCTGACAACGTTGTGAATGAAATTGTGATTTCAGTTGTTGGAAGTCATTAGGCCATTGATGGACACTACGTTTCCTAGCTTGAGACAAAAGATAAGCATACTGGTCACAAAACCATCGATGTACTTTCCCATCGTTTCTAGAAGAATGACGAGGATCAAAATGAGTCACTAAATGTTCTAAAGAATAGCCCAGGCTGCAATGATGCAGAAAATACACACAGTACTGTCCACACACCAAGGAATATGTGCCTTGCTATTTCTCATTATTGAATCGTGTGGTCTGAGCATTTCTTCTCATAAAGTCAATGATATCGTCTTCCAAAGTGGGCAGTCCATAGGAATCAAAATATTCCACACATCCTTCTTGAGGAAAGTAGACGGCTACCCAGTGGGTTCCTGGGAGATGACTGTCGTCCGTGTTGATCACATAAGCTTGATGGTTTTGAGGTGTGCAATGAGGGAGTTCATCTTTAGCACAGACGACAGGATTACAAGAAGCAGTGTACAAACTGTGGTTCAAAAGGTAATAAAGTTCTCAGGTATCCATTTTTTGTTTTTTTTTCTTCTTCACAGGTAATGATAAGTGATCAATTCGATCCTGACTTTTTGCTTGAAAATGTCTGACAAGTAACCGTTTCTTCGCCTTGTCTCCCAACTCTGATCCAACAGAGCTTCGATGCGATGGATCTCTTGAGTTCTTAATGGAGGACAATAATGTTCACGCAAGCCTTTATACCACTGTTGTAACACGTCTTCTTCCGAGATGAGACTCCAAGCTTCGTCCAGATATTCGTCCAATTTTTCTTCTTGACTCAGCATCAGGCATTTATCGTGTTGAATTTGACTGGGATGATCGTTATGACATCCATAGCAATCTTTCTTGATCAATTCCTTAATTTTTTTCTGTCAAGACTATAGCATAACAGGAAACTAAATGTGATTCTTGTTCTGGCCATCTAGACTTCATCATGATGATTTCTTCGTCTTTGTCTTGGGGTTCTCCTTCCTCAGGATCTTCACATTCCATGTCCAAAGAATCCCTACTATACAAACATTGATAAAAGTCTTCCATGACTTCTAATAGTCTAGAATGACTTCTCTCAAACTGTTGGTTTATATCGTATTGTCCAATTCAGCATACAGGATGACGTTCACCGTATTATCTGCGCGTAGATTTTCTGCAAACTGAAATTCCACACGCATCTGGCCGGATTTTATAGGGTGAAAATGTCCCTCCTCGCTGTCTTGACTTACAATTCGTTAGAGAACCGTTTTCGAAAATGGAGTTTCACTGTAACTTTCCCTTTGGAGAATGGAATATTTTGTCGCAGATCTCCTTTTATAGCAATGTTGACGGTGTCTAAATACGACTTACTGACGGGCAAATAGTGAGGATGTACAAATTCACGGTGTACGTGATAGGTGTTTGCACCTTCCTGGTCATTGTTTGTGGTACTATCCACTTTGAAAGGAATGACACGCAGTAACGGAACAGAGGTGTGTCCCACCACGTTGTACTCCACCACATCGGAATACACAAAGATCAAATTAAGTCCTTGGTTCAGTTCTACCGGGTTTCCAAAAGCTCTGTAAAAATCCATATCACTTTTGATCTTGGAGCTCATATTGTTTGCGACCATTTCTGCATGTCCACCCAAAATTTCAAACAAACTACCATTGAACCTGAGGGACAATGTGTCCGTATCTTGAAATTTGATCACGAGACGATGAGCCACTTTATGGTACTCAATCTTCACACTTTTTTTGGCTCTGTCCAGTGCTTTGCCAAAGGCTAAGTTGAACCTGTCTGCAATAGTGTCCACCAAATGTTCACCACTAAAATAATAACCTGAAGGAATTTTCAAGGTGTAGATAATGAAGGCTGGATTGCTGGCTGGTCTTGTGTCCCCTAAAAACCCGATTTTGTTGATTTCTTCCTCCAATTGGGCATTCAGGATTTCCACCTCGAAAGTTTTTTGCTTTTCGGTGATGTTTTTGATTTGTGTTGGGTGAATGATTTCCACTAAAGCCACTTCCCAATGGGCTTCGTGATCTAACTGGATGGTCTGAGGTAATTTGACCGTGTAACAGCACAACGTGTTCTTGGGAAACACCTCCATGGAACTGTCACTGGGTAAGGTTAAGTAAAATTGGTTGTTATTGCTCATAATTCCAGAGTTTTGTGGCTCTCCGAGGCGATACTGGAAGTTAGAGGAGTGTCTCCGCCCAAAATGGGATTGTTGTTGGAGTGGTGACTGGCACTGACACTGGACACAAGGTTCCCGTTGTTCCCGTTCGAGGAGAATTTCAGGGAGGGATTAGGAAGCAGGTAACCGATGTAACTGCTCAATACAATGGTCCACAAGTGTTTGTCTCCTTGTTGCAAACTCAAATTGCAATGGCTGCACCGATGACACAATACACCACGAAGGTTTGGCAGAAAAAGACGATTTGCGTTTTAGGCACACGTTTTCCATACCACACCCACAAGGGTTGTGTTTGTAAATCTTGCAGAGAAGAACTGGGTGAAGGAGTGATAGCAGTAGCTGAATCTGTGTGAAAGGGCATGATGGTCACTTCTTTTTAAAGTGCGAAGCGTCGATGCAAGAATGAAAACTGGGTTGATATCCTTTCCAACGTACTTTGACTTCTTTGACACGTCGTTTGCCCACTTTACGGTTTCTGCGTTTGACAATGCCTTTGATGTCGTACACGTCGTCTTTTTTGGTGACACGACTTGATTTGAAATAAGTACGGGATAGCGTTTTGTTGAGTACTTAACACCCATGGCTGTCTTTTTGAGCACCTTTTTCCTCCTTTACCACGCTCGGACAGAAAAATGAGTGTGTGGTGAGACTATTCCCACTCATGTTTAAAGCCTTTCAGTCAGGTTGTTAAGGATTAATTAGTCCTACACCTGAGTGGCTAAATTTAAAAGTAGTCTGTGAGTACATAAAAGCCTGGGAGATGAGGCTCTCTTTCCTTCCCCAGGAGTAATTAAAAATCACGCGGTGCGTTATTAAACCAGTGATACATGCTCCATTAGAGCGAAAATCACTTTAATTCAAGTAAGCAAGCAAGCAAGTTCGGGTACCGTCTCTAGCACTCTTGATGACACCAACTGTCTGGGTTATTTTCTTTCTTGCAAGCCCCTATGTTCCACTTCTGTTTGTGATAATAACTTGTGATACTTCACATTTTCTAAAGTGGAAATCTTTACAAGCCGTACAAAATACAAAACTTATATGACTTTGGCTTTTGACACTTGCACAGACTCTTCACTTTATAAGTGTCACGAGAAAATTGTATATCCAATTTTTACCATTTTCAAAAACACGCACACACTTGCAGCTTGACCAGAAATATGTACATCTTGTTTTGTGGATAAGTCACAGACAAGTCCAAGTCCATAGGTGGTTATGAACGTTAGAAATATCCCCTCATTTTTTCAGAAATATCAAAGCTTGTATGTGCATTTTCCCTTTTCCACTCTATATTAGTGCTTAGATTTGTTCCAAAAAAAGAAAAAAGAAACGAAACAATTTTGAAGAAAAAACAACTGAATTTTGAATTCAGGTTTCTCTCTGTTTATAATTTTTTTTCGAGTTGATGGTGCCTGACAGAGTACATTCGCCCACCTTTCCTAAGTGAGAGACATTTCTTCACATGTCACTGCCTTTGTTAAATTCGTTTTGATTGGTTAGTTATCGTTAATCTTTAATTTTTTGATGCATTTCTTTTTGATAGAAGATTTAAGGCTTTCTAGTGTTGTAACGGTATTTATGTTGTTTAGTCTGTTGATGAAATTATCTATAGCAAAGTGCTTAAGATTTTTTCAGGTTTTTTATTATTTCAAGCCCTACAAAAGGAGACCAAGTTCGTCTTCAAAGAGGATTGAAACTCTAAATTACACGGGCGTGAAGGAAAACATCGTCATGTTCATTCTAATCATGCTTGCCGTATCTCTTTGTGTTTTAGAGGTCATATTTCTTCTTAAGTAAATACACGCATCAATAGAGAGACAGATTGGGTCATCATCCTTGAGTTTCACTGTACTTTCGGTTCTTTACTTCATACAAACCCCAAATTTATCAGTTTGAAAAAAAAAAAAGATAACATGCCCCTCAATACTGTAACACGTCTGTTCTGACTCTACCGATGTGAGTGTGAGTGTTTATGTTAAAATGTTTAAGTGAGATATAAAAAAATGGTCAGCTTGAAAACGCGAACCAATACTGCGACGCTCAGTATTTTGATGTGGTAAGAAGAAATGGTACAACACACACAAAGAGGGCTTGTAAGTTCACATTTCAGTCTGTCTGCACTGTAATGGTAACAACGCAAGAACATAGGGATTATTATGCCACACAGTCCTAGAACAAAACAATGCATCACCCGTTGTAAGCCATTTCATTGGCTATACTTATTTTCTTACCGCGTTCACTTCGAATTGACTTGAGTAGCTGTTCACACAGTGACGAGAATGACCATGCTTTATTGGGTCTATCCTATAGGCGATTTATATAAAAAAAATATTTAAAAAAATTAAACTAATGCACGAACAATGGTCCTATGGGCGATCCCATGGAAATTGTGTCCGTCTTATTGCAAAATACATCAACATTTAATTTAACCGTGCAGATCGCTAGAACAAACCTCTAATCATATACATTTTGAAAAGTGTTGTGTGACACGGATCGCCATTGTCGCTTGGTGTCTGCATTCTTCTTCGAAAAGAGATCGTTTCGTCTTGACTATAAAAATTTAATTTGACTAAGTTTTACGCACTACTTGAACTCATACATTTCACGTTGTAGGTGTAAGCCGTCGTTCTCAGTTTTCTGGAAGTTCGTTTTTGCGTTTCTCAGATGTGATACTATTTTTTATGGACCGAACGAAATTTCTTTTGGCGTGAATCAGGACTCGTGGTTTTGTGGCATAAATGGAGAGCATTGATGAAAGCTCAGTTATGTCGTCTTCGAAATCGCTGACACGGATCTGAGCTAACACTTCAGGTTTTGTGTGAGGCGATACGGTACATCATTGCCTTTTACTTCCTCAATGAAATCGTTTCATCTTATTTCAAAATTACATTTGACTAGGTTTCATACGCAGCAGGTCCCTGTATATAAGGAGAGTGTCTTAGCGTCAGAGTATTCATTCCGCTCTCAAACGATCAAGAAGATGGAAGAGTCAGCACAGATCGACCTGCTGGTCAAATATTTGCTAAAAGTCATACGAAAGCATAATTCACATGCGAAAGTGGCAACAAAACTTACTCTTTTAGTCGTTGATTTGATGAGAGTCATACGAAAGTGTGTGCTAATGAAGTTTGCTATATCTGCAAAGGTAAATGGGTATTTGTCTCCAGAATACCTGCTTCGTCTAAGAAAGAGAGACAAAAGTCAAGATACCTAATATCGTTGTCAGGAGAAAGGACACTGGAATTCAGAGTGCCCTACGAGAAAAGAGAAGAAACAGAAACAAGACGAAACAGAGAAGAGGGATTCAGAAGAAGAAGAAGAAATTGAAGATGATGAAGAACTTGTGCCAGTAAAGACATGGAAATGGAAAACTTGACAATGTGAGCCGATGCGTTGGCCCTGATGTGAAATTTCATACTACCTTCTAAAAGAGAATAGACCAGAAAGAAAACGTAAGTGTCTCTTGGTCTTGACATTGTATAATAAGGATGGCGTGTTTTGTTTTTACTCACACTTTATGAAATTGTGCTCTTTCACCTCTCTCTATCCCTCTGGATCATGTTTTAGTTAGAATTGAAATGGAAGGATGTTTTCCTTCACGCACGCTCTTTAGGCATGCAAGTCCGTAAACAATAGTCAGTCTATTCATCCATCATTTTGTGTCTTGATGTTTGCTAAATCACACACTGATGCCATAAAATAACGGGTTAAATGAGTTTTGTAGTGTTGGGAGTGGGGGTGGGGTGTAGGTGTTTGGCAGAGTTGGTCATTGCAGGTGAGGGCTTAGGTGCTTTCAAAAAACTTTTTCTTCTTCACTCTGTGTTGAGGAATATAATGGGTTATTTTCTTCACTCTCTGTTGATAGTATATATAAAGGGTTATTTCTTCACTCCGTGTGGATAGTATATAATGGTTTTCTTCTTCCCTCTGTGGTGTGCGTGTGTGTGTGTGTGTGTGTGTGTGTGTGTGTTCGCGTACGTTGTGTAGATCGTATATTTGGTTGTTTTTTTCTTCTTCCTCCCGAGTGTGGATAGTATATTTGGGGTTTGTATGCGTTAGCGACGTTGTGTGGATAGTATATTTGTGGTTTTTATGCGTTTGCGTACGTTTGTGTGGATAGTATATTTGGGATTTGTATTCGCTCGCGTACGTTTATATGGATAGTATATTTGGGGTTTGTATACGTTCGCGTACGTTTGTGTGGATAGTTTATTTGGGGTTTGTATTATCTCCCTTCTGTGTTGATAGTATATTTGGGGTTTGTTTTTTCCTCTTCCCTCTGTGTGTGTGTGTGTGTGTGTGTGTGTGTGTGCGTGTGTCTGCGCGCGTACGTTGTGTGTGTGTTTGTGTATGTGTATTGGTCTCTGTTTGTCCCTATAAAACTCACTTTATCCCTATCAGATACACTCTACCTACCTACCTAAAGTAGCGCGTATTCAGGTCAGCCACTGGCAACACTGTTGCCATTTATCCCCTAGTGTTTAGTACAGTGACGTCACTGACGCTGGAAATTTTGAGACTATAAATATCGACTTGGGGATTTCCACATTTTGTAGCTATGCATATATACTAGAGTTCATAAACAGGAACGTCACTCAAGCTGAGGCTATAAAAAGATAGTGGGATTTTCCAAAGGAATAACCCTCAAGTTGGAGCTATAAATAGATAGTGGGATTTCATAGGAATTTCAGGTGATTATAGATACATAGGTATTTATCCACGATCGTCACACAAGTTGATGTTGTAAGTAGTTACTAATTTTATCCATTTTATTGTGTGTGTGTGTGTGTGTGTGTGTGTGTGCGTATGTCTGCGCGCGTACGTTGTGTGTGTGTGTGTGTGTGTGTGTGTGTGTATTGGTCTCTGTTTGTCCCTATAAAACTCACTTTATCCGTATCAGATACACTCTACCTACCTACCTGCAGTAGCGTGTATTCAGGTGAATTTTAGCTGATTATAGCTATAAATAGATGCATGGGTGTTTATCCACGATCGTCACACAAGTTGATATTGTAAGTAGTTACTAATTTTATCCATTTTAGTCTAAACCATTGTAACTTAATTTTCGGGGATATGTTTATTTTCCTTTAGATTCTGGGACAATTTAGTCATTTTAGCGTTACTTTTAGTCACATCCATTTTGTCGTTGAGCATTTCCTTGATTATAGCTATTTATAGCATCATTACAATTATGCAAATTTTTGAACACCCCAGCAAGATTTCAGGTCTTGGTAATGCTTTATATATAAATCTCACGCTTGTACTAGTGTATGTATGTCTCTGTCTCTGTTGTGTTTGACCCTCTACCAACATTGTCCCTAGACAATCCCACCATGTTCAATTCCCCTTGACGCTATACAGACCCACCATGTTCAATTTCCATATGTTAAATTCCCCTAGTCCCTAGACACACCCACACTCTATTCCCATGTTCAATTCCCCTTGTCCCTAGAGTGACCCAGCAATTTTTCCCATGTTCAATTTCCCTTGACGCTGTACAGTCCCACCCTGTTTAAATTCCCTTGACGCTATACAGACCCATATTCTCATGTTCAATTCCCCTTGTCGCTCAACAGTCCCACGATTTATTCCCATGTTAATTTCCCCTTGTCGCTCAACTGTCCCAAAATCTATTCCCCATGTTAATTTCCCTTGTCGCTAAACAGTCCCACGATTTTTCTCCATGTTAAATTTACATAGTCGCTAAACAGTCCCGGGTGTGTGTGTCTGTAATGCTAATTCCCATTGTCGCTAGGGTATCCCTATTCACTACTTATGAATGCTAGGCTTGTGATAATTAAGTCCATGCCTTCTACTTTAAGAATTAGGGAGGTGTCAAAATATGAAACTATCCAGTGAAACATGGCGGAGTTACCTCCCATATAGAAACCAGCCGCAAAATTATACGTTTCATCAACTTTGTATTCCCCATTAACAACAATGCCCGCAAGAAGGTGAGAATTGGAGACATCAGTCCTTCAAGCAGCAGTCCAAGTGCAGAAATAGGTCCCTGTGACCAGATCGGTAAATGTTCCAGTGATTGCTGAATACCTATTCTCCTCTTTAGTCACAATTCAGTCAAAAACACCTTTTGGTTAATTCCTATGTGAGTTTGAGCTGAGATGGGTTGTGGGACTGCAAACAAAAAGTAAAATATAAATTAACATTAGTATAGTGTTTATATCAGCTCCCCGCTAATTCAATTGTGTGACCACGGTAAATTAAATTGTGAACTCTTCAATCAAAACATATCAAAAGTTTCACAAAACAACTGGGTCAGCACTTCATGGTGTAGAGATAGTCCTTGTAACACTATACACATACTACCATTTTAATATATTTCTCAGTACTTATGGTGACATTTAAAATTAATTATCGACTTAACTTGTTCATTCAATAAAACAATGGTAAATGAAAGACATATTTCTTGGGGGTGGGAGTGTATTCGCGTATAATGATAACCCACTCCGGTTTGTCAATTTTCCGTCTTAACTGGAGCAATAGTGCAATACATAACATCTAGGGCATACATAATCTGTTAAATTACCTTTTATGTTGTTATCAGGGTTCCAATTAGGAATTTTCTAAAAATTGCGACACAATTTGTTTAACAAACGTTGAAACGTTTAATAACAGTCTTTAGACATTTTGACATTGTACTGATTTTTTATGAATCTTGTGTTAACTCAACCGCTTCTGTGGCCTAGTGGTTAGAGCGTCCGCCTCGGAAGCGGGAGGTCGTGGGTTCGATCCCCGGCCGAATCATACCAAAGACTTACAAAAATGGTACTAACAGCTGCCTCGCTTGGCGCTCAGCATTAAGAGGTTAGTGTTAGGACTGGTCGGCCCGGTGTCAGGATAATGTGACTGGGTGGGACATCATGCTACATGTCTGCAGCATGATGCCCCAGTGCTAGACATCACTATAAACTGCCACATTGCAGACATCGTAGCGATATGACTGAAAAATTGTTAAAGCTACGTTAAAAATCCAAATCACATCACATCACTTATTTTATTATCGTCAGTTTCATAGAGTTGATGTCTGTACCGATCATATTCTTCTTAACAAGTTTACTTGACAACGGTAAAGAGTGTCTTACTGTATCTCTTGACCATCTCTAATATTAATCATGCTATAGTATTCATCTATTTTTTTTATTTATCATATTTTAAGTTTCACTATACTTAAATTTATAACACTTTCAAGGCCATTCAAAATTAACGATGGCTGTCTGATTCATCAGCAATTTCGATTTTACTTCTGGCGATTTTCTATTCCAATACAGTAATTTTCATTTCTAACATATTTTAGCCCTTGTAAGCATTTCCGCTCAATATGACAGATTGACTTAAAATAGCATCAATTGTATTTTTATCTTCGTCAAGAGTATTTGGCTTTTCGGAGACACAGATTGATGCCATTAACTAGTCTGGTGAGTTGCGTTGATAATGTTAATTCGAGGAGACTAAATTCGATTTGGTGATATATTGAAAGACGAAAATTAGTAATCTGTCTGCCTGGATGTGCAAATGCTTAGAATGTTCGAAACCACTGTTTCAAGATTTCTTCCGATATGGTATTCATACTGGATTGAAAAGAATACTCATAAATATTACACGTGTGTGCGTCTAATATTATGCATTATCTCTCTCCGTTCGCCTTTCATTTTCCTCTCCCTGAATTTAGATTTCCATCATTTGCTTTGAAAGAGGCAGCTTTATTAATTCCGATTCCATCTGTTGTTTGGATGTAATATCTTTAATTTCCTATCAAATTCAGATACAGGCGTACTAATCACCCTGAAAACATTATTATCCAAAATTTCCTTTCCCACCAAACTGAATGAAATGTTTTATCTCTTGCTTTGCTAAAGATACTTTTGCTTCTGGAAGATCATAATTATTGGCAAACTCAAGTAGTTCGACCTTTTTATAGACTTTAACCCCTTCTGGATCGGATTTGAAACAAAGTTCTCGATATCAGATCATATTTTGATCAAAATTAGTTGTCGGTTCCTTATGTTGAAATATCTTTATGTGCAATGTGCTGTCGTATATGCATCGTTTCTACTTTTTTAATTGTCTACCTATTTATTTCAGTGTTGTAGCTGCCTGTTTGCTAGATTACTAATTATTTTTATTGTTTATGCTATCAATCGTTAAAAAGCATCTCTTAAATCTAATACGCGTTCCTAGCACTCATAAACACACACGCACACACACACACACACACACACACACACACACACACACACACACACACTTCTAGAAGAAGACGGAAAATACATATTGCTAGATGTGCCCGACAGAAAAATATTTACTTTCGGCGGGTTCGAATCAACACGAAGATTTCTGATTTTGTCAGTCTGACATGAGTCCAAATGAACTAATCAAAATAACTTAGATCGGTGTCTCAGCATGAACATTTCAGCCGCCATTATACCATCGTCATTGAAATGCCAATACATTTCCCGTTCGCATACCGTTCTAAGATACTTTGTCTAGTACATTCTCAAATTATATCATTTGTTCCAAAGAGAAACGAGATTTGTTCCTGTTGATTAGACCCTGATAAACCACATTTTATTCCTGTCATTCACGTTTTGCCATATTTCTTGTGGATATGCTTGCAGAAAGTCACTTGGAATAACTTGAAATTTTAACAGGACACATAACTGCTCCTCACTATAAATTAGAGAATGAATATCAAGCTGTAAATCATTAACACCTTTATTACAAAAGATCATATTGATTTTTAATTTCCTATTTTAAGATCTAACTAATCTGATTATGGAAGTCTAATGCTTCTAAAGCAGCCTAAACAACTACATAGAATACAAAAAAAAAAATACAAACAAAACAACCCACAACCACAACAAAACAGAACAAACAAAACAACCAGCACACAAATAATAAAAACAAGACGATATCATTACAAAGCAAGATACTAATTTCCTCCCGTATCTAAATTCTTTGGGAAGCCCACAACTGGTCAGATAAAGAATTTCTTCAGCTACAATAATATTCGAAAAATACAATTCGACATAGTTAGATATTTTTAGGATTGAGTTGCCACCAAAACAATGAAACTAATTACTCTTTTTACTCTACAGTATTTCAATCAAGATAACTTCATACTTTATCTTTGACCAATAGACACTCGCCAATGTTTTCAGCACGCCATATCGACGCACATTCCTACCTACACAATTCTTACACACCATTATTGGACGAGCTGTGTCAGTGAAATATTAACCATATATCATATATGTTCGTGTGTGCTCTTATACTTATTTTCCAGGCTGAACCCGAAACCAGTGATCTGCACTTTCGCATCATTTATGCATTGACTTAATAAACATTAAATCTAGCTGCGCGGATGACAGACATTGTTAGTAGAAAAATAAAACATGTTATCTTGCTGTAATAAATAATATTTATTCAACACGATATAAATTACGATACACGCAACGGAATTTCTCAACACGTATGCGCCCACAAATACCAGTCTGTTCTCGTTTGTGTATAGATCAAAATATGGTCCAGAGGCTGAACAATTTCACATAATTTCCTTCGCAAGATCAGATAGTGGTTTTATTACTGAAAGTGTCAGACAGTGTGCTGAACAAATTCGTACAATGGTTATTTATCCACAGATATTAGATATTATAAGTTGGCTATCATATAAGACATTGATTAGTTTTCCGGCAGCTGATCATTCAATACTGGAATAAACTGCATGCATTGCTCACCAGCCGGTTGGTTTTTTAAAGCCACTTGTCCAGAACAAGTAACATTAGATAAAATGCCCTTTCCTGGCTACTTTTCGTTTTGTGCGATTTGTTTACTTCTTTTTTTTTTTTTCTTCTTTCGTTGTGGGTGTCTTATGCTTACGATATTATCTAATAGCAAAATATATTGTATTTTTCATTACCAGGTACTTGAGGATAAACTTCAATGTAACGGGACTGATCATTTAATTTTGGGGGAGGTAGGGAGTAACTTGAGGTCAACGATAGATTTTGATTCTTCTTCTGGCCAGGATATTTATTTATGTTGTACATCAAGATAATTGTTTTAACAAATTACTAAAATGAATGCGATATGTTTTTCTGTAAATCCAAACAATAATATTAATTTGTTCAAGCTATTTGCTACTTTCAAATAAATCCCAGTCATTTCCACTCTACAACAGCACAATAACCAACTTAATGGTCCGTCAGTGATGTCTGAAAATCATTTATGTGTGACGTGCTATGGTACACACACACACACACACACACACACACACACGCACACACAGATATATATGAATTTCTAATTTTAAAATTACCAACCTGTTTATTTCACTGTTATATTTGCCAGAATAACATTTATTTGAAATATTCATATTATCAATGGTTACATAGCGTTTCTAAAATCAGGTGGAAGATCCTAGTAATCCTAATCAGACACACACACATCTTCGAGAAGCAGAAAATACTTATTGCTAAATGTGGCTGAGAGGAAAATATTTACTTTAGGCAGGTTCAAATTTACCCGAAAATGTCACATTTTGTTACATCTGATGAGATTCAAATATCTACTAAACAAAATATCTTAGATCGGTATGCCATCATGAAAATGACTATTATGTCCGCTTCTAAGATATATTGTCTTGCACATTCTCAAACTATCAGATGTTCCAAAAAGAAATCAGATATTTTCCGGTAGATAAGAGCATGATGAACCACGATGTTATCCTGTCATCCACCTTTTGCCATATTGGTTTTGAGGATCCTTTCAAAAAGTTACAAGGAATAACTTGCAATTTTAACAGGACAATTACTGTTTCCTCAATATACGGGAGAGAACGCATATCGAGCTGTGATTTATTATTGACTTTATTACATGAAAGCACATTGATTTGTAACTGCTTTTCATAATCTGTCTAAACTAATTATAGAAGTTGAATGCATCTAAATCAGCGTACAATCTACATAGTTAAAAAGACAATACAAACAGACAAAAACAAAACATAACGATATCATAACTAAGTAACATACTGCATCCCTTCCTCACTCTAAAAGCTTTAGAAAACTCACAATTGCTCAGATAAAAGGATTTGCTCAGATACAATAATACTCAAAAACTTGAACTGGTGATAACATACATAGTTTAGAATTTTGTTTCCAGCATTAAAGCAAACTGATTAGTGATTTGGTGTTCTGTATTGTATTCTAATCAAGACAAAATAAATTCATTCTTTATCTGCAACCTAAGATCTCTCACCAAAAGGTTTGGAAACTTAAATTTCAGCACACCATATCGATGCACAGCCGTACCCACACAATTGTTACACGGTATTATTGGACGAGGTTTTCCTGTGTAGCCGTAACCATGTATTTTATATATATATATATATATATATATATATATATATATATATATATATATATATATATATATATATGTATATGTATATATATATATATATATATATATATATATATATATATATATATATGCTAATACTTTTTTAATTTTCCGAGCTGCTTCCGAAACCAAATATGCAGAAGGGAAAACAGTTTCTGATTAGAAGAATAATACATGCTCTCTTGCTCTGATACATGTTATTTATTCAGAAAAATATAAACAAAGATACATGCAGAGGGGATTTCTCGACTCCTCTGCATTCACAGTAGCAAGTGTTATAGATCAAAATATGGTCCAGGATCGGAGCAATTTTAAATAGTTACCTTCCCGAGATCCAGTTGTTGCTCTATTCCTCAACAATGTTAGACTGATTACTGAATAATTTGCTGAAATGGCTACTTATCAATAGGTGCTAGAAGTTTTCTACCTGGCAAGATGCTCATTCATTTTGCATCAGCTGATCCGGAGCTCTGCAGAAGAAAAAGAATTTTTAAAGCAAAGCTAAGGTACCTGACTGGAAAATTCACTAGGGAAAATTGCATCTGCAAAGAAGCTTTTGGTGATCTTTATATAAGAAGTGACCATACATTTATATAGTTTATTATTTTTATTTAATATTGCAATCAACTTTCCTCGTATCACTCAATAGTCTTAAAACCCAAGACCTACGGAATTGGGCATCGGATTTAGGTTAACGTCGACACAAAAAGAAATCGATTTATGTATGGTTCCTACAAGAAATGTTCAATTTGTTGTTTGCTTTTTATTAATAACACAATTAAGACCAATAATGTTGATCTGGATACAATCTGTTCATAAATCATGGGAACGAAATTGGAATTTTTCACTTTTGAAAACATTGCACTTGCACGGAGTGCGCTCTTGGCGCAAGCTACTTGCCCAACAGAGAAATGGACTAGTCCCGAGCGTCTGGTTATCTCATTAGCGCAGTCCTTCCTGTTTGTAAGGTTCAGTTAATCGCTGAGATTTTGTTTAGTTTCTAACTGCTGGAATCTCCTGTTTCTAAAAATTCAAATACACTCAAAATCGGCAGAATTCTCAAAACTCGCTCATTATATTTTAAAACACAGCTTGGTTTTAAATCCTGTATTCAGCGAATTCCCCTTTTATAAATATAGGGAGAGGGAGCATTGCATTGTTTTAGAATATACCATGGGGTGTTATCATTTACAGGGAAGGAAGTGTTCTCTGTTTTAAAACAGTCCCTAGTATGTTATCTTACTGAGTATAATATTGTTGAATTTTATAATAAAGTTTGTGTAAATAAATGTGAATGCAGAACTATGAATAAAGGTTCAGTTTAAACATATATTGTCAGCCTGGACGAATATATACTATTGTTGTTCTTCTTATTTCCACCACTTGAGTTCCCTTGGTAGTTATGTCATCGGGAATAATATCCACATAATATTACAAATCAATCCCACAACATCGGTTGGAAGATCATTGAGGACAATAATTCGAGGGGACGTTTTTAAGCGCCTTTTATCTGAAGGGTTTTGATAAGTAGGTACGATAAGATTTCCAGTTTACGAAAACAAACTATATACAGCACCTACATACATGTAAATTAACGTAAGACCAATTTCAAAAGAAATGATGAACAAGTGCTCTTATAATTATAGATGAAAGTGAGTGAAACATATTTTAAAACTTATTTGTTACAGGAACCTGTCGGAGAATAATTTGCAAGTCCAAAGCCAATGCAGATGAAGGTGAATAGAAATATCGGAGACTCTCATGTAGAAAATAAAGCACAAGGATAGATGTTGTTGTTTTGCATTCATCAAGCTTTGATATAATTTGGTCTTTGTATGCATTACATTTCAAAAAGCACTTGCGTTTTTGAAATTGCTGATAAAATCGAACGTTATCATATTGCATCAGGACAATCTAACCTTGAGTATTTTGGACAAATAAAGCTGATACCCAACTAGTGCGATCTAATTTTGGCGCCAGTGTATTTTAGCATCCACTTTCCTGAATGGACAAGTAAGTTCAAAAGTTAACGTACAGTCCCGCTTAAGGATATTAAATTAAGAAAATGTTCAGTGAGAAACGTTTCATTACACTTCCTAACTATACTTTGGAAATGTAAGCCGTAGTGAAAAATATGGCTTTGCTCAAGTATTACAATAAGTCTACCTTTTACAGGCCCTGAGCAGAAATAGGAAGAAGACCCAATGTGACCTTGCGAGAACATAGATTATAATATAGAACCATGTAAAATTGCAGAAAATTAGTAGAAGAGAACTGTTCAAACATATTTATTTATTTGCATCATTCTCCCTTATCTCGCGTCAAACACAACTGTCTATACATCCAGCCTGTAAAGTTTATCTACAAAACTTCATGAAATAAAATGATATTGACATTATTATGTTTAACGAGTAATTTGCCTTGCTTATGCTGGGTGCTTGAACAGATTTTCAAGCAATTAACATTAAAGGACGTTTGCATGCACACCATGTTGGGAGCCGCGTTGGCTCAGTGGTTAGAGAGCCTGCCACACCACCGAAACTGTGCGGGATCGAATGCACCCAGTGGATCCATCGGATCAGCCTGGGTTAGCTACCGAGGTGAGGTAAGTTCTTGAGGATGGCACATTATTTCAGTTACTGAACAACCTAATTGTACTGCTGTGAAGTAAATCAATAAACCAAACAAAATAAAGCCAATGTTAAAACAAGTGCACATAAAGTAATAAACTGCTTGATCTAGGCAAACAAGTTCAGAAGCAACATATATTAATAGATAGATAGATAGATAGATAGATAGATAGATAGATAGATAGATAGATAGATAGATAGATAGATAGACTATGAGAGATTCGACCACATGTTAGTTATAATCGTATTCTGAAATGATAATGCGATATTTGTATGACGTCGTAGCAGAGAATGCTGGAGCTAGTTCTACTCCGTTCATGATCGAATGCCGACTGTGCCACTCTTCATCTATCATGATTTTATTGTGTGGAGTTCTTCTTGTGTAACATATAATACTATCAGCACTTAGAAACAAAACAAGCTAGTGTCCCTAGATACTGATATAGGAACTTAAACGTTGTTCCAGTAAATTAAGATCTACTTTCATTTGACTACCTAATGTGAACATTGATTTACAGGGCAGGTACATAAGTGGTGGTGGTGATAACCAGAGCCAGTGCTGAGACACCTTTATAAAGAAAATGAAGGCTAAAATAACCAGCACGGTTCTTAAAGTTTTCGTTTTTGTTAGTAGGTCAAAAGTATGCCCCGGTTATGTTTAATTTGCAGTAACTTCATGGCTTTCTTCACACCCTTTTTAAATAATTGATCACGATCTCCTCCACCATCTCCGAGCACAACGATATTTCTGAATTCATGCCCGTTTATTAACAATGCGAATAATCATAGTACACATGTTATTGCTTGAGCCGCTGTTTTACTACACCTCCAGTCAAACCTGTCTTAAGCGGCAAGCTCCAGGAAGTCAATAAAATCATCTTTGACAACAGATGTTTTTTTTTATTTTATCATAGGTTGATTTCTACATAATTTGAGGAGCAAGACCTTTAAACCTGGCATATGAAGCAGATGATTGCTTCATGCACGTAACATTTATGGTCCTTTGACTTTATCTTTTATGTCTGAAAACTGCTTACATATACTTTACTTTAAATAATGTCAACAGGAAATTTATTTTTCTGTCTATCACTTCATTTATAATTGATGTAATCTTTTTCCTATCGCACGTTTGTTCCAATTATTCCCTTGTTATCCGTACTGGCAAGGTTCACACCTTGAAAGCATGTAATATAAAGGGTACATAACGTTTTGGCCTAGGAGGGTAGCAAGGTATTATCATTTTAAGGTTAAGAATGACAATGATGATGGCGATCATGGGGATGATGATTATTGGTGATGGTTTTGTGATTATTATTATTATTATTATTATTATTATTAAGTATACTGTTGCTGTTTTCATTTCATCAGTCTTTTGAGTTGGAATGTGCGTTAATTATTCTCGCTATCGTAATTGAATTTTGGGGAAAGAAAATGTGCCCTTTCCGAAGCTAATTCTTTGGAGCTGTTGCTTTCTCAGACATACAATGCGCATTTTCAGTTCATGTATTTTAAAGACTTATTTTTATCACGTTGGATAAGTGTAATATGATGTCTGTGTCAGAGACAAGTTGAACATGTCTGTATATAGTTACCGGCACAAACGTTCTTGTAGTGTGTAATGGAGGGTTTGGATTTAAGACAATGGATCGGACACGGCCTTCTATTCCCCAAGACTTTCTGCTCATATTATAGCCATATGTGTATGCGCAAACCCACGGACTATAACCAGTTAAAGTGGCCAGTATGTGCACCTATGATGGTTGTTGTGTTCATAAAAAAGCCAGACCCAGATAAACACAGGTGCTGCCACGGTAAGCCCACAAATTACTTCTACATCTACACGCATACGTGTTTATATTGCACGATCAACGCGGTTCTCTTGGCGATTTCATTTTGCAGTTGTCATAACGCTTGGATTAATGCTTCACGTCAATAACAATAAGGATCTGTCACAATTATAATAATAATAACGTGATGACATAATACAATTGTTCGACAGATAGACCTTGACCAGGTATAACATGCATGACCCGTATTTGCTGGTACAACTGCCATACAACGATAAAAAATATCTAATTAAGGAATATTTAAATTTCCGACCATTGAGTTTCTGGGGGACAATGCACACTTTTAACTTAAAACCATATCGATGATCGTCATTAAATAATGTGTGGAAAGGTCATTCTCGTTTTTGCCCAAAAATTGCTACACGAACAAGTGTCCTTGTTAAATATCGGTCAACTTGGTATTTCCTTTCCTGGCCGAGAGAATGTTGGTTTATCATAATTAATGACGAATGCCCGGTAGGATTCAGCGGTGAATTCAACTATATAATTCATGCATGTTTTCACATTTGGTGGTGCAGTCAGCGACCGGATATGTTCACATGTTAATACTATATCACCAAGCTGAACTCCATTTGGTGCATTAGGTGGACACAACAGTTAATTCCAATTTGTTTCGTAACTAAATTATATTTCAGTGTATACGAGGGATTGTTAGCACTACTCTGACGCAAATCAATATTGAATGCTTCAAACTGAATTGTTTCTTTAGTTGTCAATAATAGTGATGTATAAATGAAAGATTTTGAAAGACGGTGTCAGATTTGTTACGTATTATTAGCAACACGGTGTTAGATTACTTCATCCACTATAATAACCGGATGCTATAAGTATGATCCTGACTCTCACGATGTTAAGATATGAGGTTTAGGGTTATCACAGTAATTTATATCAGTAAAAATAATTCGACTATTTCTTAATTTACATTCACATGTTTCCTCTTTTACAGAGGTTATCTCTATAATGTGAATAAAACTATCATATGTGTTGGTGCGGGTACATCTGATATCGTTTCACCCGTTTTTACGTTTTGTATAATATTAAACTCCCTCTCATGTCAAATCAATACGTGTTTGCGGGTTTGGTGTATGCTCAAATGCACGCAACTCTTCAAGAACAAGATTACCGCATACTGACCCGTGTAACTTATGTTGCACCGGTATCATTGAATAAAGTAATAGTATTCGACTTTGAACGTCTCTGGTTAAATAATCAACAAATTCAAGTGGTTGTACAAGCCCATACGAATCACAATATAATAAATGATTTGCTGTAATGGTTTATGCCACCCAATTAGTGACGGGTCCTCTTGTTAAATCCAGATTAACAATGCCGGATTCGATGCATTTCACTCCGCATACTACCACTTCGAACATGTCTGTTTGATATTGCAACTGCAAGTAAATCAAGCTTAGTTAATGAATGCGTGACCTTTCTCGAGTTGTACCGGGAAACTGAAGATCTTTTCCTTTTTATTTCTTTACGATGCACGATATGTCCTCCAACCCCTTTTTTCAAAGCTCATTCTGCTACTTTTCCTACAGATCCAAACACCGCTGCAATTACAACCGTTGAAGCCACTTCTTGTTACAATGTTGTAGTCTCTGCAAGGGATGGAATATTCCCTTAATCGATTGCAGTTGCTTCACCTCTGACATGGATCATTGTATGCCCATTAAGGGAGTATTTCTTTTTGGCCACATTAGTGGTGTTTGGGTAAACCGCATGGGGAAATTACTGTTGGAGAATGTTCACTACGGTCCCTCAATCGTTTCGTATTGCTTTTTGTAATTTCCACAAGCTGGTTTTTACTCAGGCTGATCTTCACTTCCTGATGGGATAATATTATTTGAAAAAAAGCAGGTTCAATCACTCAATCAATTTGAGAAAACTCCATCACATTTTTACAGGCAAATCAAGGAACGTGATTTGAAAACCCGCATTCTTCCAACAACAGAGTCTTCTCAGAAATAATCAAAGCATCATATTGATAAACGCCTACACTTTCTTCGAAAAACATATATAAATAAGCTATTGAATAGGTTTTCAGGTATTTCCGTATTGGAAAGGGAACATAAATACTGATTCATTTTTCTCTGATTCTTATTGATGGCTGTCGTAAAAAAAAGCCAACAAAAACCACGACCTTATAAAATACTTTCTTTTGCAAATTCAGTAGCACCTCGCTTAGCGCATTTCTACGCCTTCTGGCAAAACGAATGGCACTTTTTCATGTATTTTCTTCATATAGCTAAGAGGCAAGAACAGACAATTTATATTCCTCCGCTAAAAGAATCGCCATGAAATCAATATGGTTGTTTGGTTTTTAATTGCACTTTCAACAAATTATTACTATGATACTTAGATGAAATACCAGTTGCATGCCTTTTCCACGTGTACAACGAGGTATCCGACCCAGGCTATCCTTGTTGGATTCGGAGCCTGAACCCTTGGATTATGAGTCTAACGTTCTATGTCCCAACCTACCCCGGCTCTCGTGGAAGTTAACTACATGGATATTTTTCACTAAATACATGTTCAGCGGAATTATTTGAACAGTCGGACATAAATGAAACATTTAATACATGTAATGAATTTTTGCATTTGATCTAATGATCATGGCCCCAGGCAGTAGCTGGCGATAGAAGGCGTATAATACTGAAATGTTCCTTTCAACATATATTTAACCTTAAGGAAAAGTCTATCATGAACAATGATGACAATATATATTTCACCTGGTAGTAAGAATTTATGAGGTCTTTCAAGAAAATATGGTGTATCATGGCATTAATATATTTCTTTGCATATCAGTGATTATTGGAGCAACAGTGTTTTAAAGGAACATTCTGGATACTAGATTTGTACGAAAAGTTTTCGATTTGGATTCTGTTCCTATCACGATAAAAAGCTGTTCTGTTTAAGTTTCTTATTAATATCTGTCATACAATACAATAAAGTACTCATTCACAAAATGTCACATTGTTATATCTTAAGGTATTTAAACGAAAGCATTTACCAAATAAATGTAAATAAAAAAGACATATCAAGGAATTAAATAACAGCTTACATTATTTTCAGATGGAAAAATAATTTGCTCTTATTAACCAAATAAAACAGAAAATTATTCCATGTATTATAAAGAAATTCCGCAAATTTCACAATGAAACAATGTTTCTTAAACTGGCCTATTCCATAATAAAACCCCTATCTCGGCAACAACACATTTTGTGGGGGAAAATCCGCTATTATCGTCTCCCTTGAAGTTTGTTTTCCATGCTAACTCTATAGTGTATGATAACTACAAATGACGAAAATACATGATACATGCTGAATTTGAGCTCCTTAATGGACTGCTAAAAATATATGTTTCTGAACAAAGAGGTTTTCCAGTTTGTACAGTCGGTCTCTTTAATCTTGAAGGCGCAGATGTTAGCGTAGTGTGGAATTTCACGGTGAAGCAAAATATCAACTTTGGATGGAACGCTAGTTATCTTTTAACATCCAGGCATCTCTTTCGGACCACGATACCATTGAATAATATAAATCAAAATGTGAAACGTACTTTAATGCCAGAGATATGATTTATCCTTGCTGGTATATATATTTTTAAAATTTTTTATTTCAATTTCAAATGGGCATGTTTATAATTGGTCATCATCACATTCTTATAGTTTGGTTGTTGAAGCGAAAAAGATGTGCCCAGTATATGTAAAATAATTAAATATAAATTGAATATTCAATACAAATCAAAGTCAAGAAATAAGGGAATAGCTCGCTTAATGTTAAAGTGACCTGTACTCTGGTATACTTAGGACATATCGTTTACATATTTTTTCTTTTGCTCTAAAAGATCCCATTTGCACAGATTTTTTATAACTGATGTACTTAGTAATTGGTCTTATAACAATAATGATCATACACGGTTGGACGTTTACAAACGTGTCCATAAGAACTCGGGAAATACATAGAAGAACATATAAAAGACTCAACAACTTCGAATACTCGAATTGAAACTCTCCTCGCATCCTTGGTACCTAACAAAGCTTATATAACCACTCTATTTATGTTCATGTGGTAAATAAATTACATAATAACAGAGTCAAAATATTTTTTTAAATCTTTACGAAATGCATCTTTCTATTCGTCAATTTAACCACCGTCCATTTTAAAAGTGTAGAGAATAATACTATATCTTCTGTCTGCTCCTTAATTTCGAGATATTCTTATAAACTTCACGCTGCATTACTAAATTTTGCACCAGGGTTTATTTGTAAGCATAATAACGCTCTTAGCCGTCATATGACTGAATTTGCATCAGGACTCCCTTTGTTGTTTACACAGGGTTGTTGTGTGAGTACAAGGAGGGGAAGTTGTAATGGCTTTGATGTATGCATTGGGAAATCCTTTGATTAGCAGTTGTGAGCCATTGGAATAATTCTAGTCCATGGTTAGTTTTATCTACTAAGTACATGTAATTGAAGGGTGTAATAATTATTTGAATCAGCAATAAAATTATATTACAATAATGCATTTGATTGATTGATTTAGCTTGACCATTTAAATTTAATTTACTTACAACGTCTTGTAGCAAATATATGTGAATGAATTTTTATTTTATTTAACGGAGAAAAATGATTTGGAATTTTCACTGCACGGGTCTTTATCTTTGGTTTTATTTGAAATTATTAAAGGAAGCGGATGCTGCTCCTATGGCAGAGCGTCGGTTTCGAGGTTGAAGAGTCACGGTTTGATATCCGCCCAGGTCAGCTCGGTCGGCAGCCGTAGTGTGTATTTCGGTAAGGTATTAAGCTCCAATTTTCTTATCCGGACGTCTCGGCAGGATAGAACCAATAATACCTAATCGTGCTGTTACAACCATCAAGAACAAAACAAAAATCATTAAAATGAAACATTGTGAGTTTTGCGCTAAAACGTTCGATAGCATATGTGATTCGTTTAACCCTAATTATGTCATATCTTCTTTTATGATGAATACAATAGCCAACTGAAATAGGAAGTTTGTTGAGCCGAATTTACAACATTTATGATAATGTACAAAAGGTGTGGAATTTGTTGAACTGTATCACTTATTTTACATCCATTCTGTGCTGTTGCTTTATTAAACACGAACTAGCATCTTGCAGTTTGGTGAAAACACAGATAACTTCGAAGATATTTTGTAAAGGAAGATATGGAGCTAAATGAGAACGTCTTTTCAAACTCTTTATTTTGCCAACTCATACACATATATTTTGACGAAAATAATTACATTAACTCTTTAACTTTGCCCGTAAAAATTTATCTACCGATACGTACAGATTCTGGATAAATATGTCCAATTATATTTATTACATTCCACAAAAACATGTCCTACAAATATGGCAGTCAATCTGTCTATTCATCAATGCATTTACCTTGATACGGACACGGATTACATCAGATAAATATTCAGACAATTCATCCATTATATTATACACTTTTGTAAATATGAGAAACAATAACCACAGAAAAATGCCAAACATCTATCTATCTCTCTTTCTATCCCATTTTGGTCTTGGGCAGAAAGTAAGTCCAACTAGTTACATGTAATGTAGCTTATAAAACGTAACTCTTTCAGACAAATAATGATACACAAAGGCTTGAAATTTGCAACATTATCCCCTAATGCATCTAAGCTGAAAATTTCATTGATCCAGACTATCTGACTATGTCTGTTTTGGGAACATAATTCTCAGACAGAGTAATTCGCCAATGTCTAGAAGCGAACATCAAAATGTACATTATTCACGAGATTTTGTGACAGTTTGGATTAGTTTCGTAAAATAGACCCTCCATAACTTGTATTGTCTGGATACTTAAATATGCGTATTTTGTAATTCTTTGAAATAGGTGCTTGGGTAGTGCTTTTGATCGCAAGGGGTAAAGTACTGATATTCGACTTGTGTGTGTGTGTGTGTGTGTGTGTGTGTGTGTGTGTGTGTGATTTGGAGTTTCAACGTAGCTTTAACAATTTTTCAGTCATATCGCTACAATGTCTGCAGTGTGACAGTTTATAGTGATATCTAGCACTGGGGCATCAGGCCGCAGACATGTATGATGTCCCACCCAGTCACATTATCCTGACACCAGGCCGACCAGTCCTAACACTAACCTCTCAATGCTGAGCGCCAAGCGAGGCAGCTGTTAGTACCATTTTCTAAGTCTTTGGTATGACTCAAACGGGGATCGAACCCACGACCTCACGCATACGAGACTGACGCAGATATTCGACTTGTAAAGGCTTGCAGAGAAATCATGCAAATCTGAAGCAAGAAATCATACAAATCTGAAACAAGAAAAACTATGCAAGTTTGAAATGGGTTTCATGATGTGTGGTCATTAGGTGAATAGAGAAAAAAATTTATGGTGCGAACAACTTTTCAGTTGACAATGACTGTTGTCTTGACGTCCTTGGAAACAGGATAGAAGATAATATCTAAAGGTAAGCTCAACGTGTATTTGATTAGCTTCTCGGTAATGAGAGCCCCTGTGAGTATATTTATATTCGCCTGGCATAACTCAATACTCGCTTTTCTTGTGGTGTCGCTGGCTTTTTTCATTTCGATACTTACATCAAGAATGTAGGTAAACCCCGAAAAGTATCTGAAAACCCTATTGCGATTTCAACGCCATACTTTGATCGAAATAAATGAAATGACATGCAGTCTTGTACCATGGATTTTGTGCAAAATATAACAAATTTGCATATGTTGGGATTTAACATTCTAAAATTACCCTAAGTATTATTGCGTTTCGTTCAGTTTGTGAATGATAATGTGTTCCTGCTACTTTCATATACACGTTATATCCTATTAGTAATGTTGAGTGAGCAGGAAGAGATGATTACAAAAATATAAAAAAAACACAAAAACACAAGTGCAAATTTTACAATGCTTCGCTGATTACAATGCTTAGAAACTGGGATTATCATTTCAAGAAACAAATAATTTGAATGCTTTTATATCCTTTCGATTATAATATTTTGTGTTTGAGATATTACGGCCGAGATGGGACAGCTTGAAAAATAATTTTAAAAAATATACAATACTTTTTTCAATTCTTTTCGGGTCAAAAAAATGCGCATTAAACACACAATAAAGCAGATTCCACAAACGAGCATGGATGTTTGAAAGGTCATCTATTGGCATGTGATCTTCAGCCCTCTTGTTTTCTGCTAATCAACAAAGGAAACCTATTGAACTTGCTATTGCCTGGAATGATAGAAGCTAGATATAATTTAAAGAAACACCTATGTATCTGCTATGGTAAGATTCGTGTAATGAATGTAGCTGAAGAAGAACAAAAAATAGTAGAAAACGACCGATGAAGTCATTTGCAGAATATCTCTAGAGAAAATAAATCAGCATCCATGATCAATATTTCGTGTCAGATTTTTGACGAAAATATAAACAAACAATACCTAAGATATCTTATCGTTGTTTGTCTTTCGATGAGATTATTTTCTTTTTCTATATGAGCAGCAGTAAAATGTTTGTTGTGATTCATGTTTCAGATCGGTTAACAAATTATTCGCTCCTATGTGGACACGTGTTAGCAAAGTTATTCATCAGAGTTATGTGCTCAACTCAATTATTCACTTTAAAAAGACACAATGGATTGTTCAGGGGCAGCCTGCTTTACAAAGAAAGCGTTTATATCAGCGACAAAATGCAATTTATTATTGTATAATACGCGCTATAGATCAAGGCATTGAGACAGTACTGAGTTAATGCATTGCAATTATCTTATTGCATAAAGACTATTAATGATGCAATAATCGTGGCATTTGTCATATACACTGGGCCGTACGTACAATGCACGAGGAAATCATGTACGTGGCAAACATTACGATGTCAGGTAATTGTGGCTGTCATATTGGTCTTCTAGTAAATGCGGTCCATTGATGAACAGTCATATTACAGGCATACCTATAACCCGATGGATATCACACTTTCCATATTGAAAGTCCAGTTATGGCAGGTACTAATACTAATATTGAAATTACAATAACTTTATATACATTGAATCTTTATACAGTGGTGTAGTACCTGTTTTTTTTAAGGAATTGTGTTATATGAACTTTAATCAAAAGATTTAGCCTTTGTCTTACTACAAAGGAAACCATGGAGGAAAGAAATGTAATGACAAGATCTAAACTGAACCAGTATTTTATAACTAGTGTAGAAGATAGGCGACTACTTGTGTACCATCCACCAGGATGTCAGACTTTGGATTTTGAAGGAGCCGCACAAGCACCAAGACAAGCGGAAATACTGATGGCATTGCATATCATGGGAGTGGATATCGGGAAGATATATGCGCATCAAAATGGAGGACTGAACAAATATGTGATATACACAAAAGATCGAACTCCGTTTTTAGAAATGACGGAATTAGAAATAAAAGGGATGACAGCAGTGGTAAAGGAGACAGAACCCTTTACAAGGAATATCGAGCCAAAGTTAACAGAGATTCATACAGTGGGACTTCCATTCGAAGTGGATACAGATCAACTTGTTCTAAAAGTTGAAAAGAAATTCGGAGCGAAGGTCATAACCCACAAGATGGCAAGAATTTGGGGTTTTGCGCCGATCAAATCCGGAAACAGAATTATTTATGTGCATAAAGGAGATGCAAAGAAAATACCCTATTTTTCTATGTCATGGGGTTCAAACTCAGCAGTTGGTATAGAGGAGCAGAGAAAGATCGGAGATGATCCAGATGTTTTCAAACGGGACACGAAACACGTGATTGCCCAGTCGTAGAACAAACAGCGCAAGGCACAACCAACAGGGATACGTACGCAAGTAGGGTGGCAGCTGCACCACTAAATCGTAACATGCAAGAACCCGATCCGATACAAAATCTCATAAAAGAAGTCAGAACTGAAAAAGAGCAAAATAAGGAAGTAACGGCTAGCTTACTCGCGGATATGGACTTAACAGAAATAAGGGGAGAAGAACAATCGACACCTGAGTGGCAAAAAGTACTTAGCCCAAACAAATCGGGACCTTCAAAAAACCCAAACAACAAAGAGGGACTAACGTTGAGAAATAGGTTCGGATGCCAATCAGAGGAAGAGGAACAGGATAACCATACTGGGAATGACTTAATAGGAATTCAACCCCTAACATCCACGCCCATACCAAAGTTGAGAATAAAAAGAAAAGCAGCCACAGGACCGGAATCACCCCAGGAGGGCGATACAGGAAGAAATAAAGATTATACAATAGAAGAAAGGAAAAATGTGTCAGAGAGGAAGGAAACCATAACCAAAAAGAAAAGGGAGGAAACAATCGAAGAAGAAACAATGGAAACAATGGTAACAATGGAAACAGAAACAAAAAATGAAACTTGATTTGAACAGGAAAATGACAAAGAAACTGGAAATGATGATTATGAAACAGGACGTGAATACGAGAGTGAGACGGATGAAACGCAAAGAAAAGAAATGGAAGACAATACGACAGAGAACAAGACTGAACAAGCAAGCAAAGGAAATACAAATTCAACAGAAGAAACCCCACCCTCCCTTTTGACGGGGGGGGGGGGGACTCTGAAGCCAGTGCCTCCGTTGAATAAAAATCTAAAAAATTAATATGAAAAAAAAATCAAAATAAAATCAAGTGTCAACCATACATGCGGCAACCTGGAGGCAACCAGAAATGGAAGGAACGAACTTCCAAGTATACTCAATAAATGTAAATGGAATAAATATAGAAAAACTTGCCAAATTCAACAAAGACCTAAATTATGATATCCTTTATTTTACAAGAAACCCATAATAGTTTTAAAAATAATGTGATATCTTTTTGTGAAAGTCACTTAAATGGAATTCTGTTTAAAAATGACTTTGAGGGGAATGATGTGAAAGGGTGTGTGGCAACAATAATTCAAAATAAACCAGGAATCCAATGGGAGAGAATAGAAGAGGGTAAAGATTATAAAGGGAGACTACTACATGTCAAAATTGGGGAAAATACATTTTATTAACTTCTATATGCCTTCCAACAAATATCCAAGACAGGAATTTATTAGAAATCTATCAACATATCTAGAAAGATATACAATGGAAGACGTACTATTAGGAGAGGACTATAACTGGGTAGGGGATAATATAGATATGGAGGAGGAACTAACAACCAATGATATAAGATTTAAGATAGAAATGGAAAACTTAATAAATAGGCATACATTTAAAGATGTATACTGACAGTTAAATATACGTAGGAAACAACATACATATGATTATAAAATAAACAAATGGAGTAGAATAAATAAATTCTTGTGTACAAACTTTAACGAAGAAACGCACAAAGAGGCTGGAATTATTGATTTTGAGATCTCTGATCACAAACTTATATACATGACAGTAAATTTTAAAGCTAAAAATAACTGGGGAAAAGGGGGTTGGAAATTTAACAATAAGTTATTGGAGGATCCCAATTTTATAAACAAAATTAAAAATGAATTAAAAAGGTTTATTGAAAGAGGAAACATGGATATTATTAGAGAATGGGATAAATTTAAATTAAAAATAAAAGGTATAGCTATTGAAACATCAAATATCAGAAGTAAAAAACTTAAAAATGGAGAAAGAGGAAATTGAACGGCAGTTAAAGAGGGAAAATACAGCGGATATGGAAAAAAAACCTAAACGATAGATTAAACAAAATAATAGAAGAAAACATCAGGGGTAAAGAAATGAGAGCGGGAAAATTCACACATATATACAGAAAAGCGGAAGGGCTGTATAAGCGAGAAGAGATTGGGGGGGGGGAGAAAAAATTATGGAGACCTTGAAAATTAATGGGGAAAAAACTACTGATAAAAATAAAATACTCAAATACATTGAGGAATATTACATCCAAATATATACATCTCAAAAAATTGAAGACTACAAAATTGATGACTATCTAAAAAATATTCAGTGCGAGAGGATATGATCAGCACATAAAGACTTATGTGATGAGTTCATCTTGCAAAAAGAAATAGTGGAAAGTATTCGAAGCCTCACCAAAGGAAAATCCCCAGGTGGAGATGGACTCACCACGGACTTCTATGCGAAATTCTTTGGTGAGTTGTCGCTCATCTTAGAATGGTTGTATAATAACATTTTACTTAGAAATTGTGTTATGACAGAGAGTATGAGGGAAGGGATAATAACACTACTGTATAAAGGGAAGGGTGATAGGGAAGATCTTGAAAATTGGAGGCCCATCTCCCTCCTAAATACGGACTATAAAATGCTAAGCAAAATTTTAGCGAATAGGATAAAAAAAGGAAATGGGGAAAATAACAAATATAAATCAAACATGTGGTCCCAAAGGCAGAGACATACAAAATATTATATTAAGTATAAAAACAATTATTGAACATATAAATGATAGTGGACAAAAAGCGGCTATGGTACTTTTTGACCAAGAAAAAGCCTTTGATAGATTAGAACACAACTATATACAAAATGTCTTTGAGAAATTTGGCTTTGGAAACAGATTTTAAATATGGACCAAAATCCTGTACAAAAAAATAACTTCAAGAGTGCAGGTCAATGGAGCGAAGACGGGTAAATTTGATATTAAAAGATCGGTGAGGCAAGGCTGCCCACTATCTATGCTATTATATGTAATATCGATTGAAATACTAAGCATGAGCATTAAACTAAATAAAGATATTGAAGGTATTAAAATACCGAATATAAAAGAAGTGAAAATGTTACAACACGCCGACGATTGTACAAACTTTATGAAGGAGCATAACTCCTTTAAACACCTGATCCAAGAATTTGACAAATTTAGCAAAGCATCAGGATCACAGATTAATCACGACAAAACGGAAATACTCAAAATAGAAACTGGAGAGGTAACCACCCAGGTTTGCCCCCACATTTAATCAAGAAAAGGGTCAAAGTTTTGGGAGTCAATTTTGGATAAAATGACGATAAGGAAAACTGCAGACAAATAAGAGAAGCAATCGAACAGAATGTGAAATCTGGGCACTAATGCCACTATGCCTAATGGAGAGAGTACAAGTAGCGAAAACATTCATGTACGCCCATATTAATTATATCTTAAAATCTATAGATATTAGTAACAAAGCATTAAGCACAATAGATAATAATATAATAGACTACATTTGGGTTTTTAAACTTCATTATATTAATAAAGAAACACTATATAAAGCTAAAGAAAGGGGAGGGGTAGGGTAAGACTCCCCAGCCCTATACTACTTAAAGCCGGCAATATTTTAAATAGATTTAAGAGGCTAAGAGTAGAACCAAAGAGTCCATGGGAAGGTATTTGCATATACCGTTATGGATTCTCCATAAGAAATAGGGACGATATTTACAAAAAAATAAATTAATAAAGCAATTAGAAATTCCAAGAAAATTCAAAAGCATAACAGATTTACTAATAAAATATACAGATAAAATAGAACTATGGAATAAAGAAGAAACCTTAACATATAACTGGATAAGGGAGGACGTAACAAAAAATATTAAAAGCACGGCAGAAAAAGAAAATTTATACGTTAACTGGGACAGACCATGGTGGCACTGGATGAAACTAGGCTCCCTTAAAATTCAAAGCCTCTGCTTTAAATACATGCACAATGCATGGTTGACAGGAGAGGCTGCAGTGAGACGGCGCATGGTCAGAGTACAACCAAATTGTCCACTGTGTAAAAGAGACCCGTTTTCTAAATTCCATGTGATAATACAATGAGAAAAAAACAAAAATTAATAGGGAAAAGCTAATAGCTGAAATAAACAAAGCAGGTAAATATAAACAACAAAGCATTTTATATCTTGATGGGAATTTTACTAAAAATACGCTATATAAAATTACTGACTATATCGTTACAACAATGATGGCCTGTGGCCAAATAATAGTCGTAGGAAAATAAACTAGAGTGAGAGGCATATGTAATGATAACTACCAACGGTAGTTACCCCAATGGGACATTACTCCTGCCTACTCTTGATCAATAATGGTAGAACGTATACCTCTCCATTTACACTTAAGCAAATGTATATTGAATACTCATACCTTTCTTTTATCTTTGAGAATTATAGGAACGAAACACGGACAGAGACCTACACTTACATGGAACTAGGAAGGAAGGAACAGACATGCGACATGGTCCGGAAAAGTAGACATGCAACACAATAGAAACCAATCTATACTAACACCTATACTGTCACTCAACTGTATAGGAAATAAAAATGTTGGCAACCCTTTTCGGAAACATAATAAATAAATAAAGATAGCCAAGTTCGAGAGAGTGAAGTAAAAAAATAAAGTAAATATGGAGCTCTCTCGAACACAGCTGACCTCAGCAGAATATAGATTTACGAAGAACGACACACACATAGCACACACTAAAACCATAGTTGTTTTTTTTTCCCCTAAAAATATTATTACACGGTTACTTCGCCCAAAATTCAAAATTCTTATTCTAAAAACTTGGAAATATAAATATTACAAAATCTAGAAGATCCATGTTATAAGGATCGCAGGACAACTGTCCCAACACGAACACAACTATAGCACGAACAAACATATAGCACATTCACACATAGCAAACACGGGACGTAGGTGACCTTTAGCCAAGGTAACAAAGATAATAGGAGAGGGACTCCGAGTCAGGTGATCGAAACCGACTCGGAAGAACAACCTTATAGAATGCACCAGGAAAAAAATACCCGGTCAAAAATTGATTAATTTTTTTTTAATCGAAATTCTGTTTAAATTAAAAAACAAAGCAACATATCTGGGGGACTCATTGAAACATAAAAACACTTTCATTCTTTGGAGGGGGGGGGGGGCATCTGTCTGGTGCCCCCCCAAAAAAAAACAAAGAAGAAAAATGTACTAATAATAAGAAAGAGAATTACAAAACATTCCTAAAATATATACAATAGAATTACTTATTTGCTTGTTTACATTTCATTTCTTTTCATCTAATCTTTCATCGCATGTACTTCTCTAAATATTAATCCGCCAAAGTTTATTTATTTGGATTTGATATTTCTTTCTTTCTTAAAACCCGTGTAAAGATAATGAATATTACTTGTGATTGTATACTTATCCTATATAACTTTTATATGTATGCATAAATGGGATGTATTTTAAATTTTATTGCAAATATAATAACT
Organism: Sinohyriopsis cumingii; assembly: GCA_028554795.2. NCBI lineage: Eukaryota > Metazoa > Mollusca > Bivalvia > Unionida > Unionidae > Sinohyriopsis > Sinohyriopsis cumingii. The sequence goes on along the minus strand of CM068828.1, from coordinate 87,662,558 downwards.
ATTCTAGCTGTGGCATGCGTTTTCTCTAGAGTGCGAGAAAGCACTTCCCGCATAACAAAAGTTAGAATCAAATTAAGAAAGACGACAAATAATAACAAAGTTGCAAACTGATCCGGTAAGATATATGAGCAGCTGTATACTTTACAAGATGGTACTTCCTTCAGTTCTGGTGGACGTTACGATTGTCACTAATCATGAATGTTAAACTAAATATAGCACAACATGCTTAATGACGGTGAATATTACATTTATTCATGTGCTTTTCTACATTGGAATGTACGGTGGGTCGAATTGGTCACATAGTGGAAAAGGGTGTACATGTATTTGTGCAATTAATTATGCACATACTTAGTGGTGATTTAGTAACATTGTTCTGCTTTTGTGATATCAAGTTATATATGTTTAGTGTATGACGTCTGCACACTAGATACATTAGTTTTTATGGTTGTACATTTGATCACTAGACAAATTAAGTTATATAGCCGTACAGAATGGTCATTTGCAAAGACATAGGTGCTTAGAAATAAGGATACGTGGAGGCAGTTTTATTTGTTCGGTGGTCTACATAAAGGGAAAATGTTAGACCAAAGTCGGTTTCGGATATAGGTTAGGATACCAAGAGAGAGAGAGGTAGGAGATTTAATTCGTTAATTAATAAAGTTCAAAACACTGAATAACCAATTATAGTACAATAGATAGTTCCAAATGAATAGAAGGACAGGTGAGCAGAGAATACAAATAATTCAGACTCACTGTTTTCAGGAACATCTAAATGTTTGGGATTAAAAGTATGTGACTATTATTATTGCCAAAATACGTGAAGAATTATGTTATTATTTTCATTATGAAAATGCTGGTTATAGCCACTAGAGACCTTCGTTCCATATTTTAGGAACTACTTACAAGGTTGTTCAGGACTAACTAGAATCCATTATATTTGCAAACTGTATGTGCAGAAGAAAAGAAAAAAACAGCTGATGTATAATTTCTCCAATTTTTATTCAAAGTCAACTTCTTGTCGCTAAACGGATTATTCATAAATGTCCGTGACATTTCATTTTCACTACATACGGACTCATATTTATGTACACTGCATTAAAGTCTGTTGACAAAATGTTATGGAATTGTTTTATTGCAAGTTATTCTTTCACACTCACTACCAAATGATGCAAAAGTTCTTAAATAAATGGGACATAACTATTACCATAGTTTTAGCCATTTCTTCACAATCTACCATACCCCTCCCACTTGTACCAAATTTTGCATTACCAATAGTCCTTAAATAGTCTATCAATTTGCATTCATTGCATCATGGGCTGATCAATATCTTTCAGTTCCTGAAATCAAACTAATATGTGAATAATTTTAACTTGACAAACAAATTGAAAACAATCAACACCGTTGCTTTTTATCACGAAAATCTGCAATAAAATTGTTATAGTTCGGTCAGCAGTTTGTATGGGTCTATAAAATGCAAAATCTTCAGCTATAGAGGTACATGAAATATACAATTGTGTTTTCATTTCGATATCCTTATTATATGATAGAATTGTTTGATAAATTTCTTGTTGTAACGTTTATTGTAACTATTACAGATAGTAATACCTATGCCGCAAACTGCCATGCTATTAGATGTAATATAGTCTGTTTCATTTATAAATGAACACACGAATTGATTTCATTTAAATGTTGCATGAATCACAGGATGAGAAAATGTTTGAGTTCTTAATGTCATGTAAGATTCTTGCTTGTCGATTACATGTACAAATGCGAACATGGCTATTATAATAATGCTGTACAGTGGTTCCGCTCAAATGATTTGTTATGTAATAATCAACTACAGGTGCGCACTTCATTATATGAGTGTACGGCTGTGTTGCATGCACTACATGGCTTTATAAAGCTATAGTTTCAGCTCTAAGAGCTGTTTGAATGTCTGCATTTGGAGATGTGATTTTGACCCAAGAGCTGATATCTTTTGATGGATGTTGGTTGTTTGGTGTTAAAGGACCACAGTTCTGGAGGAAATGGTCTGCTGCGAACAGAGGGGTTCTTGGGAGATCCTCTGGTAAACTGTGAGCGACGAGCCATGCGTTGTGGCTCCTTGGTTATCCGACAGAACGGTGACTGGAAACACTTTGTGGTCGTCAACTGGACGCCAAAAGTTATGTCCTGTTTTTTTAAATACCATTTATTAGTATCACTTTTTGAGTGAAATTATATATATATATATATATATATATATATATATATATATATATATATATATATATATATATATATATATATATATATATTGGCATACATTCTAACTGTGGATCAAATAGTATCCTTATTTATACAAATTCCATACTTTATTCATCCTTGGGGAATAATCATCACGTATTCATTGTTGCGTAAATTCATAATGTGATAATGTAGGTAGTAGATACAATATCGTTTGTTTTGTGTTAATTTCTAAATATTGATCATCATGGTGATATATTCATAACTCATATTTTGTTTTTAATGTCTATTCAATAATTTTGTTCTGCTTCATTCCAGTTAGGAACAATATTAGTTTAATTTTGCAAGTTTAAGTCGATGCACATCATTATGTTATATCCACTGTTGGATTTTATCCGCATGACTTTGGTGTCGGATGTGATCAGTTTTCAATCGCGATATAAATAAAACATCTTGTTCACGAAATAGTCTTCAGTGTCTCTAATCCCACCCACAATCATCATGTTGCAAGCAGAGCGGTCAGCAAATTAAGCATAATTCTACCCGAAAACAGTCTTACTTTATGGTCGTTTTAACATACATTTGTTAATAATAGCTACACAAACTTTTAACATGATGTGCCCTTTTCTGTCACTGTCACATATAATAACGATTTATGATCTGCATGTTTTGTACCCTGCAATCTCGCCCCAGTCCATATAGCAATACCTTCATTTCATGTTTATATGTACCCCCTTTTTCAAATATATAACTCTGTAGTTTCTTTCCTCCATCAATCCTTTTTTTCACATCTTATACAGTCGTAGTCGATCATTTATCTAGTAGTTAATGCCTTGGTCAGTCTTGTACTTGCTCGCACAGATATGATAGTTTGAATTAAAAACCTTTTAATACAGGTTTCGACAAATGGAAAAAATATTGATGTTAACATTTCACATATGTCAACTGTAATATTTGTATGTATACATGCTTGGCCGACTTTCGAGTTCAAATAGTTTGTGAGCTCCATATGTTGCAGGATTGCAAACTTTGAACAGTACGCTTGCCAAAGATTGTTTGCATGCAGAAGGAAACAGTTAATGGACACAATACTCGCCAGAAGAAAAAAAAACAACTCTTAGTGAATTCATTGTTATTGTGATATTCAATGAGGGTCTCCGTTTTACCTTGATTCTTTTTCATAAAGCTGCTTGATCAACGTTAAATGGAAATGTACATAAAGAATGTTCTGATATAATAAAATAAAATTCGAATTAAGTTTATGCATTTCTGTTTTTAGCCGTTTTATCTTCTTAACACTTCCTTGTTTTCTTCGTCTACATACATATATCTATCCACATGTAGTATTTAGATAGATACCCGGTAAGCAAAATCCTGGATATATAGTTCGGATAATAAGTTTGTTCTGAAAGCATAACAAAATATTAGGTTATAAATAATGTTTATAAAGTTGTAAGAAACTTAGGCAATCAAGGCAAGATCTTCCCAATAATAGGTATTTATCATACTAAGATAAAAGTCATTGGATATATTGATATAAACCTATTGTTAAAGTTTGATTACATGAATAGAGTTGCTAACATGCTAACAAGCTCAGTCAGTTGTAAACAAAACTAAAATATGCCAGTTACGTCTCAAGACCATTGTTAAATTTTTCTATTTTTTTAACTGGGAAATTCCAACTACGAATGGGTAAAAGCATGACAGTGATCACTAAATCAGCAATTGGCTTCAGATGGAAAATAAGTCTGAAAACATCACTTCATGTGTTTAAGAATCGTTATTTGAATTGATATTTCTACAGGTCTTATTTCTCCAGAGACCTATATTATATTATGTATAGAGCCACCTGAAATTTTCTCTTTTTCCTTCATCCCCTTTCAGTCTCTCTCCTCCCCCCCCCCCAACTATTTAGTTTGTGTACAAAATATGATTCACATGTAACAAAAATTATATTTCTAGGACTCACGAACTGATTCAAAGAAAAAGATATATTATAAGTGTAAGAATAACGAGTGTGATGTTAATGGTCAGAATCAGCCACTTGATGGCAACGGAATTTAGCCATCCGTAAAGCGGAATTGGCCAGCTTGATGTGATCTGATAAATAATCTTTCCTGTGTAAATTATAGTTTAAAAGTGATATTCAGAATCTAATTAAATTGCTTAGGATCTCTCTTCTCAACGTTTGACATGTTTACGTAATATTAAAGCCATATATGCATAGAGGAGTAAGAATCACAGAATGGTCGAAGTAAGGACCATTTCATTTCAATAGTTGTATTGACTTTATATAAAAGAAGCCAATTGGTATGGACCACAAGATAAAATCTTTATTAATAATTCTCTACCTTAAAAATATGATACCTCTGAGTAGATGTAACGATAAATATACTAAACAAAAGACAAAATAATTTATCACAATACTGCAACAACTGATAAACAACAAAGAAAAAAAAAAGCAAGAATGTGTATAAAAAATAATTAAATAATTAGGTCTGCTTGATCATTATCGGTGTGAGAATACTCAGTGCTATGATTTAAAAGAATCGAGGCAGTCAGAGAAATAATCAGTAAAGAGATGAAAACAATTTAATTCTCTGTTGTTGGCCAATAGAACAGTCGAAGAAATAGTGATTAAGTTCAAACTGGAATCCACACAAATAAGATAATCGTGTCTTAGATTTACTCCACATGATAATGATTTTAAACTGTTCCAAGTGTATGTGAATTTGGTCACAAACATATACAACTATGGCTATATAAAATATTCGGATGGTTTTAACATTAAGTTAACATAACCTGGCATTTATTGCATTACAAAGAGAAGAACTTCAAGAGTTAGTTGTCCTCGCAAATAATAAATATGGGAAAAGTTCGAACAACATTTCATGGGCGTAATTTGGAAATGTTTCTACAAGATGATAATCAATTCCATGTAAAATTTACAAAACATTGATAATTTGTCAAATGATTCTTGATTTTACAGTTCCTAAGCCAGATTGGAAGTAAATAGAGTTTTCAAAATAGACTGACAAGGCCGTAACTTTGGTCGCTTCGGGTTGTACTTTTTCTTGTCTACATGAATGAAATTCAAAGAGATTACCCACACTTTACATGTATGTCGAAGCATCGGTCTAATGAATGTCACAATTAATTTTATTTAGATTTGACATTTATACAGCATATTTAAGATTTCGTTGTCATCATTGAAATGTTTAGTATTTTGCTCTTCAGTGAAACATATCTATTAGCAAATTGTACCTGTGCACCACATTCACAATCATATGATTTTGTTTAGTTTTATTAATTCATCCACTTGGATTATGTTCTTGTTGCGAAACTTACTTAAAGTGGGTGTAATTGTTTATGATGCTTTAATGGCATTGGTATTTCAATCATCCGATTATTCAACTAACGTATTTCAGTATATTTAACTTTAATTGTTGTATATAAGTAAATAATTTAATCAGCAAATGTTTTGCATTTGTTTTACGTCATTATTTTATGTATACATCTATGTCATATTTGATGACATCAAGTTAATGTCATCATGGAATCTATCTCAAATTTTATGTGCACAATTACAGCATTATGATTTGTAAACAGTCACAATGGTCATCGTTACGAAAACTAGAAAATATTTTTATAAATGACTTCTTCTTCTATCCACTTAACAGAATTTGACCAAAGCTAACTGAACGCACCCTGACAAACATAATTTAATCAGAGTTGTCACAATGCACCGGTGCATGAAGACCTTTCAAGATTTTACAAATTATGCCACCATTCCATCAATACCAAAAATAGTACAACAAGTTCTACAATTCCATTGCACCTTCTTCTCAAAAACCAATTTCAAGGAAATGTGTCACAGAGAATCCTGAGATTTGCTGAAATAAAGGCCTCTAAAGTTTTCCAAATTACGCCGAGATGCCAACACATATGGCAACCGTTACTAGCCTTGGAAAATCCTTACACGGCTTCATTTCAAAGGTCGACGAACAGAATTTGAACTAATTTGGCAGACAACGTCTGGTTTTAAGTTCTTTTAAATTTTCTACATAAGGCTAAACCGCCGTCAAATAAGAACTAGATAAATTTTGAATGACTTTGTTCCAAACCACATAATTTCACAATATAATTTGGATCAAACTGGACAGAGAGCTTCTTAGCAGCAAGACCATTCAAGTTCATACAAATAATGCATATCTTCTCTCAGAACATATTCTAAAATATTTTATGATAAATGTAAATTCCTTATACAACTAACATTTATTCTTCTTTCCCCTAACATACGAGGGAATATAAACAAGGGTGGTCGCAAAAGCTTGTCACATTTATAATTGCTCTCTATGCCATGGAAATTCTCATCAGTGAAATAACTAATCGGAACATCTCCAGCATTTTCCGATAGGTCGAGAAAAAACTTCAGATGTATTTCGCGCCATTGAGAACTATTGTCCAAACTAATTTTGTTTACAAAACACAATAATGCGACAGGATACAAAGACAAAATCGTCGTAATATGTGTGAGGCACTCCAATTGAGGCAAAGCGTCGATTTTATCAAATTGATGCGTATTCCTACAATACTTCCAAGGTTATGTTTGGACCTCACAGAAATGGCCGAGCGATGTTCCGATTGGACGTAGCATAGTAATATTTATCTTACTTTGTATTACAATTTGAATTAAAAATATATAACACGAGATTTTTTTTGGAATACAAATCTGCTTTGGTTAGAGTCTAAATCAGTATGGTTATTTTAGCCCGATTACGTTTAATTAATTCACACAAAAAAACGTGACCATATTGTACTTGCCGAGTCAAAAGGTAGTTATTGTGCATAATCAATATGCCACTAGTATTTAAATTTGAGAATTACACGACTGAATGCGTCTTTAGAACAATATCTTATTAACTTATAAGACGTACAATAGTAATGTCCTGGAGATCCGTCACTTCCAGTGAACTTGTAACATTTCCTGCTCGGCAATTCATACTAAAGTTCGCCACGGATATTAAGCAGTGATTAAGAGATCACGAACATTACTTGAGAAATGTTAGAATTTTTAAACAATGGTATGTAATATGTGTAATACAAAATTTAAAACGAAACGAAATGAAATTTAGGTATATACTTATGTTTTGTTCAGGGTAACTTTCTTATTCCTGAAATCCTTATGCACCATCAATGTAACATACTGAAAATCTTTCGTTCCGGTCAAGAACGCTGCAATATAAATAACACTAATTACGGAAATTTCAAAACAGATTGTATTCGGTTTAAAAAAATAAAAATAAAAACAGAATTGTTCTAATGATGTAGACTTGGACAAAACATGATTAACTGCTTTGGATATTTTGAAAGTTATACACTTCAAACGAGGAGCGATTTCACTGACTCGTTAGATATATTACGATCTTCGAACAAGCACTATAGCAACTGCTGTAATGTCGCTTGTTTAAGAAAGGTAGTGAATCATCCCATTTTGCTGTATATAGGTTTATTTCACATTAATTAAAGTGTGATATTGAAACACATTTTATTATGATATCATTTAAGTTTGAACTAGAATTCTTCGTTTCGTTTTGTTTCTCAAAATCAGTTCATTTCATACTATACCATTTCAAATACGAATATATTAGTCCACTTTGTAGTTTAAATTATTTCATTCTATATATCATTTCCTTCGTGTAAATTTGGGTGATAACGGCCGATCATACAAATGTACTTGATGAAGCATTAAATTCAGTAATGTTCAGTTATATTTCCAAATAGGTACACATATAGTTAGCTCTTTGAAGACGAATACAAAAATAATTCATTCAGAATGCTAATCCTAAGTTAAATGCCTAAACGTATGCACCTGTATAGGAATGTGTTCGGCGTTTACCTGTTGGGATATCTTGTCCAGCACCAAACATGCAAATATATTGTTTTCTTATAAATATAGCCAGCGTTCTAACATCACTAGAGTAGGATATTTATAGTAGTGGAAATCTATTCAATGGCAAATAAAGAAGCATCTGTTTTGTGCTAAATGTAGCAAGCCTACTTGCCTGGAGCAAGTTAAAAGTCAGATTTCTGAAGGCAGTTAAAGATAAACATAATATGACGTATTTTAATACTATTGGTAATAATTTCTTCAAACATGTGTAATAAATACTAAAAACATATACTATGAAACAATTGTGAAATTCCGAACATATGACAAGATTAATGATTAAAGCAGGATGGCCAACTCTATATTAGCAATACTGGCCTTAGATGGATAATAAAACTTCAAAAAACACAACTTACTATTTTTGTTTTTATAAAGAAGAACAATAGGATAAGGATTGTAAATTTTTATAGCTTGAGAAAGGTTCTCTTCCTTACCTGTAAAACACCTGGAAGTACAGGAGGCGGCTATATACATGTAAGGATAAAAATACCATACAAAATGTATCACAATGCTCCAACAATTATTCAGCAACAAAATGGAAAGCATAATAACATGAGATGGAGAAGAAAAAGCAAAGAAATGAATGATTGTTCGGGGTAAAAATAATTAACTTGTTTTTCTTTGTTGCATGATACATTTATTATCAGTGGGAAAGTGCTATCATTTAAACGTTTCGAGGTAGTGGGAAGAAGAAACACTCGAATGGGTTAAAGCAGTGGTCTCAAACTCAAACCACCCTGAGGTCCGCATGAAGGCATTTTCGATGGCCCGCGGGCTGCACCAACTTTGTTATCTTTCGTGACACCTTGTGACGCCAATCATTTTGCGGGCCACATGATACGGATTAGCTGACCGCATGCTGCCCTCCTGCCTCGTGTTTGAGACCCCTGGGTTAAAGGATTTAATTTTTCTGTTGTTCGCAAACGGAACAGTGAAATAAATAGTGATATGATTTCAAACTGGAATCCACATGAATAAAAGGGACCATGTCGTCGGTTCACTCAATATAAACCGGTTTTTAAGCTACTAGAGATGTATGCAAATTTGGTCACAATAATATTCAACTGTCCATTATATCGTGTACATTTTGGGATTGCCTTTTCAACATTAGTTCGAGCGTTTTGTGCTTTTATTTGCTAATCTTTTAATACGGCAAGTGAATCGCATACGGCATTCCAAAGGAAGTACATTCTATCATTATGTTATACTCGGAAAGAAAACGATGAGAAAAGTTCGAACTTGGACAGCATGGAATAATTTGATATTTTTTCTTAAACACAGCGAAAAATTTCCAATAAATACGGCGGTATTTTTACATGACACAGATAATTTGTGAAACAATTTCTTCATGATTGTTAAGTTTCCCATCCTGTTTGAAGGTGACGAGAGTTTCAAATATAGATCGAACTGTTTATTTTGTGCGTGAATCAAATTATCCCACACTTCGCAAGCATATTCAAGCAACTGTTTAATGAATCTCAATAACATTTTATGAGATTCGATCTCGAAAGGGCATATTTAAGCTGTCTTTGTCAATATCAGGGGAAACTGGTTTATTGATGAATTGAACTTCTGCTCTAAACTAAACCATGTGCTCCATTAGTAGTGATATGAGGCACTTGATGGCCAATTGATTTTGTCATTGGTCAAAGCAAGAAGGCATTTGGGGGTCGTACGAGAAATCCTGGATTAAATCGTTCAATAGGTTTAACATGGGAATGCCACGTTGGGGGTCAAATGTGTTTAATGGGTCAAATGGTAACGCTGTTACAAGTGGATGACCTTAGTCGGTCTGGAACTTAGAGTTTTCGAGTTGACCTTAAAACGCTACTCTAGGTAGGTATGGGAAATTCTATGTTAAATATATGTAGGTACAAAAGTGTTTATGGGGACAAACAAATCAGAGACAACAAAAAACTTTATGAAACACAATGCCAGAAGATTCAGTGGAAGGCAAGAGTCAAAGAGTATATATTTTCGATGCAAAATAGTAACCCTGAAAAGTGCCGTTGAGATTTTTCTATTTCCTACATGTCGTCCATTTGTTTTCCCACCATGTTTTCAGTTTTAGGAGGAAAGTCATCTTCTTCATCCCATCCTTTGGTATCCAGTCTGGATTCCCCATGCTCTTAAACTTTTCTTGGAACTTTATCCAGTTTTCTTTCCGTCTTTGAAAGTCTTCCTTTGTCTTTCTAGTTTCGTTTATTTTCCTCTTTTGCCCAGTTAGCTTTTATCTTTTCCTCTTCCTCCTGCATAACTGTCCTCACTCAAAACTCAGCTATCTTTAAGACGTTTACCTCCTTCTCGCACTGTTTTTGATTGGATAAGAGCAATCGATGCAGGCCTCTATCTGTTGTAAAACAAACTGATTTACTTCTACCATGCAATCCACTGTTTCCTGCAATTTACACGCTCTACATTGTTCAAAAGTCAAAGAACCTCTTCATCTTTCGCTCTTGCTCCTCCGTCACTTCTCCGACAAGGCCCATAGCTCTTTTGAGAGTTGTCATTTGCTTGGTCAGATAGTGTAGAGTAAGAGTGTACCCCCATAGGCTATCTTTTCTACAACATACTCCACATTCACCATCGAAACCCAAGCTTCTTTCAAATCTATCACTGAAGTCATGTTAGTATGTGTGACTAATCAACTAGGGTGACAATAATGGCAAACGCAACGCTTTATATGCATAAAGCACGAACGTGAAGGAACACATCCCCATTACACAAACTATATATTGCACACAAACCTTTAACTTGCAAAGGAGGTATTCATACGAGGACCTAATAAAACTCTCTCCAGTTTTTTTACAATCCAACAAACCATTATAAATAAAATACTATACTCCATACAAACAAACATTGAAAAGCCATACACATACAAGTACATACGATCACCAAACCTAACAATCACATTATCGTACAAGCATAGCTAGTAAGCGTTTATAGACACACTACTAAGGTCTCACATACATTCAAACACACATAAGAGAAGGGAAAGTGATGTTTGTTAGGGAAAATAGACAGACTCATATATACACAATCACAAAAATTTTATGCACATTGATTAGTATCTCTTTTCTAGAGATCTGGTTGGATCTAAAAAGGGCCTTTTCTGTTTTTACTCCAGTGCACCTGGTCAATGCCGACATTTCCCAGGCGTTGCACCACACATGCAGGGACTACTTCGTTCATTTTCCCATGAAATGGTGACGTTAGGAAGTCCAGATTTGGATGTGTGGTGTCAGTGCACCAATCTTGCTTTTGAGGGACTGTTGAAGTTCTTATTTCCCTCTGAAATCGTCGATGTGCCAACGTATGCTGCTGTCGTGGCTGTGGTCTATGTGGTAATGGCAAATCCAAGGCTCAGTACTCTTCTCTGCTCAGGAGGTGTATTCGCCACAGGCTTGACAATGGAGGCTACCGCATCATCAGATGAGGCAGTAACTTCATTTTCTTTTCCTCCTCTACTTTTTTTCCTTTCTTCCTGCAAATTCTTGGCTTCCTGAACGGTTTCCATGACTAGCTTGTCAAGGAGGCGGCTTGCATATTCCAGATGCATCTGGAGCTCCATACGGTTATGTGTATGAATCCTTTTAGAATGTCGACGTGTCAAAGATGATTAGCCAGATTGTTTTCTTACTTACTTTGTATTAACGTCGTTTTCGCTTATTCTGGCATGTTCGACTGGTTAATTGCCTCACCGCTGTATCTTCGATTTATCGCACAGGAGAGAATTAGAGCTTTACACCAGTGCGCTTTAATGCGAGCAGTGATCCTAATTAGCTTTCATGTCCAGCCGGAGAAGACATGCAAGAGGGCACTGGAGCTGCCACAACGCCAATTCGAGTCGCTTTGTATCAGTGAGTAGTTTGTTTTAGACAGCTTGAGCAGAAAAACAAAATGTTGTCGTCCTCTCCATTTTTAATAGCAGATTATCTGTGCATTGGTTTCATATAGTAAAGAACTCAAAAAGAAGTCCTGAAATGAGACAACTAATTAGTTTTAGTATAATCATGGCAGTTGAATTAGAGTTTTGAGTTGGGATTTGTTCTAAATTGTGCTATATTGTGTGACAGGGCCTGATGGCTTTAGACTTATAACCACATTATGTGAGTTAGTTTTCGGGTCAAAAGTTTTGTATTTATCCGGCAATGTTGACAACGTATAAATAATTAATATGGTTTACTAATGTGTTTCTAGTAAGTCTGCATTGTGCGAGGCACCTGATGGTTTGGGCTTGACCACCTCATAACTCTTAATTTTGGGTCTTACATATACTAGAATTTCCTAGCTCGTTTTCTAACCTTGTGTAGCCTTATAGTGCTGATGTGGGGATACTAATGTCCTATGGATTATTTATCAATGTTCAGATATTGACGCCTTACGTGACTGGGTATAGTGGTAGAGGTGTTTATTTACCTTTTATATGATAAAAGTCAGGCCAATTGTCCTAATCAGGATATTTAATCTTAAACCATATCTAGGTCATGAATTTACAAAGAAATAGGAGAAGACTTAGTATTTTTAATGAATAAGTACTCCTATTCGAAGGAATCTATTCATTTTGATATGTTATTATGTGCATTGCCTTTTATTGATATATTCATTGTAATACTGATTGTCTTTTTGTTCTATTGCATTGCATGTGCTTTTTCCTTTCATGTAATGTTTGTTAATAAGTAATATTTAATTACATTGCCCTAATAATTTAATAACTATTCCAGTGGTTAGACGCAAGAGAGGCAAGGAATTCCGTCTAAAGAGATGCCGAAGCGATACCAGGCATATACGACCTGACAATTCGTGATCTTCATCTACCGAGTTGTCTTCCCTGTTCCACTCTCATGGTCTGAATAGTTAGTACACTTTATCTGCCACACAAGTGTCTTTACTTTTGTTTTGCTGGGAAGGTTATTAGCACGATGCCACTATGTCTTTGTAATGACAATAGTAAGAGTTTTTCGATTATACTTTCTTCATTTTCTTCTTCTTTTTTTTCCTATTTCTGAAATAAAATTCAAGAGATTTAAAAAGGTCAGATCAATATTTCTAGACAGTGGCATCACAACTTCCGAGTACGTACTTGGTGTATGCGTCCTCTTCTGTTCTTTTTTAATTTCTTTCTCTGGGTGGAATTCTGTCAACAGTTATTAACGACGTGTTGTAGGTCTTCTGGTTGAGGGCAATGTGGAGATTTAACGCTCGATTGATGCGTGGAGCATTGACACTACAACTTGATCGTCGTCGAACAAGACAATCAAAGAGGATGAAAATGTAAGCGCAGACTTGTTGAGTAGGGAATCATGGACAAATCTCATATTTATTACCCAGACTCAGTATTACAAGTAAAGAATTATAAGGGCTATTTTCTTTTATTCGCTTTCTCAGTTTACTCAAATATGTGTCCAGTTTGTTTTAGAGTTGAGGTATTGTCAACAAATAAGGCAAAAAAATAATTTTGCGATGAATTAGAACAATTATATGTAATTGATTTCGTTGTCGCGTACTGCATCTCGTAGGCTATAATTATTTTTAACTTTGTATATTGTCTAATAGCATCTGAGTAATATATGCATCAGGTCGCTCGCTTTTAATCATTTCAGTGTTGACTTAAGTTATTGTGACTTTTGAAAATGGAACTTCTTTATCAAAAAATGTGTTAATTTGCTTTCATTATTCAGTTGTTTCATTTGATTTATATCCGTTCGTGTTATTTCCTGTTACAATATTCTCGTTGCATGACCATATCATGTTCTGTTTGAGAGAAAAAAAAAGACACAACATGAAAGTGACTTTTAATACTATTATTGCAGAAAAAGACACTCACTCATTCACGGTATCGCAAAATGTAAGAACATCACTAAGTGCAATTATTAGAGATGGATAAATGTGTTAAGAATAAATGCTTATAAGTCAAATGGCAGTAGCTACAATTAAGTTGTTTGTTGCACAGTTTAGTATAACTTTAAATATTACATAGTGAAATATCTAAGGAAGACTGACGTAACACGCTTAAGAGCAATACCTTGAAACACTTCATCACAATGTCACATAATCTCTAGTTTCTCTTGCTATTGTCTTTTTATAACAGACTCTATATTTAATTAAACGAAAACAAAACGAAACCACAGACATAATTATAAATATTCTGATTTTAATCTGACAGTCTTATATGTAATGTGACAAGAGTTTTCATATTAAAGAGACAGTTTTCAATTTAATGTGACATTCTTCATTTTAATGTAATGGTCATTTTAATCTGACAAGAGTTTTCATTTTAATGTGACAGTCTTTATTATACTCTGACAGAGTTTCCGATTTAGTCAGACCATCCTTATATGTCTACATACTTTGGGATGAACATGCGTTCCCATCAAGCGTTATAAAACTAATTCCTCATGCTCAGGAGCTATTGATTTGCTACAAGCATATGGAGATTTGACAATTAAACAACACTTTTTTCACACATGGACATGTTAATTAGTTTTTTGTATAAAAAAACCCACAAAGATAAAGTTTTAGAAATGTAACAAAAATCCGGAGAATGATGGATAATACCAGCCATTGACTGAATCCGAATACATCCCAGTTCCACCTTGAACGCCTATCCATACTGTGTCGGTTTCATTTAAACGAAATATGGCTGAGTTGCTTCCCATATGGAAGCCACCACTAACAGAACTCGCTACAAAGACTTTGTATTCCCCATTAACAACAATGCCCGTAATCAGGTCACCATTAGAGACATCACCCCTGCTAGTAGCTGTCCAAGTGAAGAAATAGGTCCCTGTGATCGGAGCGGTAAATATTCCAGTGATTGCCGAATATCATCTTCCCTCATTTGTGACAATTATGTCAAAGGCAACCTTCTGGTTAATTCCCAAACTAGTTAAAGATGTGCTTCGGTAGACCATAAAGGCAGCGTGTAGAGCTGAGACGGGTCGGGAGACTGCAAGGAAAACGAAAAATGCAAATAAAAAATATCTGAACATCTGAGTGGTTTATATGGGTTCTGCTGTAAATCGTTTTTGCGACCAAATTGACTCAAATCGGAAAGTCTCATACCGAGCCCTAACATACTTTTCACAAAACTAGTATTGGCACTAGCTAGAATAATAATAATAATAATTATATATATATATATATATATATATATATATATATATATATATATATATATATATATATATATATATATATATATATATATATATATATATATATATATATATATATATTGTGATGAATAGTTGTTTCCTTTGTTTATTAGTTTTATTTTTTAGTTCATTATATCCTATAGCAATGTAACATTGTATGTTGGGCTTGACCTTTTCTAAAACTGTGCTCATTTATGCTTGACCCAAATTGACGTTTTTAATTTTATTCATTGTAAACAACTAATACATAGCTAAACTATTCTGTATACGTATGGTCTTAAAATCAGTATTATTAATAGAAGAAGCAAATTTGTTTATTTGATATATTTCTCGTTAAACGAAGGAATCTCGACTGCGGTTTGCAGATGTTCCACGATTATAGAACCAATTGTTGTGTATTGGATCTTCTTATGCCTAGAGTGGCTGGCTTTTGAAAGACAAATATGGATGCCAGTAGCTGATCTAGTGATTTGTGTTGATAATGGAATTTTTATTAATATAAGCTTGTTGTTCATTCCGGTGACATATTATAGAGGCGAAAATACGTCTATGTACCTGTATCGTTAAATGCTTAGAATTATCCAAACCAGTGTTTGAAGATTTGTTTAGATTTGGGATTAATGCAGGATTGAAATGGAAATGTGTCTCATATTATGCTATATGTTATATTTTCTCTCTCTCTCTCTCTCTCTCTCTCTCTCTCTCTCTCTCTCTCTCTCCTATTATATATTTTGAGAAGGCAACAATTCTCATCCTTTGATATCATAAAAAAGTTTTGCTTTCCAGGAAACACTCTGATCCAAGTTGTAATGATAAGATATATAAATCGAGATTTTTATCTAATTTATCTTTTACATTGAGTATATTTGTAAAATGTTAAGTCAATACCAGAACATTTCTGGATCACTCATCCTTTTTAATTACCCTCATGTCATATGACTGTAGTCTACACTGTTGCTGTACATTCAAATGCAATTCGTACTCAAAAACATTTCAAGAGGTTAATCTACAAAATATGAAGAATTACCGTGTCCTCATCAACCCATACCACATTAAAACCTACCGCGTACACAAGTACGGGTAAATTAAGAACAGGTTATTGTAGTTGTAACAATAATATAGTTTAAGGCTGTCGTTAAGCAAGCATCATAATGTTTCAGAAATTAAATTTTAACTTGCTGCTGTCACATTGTTGAACAGTATAATGATTTACAAAGAGTTTTGCTATAATGAAAATCTTGACAACGAAGTTTATGTTATGTTACCAGTCATAATAATAGTGGTTTTAGAAAACAGGTCTTAAGTTATCACGCCTTTGTGGGAACGTCAGATATGTTGCCTGATGTGCGTGCTGAATTAACCGAGGTTAACTTTTCAAACTATTAGAATTGTAATCGATTCACTGTAGCATTCCTTTTATGAACTGATTAGATTGATGGTTACACGAATAAGCATGTATGTGTATTCTGAGTGGGAAATAAAAGAATAAATGACAACATGACTTATGAATATGTCCACCTTGTCGCATAGGGTCTCGTTACTCCATGCATGCCATCATGTGCTAAAAATGGCATAAAACCCCAAAATAAGACAAACAGCAACAACAAATCTAAGGGTATTGGTCAACTGGTAGCGGGTGTTTGGGGAGAGGTGAGCACTATACCTGAAACATGGAATCCACCTAATGTACAAGCGTGGTTTAAATGTTAAATTGCACCGTTCAACATCTAACAGCAGAGTACATTTCGGCGTCTTCGTTTTGTTTTTTAACCTGGCTGATATGGGTTCTATAAAATCATAGAATATTTAATATGCTGATGAATAATTTGTGAAATAAGAGTGAATACAGACGTTTATTGCTTTGGAGATCTGCGATAAACATTCCAAATTGGATCAATAATCACAAACAGCAAATAATGGAAGAAAATATTCCTAACATATTTCTGTTCGCTAAAATGCTGAAGTGTTAAATTTACAAAGAAAACCCCCAAATAATTACAGTATTCTTAAGACTGTATATGAATCAAAGTAAAAATTACTCTCTCAGTGTATTATACAGAGAAGCAGAATAAATGGACTGAAACAAACGGCAACAATGTAAGGGCGACTTCTTGCCCTAACTGATGTTGGAATATGGGAGTCAACTCTAAATGGATATTTGTATAGTGAATTTGTTAGCTTGTGCACTATAGTGCGTAGATGGTCAGTGGAGTTGAAAAGCAATGTTATACATAACATGCAGTTTTGTCTCATCTTTGAATAAATAAATAATAATCCTCTTTATTAAATGTATTTACCTTTCTTATATACAGGATTTTTAAAAAAATGTTTTCAAGATCATTCATATCTTATTGAATTCTTTCCAGGTTTCCTCTTGTAGAAGTTCCTCTCGGATGGGAATAAAACAATTGGTGATCATGTAATTTTGATGGAATAGATTTGTCTCACGCGTTATTCCTCGAGACAAAGCCTGTGTGTTGTGTGTATTCTGGTTCAAAGACACAGAATTTGCACTGACAATTCAAGTCCTCCGTCACAGACAACAAGTCTATATATTTGCTTCTATTCAGTCACATATGAGTAATCGAAGTGTCCCTTTTATAAGCAATTTTCACTCAGATCAACATAATTGACGTTCGCAAATACGCCTTTCAAAATAGTGTTTCTCATCTTTATTTAAAATATATAGGAATTAATACTTACCTTCCCTGGTTTGTTCTACTCTCCTTGTAAGATCTGCGACTTTTAACATCAAAATTTCTATATCATTTTCCAGCAGAAGACGTTTTTCCTTCTCTTCCTCTAAACGTAATTTGACTGCCCCAACGTCACTACATGTCATACCATCTAGGATACTGAAGCCACCGCGAACAAGAAGCAAAATAAAAATGCATAGAATTTTCATTGTCACACGTGATCGGATGGTATCTCTTTCTTTCCCAGGTTTCAAATACAAGTCACATCTAAACCGCCTGCTGCTCTAATTCCTTTATATTTGAGTCTCTATGCTTTATACCACTCCGATACAAATAGGAAGGGTGAGTTGCCATAGGATGAACTTCATGTCAATTACAACATCCCCCCAAAAATGAAACAAACAACGATGTTAACATACCATAGAAATGTCCCAAAATGCAAACAATAAATAGGATTGAATCGCAGATCTCGTTATATATAAGTATGCAATAAATTATTTAAATACTCACCCATCCAACGATTTAAGTAGACCCTTCCAAATGAACTAGGTAAAACGTATACCTATTCATAAACTACCACATATTCAAAAAGCGATACTTTGTTAAACTTTACCGCAATCAAGTGCAACAATGATTAAATATGTGTCGCACACGGAGTTCACAACCAAGGATTTTATCTGCATCCCCCATAAGCATAATTTTAAATCGTATCATGAGTTGTTTTGGTACAGTATAAAGAAACGATTGACGATTATCATATTTGAAGTCTCAGTAGAGAAGATATGAGAGAAGAAGCACACGTATCCATTTTAAAATAATACGATCTTTAAAACGTGGGCGAGCCCACATGAAAAACAAAATATAAAAGATACGATGCACTTGCTAATTAAAATGCCAGCTCTTGTATATATTATCTACTCACCCCTACTACTACGGTGCTTTAGAAACATTACTACTACAGCACCAGAAACGAGAAAGTTCATGGCATGATAATTTAACTCCATTGTGTACAATATTCTAACAAGGTAATGGTAACCATCACAGACTAAATAATATTTAAACAATTTAAACATATGAAGTTGATTCAAGTTTCATTAAAAAGCTGTAAAGCCAATAGAGCACAGTTTACTGTAAGCTGGTCGACAAGATCTAAAATAAAATACAAGGCAATGGAAATTGACGTTGATACGATCATTAGCACTTGCGTATATCTTTCAAACATCATTTGAAGAAGGAATAGCACTGGACCACTTACATACTCTATCAACTATTCATTTTCAACGGACAAATTTCCTTACAGATAATATTAGCACATCGATAAAATCCTCAATGACAAATAATTCTTCAAAAACTAACCACAGTGATTGACGTAGGGACACTTGATGCCATCTGAGTAACTTTTAAAGATTTTCTTCTCACAGTCATCCAGTAGTTACGGACCTGAAACTGCTCTAATAAATCGTCAAATATAAATGAGCAATAATTGTAAAATGTTCAAAATGTAAACGAGAACATCTGTTAAAGGCCATGAAAATGCATAATACCAAATTCAAAGATCCAAAGATTGCATCAACGTAACAATATTATATAATTGGACAACAGATGAAAGGACGAGAGCGGAGTGACAAATTATAATAAAATTAAAACTTAAGAGTGAAAAAATAATTAAAAAATATGTTAATATATTTGTACCATGACAAACTGTTTCATGCATGACGTACTGAGGGCATGGTTCAATATTTTAACATAGAACATTTTACTTCACATTTTGTTTAAATACATAAATAATAACAGGTACAGCAGTTTCAAATAAATTTAATAAACATTTGGGTTAGCACACCTTTAAAATGTTAACACATTACTGAAGTTACAAAGATTAAATAAATTAAAAGTTGTTATCTTGAGAAAAGATTTATTCTCATACAGGACATTAAACATGCCTGACAATTACATTTTTAAATTTGAAGGTGATATCCTGATGACAATATACAGATCAAAGTGTGAAGTGAGATTCTGTGGGAATCAACTAAAATGGGAGTATGTAACTGGCAACATCTGGCTTTGAATTTCATTAATGCATTTGAGAGACAAAATGTTCCAGATATAGAGGAAACGGTATACAATGTTTGCCTTTATTTTCAGCGTAGTTGGTGACGCCTCAAGGACGAAAACAAGTACTTGATTTGTAGTGAGCCTGAATAATATAAAACAAAGCAAGACGATTTGGGAGATCCGAGTCTGCTTTTATCTTACATACTTACAAACGTAAATTAACTGATGATGTCTTATTCAGCACTGGATAATAGTGTAACCTGACGAAATGAATTTATACGAAACACAGCACAGTCGAACGTTTGTAACGTTTAAGGATTTATAGGATAGGTACGATAAACACTGTAATGACCGTATAGTCATAAACTAAGTACCATAAGAATCGAAACCAAAATGTTTTGCAAAATTTCACTAAATATCTGAAAGTTATAAAACAAAAACAATTGAGGAGGAACTTAGAGAATTATGAATTAAATCCAACATAATTCCGAAAATTGTATTACAAGTCCTACAGTATCGAATGTTCTGAATAAGTTCCAGATTCTTGAATATACAATTCTACCAAGAATCATGATGTAGCAAAATGGCATTGTACATCCTTTGATCTAATTCACAATAGTCCCAGAATAATATTTCAGTCCACTGAGCCATTTGTAGTTCCATTGAAATATTCTAAACTAATGTTTCATCTAAAGTGGTATCTAAACACATAATTCAATACATCTGCGGGCTAAATACGGTAACAGGAAATAAATCGACTCCTCAGTTATCTTATTTACATGCGTACTACGCTAAAACACATTTGCCTCCTACTCACTACGTGACACATCGTAAATGAACCCACCTGACCGATCCATCAAATGTGAAATAACGTAATTCCCCTTAGAACCCACTTGATCCCACCAGCTAATGAGAAATTACTCCAAGCTTGTGAACATGTCAGGTATAAAGGCTGAATTTACCTTGCCAGCATCTATTTATAGATTATTACCTATTGAAACAGTATCCACACCAATGGCCAATACATTAGCGAAAATTATATTGTTTGTAGAATCAGTACAATTTACTGTCAATAACGAAAATTACACATCATATATGTATAGTTATTTAACAAAAGTTACACAAACATAGACACACACACACACACACACATACACACGTTTATAATATTTGTGTTTGTCATTGTCAACCTTCCAACAATAAATACAAATTCAAAACGAAATGGTACAATATTGATCGAGGGGAAGACATACTTTTTAAATGATTGATATGGTATCGTCAGATACAACAAAATTTCCACAAAGAGCTAGTGGCTCCTTTATCGCTAAGAAACATTGTTTGACAGAGAAGAAATTGTGGACAATATAATGAAGGATGAAGTGGGTAAAAGTATGCAAAAAATAGTACTTGGATGAGGATGTCGCTACGCGCTTCATCTGCCGATCTCTCTTCTAACTATTAAGGTAGTGTTCTTCCTTTTTTACTGATGTCCCGTGTTGATTTCCGTTTGGTATCAGTTTTCCTTTTAATTATGCTGTAAATTTCTTGATTGCTATATTCTATATATGCGAAAGTACTTCCCGTAGTTTAATTTGGCTTCTCTGTCTGCGCTTTCGTTTGCTGGGATGTCTAGTTGGGATGGAATCCATACACATTCTACTATTTTGTATTGATTTTCCAAGTGATTTAATAAGAGGTTACATTCCATTAGGACGTTTACTCTTCTGGTTGCGTTGTGTGTTCCCAGTGATCTTAATACACTTAGAGAGCCGCTGCATATGCATTCTTTATTGTTTTGGTGGTTAGTAACCATTTGAGGGCTTTGATAATTTCTCAAACTTCCACACAGTACATAATGCAGTCGTCGAATAGTCTGTATCCTAAAACAGTGTTCTCTCACCTTGGATATATGTGGCGGAATCTCTTCTATAATAATCTGTTAACTTTTTTCATCCATCTGTACAGATTTTAGTGTGGCCGGTATATTTCCTGTCTGTTTCTGATAAAACGTTTGATACAATTTATTTTACGTAAGATTGCATTAAAATTAATTTTGAGTGTTTTTGCACAGACAAAAAATAACCCCAATGGTTCTGTCTGGTCAAATCTTTAAACCCCATTTTTCGGCTCATTGTCCTATCCTATCGAGGCCATTATGGGGTTCACTGATATCGGTTTCGCTGAATTGGTGTATCACTTTCCAGATATGACTATCATCAGCAAACTGAGAGATATCTATTTTAGATTAATCAATAGATTGGTCCCGATCATTCATCATGATATTGAATAAAGCTGGTCTCACCACGCTTCCATGCGGGGTACCGTTTTCTATAGCAAAGGTTTCTGTATCCTTGCTGCCAACTCGGGTATTGATTTTCTGATCGCTTAGGAACGTTGATGTCCATTGATGAATGCGGCCTGATAGTCCCCAACTGTTATGTTTCGCAAAAAAGACAACAATTAAAAAAAATTGTGTCTTCGCCGTGACTTTGCTGGTGAAACTTGGTCTTATAAAGATTGATCATGTCAGGGGCATGGTCCCTTGAAAGGACAAATTGTGCCGCCGCAGCCACAAGGTGGAGTTAGCAGGCCTATGCGTTATCCGCAGAAAAAAGGAACCTTATCTCGTTTAAACCTTTACAAACTTCGTGTACACAAATCAGATTGTAACAGATTCTCCTATCAAATATACATATAAAGGAAACAAGACTCCCCGCTTCTCAGTTTAATGAAAAAATGTATGCAACTAGTGGTATATCATTGATACAGCGAAGATAATGTCACGTTTGCCTGCCCGCGATTCCGTGAGTCAGGAACAAAGGAATGGGTACGCAGCCATGTGGATATGTGTATCCTGCCGCTATCGTAGCGATTCGTGTTTGTACAAGAGCCCCGCTTCGTTGGATGTCAAAACTCACTCACATGTAGACGTTGGAAGCTTTGTTCTAGAACAAAGTAGCTTTGTTGCTGTTGTAAATCTCCCCACGTTGACAGATGGCCTGAGGCTCGTCTGTTAATCGAGACCGACTGGGGTACAATTGATATCCAATCGGAACTGAGGAAGGATTGGGCCATCAATTCGAACCAGAATTTAACAGTCATTTGGGCTGGGAACGAATTAGTGATTGTAAGCCATCGTACTGGTCAAGCAGCAATACAACTCAGAGGAAGCCAGTCGTGAACTGGCAGGAAAACCCTTAGTACATTCTAAGGACAGAAAGCTTCGTAAAGGTCAGTGAGTTATTTGCTCAACTGTTGCAGAATATTACGGCATTATAATTGTAATTATGTGCAGTATGTATATTTACTTACTAGAATTGTTAGTACGTAGAATTACCTTTGTATTGTTCAATTTATAAGCGTACTTGAGAAATGAGCTATGATTATATAGATTGCTAGCTCATAGTCAGAATTAATATTGTAATTCGCTCTTTGGTTACTTCGTAGTGTATTTATTCATGTGATATTCTATATTTTGCAACTGGTGAATTGAATTGTAACTTTGAAAATGGTTGCAGTGTGTAGAATTAAATAATATGCATATTTGAATATTTGTGTACACTTGTGGGAGTGTAATGTACAGAAATGCTTCTGATTGTTGTGATAGTGTTCAGAATAATGAGATTAAGAATATATATATATATATATATATATATATATATATATATATATATATATATATATATATATATATATATATATTAATGTTAGGCAATTGAGTGATGTATATATGATAAGTAGGATACCGCTCTTTATTGCAACGTTGTTTTCTATAAGAACGTGTGGGTTTTTCGATGTGCACTAATGCGTGACCGAAGATGTAGATATCCTTTATCTGATGATTGACTGACGATTTAGTGTGAAGCGAGATGGCTAATGGAACATGTTAACGTCCTTGTGTTTTTCGCAGGAAGCTTTTGGGGACAGATCTACCGGGTAGTTAAGTCCCAAGTCTCGGAGAGGGGAGACAGGATAGGACAAGGCAGTAGGCAGAGAACAAGCCTAGTCGCTAGAGAGAGCGAGAGAAGGAGGAGGAGAAAAGGAGACAAGAAGGGGAAGAGTATAGGAAGAATCGTAGTACGGAGAACGCCGGAAGGAGGAAAGGAATTGGCAGAGTAGAACACAGATGAGTAGAAACCAAGTACAGGGGAAAGCCATCTAACACTATAATCACGTGATGAAATAGGTTGTTACATGGTCGAGAGGAAGAAGATTGGTTGAGAAATTAATATCGTTTAAATTGTATTAAATTGTTATTCTTTTGAATTTCATCTTTGTGTTCTCAATAATTTAATTGTCGGCATTGCTGACTGGGGGCTTGGAGCTTTACCTCTCTCTATCACTAATTTCGCTTTCTACAAAAACGAGCCAGGGTGGGAGTTCCATAGTAATTTAAATAAAATATTGGGAGCACCCCAACACATTGCAGAACGTCATAGAACGCCACACATACTACACATATATTTTATTTATATCACATACAAATACACATATTTGCCATTTGAACGGAGATAAAACTGAATAAAAGGAATTGTTATTGACCGAGTGAAAGAACTCACATCCCTGCCGAGTGTGTCTGGTACAAAATGTAGCTCTGTTCCTTCTTTGGCTATTCACAATCACTCTTGCATAATGAAAAGTATATTGTTTTCTTTTTTGAGTTTCTATTTTTATTCACAGGGTAAATCAGTGTAAGACACACTTATGATTTAAACATGAAAAATGGTTTTAATGAAGAAAGTAGAGCCCTACAAAGACATCGTTGGCCTCTTGAACACTGAACGCTCAGCCATTCCCGTACAGGCTCATGGAAATTAGCGTGGAATAGAAACTAAGCAAAATGACAAAACAACAAGAAGTAATTAACATATTTTAATATATTTCCCGCTTTAATTAGCATTACTACTGTAACGTTTTCTCGATCCACATAAGATCAACATTTGTATAAAAAGGTTTGTCGCAGTGTAGCGCTTGACCACAAGAAAACTAAGTCAGGATAAGTAAAATATAGCAGATTTATTTTATACAAACATTGGAATCACAGCTACACAATACAGACAATCATATTTTACATGTATAGGTACTGACATGTACCCAATACTGAAGAAAGGTAAAAGTTTACAATGACTTTATATTACTTCACAGTTTACACAATACAAAGCATTTCATATTTGTGGCTTGTTAGGTTAATAATTCCCTTACTTTACTTTCCTGCACATACATATATTAAATGTTTTGGGGGCTATTACCCAGGATTGGAGACAACATTGTAGAAGTTAGTATGTCTCCATAGATGGAGAGATATGGTAATTTAGAATGGGTTTCCGAACAGGATAAATGTATAGTTTTATTAATATTTATATGGGTAGTAGTTCGTGGAAACTCAGTCAACCAATAAAACGCGTAACGCATCCCACCTCGTTACGTAATTTCAATACCTTCGCGATGGAGTGTGTGGTACTGTAATGACATCGCGAGTCGGAATGCAGCTGAGTTTACAAGATTTAAGTATGGTAATCAAAGAATCATGAAAGAGATACATTGATATTTAACAAAGTATGCATCAAGGTAACTCAATATAGTAATATCAATATATGGCATGTTTAATGTGTTTCAAAACGTACCTCTATTTATATATCATCTCAAATGGGTAATAATTTATTAACGAATTTATGAAACGATTTAAATAATGTCCAGCTTTTGTTACCATCCTACACCCGCTGTTATTGTTCTCGTCTTTCGGGTTTTAGCCATAAATCATGTTATGATATGTTATATATGACAACAAACCCTTGTGGATGTAAATTGGCCATATTGAAACAGACGAGACCATTTTTCTCCAATTCCCTTTCGTTGAGTCGGATCGAAAAATGGCGGCCAAAATGTTCATGGAAAACAAAAAACTTCCAGAAGGTGGGGTTAAAAAAGTTTTACAACGATCGCAGTAAATCAGTAAAGAGAATGCTGCACAAAATTGTCTTGGCCTTATTTGGACAAATCAGAATCACATAAAGTGAAATGTTAACGTATGGTAATAGCAAAAATATAAAACTGTACATACTATAGGAAAACTCTCTCTCTCTCTCTCTCGCTCTCTATCTATCTATCTATCTATCTATCTATTTATCTGCATATATATATTCACACACACACAGCTGCTGTCGGGCTTTTCTGTCCATCTAAAGTTTCCGTCACCAACTTTGGCGCAACCGAATTCGACCGATTGATGAGAATAAAATACTGCAATGTATACCATTTGAAAAGTGGCAATTTTCACCATAATATTCTTTGAAAAATAATGCTAATTTTTGACACATGGGATACCACCCCTGTGTTTGAATGACTCAAGATAAGTCGGAATATTCTGCGCATGGATTTGACAGATGTAATGTTTATGCATCGGGCTATGGAAAGGAAATAAATTAATTTGCCCTCTTTCTTTCACCATTTCAGTCGAGTAATTGGGTCAGGTTTATAGCTGGTTTCACAACATTCAACGTGACAATGCCAGTAAATGGCGAGAGATATTAAGCAAACTAAACCGATATTATAAAAAAAATTGTGAAGGTTCAACATTTATATAAAAAAGCCATTTTGTGGAAGATAAAGAACAATAAATAGGACCCAATGTGTTTACAATGTCGTTTATGGGGGAAAAAAATCACTAAGGAATTTAGAAACATACTATACGCTCTGGAATTTCTTGAGAAACCGACTATGGCGGCAAGTTGACATTTTGGGTAGCAGACGAAGAAGTACGCGTGGGACAACTGCTTGCGAAATTAGAAACTTAGATTATTGGAATTAATTCGGAACATATAATTTTGGACTTATAATTGGGCATTAGGATTATTTGAATTTACAGACTTTACATGTGTTTTGAATTTTCCGTTGAATTTTACTTAAATTGTTTGTTTCACTTCCTTTCTGTAACATATTTTGAGATCTAGAGTCATAACACTTAAAAATTATACAATCATGGTGTATGAATAACACCGGTCGAATAAATCATTCATTAAACATGTAATACCGAACAACGGTTTGTGGTATCATCAGACCTCATAAAATCAAGCTACTGAAGCAGGCAAACCTTTCTGCAATATGTCAGTGCATATTTTCGAACTTGCCGGTATATCTATCGGCTCTTTGAAGGGTACTTTCTGCGATATGTACGTACCATTTTTGGGTCAAATCATATCTTTGCCAACTTGTAAAATCCAAGTGCAAGAATGCAACCGCACTTCCTATCACCATTTCAAGTTTCATCAGTACAGGTTTAATGCAAACTTGTGTACAACAATCGACCAGCATGACCAAACAAAAGCTATCTTTATAAAAAGGTAAGAGTGAATTAAGTGATTTGAAATAAAATGATGAAAAATAGATATATAGATGGAAAGGTAGAAAGAAAGCATTATACAAAGAAAGAAATATAATCAGTTAGTAATTAACATAATATTTAGTTTTCTTAAAATGTAATTGATTAATCCAGATAAAAACAAGAAAGAATTTATATATATATATATATATATATATATATATATATATATATATATATATTCTACTTGTCTATATATTATTCAATTCAGCACATTATGTAAGTTAACTTCAGCATGATTTTAACAATTATTTGAATGGTTTAATGCTGCAGTCTTTTGATGAACTCATAGACGTTGAGTGAACAACAGCATTAACAGCAACAATAATAATAATAATAATAATAATAATAATAATAATTCTTACTATTATAGAACAAAGCCATATACAATTTTAGAATAATTTTCTTTTGTTTTCCAAAGCACTCACTCACTCGGGAAAGTTGTTATCGGAACCGAAATCGTCATTGCTATCCCTAACGCAACAACGTACCGTGACAGTTATGATTGCCGTATTCTTCAGTGTAGGCGGAGTTCATGTTATCTGGCAAGCATAATGATTGAGAGGCATGCAGTTGGACGGACGTCAGACAGTAAACAACATAACTGAAAACAAATCATCACAAAAGTGCTATACTGCTATTGCTGTTGCCATTACTACTGCTACTATTTAAAATAGCAGTTGGCATTCGTCCGTCTACGTAAGAGGATGAATATGCAGTAGCCGTTGGTAATGACTTGTTAGTTTGTTCTGCGTTTCCTTACTGGCCCGGGCTCAAATCAATCCAGTTTTGCACGGACATCATCTGCCGCTTGCAGGTCATCAGTTATTCTAGCCCTGAAATTCAAACTTCCAAGCTTAAATAATTTCTTTTTCTGCTTGGTGCATTGTTTGCCATCTTCTTGTCAAGAAAAAACTTTAAGCCCGATACACACTATGGGGCAGTCAGATCGAGATGGGTCAGCGCTTTACTGGCTTGGGGCTGCCCATCTTTGTGACGGGCGAACTGACCAGTAGGATGTAATGATCCGTCTCCCTTCCCCGTCGGAGGCAGTACGTGGTGCCCGTACTGTACGCCCATACAGCTGGACTTATAAAACATAAACTGCACCCTCTCGTAATATGTCTTTGCTGAGAACAAGGATGCAGTGTCGTCTCCATGCTTTGTTGCACACCTTGGGCAATGATATCGAGACTCAAACTTGCCCAGCGTATAAGCCCTCTCATCCCCTTCTACCTCGCAGACTGAGTCCAGATGATAGGCAGGTGCCGATACATCTAGAGCACACCTGGCTGCAGGAATTGCCAAAATTTATATAAAGTGTTTACCAGCCACCTAATGGGACTCTACTCCAGATTTTCTGTTAGGGTGAGTTCTTTAAACTTTTGCTCTTTTGAGTCTAAACCAGAAAGCGGTGACCGCCATTTGGCCCTTAGTAGGGGCTTAGTTGATGGACGCCATAAAGTGTTTACACGCTGGCGAGCATGCACATTGCGTATCTAGAGTTAAAGGTCCTCTTATATCATCCGCATCTTCGCCAGGGGCCAAAGCTATCAGTTTCCATTGTTGCCGCAAGGAGGCACTGCGGGAGTCTTGACTGTAGAGGTCATGTATTGGCAAGAGAGGCTTACGCACTCTGGTCTCTTTTTCTTCGCAATGAGCTAACGAGCGATAGTAGCTGGAAGTTACTACACTAGACATTTTGCACTTGTCGTGTGGCGCGACACTATTACTAATACAGTGCTAATAATAGTAATGATAATAATAATAATAAAAATAATCGTCGTTCGTCGTTGTCTTGACTTAGTTTGCTAAGATTTAGTAAGGGGGATGTCCATGTCTATTGCACACGCGCTGGGGTTGATGAGCCTATTATTTGACAGGCACGTCAGTCCACAGAGGCTGCAGGGGAATGTCTGGATTGTGGTGGGTTCTGCCGATGGTTTCCGGTTTTTTCTTTGCCATTGTTTTTCATCCAAGCTGGACCGTCTGTTTTGTTCAAAGGTGGCAGTGGCCCGGTGAACTGTCCGTCGATAGCTTTCACTGTCAGCAGCTTGTGACGCCCATTGGCTGTGATCTATGTCACAGGTGTTGAGGGTCTTTTTCAAGGAGTCTTTATATCTTTAGATGCCCCTCTATCACGGTGGCCAGTTGACAACTCACCATACAGTGCGATCTTTGGAAGGTGATGATCTTCCGTCCTGAACACATGCCCTGTCCAGCGTAGCTGTATCTTCATGAGCGTGGCCTCAACGCAGGTGATCACTGCTTGTTTGAGGACTACAGTGTTGGTGACGAAGTCACTCCAGTGGATGTTCAGGATGGTGCGGAGGCAGCGCTAATGGAAGCGTTCAAGGAGGTGGAGGTGGCTGCTGTAGGTGACCCAGGATTCGGCGCAATATAGAAGGGTGGTCAGTACGACAGCTCTGTAGACGCTGATCTTTGTACCTCTCTTGAGACTGGCGGTGTACCACACTCGTTTATAGAGTCTGCCGAAGGCGCTGTTTGCCTTGGCCTGTCTGTTGTCTATTTCTTTGGCGATTTTGGCATCAGAGGATATAACACAGCCCAGGTAGTTGAACTGGTGGACTACATTCATCTCTGTATGGTCAATGAAGATGCTTGGTGGCCGGTACTCTTCCTTCCGAGCAGGCTGGTGAAGTACGTCAGTTTTTTTAGGCTGACCTCAAGACCAAAGAGCTGGCAAGATTCTGCAAAGCAGAATGTTACGCGCTGTAAGGCGGCCTCCGTCTGGGCAGCAATGGCGTCTTCGTCTGCAAAGAGAAGTTCTCTATCAGTTTTTTCCAAGGTCTTAGTGTGGGCCTGAAGTCCCTTAAGTTGAAGAGCTTGCCATCAGTCCGAAATCGGATATAGATGCCATCTTCGTCATGAAGGTCTTTTGTTGCTTTTTGGAGCATCCTGCTGAAGAAGATTGAGAACAGTGTGGGGGCTAAAAAGTAGCCCTGTTTCACGCCCTTTACAACGGGGAAGGTCTGTAACAGGTCGTTATTGTTTCTGACCTGACCAAGCTGGTCTTCATGCAGTTGGATGACCATGGTAAGGAACTTTGGACAACCACCGAGCTTTTCAAGGATTTTCCATAGTCCAGTTCGGCTTACTGTGTCAAATGCCTTCGTCAGGTCCACAGATGTGATGTACAGTCCTTTGGTATGTTCTCTACATTTCTCTTGGATCTGTCTCAGGACGAAGACCATGTCAGTTGAGCCCCTATTGAATCTGAAGCCACAATGATTCTCTGGAGCATGTTCTTATGCAATGGTGTGCATCAGTCTGTTCAGCAACAGCCTAGCAAGGATTTTGCCTGCAATGGAGATTAGAGTTATCCCACGGTGGTTTGAGCAATCAGACTTTTCCCCCTTGTTTTTGTACAAGGTGATGATGACTGCATCTCGGAGGTTTTGTGTATGTTTCCGTCGCTCCCAACAGCAAACGAAGAACTCGTGGAGTTTGGTGTGCAATGCTGGGCCTCTTCTCTTCCATATCTCTTGTGGTATACCATCTTTCCCTGCTACCTTTTCAGTCTTCAGCTGTTCTATGGCTTTTATAGTCTCTTGGAGTGTGAGTACTTCATTAAGTTCCATCTTTGCTGGCTGTTGTAGGATGCGATCGATAGCTGCCTCCTAGACTGTACGGCTAGTGCTGAAAAGGGTGTGGAAGTGCTCCGACAAGCGGTTCAGATAGAATCCATGTCAGTGAGTAGCTCTTGGTCATCTGCACTCCAAGGATTTCTTCGGAGGTTTGCAGATTGGCAGCCTTGATGTAATTCCACATCTCTTCCGGAGGTAGATCTGGCGGAAAATTGGGTTCTTAAAGTCTAGACTGTAGGTTCTCAGGAAAATCTGCTTTGACGTCAGTACATAAAAGGTTTTTCATCTGGAGCTTCCTTCTCGGAGTACCTCCTTGTTGTCTGGGCCTGAAGTGGAAGTCGAGATGATCGGACAAGATGATCTGTATGGCACTCTGCACTGGGCATCACTCTGGTATGAAGGGCAATTGTTAAGTCCCCCTTGCGTACTATGATGTAAACGATCAGGTACCAGTGTTTTGATCTAGGATGAATCCATGCCGTTTTCAGGCTGTCTTTCTGCTTGAATACGGTGTTTGTGATGGTGAACTGTCATTCTGCGCAAAATTCAAGAAGCAGGCGCCCATTGTCATTGCAGCCACCCACGCCATGTTTCCCAAGAATGATTTTCCAGGATGATTATTTAGTCGCTCTCTGAGACGCTCTTGATAAGTCTGCGCAGGTTTTATCCTTGTCAGATGGATCTGCCTGGAGTGTTGGAGCATATACACTGAAGAGTGTGGCGTGTTTTTGTTTCCCTAACGGGAGATGCATGGACATGATGCGGTCGGTGTGACCAGTAGGAAGGTTTGTTAACTTGGTGGCGATTTAGCCCTTAACCACGAAACCGACTCCTGAAAGTCGTTTTTCAGTCTTTGGTTTTCCTGACCAGTACAGGGTGTATGCAGTGCCGAATTCTCTCAGACTTCCCTCCTCTGAAAGGCGGACTTCGTTAAGTGCAGCAATGTCAACACCAAGGCGAGAGAGTTCGTGTGCGACTAAGGCAGAACGTCGTTCTGGTCTTTTGCTGCCGGTTGAGTCTAGCATTGTCCTGTTGTTTCAACAAGCCAGTTTTAGTTTTTTCCCCACGACGTGACGCAGGTGGGGCATACTTTGTTTTTTTCTGTTATGTTTCTACCGCGATGGAAGATGCTCGTTCCTTGCGACAGGCCAAATGAGGGGGGGGGGGGACAGGGGGTAAGGAGACGAGCTTTGCTTAGGCCACCTTTTCTAGGCCTCTCTCCATGCTGAGCAAGCAGTGCTGTCCCTAGAAAAGGGTGCTTGGTCATTCAGGCTGTTGTCGGGTGATGGTGTCATCTCCGAATGAACACCAGACCGCCAAAGGCCTGAGTCGCCTGCATGTAGGATTGGGACTGCTGATTCCAGTGACATCTTTCACCTGCCGTTTTCGCCCCTTTCCCATCACTGCAGGGCTTGATAGAGTCGAACGTAAACAGTAGACAGTAGACAGTTCCTTCATGCCTGATAATAATAATAATAATAATAATAATAATAATTATAATTATAATAATAACAACAACAACAATAACAAAAACACCAATAAAGTTTATAAGACTGCAGTTCTTTGTTTTTTTTTTCTCAAACCCTATACTGACATTCAAATTAAGCGTCATAATGGCAGTCAATTTATATTATTTTGCAGTCAATGATGCATAAACTATTGATAAATTACAACTGTATTTTTTACATTACGCTTTTTTAGAATGCTTACATTTGGTTTTGAGTTATATGACAAGTGTGACTGGATAGCTGACCACATAACCTTACTCTGTGTTTGAGATATCAGTGTATGTCTTGCCATCATAATAGGTCCATACATGTTTACTGAAGTACGGACGAATACTTTTGAGCAATGTCTATTGGCATTCAGAGAGGTCACATAGCTAACACAGACAGACAACAGATAGAAGAGGCTATGTCTTAGAGGGATATAGCAATTTCATATGTGAGGTTGAGAAAACATCCTGTTTTTTTTCACTTCAGCAGCACATATCTACCAGGACGTTATTGATTTCCAACATGGAATAGCTGACCACGTGACCTTACTCAATCTTTGAGGTATCAGTGTACAGCTTGCCGTCATGTAGTTTCATACATGTACACTGAAGTACGGACGAATACTTTTGAGCAATGTGTACGGCATTCGGAATGGTCATAGCTAACGCAGGTAACAGAAGAGGCTTTGTATAAAGCAGTTTCATATGTGAAGTTGAGAAAACATCGTGTTTTTTTCATCAGCAGTACATATCTACCAGGAAGTTATTGATTTCCAACATGGAAGAAGCTCCGCACACGACCGACAATCAACTGAATTGTCCAATTTGTTTAACAACGTACGAATCACCTAAGGTACTGACGTGTTTACACACATTTTGTGAGAAGTGTATATGCAAACATGTACTGGCTATGAAGACTGAGGGGACACAGTCTGACACCATTGCGTGTCCCGTATGTAGAAGTTATACACCTGCTCCAGTTATTACCCAAACTCCAGATGACTGGGCCGCCAAACTGCCTACTAATTCCACAGTTTTGACACTTATATCTATGGTGCTGCCCGGAGAGAGATGACCCATTTTATTGCCACCATGTTCAAATAATCGTAAGCATCCACAGGCGCTCGAGGCGACCTTGATGTTGAAAAAAAACCCACACTAATCTGAAGGGGAAAAAAATCATACAGAGTGACAAAAATACCTTAGATTACCCCCATGACCCGTTCTGACATAGCACCCTCTCTATCATACTATATAAGAGAGAAGGTAAGTAACTTCCAAATACTTGGTTCCACCCATGACCCTCGATTTCCTTCTGCAATTTCCGTCTTTAAAGGTACACAACCATACTCTAATTCTTGTTTTACTCCAGGGATATTTTTATATTCGAGTTAAAATTGACTATTGACAGAGTTTGAAAAAGAAATGATTTGGAGAAAACATTTTATAGTTTTGTCTTAATCAAAGTTTTTCAGAAAATGTTAAAATTATTTTAAGAAATATAATAATATAGACAAGGCGTTTACATCGATATAGTAATTATCTCAAGGAAAGGAAATTGCAGCATGTGCTATTAATGGAGAAAATATTGTTATCTAAATTTGTATGTCCCTCCTCTTCCTTTTCCTCTGATAACGGATCGGGACAGTTAAGCTTTGTTTCCAAAACTTCTCTTTCCAATGCATTTCTTATTGCTCACATAATTTATATAGGCCTATTGCTTCTAAATTCCTTGATCAGTAGTATGTTTTTGAATTAGTTCTTACTTTCAACTTATTTTTCAAGACTCTTCGCAACTGACTTAAACGAATCTGGTTCGTACGGCTGTCACTTGGTTTTCCTTACAACGATTCGGAAGGAACACGGTATTTCATTTAGTTCCTGAGCATTTATTTAAGTGATATTTCTCTTTTCATCAGCAGTTTTTCTTACAAATATCACCATATGCTATTTCTTTTCCGTACATTCTGGCAACTGGTCCTCCATAAAATATCGTAGTTTTTCCTCAGATTACATCTTTACCATCACTTCTCGATCGTACCAGACAAAGACGGTTGTCAAGGGAAGTAACTCATAATATCAAATCTCGTAAGACCACAAATGTGACCGCCCTTTGAATCAGTATGGGCTTTAGCCGAGCGATATGGGGAGTTGTGATGTACTTTGCAGAGAGTGACGTATGTAAGGTGAAGTTGTTTGCATTTAAAACATGCACAGTGGAGAGAATGTTGGTATACCTCTATGGTACTTTCATGTAATGTGGCTGATATTTGTTTGGATATTGTACGTTTGGAAATTGTAAATGATCTAAGCACAATTGTAACTAAAATGACTGCTCCCTTGTGATCCACAAATCAGCCTGAATTTGTCTAAAGTACACTATCCTTAGCAGCTATTAAAATAGAGAACATGAATTTTGCCAAACTAGACAATACCAGCTTCTGAAAGTGCAATGAATGAATTACCAAATACATCAAATGTATTAAAAAAAAGTTATCGGCTCCTTTTTCATACAATTGACCTCTGAAGTTCAGGAAGTAAAATGACCAAGTGGAGCTAGCACCTTTTTGAAAGGTGCACATCAGGAATAAGGCCAAGTTGTATACTCTATAACTACATTACACCTATCAATCATACACCAAAATAAAGTGAATTAAAGATTCTTTGAAATATACCTAATATATACAAGGTCTTTGTTAAATGGCCAGTATAATCAGCGAGGAAAGCCGGGGAAATTCTTTTTCTTTAAAATTCTAACCCGTATGCAAAATACGAAACTGTTGAGCGCAATCATGACTTTGTGGCATTGAATATAGCCTATGTACGTGAGTCAGATTCAGAATCTGTACAGTTTATCTATATTTAGTCACATAGTTCAAATGAAAGATCATGATTTGCTACACTATAACTGGTGCATAATAATACCAGCTATGGCTTGTGAATGGCAATTTTTACACGTTAATATATTTAATGAGAAAAAAATCAATTCGAGCACAGACAAGAAATTAGATTCCCATAGAAATTAGATTCCCATTAGGGGCCCCGAGTGGCCGAGTGGTCTAAAGCGCTCTCCGTCACGGATCACTGCCATCTCACCGCTGTCTGCATAGGTTCGAGTCTCGGGCTCGGCCAATGTGGATATGTGAGAAAGCTTGCCGGTAGCTTCTCGTGGGTCGGTGGTTCTTTCTGGGGGTTTCCCGGGTTCTTCCT
This sequence comes from Sinohyriopsis cumingii, assembly GCA_028554795.2. Taxonomy (NCBI): domain Eukaryota; kingdom Metazoa; phylum Mollusca; class Bivalvia; order Unionida; family Unionidae; genus Sinohyriopsis; species Sinohyriopsis cumingii. The sequence continues at coordinate 87,626,786 of CM068828.1, read as the reverse complement.
CCACCATTAATACTGGCCGCCATGTATAGCCTGTCTTGTGCTGAAAAATGGCGTTAAACCCTAATACAACAACAAAACAACAACAACAGATTCCCATTAGACCATACTGGTAATAGCGTCATGATAAAACAATACGACCAGATATCTTAAATCACATGGCTAAGTTTCATTGAAGGAAAAGCCTCTTCCACTGAACTGGCGCGTGCTTATAATTTAAGACTAATACTATCTATAATTTCACATTAATTCAAACAATTACATGAAAGAAATGAAGCTTAATTTATAAAGACGCAATTTATAATATAAGAACCTCTAAAGTTCTAAAAATCTTACTGCATCAAACTTGGTGAATAATTAATTTTTGTAAACCAAGGATTTGCAAGGAAATTGCTAGCATGTTGATTTGAAATTTCATAAAGGATATACTCCAATACTTTAGAAAATATATATCGATTACATTTAATAACGATAGCTTTAAATAAGTAAAGTCAATCCTGATAGCAAGATGGTCAAATAATACAATAATAAGTAGGAATAAATTATTTAATTGATGTTAGTAGATTTGCCAATTTGTATTTGGTTCAATTAACAATTAAAAATATGAAGAAACGTTCCAAATTGTTAGGAGAAATGTCCCTGTTGAGGCATACATTGTTCTCGGGATGTTTAGACATCATTACATCGGTTATGAAAGTCTATATTTGTTTACACAAACATCGACCATTCAATATATTAGACGATTTCATTACATGTAACAGAGAGCTAGAAATGACAAAGTATTATTTTCTACTTACCTCCACAGCTGAATATTGCTTCAGTAAAGTGTACAAGACTTATCTGCATTGTAAAGCTACAGAAATAATAGGATTGTAAGTACCATGATCGTGGTCAAATCCGCAACCAGAGACACCTCCTCCACCACATCACACTCTGCAGGCGCTTTGTGCATGCTGCACTGCAGCAAGTGAACAGGAATCAGTTTTCGAGATCGCAAAGCCTAAACCATATATTCCCAGTGTAGTGCTATATGCTGTACAATCTTTTCTCCATATAGAATAAAAATGCATTTTCGTGTACACAAGAATTTGCCAAGGTCTTGCGCATTTACTTACCAAGTCAAATCCAACAATTTTAGTAATTCCTCAGCTTCCATTTCTTTATATTCTTGCTCAAAATGAGTCTACCTTCATCGTTGGAGGTCTGCTGACCAGGAGATAAAACGTCACCCATACAAAGCATTTTTTATTGTTAGATAAATGGACAAAATGCAACCGGGAAAAGAATTAGTATTTATCGAAGCAAAAGAAGTGGAAGAATACAAACATATCGATTGCAAATGGAACATACAGAGAGTTAAAGTTTAGGAAAGTTATTTGAGAAAGAATAGAAATAATGGACAAGAATAAAATCAGGAAGACATGAAATCTTTGCCAATGCTAGAGCTTCTAAAATATATAAATCCTTGATTGGTACTGCATTCTCATTGTGATGCCGTTTATAAAGTACATTGTTTCTTATTTATTATTTAGAATGCTCACAAAATAACTAAAGTATATTACTTCAAATGTATGAGATATATCTCAAGTATTTAGACACTCGAATTGAAATTACCTCCCTTCTTACGGAATGCTAATCAAACATACGGTTGGTTTGAAAAACATACCTCTCCCATGAGACGATTTGAAAATGGCTCATCAGAGCACACGGATAGATAATGACAAAGGACTGAAATATATGCTAATAAATAAATGTATACGTCTTACTGTATTGGTGATTCATTCGTCCTCTTGACCATAATTGATATAGTTGTTTATGTAACAGGAGTTGCTGCTTACCATGTTATACCCCAACACTCACCCATATGGCAGGCTTTAGAAGCCAATCTTCGGAAAGTATTGCCTTTCACCTCGACAACATGTTACAGCAGCGGTTGTTAACGGTCAGGGTCATATATCAACCAAGTGATATCATTAACAATGGACCCGATTATGCTTTTGAAAGATCGAAATGCGTAGAATATAACAACGACGTTGCTATAACATGTGACATACGCAAGCCAAGTGGCAATTTTCGAATAAAAGGGAATATTCCTGGTTTAACCGCAACAACCACTTTTTTAAATATATATTAAACTAATGATCATAACAATATATCACTGGCATGACCCGCTATGACATTCGACCCCGTATCACTGTATAAAGAAGCTATGAATCTTGGCTAGCGAAGATAGGGCTATGTATTCTATCCAGTTAAGAGGCTTATTGGTCTAAAGCGCTCACCGTTCCGGATCACTGCCATCATACCTCTGTCTGCGTGGGTTCGAGTCTCAGGCTCAGATAACATAGGTACGTGAGAAAGCCTGCCAGGCTCAGATAACGTAGGTACGTGAGAAAGCCTGCCTGTAACTTCTCGTGGGTCGGTGGTTCTTCCCGGTGGTTTCCAGGGTACTTCCTCCACCAGTTATACTGATTGCCATGTATAGCCTATCTTGTGTTGAAAGATGGCGTTAAATCCAACAACAACTCTCTCTCTCTCTCTCTCTCTCTCTCAATGTTCCAGTAATATATTACAAATAATTTTTTGACAGATGTCTGACATATATTCTAATAAAACATTTTTGCTCAGATTGACAGTTAAATTATGCTTGTCTAAATTATTCTTTTCAATCTTAAAAGTCCAATTTTGTCACGCTTGCTTTCCATTACTCCAGATTGTCCTGTCATCTCGAAAGCTTTTTCTCCCTTCTTTAATAGTGTTGTTGTGCAACATTTGGATGTAGAAAAGGATGTCTCTATATGCCCGGACGCAGCCAGAATCTTAAGGAAGTTAGTATATGAAGTTAGTTTGTTTTAGTGGACTGTACGTCTTGAAATATAGTAGTTTTGATTGATTTTTAAAGTGAAAGGTTTCGTCTTCCTTATGGTGCACATATTGCTCGATGTTTTGTTTGATTAATAGAAAACTAGATATTTGATGCCCTGGTCTTTGTTTGAAATGTGATGGAATTAGTGCGTCCAAATTATGTTAAATTTCGTCTGCTGCTAGGACAAATTCGTTTTTTTATTCATATATTTTAAATTCAAATTTTTGTTTCTTTAAAAATTCAATTGTGTTTTATATCAATTAAAATTCAAAATTAATTTATATAAAAAATCATGCATGTCCTTCGCAAGAACGAAGATTTCTCCCTCTGTAAACAAAACCTAAAATGTAGCCCAAATTTTAGTGACAGTTCGAATTTCTTTCTCAGTTTCTTTTCATACATTTTAGCGGCATATTTATCTAGTGGCTTGCAAGTTATTTTAAATGTTCTCAGAACATCCTTAATTTAGCAAATACGGTACATATATTCCATTTCAGATTATCTGAGTGCTCAGAGGAGAAGATGACCTTGAAGATTCTAAGGAAAGCCTTAAGAAGATCAGAAAAACGTATATACAGGCATACTGACAGACTGAGGACGGGCAGCAAGTCAGAATAAGAAAATATTAAGTACATGTATTCACCTGGATAAACACACTGTGCAATTTCTTAGATCGTTCAAAGGAAGTTTATACAAATTTTGTTTCTTTGTTCAATTCAACGAAGTCTTTACTGGAGAGGTATTGTTCAAGCGGACAAAGATACATCTTTTATTTTCAATATCATGTAACAAACATAGTTTTGCATGAATAGAAGTATTTTTCATCTTACCTAAAATGAATGATCGGAAGTTTATTTTATAACAATCAACATAAATAATAATAATAATAATAATAATAATAATAATAATACCGATGATGAGTACTTTGACAACGATGATGAGATGTGATTTCATAATTATTCAGGTAGACACAAAACATATTTTCTTGTATCTGTAATCTATTCGTCGTTATTGCATCATACAGTTATTAGATTATCGGACATTATGTTGACTCTTTATTTTCTTTATTTGTTTTTTACAGATCTATAAGTAGGCTTTAATCCGCATAGAATCCGAAACAGGATTCAAGGAGGTCTTAAAACAGGTCCTTAGGGTCAAGGGAAAGGATGCCGCCAACCGCTTTGTGAAAGCCCTAGAACTATAGCAGACTGCGAAGGTGAAGATGATCACGGTAATGCTGTTTCATTTTGATTTTCACTTATTGTTACATGCGTTGAAGAGTAACTTCAGACAACTTATATAACACACTCTCATTGGTTCCGATGTGGGCGTGAAGTCACTTAAGATGGAGAAAAACTGAGAACCCTAGGTAAACCAACAGCCTGGAACTGACCATCATTTGACCTTGTACGTGTAAAACTGGAGATTTTTCACAAGAGGAGCAAATTGATCATGTTAGTTCTTCATTATTGGGGTTTAAAGTTTACTGTCAATGCTATTTGCATGGAATTTCACTGAACTGACTAGGCACTATAGATTGGAGGCATTATAACAAAGGACTTGACATTATATAGTGTGAATAAATTGTCTCTCTCCTTCAATTCAGAATGAACCATACATATTCAAGCTCTTCTGCGTTGTATGATGGGTTTTATAATTAACAAAAAGGATAAGCCTTAAAGAATAGTGACGGATTTTACACCGGTTTTTGCTGCCGTCCTTCCTCAGTTGAAATACATGAAAAATGTATATTTTTCTACAGCTTACTTGTACATGTGTTCATTTTTACACTGTGAAACTTCCAAGTTACCATACTCCTGTTTCGGCACTAGAATCATGTATCCTATCTACAATCCTTATAGTCGTGTTTCCTCTGTAAAAATATGTATAAAATGTATATTTTAGAACTTGAATGTACTGTCGATAGGCCTTAGTATTAGTTATACTTTCAATACCATTTTGTTGTAAAGAAAGAAGGAAAATCTATCAGTGGGTGAAGGGATATTTTTAATTTCCCTATTCTTACTCTATCTCCGATCCATCTTTCGGTTAGGTCATGGAGAAATACGAATCTGTGTCAGAGCGAGTAGCCGTGAGAAAAGTACAATACGTTCTAGACACATGGAGAACACAGCTCTCTCGGTACATCAAACCTTCCTTCACTTCCACCGAGAATAGTGTTGGGTATGAATGCATTCTTTATGCAATTGCAATAACCTATACTTCTATTAAGATTTTTAAGTGACATCTTAATCTGGAATCGTGCTATGCTATATGTTTTTTCTACATGATTTGCTTCTAAACTATGGATGGAGTTAAACAGTTGTGTATTATGCAATTAATTTATTCTACATGCTGAATAGGTTTCTTGCCAAATTTCTCTACAAACTGCATGATGACGTCTAACTGTGGGGTGACATTCCACCTTTTCGGTTAGCCGAGGAGTTTTATCTTATCTTAAAAGATATATTTCGCGTATCTTTATCCTCATTTGAACTTATTGATGTTTTGTCCGTGGGCATTTCTTAATTTTGACTCTAATATATATATATATATATATATATATATATATATATATATATATATATATATATATATATATATATATATATATATATATATATATAATTGCATTTACCTTGTCTTAACTATAACTAAAATACAACATCACTTATTGGCTTGAAACTTGCACCTAAATTTTTCGCTACTACAATATGGATGGTATCAAACAGTTGTGCATTATGTGTTGATTTTCTTCTACATGTTGAGTTTTGTTCTTCTGAGATTTCCCTTGCCATGAGGATATATCTTAGCATGGACTTGCATCGTGCAACAAAAGGTGTCCATGACTGAGTGATGCTTAAAATTTATCTTCGTCCTTCTTGGCCAGTTTGTATCGGCTTTCGGACTATACATATTGCCAGAAAAAATATCACTTTGTTTTAATGTTGGAATTAATATGTGTTTGGCAAGAAAACTGGTCTCCCTGACCAGATTTATAGGACTTATTATTATAACTGGTTAGATATTTACATGTGACTCTTTTTATTTATTCAAACTTGCTTGTCATCATGTCCACCACCTTTATCCGGGCTTGAGCATCGATATTACAGTACATAGTCGCATAACACATAAACTTTGTCTTTGTCCTGGGTAAACATTTCTTTTGAGTAAAACATCTGAGTAACGTTGGTATACCTTTTATCATTTAATCAAACGGATCTTCTAAGCCATTCCTACCAAATTCGTATGCTAGAATGAAAGCATTGCACACCAAAAACTTGGTCACTGTGATCTTCTAAACTATTCCTACCAAATTCGTATGCTAGAATGAAAACATTGCACACATAAAAACTGGGTCACTGTGAACGCCTGCCCTGTGTTTAGAATTCAGCTACAAGACTGTTCTTGTGCTCTGCTGTGAACTCTTTAAGTTATTTCTTGAAATTTGCAGTGGAAGTGTATAAATGGATTAAGCTGTATCACACCCATCAAACCTTGGTCACTGTAATTTACTTTCTAAAGTCAACTGAACAACTTTAATTTTTAAGGAGCCAAGGAAGATAGAGTATTTTTAGCCGTAATTTTGCTTTCTTTACTCCAAGTTTTGAAAACAAATAAATCAGTGCAACTTAATGATAGACATTTTGCCATCATTATTGTTATTGCTATTATTATTATTATATTATTATTGCAGAAATTCATATTTGGATGCCTTTGTGCGAGTCCTTGGGGTTAATGCATATGATGCAGTGGAAGCAGTTTTTGAGTGCAGTCGACGAATATTCACCATACTACAAACAAATGTAAGTAATGACTGACGATATTTAATCAAAGGCGATTCAGTTTATTCTGGATAGTGTTTTAAGACGCTAAATTTCGTCACGCTTTCAATGAAATTTACATAATTTAATTTCTTCAACGTTTTCACAGAATTTCGATTAATTTCTTAAAATGTCTTTTCTTGTATTGACCTCTAGTGATTGTCCATTAAATGAATATACTTGAATGCAATGTTACTCTGATTTTCATCAAAACGTGCGTTACTCATTATGTGGCATTATAATCTATAGTCTTTTGCCAACCTTGGCTTCCCTATTCTTCCTAGTTGGCTTTATTCTAGGAGCACAAGTTCAATATTGCAACATCTGTATCTTTACATTCAATTCCTTTATAAGTAAAACTAGTTTCAGAACTTGAAGCTAACGTTTAAATTGTAAGTAGTTTACACTGAAAGATTCATTTACTGCGAATAGGTTATAAACTAATTAAGGAAATAGGTTTAAAATCGTTATTTATTTTGTTTTTAAATAGAGTAAGACTACTCGAAATCATTGCCAATATTTGTGTTTGAACATCAGCATTGCATGATCACAATACCGATAGAATAATAAGTGTCGCCCATCATGAAATAATTTCAACTTAGTAAACATGTCATGGGGTGTAGGTACATGTACGAAATATTACAAACACGAAACGATTATGACTTGCGGCATGAAATACGACAGAGGGCTTAATATCATAGCTCACAAAGTCACGTATACGAAATATATTACTTTATCTTCGGATTTTAAATGACGACCATCTTTGAAATAAGCCGTGTCAAAACCTAACCGTAAAACCTATTCATATAACTACCATAGCTGACCGGCAAAGGTATCTAAAAGATGCAGGTTTCAACCCCTTCCTTCTAAATATTAATCAAGTCACTACTTATCTCTTGATTAATTCTGGAACTGGTGCTATGATTTTATGTCAGTGGGATGCAGATATGTTAGGCGATGAGAGCTTCGCAGGCGCCGACATTTCTATAGGTTTAAGTATACTCTACAAAGGATAAGAGGAGTCACTCTAATATTACCAGTCCACCAAGGTAGGACAGCGGAAATGATACTGCTTAATTGTCTTTCCAGGAATGGAGAGATACATTATATATAACGGTTTCATTGATATAACCAGAGCTTACGCATAGAATAAGGATCTTAAAACATAGATATAAACGATGCTGACGGCATTGATGATTTTAAAAGCAAAGGTCAAAGGTGGATGTCCCGTGAGTTTAGCAAATATACGAAAAGCTGCATTAATATGTCGCATGAACAGAGTTCAATTCTATACAGACGCTAATCGCTTTGCCCAAGATGCATTGTTAATCAAAACCAGAAGAGAGGGATACGGTGATAAAACACCAGCAGAAATGGCACTGGAAATGTTTACAGAATTTGATGCCTGCAAGAGGTCAGTAAAGAAAGATGGCATGGCAAATATAGGAGGATTCCTCGCCACCAGAGACGAGGATTTAATTGACAAATGTTCTCAGAAATGCATTATAAACGAGGTTTTCGTCATATATATTGACTTGCCTGGAAGAGACTTGGAAATTATAGCAGCTGGTTTGTCGGAAGCCCTAGATGAAAACGGTACCTCCAGCATCACATGGAGATGATAAAAGAATTCGGACGAATGGTACTATCCCGCGGTGCCATTATCCTCGAGCCGGGAGTCATGCTGTCTTTGAGGAGGCAGAGAAAACACGCTCCCATCTGTCTCGACACGAATATCTAGGATGGACGCTCAACTGTGCTCTGTATGTAAAAGATGGAATGAGATCTGTGTCTATAGGAACATTATGCTTGATTACCGATGAGTTTGGAAAAGAGGTGTTTCCCACAAGATATCTTGTCAGACTAGCTGTACTACGCCGTGTTTATGCGTTGTCTTTTCTAAAGTACGTTGCTGATTTATTTGGCAAGATTGTGGAATGGAAGAATGGTGTTAGAGGAATGGTCATCTTGAAGTCCTCCACCGTTCTTCGACATTCTACAATTATCAAAATCCACTTGAAGAGAAGGACGGTCAGAGGAAATAAAAACTACTGGAAAATGGGTGTAATTTTCCAAAGCTCTAAATTGTTGTTTTTTCACTAGAACCTTATTGGTATAAATTTACACAAAGTTTTCATTTTTAAATCTTTCAAAAATAAAAGTTACTATATTATACAATTAATGTGCCTGACAATAAAATCTACTGGTGGAGAATTGGTTGAGATTTATGTTTTTTGACTTATTATACAGTAGTATTTCACATATTTTGAAACCGTGACAATTCCTAAATTAGCGTTTTCGTACGAAAATGAAGTTATGTTTAGATTTGATAACACATTTCATATGCTAATTGACAGTGTTGCGGTTATACAGATCGATTATATCTGACAGACGAGTTGCATCTTTAAAAACATTTTTTGACGACTGCAAATTTCCTGGTTCAAAGTTTCGTTGTTTATTTTGTTATTTCATCATTCTAACATGATGTTTTGTGTAGCCTTGGCAAGGCAAAAGTGTAGTTCCGTAACAGACGCTCTATCCAAGTTTCGATCGACATAAAGGCACATATATTGACTAAATGGTAAACTACTGTTTCCAAAAGTGCTAGAGACACTGTTATGTGAAAGTTTTATCTCATTTATGGCTTATTTCTTTCTCGCTCACGATATAATGCAATATTTCACTATGAAATATATAATAATACAAATAATACATTATTACTTCATAATATTTCGAAAAGCTGTAAAAGAGAAGGCTAAAATAAGCTGAGTTTCATTGACCTTACATCATTCTGACCCTCTTGCGAATATCATTTTCAAATGATTCAAAAACGTAAGCTATGGACTTGGAGTTCTTTGCATGAACTGTTATGGCATGTAATGACTAATCCTGACTGATCAAGGGAAGGTGGTTGATGGAAACAGCAAGTATGTATTTTATTATATGACCATTAAAAGAGAACCTTAGACGGCATGACTAATCTGTTTTAGTAATAGAAACACAAGGAAAAGTATGATAAAAAATAAAAATGCTACATGAAAACTAATCTGCATAAAGAAAATAAACCCACACACAAATATTCATATATTTAATTTTGATTTCAAATTAAAATTAAAATCACATTTAAAACTTTTATTCATATTATTATAACTCGTCTAAATGACAATACCGAGGAAACTGTAAATTAAAAACTAATCTTCTTGAAAAGTAACCGACGATATTTTTCATCGATCTTTGTATTATGAGCTTCTTGCATGCATACAATATACACAATCTTCTATTTTACCATATGGAAAATGTCCATTCATTTAAATAGTGAAACTTGCAGGTTTCTAACATTCATAGATATATTTTATCATTCATAAGAACAGCAGAAGTTTACATGTACATATTCTTGTGCAGGAATACATAAAGTAAGTGTCACCTGAAAATTACGATGCGCACGGCACTCACGCGCACACAAAATACAAATATCCATTGTAAAACCATCCATGGTATTACAGTACATACCGTAGATTTGGCAATCAAATATACTATAGATCTGGCAGGTAAATATTAATTAATGGGCAATAGGCAACAAGCGAAAAGAATCCACCTGAAATCATTCTTATGCGACTCCAAAAGACCTTTCTGGAGCTAAATAAATCTTGTGCAGCAATAAGCACAGAAAATGCGAGTATAATTTACAAGTGGACGAATACATGAAAGAGGAAAAAACGAAAACAAAAAGTAAATAAGAATGCGCTTATAAATAGATTTTGTTGTGGTTAGAGGGAGAATGAATGAGCCGTAAGACGGCTCTGGAACTTTGATCTTGGATGTGTATTTTGAAAAATATGATTAAATGATTAAGCGAACGTATGTAGGAATAATTTTTTATTTTTTTATTTTTTTATTTTTTGAATTGTGAATGAATTGATTAATCAACAATATGACACAGCGAAAGAGGAAATAATGGATCCATGGATTCATGACAGAGCTGATGAATAAAATAATGAATTAGGAAATAAATAAATTGGTAAATATATCCCCATAAAAGGAAAAGCAAAAGATCATTCCCATGAAAAAAGCAAAAATATTAAAATATTAATCAAAAATATTATGCAGCGAAATATAACTACCACATATTTGTTTGGTCAGTTTCATCAGATCATAACATTGTAAATTGCACTTACATTCTAATTTTCTGATCAGTTTTATCGTAAATCTTAAATTTTATCCGTTATCCTGATAGGGTTCTACCATACACAAAACCATTGAAATACCATCCATTATCTATCTCAGGGTGTTTGCTTAATTTATTGACACGTTTAGTGTCCATCCTGGTCACGTCCTCCATCAGTCTAATTCCTTTATTTGGCTGGAAATCCTTGCGCTTCCTGATTTTTTTTGAACTTTACAATAAAAAACTCAATAATTTGGCAATCACTGGCCGTGGTTGTCCCTGTCGACCGGAAATCCTTTGTACTGCCATTAAGTCACTGTTATCTAAATTGATCTTCGTGATTTCCTTAACTTAGATTTTCATTTTCCTCCTTTTTCAGCCCTAAAACTTTTATGTTCAATTTCCTCGAGTATTGTTTGATATGGTTTGAAGCTGCTTTTGCTTGGTTCCATATCCTGTCTGAGGCTTTCAGGTCACTCCACATATTGTCATTTTCCTTGTTTACCTTTTTTAAGTTTCCTTGCAATTGGTGGTTCTCAGATTCCAGTGAATTAACCCTATCCATCAACTCTCCCGTCCTCTCCTTTACTACCCTTTCACATTCTACAACCATCTCCCTTCTCAGATCTTCCTTCGCGTTCTCTAATAATTCCCTCAGTTTCTGTAAGGTCCTCTTTCTTAACCAGGTCAGCAATTGCAGATGTGAAATCTGCTTTTGAAATGCTCCCTCTGCATCACTCAAACTAGTGTCAGATGTTTCCATAAGGGAACTTCTGTGTAATTTGGTTTTCTTTTGTTTCTTGACTTGGTCTTTTTTCACACTCGTCCTTTTAGGTAATTTTGTTTGGAATAGATTTTTCTCACTACTCATCTGTGTCACTGACTGTTATTACTCACTAGTACATACTGTTACTCTCTATTACAGTTATTACTCACTATTACTCACTATGTGCCAGACAATTCGTACAAACGAAGATAACTAATGAACATGACAAATGAAGGTGGCTGACGTGCATTGTAAGAAAGAAGTTATTACATTGCAACGAGTAAAAAAACAAGCAAGGTGGTGAATATCTCAGAACTGCACCTCCAAGCAACTATCTACACCCCATCACCCAATAATTCTAAATGGAAAAACACATTTTTTCCAAAAGTTTACATGATCCACCAGAAATGCTGTATACCCTGCCTTCCTTAAATATTCACATATCATCCTGACAATTGTGCACCATTTCACTGCAACAACAACCACGCTTTTAATTGCCAAATTCCACAGAGCCATCTCACTAGCTTCCATTTGTAGCCGCCATTAATGCCTACCTCCCTTGATCAATAAATCTGAGCCTAAGTTGGTGCTAACATACGACTGTCCAAGAACACATTTTATCTTCGACTTGTACATTGGTTTGAAAATATATAATTAAAAACGCTTGGATTTGAAGTGTTTTACAACTGGAATGTCTTTCGATTCTCGGGCTCGGCTAATTCTGGTACGTAAGAAAGCTTGACAGTAGCTTCTTGTGGGTCGGTGGTTCTTTCCGGTTTTTCCCCCGATTCTTCCTCCATCAGTTATACTTGCCTCCATTTATAATCTATCATGTGCTGAAAAATGCCGTTAAACTCCATAACAACAGCATCAGCAGGAGATCGAATGTAGTTTACTTTATAAATTAAGTGGTAATATGTTCATTCACTTTATTGCTGCATTAATATTAGTCAGTTTTATTTGTCAGGCTTGTGGATTAAAACACACAAACTTCAATCAATAAGTTAATTTCTACAATCATCGTAACTGACACAGATGAACTGAAAACCAAATTTTGTATTTTACATTGGGAACAAATATACCATGAATAGTTTCATGATTTCGACAAAGTCAAAGGCTAATGACTTTTGACAAGAATCATCAATATAATTAAGGGAAATTAAGAATATTGTGTACTTTTTCATATTCCCGTAATATTATTTCTTCAGTTGTATGATGCTAACGCGCGCACTTGAAACCATTGTATGCGATTATCGCGTGCTAATCCTATGTTGTCAAAAATTTCATTGGAAGAGACCGATTCCCATGTGTGTGTGTGTGTGTGTGTGTGATTAGGATTTTTAACGTAGCTTGAACAATTTTTCAAACATATCGCTAAGCACTGGTGCATCATGCCGCAGACATGTATCATGATGTCCCATGTCCCACCCAGTCACATTATCCTGACACCAGGCCGAGCAGTCCTAACACTAATCTCTTAATGCTAAGCGCCTAGCGAGGCACCTGTTAGTACCATTTTTGCAAGTCTTTGATATGACTCGGCCGGGGATCAAACCCACGACCACTAGGCCACCGGAGCGGTCGATTCCTATGTAACGCGTACAATAATAATCATACAGAAACTCTGGTCTGAGGTAGCTTTAGGGTTTCGACGGGTTCATTTCGTTGTTCATCTGTAGTAGAGAGCAAAGTTGCAAAACGGCTCCTTCTTTAGAGAGTACTGTCATTCGATCTCATCATTTGTAAATCCAATGCAAGGATATAAGGGTAGAAAAGAATTTAAAACTTCGCATGTTTGACCGTAAGAAAAAATTATATTTCTGCACTTTCTTTAAACTTTTGATAAGTTCTCTAGAATTTTAAGAATCCTTCAAAATGTATTTATATGATCTGCACGACTCTTACACAACTGAATTGAATTACCTAAGGATTTGTTAACACCCGTCATTTGTAATGTTTAGGCCTACAATGCACAATCGAACTATTTGACTCGGATTCCTAACACTTTGTCTCTTTTGAAAACTATATTACATTAATACCTTAGTTTACCACGGTATTATCCATCCCAATGTTTGTCATTTTGACCTTGAAGGTGAGAAATCTGTTATCTACCTCTCAAACCCAATCACCCTGTCACCCCGATATCTCCCATGGAGAGATAAAATCAAGCATGTGTAGAATTTAAACCTGTCCTCTTTCAGTCAAGATCGTCCGATTTCATTCAGCTAACACATCCACTATTTTTTTTTCTGATGTCACTTACGTTTTATTTGCCACCGAACACCACTTTTTACAGCGTGTCATTCAAATCAGCGGGTCGTTAGGTTTCTCTCCTTATCCCGGTGTATCCGACTGTCCGTGCCTTCCTTGTTGTTTTAGACGATTTCTATCGTAACCTGAGCTGAGGGAATATACTCGTGCAGCTGTGTATTGTGCGTTGTCTTGTGTTATGTTATGTTGCGCGTTCGGTAGTATGTGTGTCTGTGTATACGTGTTTTTAAAATGCGGATATTTTCCAGAGCTTCTGTGCCTGCTGACTATTTAATACACATCAGTGCGTTATACAGTCTGTTCTGTATAGTAATTTCTCGAACGCTGCATACATTTTCCGAAAACAGTATTTCGAAACAGTAAGACCGACTGATGGTACATCGTCGCTTTTAATGTTTACAAGCAAAAGCAGCGTATTTGTTAAATGTTTCTTTCTAGTGACAAAATGTTTGCGGAGATTATAGCGAACGGATTTGCACTGAACAAATGATATTTTTACAGCAATAATAGTGCTTTATATAAGCACAAGACGACGACTCGGTTGCATAGATTGATTCGGCACGGGGAATAGAACTCTAAATTTAGCAGTGCAACAAAACTCAGGACCGACTTTTTACACTGGTTCAATAAGATATCCATATATATATATATATATATATATATATATATATATATATATATATATATATATATATATATATATTTGTGTGTGTGTGTGTTATGATGAGATTTTTCCTCACAACGTAAGAAAAGGTGTCACTCCTAACGGTGTATATACGGCTACATAGTAGTGGCGATGCGAGAGGTAACTGAGTTCATTGTAAAGAAAGACAGTCTTCTGAGGGGCCCCGAGTGGCCGAGTGGTCTAAAGCGCTCTTCGTTACGGATCACTGCCATCTCACCTCTGTCTGCGGCGGTTCGAGTCTAAGATTCAGCCAATGTGGGCATGTGAGAAAGCCTGCCAGTAGCTTCTCGTGGGTCGGTGGTTCTTTCCGGGGTTTTCCGGGTTCTTCCTCCACCATTAATACTGGCCGCCATGTATAGCCTATCGTGCTGAAAAATGGCGTTAAACCCCACAACAACAACAACAACAGTCTTCTGATATATATATTACATTCTAAAGATACATTTATGGAAACTTTATATCTAAAATACCCGAAATACATATAAAATATAAAATTAGAACTTTCCTTCGAGCTTACCAACTTCATACATTTGTATAATATCTGCATTTAAGAATATAATACAGATAATTAAATCTTGACTAAATTCATGATTGCCAAAGGGTATAAAATTCAATAGTTAATGCAACAATCAATTTGACGAAATTTATATTAATAAATTTAAAATAGAATACTAATTTGGAACAGTTTACTAAAACATTATTCTTTATTACTTAAAGAATATTTTATTTCCAAATTAAATTTAAACATAAAGTTGGTAATGAATTCGTCTTTTCCAATAAAAAAATCCATAAACACGAAAGAATATAAATTCTTTTAAACAATTAAACATTACATTAGATCATAATATAAAATAGAAATAACTCACAAAAATATTGCAAAAATATCGAGTCTAGGTTGAACAGGTCATGTTCTGCTGACCTTTGAATTAGCTAAGTGCAGCTTACAAAAAAATCTGAAAGTGAATCAAATTATTCAGCACACATTGTTGCTCTTCAACCACACTGATCATTCCCCAAACGTGAATATATAAGACATCATCTGACTGGCTGAGAAAGTTTGTCATTATGGTAATAACATAGGCTGCCCGAACATGACCATTAAGCGGCCGCTGTCAGATAGCTGCGTAGGTCAGTGGCAGTAGCGTACTAAAGGGGTGGGGGCGGTTGCCCCGGCTGCCAGAATTCTTGGGGCGCCAAAACAGCTGATAATGTTTCGGAAAATTAACAAACTTGTGTGTTTGTTAATGTATTTTTTAAAATCCCGACGGCGCAGCAAATTAAATATCGCCTTGTATTACATGAATTTGCACATTCATTTCTGCTGCCAGCGTGTGTTTCATGAACAAACTGCTAATGTATCCTCTTATTTTGCGTGTTTAGGCTCGAATAAACAGTAATAAAAGAAAGAGTGGAAACAACAAGATTTGAAAAACAATTAACAAATAATTTATTTCCGTGGAAAATAATGTAAAAATGAAAAAACAAGAACTTACAGTTTTAAGAATCAAATCCCAGAATAATCCAATAATAATCTACGAATAAAATTTTAGAAATCCTAATAATGAAATGTTCTAATGATCTCAAGTTCGAGTCCCGAAGAAGAACCCAAGATGGAAGTCGATGACGTATGCCGTATCCTTTATTGTATTGTGGTCTAAAGTTCCTTGTAGAAACACAAGAAGTAATCCTGTGTTAGAAATTCAAATAAAATTTTTTAAGAAATGTCTTTGTTCAAGAATTATGTATGAGCATTCAAAATATTTCCGGAGAAACGAATTAATCATTTTAGAATCCAATTATTTCGAATAAACATTAAAATGTAATTCCCAAAATGACACAACAAAAGAAATGCCTTTACGTCTCAGTGTTTAGAAGCCCGACTGAGATTATTTTTCTAAAACAATGGTTTAAAACTTGAATTTTATGCAAAACAGATGCCCGGATCAGGGTCACGTGACCATGTATACATATTAAAAAAATCACGTAGCCCCTGTATGTCCTTGATACGAACCAATCATTTTACTCCGAGAATAAAAGTTGTTTAATTCACTAAAACTATTTACAAGTCGGGGGTCACATATCCAACACAGCTTCAATCTCAACCTTATTATTCCCACAACAATAAAAATAAAAAAATTAATAGTAATTTGTTCACGGTGCTGTTACTAATTTTGAATTAAGGTCGGGAACCAGGTCAGCTTTATGTTTACAAAAATGAAACGTCAGCGTCAAACTATTTTCTGGAAAAAGTGTGAGTTCATAATAAACTGAACTACTTTATTTTGACGTATAATGACTTTAAAAAATATAAAGATTTTAAAACTTACAAACAATTAAATCAGATATAAATTAAATCAAATATACATAACAATTCACTGGTGCCCTCAAACACCACGCTAAACTTCTCCCCTATCCAGCGAGAGAGATGGATCCAGATATCCATCAATACTATCGCATGGGCACAAATCAGTTAAAATAGACATTTAACTTCGAATCCACCAGTCAACCGCTATTAGTTATATTTATGGGATGGGGGTATAGGGGATTTATATTTTTCAAAACGTCTGCAGATATCGTTAATTTCAAATAATGCCGATTTCTTTAATATCGCCATTTGAATTGTTTTCTGTTCAGATTAGGTTTGAATCGTGTGTGGATTTCGAGCTGTGTATTCCGTTCAGGAGTAATAGACGCCTTCAGAATTCGAAACGTTACTACAATTGTTGCTGAAGAATTGTTTTTCTTTTGTTAACTTTATTTGCATGGTGTTTTATCAAGAAAAAAGAAAATATGACTCGTGGTTCATGTACGTGCTTAACAGTAATATGCTGGAGATGAAATTAATTGCCCTACTGTGGAAATGACAAATAAAATGGTGCTTAACTATCTTATGTGTCTGATTTAATTTAGATGGCAGGAAAGGCCACCAAATGACATTAAATTACAGGAAAATTGTTGGCGGCCAGGGATCTGCTCTGGACCCAGCTGTGGGAGCCCACCGCGCTTCCCTTAACCCTTAGCTAGTGGAAGGGTGCAGTAGCCCACTCCCAAGAACTCTCTCTTGGCTTAGGCTCTTTGGGCCTCGCATTCATTCCCTTTGGGTCATCATCGTTGCCCTTTTACACGGCATGATGCCTCGATGCTGGATAACTAAAATCTGCCAGACTGCACACATCTTAGCGATATGACTGGACAATTGTTAAAGCTACGTTAAAAATACACTCTATTTGCAGGCATAATATAACTTTGGATATAAATCGAGAGTAGTGCTCAATACTCAACCAATCTAAAACCATATATGCAGCTGCATCACGTGACCTCAAGTGAGGTTCTACTCATGGTTAAAAGCAAACAGGGGTGTAGACCCTGCTTACCGTGTAACATCAAATCTTTTATATACTGTTCTGATTATGGTATGCGTTTTACACGGTTAAATACGGTACATATGTGACAGTATTAAGAATTTTTCTTCGCTTGGAATAGATAATGTAATCTGATCAAAATATTTGACCTATTTATGTACCATTAACACAGAAACATTAAATCAACATGACCTGACAAATTCAAGGCGAAATACAATATTTACCTGTCTGTCACTAAGTGCTTTATGTAAAATAAAAAAAAATAGTTGACACATTCATATATGCAAATACAATTCACATAACAAAGGTTAAAGTATTCCCAACTTTCTATATATCTGTCTGTCCGTTCGTATGTATGTCTCTGATTGGTATATTTCTATTTTCAATTTCTTCGTTGAGTAGTAATGTCATGCTATGAACAATATAAATTCAAACTTAAGTCTAATGGCAGACATCTTGATACAAACTGTATACTTCAACCAGGTGGCTGTCTGAAAGGTCAAGTGTTATGTTTAGCAACAAATACGTGTGATTACTGCTTGAATTTGGAAGTAGTTCACTTACAGAATCCTGAATGTCTACCAAATTCCTATCACATGCTCAAGGTTATGGAAAGGTGAAACATTATACGATATATACATTTATATAAAACACTGTAAATTCAACATTACATCGAACACTGAGAAGAATATTGTTATAGTCTTTCCATTGTCACAAAATCCTTGTAAAATTGCTGAAGGCATTTTCACCTATTTTAGTTAAGTGTGCACGTGTGCATCCTACGCCTACACCAGCGACACAGAGGGAAAACATGCCAAGCTGTTAGATCTGGCGGCAACCCTGCAATCAGGTGACTATTCCTTCCCTCATCTCACAGGGCAAATCCCAACTCCCTGATATGAGAGCCTCCCATTGATGAACACCACATGAAACCAGCCCTGAAAGCATCTAGTTAATTTTATTAGTAAAGGTATCTTGCGCTGCGTATACCGGAAAGATTTTGGTCCACAATACATAAAGCGCCATGCTATGGAAAATATTTGTTTTGTGTTGAAAACCTCCGGGTATATAGAGTCGTAATGGAGAAGTGTTCATAAGCCTGATGTTAACAGTGTCACACGATGCGGACTTCAAAATTCCACTGCATTGGTTTGGGTTTCCGTGTTTTTGTCAACCTCCAGGGTACATACTTGACACCACTAATAAAATATACAGCTTTCTTTTTATCTTCCAGTGCTGCTATTAGCCACGTGTCCAGTATCTGCTGCCTGTCTGGATCGATTATTTCCTTTTCTACCTCATCTATCTCCTCTTAATCTTCGATTGGCTTGTGGAAGAGTTGGTTGACTGTCGGGATCGAATTCGATGATAGTTTTAGAGTCTGGGGCCTCGCTCTGGATTTCCCT
Source organism: Sinohyriopsis cumingii (assembly GCA_028554795.2). Taxonomy (NCBI): domain Eukaryota; kingdom Metazoa; phylum Mollusca; class Bivalvia; order Unionida; family Unionidae; genus Sinohyriopsis; species Sinohyriopsis cumingii. Next base: position 87,607,444 of record CM068828.1, on the reverse strand, counting down.
GTCGTAGCTATGGTCTGTCAATACGTGGGAGCGGGGGTAGAGGTCATTGTCATAACGGTTTGGTCACTGGATGCGGGTCTAGCTTGTAGGGCTGGATGTTCCGAAAAGATGTAGAGTGGTCCAGGACCCTGCGACAGGCCCTTACCTCCTCTTTGTCCTTTTCCTATTCCTCCGCGCCATAGCTAACTCACCCTTAACCGTTGGTATATTTTCACCACCCGACACGATAATATAACTACAGCGTGGTACTTAATTGATCGCCTGGTGAGAACTGAGCCACATATCTGACGACACCCGGGTCCGTGCAAGCATTCACAAATTTTCAAAAACAACAACTAAAATATAAGGTCTATGTGACCTATAAAGAATTTGCGTGCAGGTAGGATTATCAAACTTCGTTTAGACCGGTGGTTAAACGGATCCTATTTGTATATTAAATACATCTTATCAAAACGGGGTTTTCTCTCCGCATGGAGAAATTTCGTCTTTTACCTTGATCTATGCAGGCCCATTGTCCTCTGTACGTTGTCAGCCTCTTATACAGTTGTTTTCACCTTCTTCATGCCACTGAGCTGTTAGTTGATTCCCCATGACGATACCCATTCTCCATTCCACCGCAAGGTAATATCTTCTGATAGCTGATCCCTTCTGCTTAGAGGTGGCGATCGCAGGTGACTTTGCCAATGATTTTTATGTTGAAGCGGAGATAGATTTTGGAATTTGTTTCCAGGTTGAGAGGGTTTGGGACCAGCTCTAATTGGTTTAATTATTATTTTATTTTACTTTTTGCTTGTGGTGCCGCTATTATTGTTGACGATTCCTCTGCTGTGGGAGGTTGTTGACTTTTCTTCCCTTCCCGTTTTTGTCTCTTGGCCACATTTTTTGCCTCTCTCTTTTCTTCTACCCTCTTCATTTCTTCCTCCACTCTTCTCTGCATACTCATATTTTGTACTTAAGGTATTGGAGTAGTGAGTTTTCGAGTTTCCTTCCTCGTTTTGTATAAGCAAGAACGGTTGTTCTTGCAGTTGAAGGTGGAGAAGTCTCAGGCAGGATTTTTTTTAGTAAGGTAGCTATCTACCTGTCGTCCTACTAGCTCACTCCATTCTCTTCTCTGCCATCTTGCTATCGTTCTGCCTTCATTTATGCTCGTTTGGCTCTTCTCAAATTATCATGAGTGTTGTTCTTCTTTCGCTGGCTCGAATAGGCCACCCTAATGGATGGTCAAGGCCAAGGCCTTTAATTGCATTCAAGGTTTGTCTGGGAATTAAACTTTCTATTGATAGCGGTATATTTATGATGTATGTAGTTCTTGTCTTTACTCGCTGCGGACTGCTGCACGACTGAACCGCTGACTGATAGAAGTAACTGATACCGCCACGCACACACTCCTTTATCTATGCCTTGTTTTTGAGTTCCTTGTCCGAAATGTAATACAGATGTGTTGACGCCCCCTTGGAATATGGATATCTCTTTGTTATATGGTTAATAGTTAATATATAGGGAGATAGTGAGAGCGATTTTCTTTCAAATTTGGTTCTTCATAGACGTAGGTTAATTTCTTTTGGAAACGTTGACCCTGGTTTGAAATTATGCGTTTAAACGAGTCTACAGTTTGCCACCTTGTGTTGCCAAGCCTGATGATCTTGGTTTGTAACATCCCTGAAACAAAATACAAGCCACACACAAATACCAAAGGAAACAAAAATCTCACTTCCATTGGTGATATCTAGAAAAGAGACCGAGTTATCTAAATCGTTGTCGTTATATGTATTTTAACATCAACATTACAAAGTCACAATATGACAGATGTGTCATTGTAGCCCATCCAGATAAAATGTAAACTTACTAAACATGTTTTGGGGTATAGGCTCATATACGAAATATTACAAACACGAAAAGAGTATGCTTTATGGCATGGAATAGGAAAGAGAGCTTAATATATTATCTCATAGTAAGTTTTTATCTTGGGTATCCTCTGCACCAATGCAACCAATTCACAAGAATTCTAATATAAGGTATTAGTGCACACCTTGGCACTAATAAAATATATGTTTATGTTTAATTTGCTTGATACGACTGACTGTCCTTTTGAAAACGCGAACGATATTGTCTTTTTACAATTGCTCTCTATATATAATCCTTAGATATTTATGGAGGTCTTTTTCTACACGCATACCAAGAGCCAAATTTGCTTATATCGAAAGAAAAAGTCCTTGCAAGAATAAAGTAACATATAATTATGTAATGAGTTTGATAACTTTCATGTCTAATAAGATAATACAAATTTGCATTAGATAATTTATCATTTCAATGCAATTGTTACATAAGAACAAACACACAATTAAATTTCATGGTTAACATCGACACTACCTAAAAACAAAACTAGAAGACCCCCCCCCCACTAGACACACGTGACAATAATACTGCACTTGGTCTGTGCAAATCCCATATTTAATATTATATTGGATGCAATATGAACAACGTTAAAAGACTCGCTGACTGTGTGGCGGTCAGTTTTGATTTCGTTTTTTGCCATTAATACCGAGTTCACACAACATCGTCATGACACGTATCATCAATCGCTTGAATTCAAAGACTTGGTCGAGAAGCACGTACACGAAATATATTAATTTCTCCTCTGATTTCAGATGGCGACCATTTTGATCCATACTGTATCAAAATCAACGGTAAAACAGATTCACATTACTACCAAAGAAGAAAAACAAAGATATCTAAAAATATGTATGTTTCCATTCCTTCCTTCTAAAGGCAAATCGAGTCACAACTGATCTGTTGATTGATTCTGTAACGGGTCATATAAGTTGCTGTCAGTAAGATGCAGTTATGATAGGAGAGGAGAGCTACGCAGAAGCCGAAATATTCTATACGTTCGAGTCTACTGTACAAAGGATCAGAGGCGTTTCTGTTGTACTGCCAGTCCACCGGGGTAGGGCAGCAGAAAAGATAATGCTTGATTGTCTTTTAGATAAAGGAGATATTGCATTCTCACTGAGACCATGCCATAATTAGAACTCTTAGATAAACGATCACATTCCACTGTGTCTCTAAATTACTACGTGCACTATGGTAAACTGATAAATCTAACCTTTATAGATTAAAAATTATTAAGAAAACCCTGTATACCCTGAAAGATATTCGATCCGCGTGAACACATATCCGGTTATGTATAGGTCTGAAAACGTATGTGACAGACAATACATCAGATAGAGAATATTTTCAGTGTGATATGTATTATATAGACTCAAAGGTAATTTACGAAAACACTTGACAGTGGACGGTAATGCGGTAAGAGGAACCATCAACAGATGAGCAATGAGAGTGTTTACTCTATGTTTAATAATTTAATACATATTTTAATTTTATTATTTTGTACACGATTTTTGGCTTACCAAGATGACTTGAAATAACTCAACCCCATCCTCCTTTTCTGCTATTTTGTCATGACTATATCTCTATCGAAAGTTTATATAAGTATAAACCTCTTTGACTTATCATGTAATATGGAATTTGTACTTCATTCTTCCATCGAAGATTATTTTTTAATGAAAGAAAAATATATTTGTTCATTCAGTCTTTCAAGTTTACAATTATCGATGTAAATCTTTTCCTCCTAATATATTCAACTGAGTGTTTCATTCTGATATATGAATATATACTAGGCGTGAATTAAATATAAGAAAAGTTTTAGTAGTCTTATCAAAGCAGCATTTTTAATAATATTATGCGTTCAAGTGTGAATTACGGTTCAACTATAATTCTCATTTTTATGGATTAAAAGTATAAAGAAATAATTCAGTGTGCCCATAAAGATATTTGACCCACATCCAGACATTTCTAGTTATAAGACAACCTAAAAAGGCCGAATCAGAGAGAGACTATTCTTTTGCTTAATATATGGTAAGTCATAGGGTGGAGCCTCGATGGATATAGGCTGAAGAAGAAAAAATACAACTGCATAGTGGACGGTTATGTGTGAAGAGGAAACATCAGCAGATCAGGTAGGAGAAATATTGCTCGTTGTTTAATAACTTCATATTATTTTATTTTAGTATGTTTGGGCACGATTTAGAGCTTGATAATATCTCCTCCACATAATTATCAAGATGAAGCCAGTTCTTCCATCCCCATCCCCTTTCATAATATTTTGTTATGACTCAATCTCAGTGGAAGGTTTATGTGTTACAAAACCTGTGTGTCTTATCACGAAACATGGAATTGTACCTCATTCTTGCATCACAAGGTTTTTAAATGAAAGGAAAACATGTTTGACCATTTAGTCTTTCAGTTTTTTTTTACCATTATAGGCAAATACACTAGGCGTTATGAACAAACTTGGGTACGAAGCAAGAACGGGTGGCGATTTGTTGAATCGAATATTGCACAGCTGTTAGGTACCTAAAACTTTTATGATAAAGACACGTCGTTTTAGAATCAATATCATATATTACGTGTGTTTAAATCAATCAATTACATATAGTGGTGCTAATTTGGGCACTTTGATGTTAGGTTATAACTTTGATCACAGTTGTACCGTATTATTTTACCAATGGAATTATTAAAAAATCTGTAACTCTTTTGGTTTTAGAGCTTAGTACAAGGAATTTATGCACGATTTAGCACAATAGGTTGTCGTAAAATACCAAATAAATGGTATATTCAATGATTAATACATATTTTGTTGTCAGATATTAATACTAATTGCTTTTGGATATTATTGCAAACTTGAAACATTTAAACGTCATTTATATCTCAAACATGCTGCTAACTTGATATGGAAAATCGAAAATAATGTACAAATATATATATGGTTTCCCCTTGATTTTGTGTGCCTACACAAGTTTTACATATAGCTACAAAAACGGACGCTTTGTAATCAATAGAAACTGCATTACATTTCAGACATGACATACATTTTTCCGAATACATTTGACTCTACGCCGTTCGTATATCTACGCAGTTAATAGCCCTTGACAACAATGATAACACCACTCTATCAAATGTTGAAGTGGACTCGCTTTGTGTGAAATATGATCAGATAGTTTACACAATGTCAAAAATGCAATTTACCGCGACCGAGCATGTCAACCCAATCATAATGTTCTCGTCTAATGCTGATATTTATATGATCAGTTTATGAAAGCGAGAAGAATTTAATAAAAGGTTGGTGGGGAGTGGATCGGGTGCTGTCCTGAAGAATGAATATAATCTTCTATCCTTCGATTCAGTAACAAGTTTAATATAATAAAAGGAAAATGTTCTTTTCCTGCTCAAATATCGGGTATGTTTCACCAAAAACGAAATATTTTAGGTCGTGACTTTGCCATTCGTTACTGGATCAAAATTTCTGTATCACACAATGAAATATGTCCGATATTGACGTTGGAAAAACTGTCCTTTATTTATTTTAGTTTATAGCTTTGTTCTATACAGTTGTGTGTTCCACTGGTATTAACATTAAAAAAATGTTGTCTATTGTGTTTTTATAAAAAATATAATCAATTGAATAATTTAAATACATAGTTTTCGTGATGCAGTCTTAATCTGATTGCGTGCCAGTTATAACATTAGAATTTTACGTTGTGCAAAGCCTTACTGTTTTGATACGTCATAAATATCGTATCTATAAATATGATATATCCTCTTTTTCATTGCGTTGTGTAGCGAGACGAAACTGGTTCGTATAAGAATCAAATTGTACAATACGTACCCGACTTCTTATTGATGTATAAACTATCAGCTCGGTTTCTTAATCTTGTATTTGTTTTATTTGTTTGTCTTCCTGAGTAATCTTGACTGCTCACGTTTGAAGCATCGTTAAGACTAAACTCTCCTTCTGTCATTTAAGAACTGACAGCACAACTGAAACAAGCAACAAAAAGAAACAACAACCTGGTAATCCTTTTAATTCAATGTAGCACATGTTAGCGATAGAATAATTGGAACTTTTTTTTTAAAGATTTAAGCTAAAACAGAAATTATGTTTTTTTCTTATTCGTGCATTAAATATTAAAATAGCCATCAATGCCCATAAAGTTTATACAGACGATTAGGAAATGGCAGTGGAATCTATGCAAATTAACAAATCTATCGTTAGTTGGTAAATTCTCATGCCTACATCCTTTGTCGAACATTTATGTAAACTTAAAGAAAATCAAATCTCTGATGGATAAATAATCACATGTTTAAACGAAGAAACTTTATTTCCTATTTCTTTAATTAACGTGTCTGTGTTGCACTTAGGGAGTGGCGCTAGCAGAAATCAACATACAACTTTCACTGAGGAAAACTGTATAGACCTCTACCTAAAAAGAAGACAGTTGATAGACATGAGATGGAGATGGGGTGGAGGAGAGACGTAGTATTCATTGTCTAGAGACAAGTCGGCAAACACGAATTTTAAACAAGCATATTATAAAACCACCAATTTGTTTTCGTGATAGCTGATAACAAATTCCTGGAAAAAGCCTAGGCGAGTCAAATCCGGCCTATTCAATACCCTTTATCAGAGTCGGTTCATCTTGACCTTTTTGGTTGTGTCAATAATGTTAAAATGTTTGTGTATTTGCTAAAATATGATACGGTGGATACTATTTTGGGAAGTCAGAGCTCTCTCTCTCTCTCTCTCTCTCTCTCCACACAAATTGTTGAGAGTATGAAAGACTCAGGGTTTGTAATTATTAGTCAACATTGAATTTCCTATTTGAAGTTATGTTTTCTCGTCTCCATATTGTTTCACTGTGCGCATGCTCTGCTAGTTCTAAGACACTACCTTCTAAGTTGATAAACATAAACATACGTTCGTAATTATCTTGCCCGTGATCCTCAGCTAATCGTTCAAACATTAGTACCGGTGGGCGGAAACTGTTCTCATTAGCATTTTATTGATTGATTCAGGTCATACAAAAACAGAAATGTTCAGTATCGGAAGAATCAGTATGCAGGAAGAAAGAAAAATTATTGCAGGAATAAAGAAACATAATTATTCGAAAGAGTTTCATAAATCTCTAAACAATAATACAAAATTGCATTAGATTTGTCATCCTTAGAATAGGATTGTTACATAATAATAAACATCGGAATTTACAAGGTTAATATATTGATCGCGCCCCCTCAAAACAAAAAGAAAAGAAAGAAACAAAAACCAAAAAGGCAGTAACAACGAAAAAATGTAGTATCTAACACAAACAAAAAACTTCAAAATGATAAAAGATCTCCCAATTCATATCATCAAGTTTCTTGGTCAAATGTTTTTATATTAAGCATGTAGACCAATTTGTATATGTTCAATGAGTCCATTCTCCCGAAATTAGTGGCCTGAATGAGGACTGTATTGTTTCTGAAGCATCGATGATCAGTAGATAACCCCCCGAAAAACGCCCAAGTGAGACCAATGACTCTGTGAAACATAATTCAGACTAGACAAAAATTTCAAACACAAGCTGTAGGCATGTGAAAATCACATATTATATAACGTTGTCATGCTTGCAATATGTATAACGTTAAAAGCCACGATGATTGTGTGGCGTCAAATTTCGATTTCTTTATTAGCCATTGGCAGCGATTTCACATCACATCATCATCGCCCATATCATCAATCGATTGAGGTCAAAGACTTGGCCGAGAATTGTGTATGTATTACTTTATCTTCTAATTTCAGATGGCGACCATTTTTGAACCATATCGTATCAAAACCGTGGAACCTATTTACATTACTACCAAAGAAGACCGTCAAAGGTATCTAAAAGATGCGGGTTTCAATCCCTTCCTTCTAAGGGCAAATCAAGTCACCATTGATCTCTTGACTGATTCTGGAACTGGTGCTATGAGTTGCTATCAGTGGGGAGCAATTATGATAGGAGATGAGAGCTACGCAGGTGCCGAAAGTTTCTATAGGTTTGAGTCTACTGTAAAAAAGATAACAGGATTCCCTCTTATACTACCAGTCCACCAGGGTAGGGCAGCAGAAAACATATTGCTTGATTGTCTTTTAGGGAAAGCAGATATTGCATTCAGTAATGGTTTCTTTGATACAACCCGGGCTCATGTGGAGAATAAAGACGCCAAAGCCATAGATATAAACGATGCTGATGGCTCCGCTGATTTTAAAGGCAACATAGATTGCATGAAACTTGAGGAAATGCTGTCGAATGATGAACAGAAAGTCGGTATTGTCGTGATGACTATCACCAACAATGTCAGAGGTGGATGTCCTGTGAGTTTAGCAAATATACGAAAAGCTGCAATAATATGTCGCAAGTACAGAGTTCCATTCTATGCAGACGCCTGTCGCTTCGCCGAAAATGTTTGGTTCATCAAAACCAGAGAAGAGGGATACGGCGATAAAACAACCGCAGAAATAGCACTGGAAATGTTTACAGAATTTGATGGCTGCATGATGTCAGCAAAGAAAGATGGCATCGCTAATATTGGAGGATTCCTCGCCACCAGAGACAAGGATCTATTTGAAAAATGTTCTCAGAAATGTATCATAAACGAAGGCTTCATCACATATGGTGGCTTGTCTGGAAGAGATTTGGAAGCTATTGCAGTTGGCTTGACGGAAGCCTTAGATGAAAGGTACCTCCACCATCGCATAGAGATGATACAAGAATTCGGACGTATGCTAGAAGCCCGCGGTATCTCCATCCTCGAGCCGGGAGGTCATGCTGTGTTTGTGGATGCAGAGAAGACACTCCCTCATCTGTCTCGACACGAATACCCAGGATGGACGCTCACCTGTGCTCTGTATGTAGAAGGTGGGATCAGGTCTGTGGAAGTTGGTAACATTATGTTTGGTTACCGAGATGCGGGTGGTAAAGAAGTACTTCCCACAAGAGATCTTGTCAGACTAGCTATACCACGTCGTGTTTATACGTTGTCTCATCTAACGTACGTTGCAGATATATTTGGCAAGATTGTGGAAAAAAAGAATGATATTAAAGGTATGGCCATCTTGAAGTCCTCCTCCGTTCTTCGACATTTTACAATTATCATGGAACCACTTGAAGAGAAGGACTGTCAGAAAAACTAAAACTACAGGAAGATGGATGCTATTTGGATGCTGTAAATGGTCTACTTTTGCTACAGGCTGGTCATTAAACTACTATACACAAATTGTATTTTTTTTTAAGTCTTACTTAAAACAAAAGTGAATATATTACAGATTAATGTGCCTTACAACAACAGTTACTAGTGAATAATTATCGGCCATATATGATTTATTATATCTTAGAGTAGCTGAACGGTAATATTTTACCTCTGAAGTGAAAACAGTTTGTACTGTCACGAACGGCGTAGATTTTCTATTTATTATGCATTTTTTAAGTACAAAAATAGTCTATTTTCGTGACTTTTCTGCATTTTGTACCAATTTGATTAACATCTGCATTACTACATCGATAAAATAAAGTTCCTATATTTCCAAATTGAATTTGTCGTAACAAAAAAGAGCACAGACAAAATTATATACAAATAATATGAACTTCGTATAAAATCACGAAAGATAAATGTGATATTTAAAACCAATCTTCTTAAATAAAGAAACCCATAAAAGCACTTAGTCACCGACATATGCAAGCACATCCGTAATGTTGTTTTCAAGGGAAATAAGAAATCCAACATTGAAATCGAAAGTATGTACATATTATTATATCAGGAGTATATAGTTATACAAAGTAAAATGTGGCTTTAATACTAATCCAATTTAAATATCTGAATGTATGAATACTTTAAACTACATTTTCAAAATCTAAACTTTAAAAGAAGCCCTTCCGCACATTCTTTTGCTTCATTGTGTGATTAAGCATCTAGAAGATGGTGCTGGTGTTGTGTGGTTTAATGCCATTTTTGAGCACACGATAGGCTATACATAGCGGCCAGTATTAATGATGGAGGAAGAACCCGGGAAAACCCCAGAAAGAACCACCGACCCACGAGAAGCTACTGGCAAGCTTTCTCACATACCCACATTGGCCGAATCCGAGACTCGAACCCACGCAGACAGAGGTGAGATGGCAGTGATCCGTAACGGAGAGCGCTTTAGACCACTCGGCCACTTGGGGACCCCCATCTTGAAGAATATATATATATATATATATATATATATATATATATATATATATATATATATATATATATATATATATATATATATATATATATATATATCTGTGTGTGTGATATCAAAGAAACAAATTGCCTGGTCGTTAAAATGTAAATATATCTAATAAGGAAAACTAATTCCAATTTTAGAGGTAATTTTCTCAAACAAGACATGGTACATAATGAAGATACCACTGTAAGAGCGGCAACAATGTTGCACTCACAAAGGCATTCAATCAAATATTTATAACTCTATGCATAGTTCAACTGCTTCAAATATATATAGCTGAAAACATTAACTGTTAAAGATTTATGACACTTAAATAATGGACTTAAGATTTACAATATTAATAAGATTAGCAACATATTCATGTCCTGCAATTCAGTTTCATTGACCAACTAATAAAGACGTTGCACAAACATTTGCCAATATGACACGTTTTCCCGCTAAACTGGAAATCATTAAGCACTTTTATGATTGCTCTTAACTCTTTCAGAATATGTGTAATTTTTAATGAGGCTTTCCTTTATGTATATCAGTGTAAAATATAATAACATATTATCTGGATGGTATATTGTTTATGTTGTTTTATCTTTGAAGAACATGCATGCACACACATACACTCACATGGCAGCACGCGCATACAAACATGAATAGTGTGTTTTGATTTATATTCACAAACATATATAAAGACAACAGAAGCAGCTGCAACCTATTATGACACGTGTTAATTCACTTTTAATAAACTACATACACCGGATCACAGTAATTTGTATATATTTATTTTATTTATTCAAGATATCTTACTTGTATTTGATCTGTTGATGTCCATAGACTAAACTTTCCATATAATCGTCTAGCAAAATACATTTATCATCGAAACTTGAATGACCTGTGTTTTCTTTTCAAGTGGGCAGGTGACAATATGCAATAATTTGCCAAATATACTTAACATCAGTATATTAAAATCAATCCATGCTTTGACAAAGCATATGTTCGTCACACATTCCCGGAGTATGAATAATTGCAGGGAAATATTTGCCGGTTGACGCTGTATGTTTCAGGTTTGATGTGATAGCCTAAAAACGTTACTAGTCACATGACAATGACACTTAACAGTATTTTTTTATTTATATATTATCAATAAAAGTTTTATTGCAAAAGGCACCACTGTGTAGCTCATGTAAAATTAATTTCCACATCTTAACTTATTTTCATTGGCTCGGTCTTCCCCAAATTTCCATCTATTTCCTGTCTTTCCTTTTACAAGCATGTGAACAAACTACTTGAAGCTGTTGTTCCTCTGTAGATGGCTGTTGGTTTTGTATATCTTAGATTAAATCAAAATACAAGCTGCCTTCTATCAAAACCCAAGGTTTAGCGATGTACCTTTCATTGTGTTGATGTATCAAGTGACAGAACAAGAATCAGAACGTTTTAGACTATCAAAATCTGAATAAATAATAGATAGGATTCTTTACTGGGTTTCAAACACTTTTAAATTTAAAACAGTAATGCTTCCCAGGTTGAGGCAATTTAAAGTTTGGATTGATGGATCAGTGGCATAAATGTTTTTCTAATAATTTCTCTTTTATAAAGCATAGCAAGCAGTAAAAAGAAAAGTAATGCATATGACAGTCAGATTTTAACCAATGTCATGCATGTCCCGCTAATAGGTGAACAGTGCGTAATGCTCTACCAAACTTCCATAGAGCTCGACAGCAGACAATACAGTTCTGAACGGTAGTTTTAATGTTTATAATATATTTTAACGTTTTCGGTATCATTGGATCCTGGTATAGAAATATAGACGATTGTACGAATATGCAACAGTAAAAAAAAATTAACACTCCATCCGCGTGTACATCCGACTGTATTGCTAAAAGGTTTTCCAGACTCAAAAACATCTTGTTTTGGTTAATCTTTTTATTTTATTTTTTTATTTGCGCTATCTCAAATGTTCGTGTTTTGCCTTTGTGGATATCTTGATGCATTTCAACTTAGGTACACACATACCTAATTATGCCATGGTCTCGTAATCGCAACAGAAAATAATCTCGATGTTTTGATTTTACGCTGGCAATATAAGCCATCATGCTATTCATGATTCTTTGGATAAATGACTCTATCAAGAACTGCACTATTTTAAGTTCTGAGACTAATTTCATGCGGAAAGGTTTCTCGCGAATCATCGCTTCTCTATTCCAAATTCTCATTACTGGCAACACTTATCTATGGTACTTTGTTTTAGTGTGAAGGAACTAACGTTCAAGACAGGGAATAATTTAAGGTATGGACTCAAGCAGAAACTAAGCCTATTGTACTTTTATATATATATATATATATATATATATATATATATATATATATATATATATATATATATATATATATATATATATATATAACAACGACGGTTCTTTATGAATTTGTCTTAAACCGAAGATTCCAGACGCGATGCACTTTTAAAAGCCTAATGGATATTAATATTTCATTTTAAAATGATCTTATCCATCCAATGTTTGTCACTGACACCTTCAAAGTTAAATTATCTGTCACCTACTTTTTACAATCCTTCACCCAGGCTCCTCCCAGTAGAGATGAAATATAAGTTACATAGAATTGAAACCTGTCCTCTTTCATTCAAGATCGCATAATTTAATTAGACCAAGACTACCAATCTTCGTCAAATATATCACTTGTGTTTTAATTTACCTTGCGTATACTAGGTTTATGTGAAAAAGATTACCTACGAACACTACCTGTCACAGCATGAATTTCCAATCAGCGGGTCCTAAAAAATAATATATCTCCATATGATTCTGCATCTGTCAGTATGTGCCCTCGTTCGTCCTTTAGACGGTTCATGTCGTAACCTGAGCAACGGCTTCGCTAACATAAGGAAGACAATAGTGCGAATTTCGTTTTGTTGCGCGCGTGTATTTGTGTGTAGCATGCACACGCGTTTTTTAAGCTGGGGATATTTTCCAGAGCTTCGATATCTGCTGACAATTTAATAAGCGTCACTGCGTTATTCAGTTTGTTCTGAATGCAAGATTTCTTGTACGCTGCATACATTTTCTGAAAACCGCATTTTGAAACAGTACATACGTACTAATAATGGTAGCATCGGTTGTAACGTTCAAAAGGTTGAGTATATTTTAACGACTGGATTAGCACTGAAAGCGTTAAATGCAGTTGGGTTTTTTATAATGAAAATGGCGCTTCATATCAGAGTATGCTTATGTGATTTCGAATTTTAAAGTACTTTTAAAACGTTTTCAGTCATCGCCACGATGTCTGCAGTGTGGCAGTTTCTAGTGATGTCTGGCACTGGGGCATCATGCTGTCCCACACAGTCGTATTATCATGACACCGGGGCGACCAGTCCAAACACTAACCTCTTAAAGCTGAGCGCCAAGCGAGGCAGCTGTTAGTACCATTTTTACAAGTCTTTTATATGACTCGACCAGGGTTTGAACCCGCGACCTCCCACATCCGAGGTGGAAGCTCAACCACTAGGACATCGGAGCTGTCTCGCTTCATATCAGTACAACACGAGCAATGTGTTGTAAAAAATGATTTAACCTGGGTGTTAGACACTAACATGTTTGTTTGGTAAATCTTTTTTTATTTGCCCTAAATTAAATATTCGTGGAAAATGAATTTCATGTCCTTCAAAACTTTAGGCTAGTTTCTTCAGTTTTGCCTCTGTGGATATCTTGATGCATTTCAACCTAGGTAGATACCTCGTCATGCCATGGTCTCGTAATCGCAATAGAAAATAAGCTCTATGTTTTGATTTTACGCTGGCAATATAAGCAATCACACTGTTCATGATTCTTTGGATAAATGACTCTATCATGAACTGCACTATTTTAAGTTCTGAGACTAATTTCATGCGGAAAGGTTTCACGCAAATCATCGCTTCTCTATACCAAATTATTATTACTGGCAACACTTATCTATGGTACTTTGTTTTGGTGTGAAGAAACTAACGTTCAAGACAGGGAATAATTTAAGGTATGGACTCAAGCAGAAACTAAGCCTACTGTACTTATATATATATATATATATATATATATATATATATATATATATATATATATATATATATATATATATATATATATAACAACGACGGTTCTTTATGAATTTGACTTAAACCGAAGCTAGGCCAACTATATTCTATCAATTTATATAATGCACGTTCCAGACGCTATGCACTTTTAAAACGTAATTGCTGTTAATATTTCATTTTAAAATGATCTTATCTATCCAATGTTTGTCACTTATTCTTTCAAAGTTAGATTTTCTATCACCTACTTTTCACAGCCCTTCACACAGTCTTTTCTCAGTAGAGAGATTAAATAAAAGTTACGTAGAATTGAAACCTGTCCTCTTTAATTCAAGATCGTATAATTTGATTAGGCCAAAACTACCACTGTTCGTCAAATATATCACATATGTTTTGATTTACCTTGCGTATACTAGGTTTATGTTAAAAAGATTACCTACGAACACCACCTGTCACAGCATGAACGTCCAATCAGCGGGTCGTAAAAAGCAATATCTCCCCATATGATTCTGCATCGGTCAGTATGTGCCCTCGTTTCGTCCTTTACACAGGACCGTGCAGAGGCCGAGATACCCGAGCAATTTGCTCGGGGCCACGCCACCCACGGGGGCCCCCACACGTAGTCAAACACGGCAAATTCTGCCGGCCGAAAGCTTGCGGTTTTTTTTTTTTTTTTTTTTAAAAAAAAAAAGAGAGAACCAGTTATAACATGCACTACAGCACGAAGTAACCAATGACAATGTGAGACAGGAAATAAAAGGAAGTGGGATGACGGGTTGAATCATTCTGCTATATAGTTTCTATCGGTAATGCGACACACTTGACTGACATGAGTTTTGTATGACTTCGTCAGTTCGTCACTTTCTCTTGGTCTGAAACGTCAGTCGTTAGGCATATATTTTGCATGAAAAGGATATGTGAGCGGTGGTCTGCCGATGTCTTCCAAATTGAAAATAATTCACGTGTACCGTATTTTGAAAACGGAAATATGGAAATTCTGCTGAGAAATGAGTGCTTTGGTTGAAGATTCAGCAGTACTACAGTAGTACTCAGCAAGTACTGTATTTTAGTACGTTACATTTCTAGTTGGAAGATATAGCCCTGAAGTCGTCAAAGCATTGCATAGTACGTGGAAAGAATTTAAATGAAACGCACGTATCCATCAGGTGCGTCAAAGCTAAATATCAGCAAAGCAAAAAACAGCAGCTCTGCAAAAAGGGAGGCAAACCTTATTTGATGTTGGAATTAGACGACTCCCAAGACCTCAGATGCCCCTTCCAGTAGTTCATCAACTCAAAAAGAAGATGACCCTGACATCCAATCTTTTGTTCCAGCAGCTATAGAGAGTTTAGAAGCTGATACCACTGGTCATGACTTAGGAAGTTCAGTAAAAAGCCAAAGTGCAGGTGCATCTGTTACTGGTAACAGTGCTGACTGTGACAGCACAAGTGCACCAGCCATTTTTGAGGACAGTCAAATCACTGAAATTTGTGAGAATGATAATACTTCTGCAAGGCCAACTGGAGTAGTTTTGTTGCAGCCATTTGACGTTGAGGAATTTGAAACTGAAACATTCTTACCCACTCTGCTGGAAATTTTTGTCAAGGCTGGTCACATTTCCTTTCCACTGGAGCTGCCAAAAAATATTGGAAATCACATATTTCCAATGTCTGTTTTGAAAGGTAAAATACCAAATGGGGAACCATTTTCGCGAGATTGGCTTGTATTTAGCCGAGCAAAGATGACACTATTTTGTTTGCCATGTCGATTATTTTCACCTGAAAGTCAGGTTCAACGCTTGTCTTCATCACTTGCAATGACGGAAGGATGGGGACCTGGAAAGAAATGGAAGAATCTTATCAATCGTATTCCTGAGCATGAGCATTCAAAAGCCCATAAACAGTGCTACATTCAGTGGCGTGAATTAGAAGTTCGAGTGAAGAATGATCGGTCAATTGAATATTTTCTGGATCGCCAAATCCTCACCGAAGCAGCTACATGGAGAAAAATTCTAGAACGAATCTTGGATGTGGTTCTGTTTCTTGGTGAACGTGGATTGACTTTTCGCGGCAAGTCCGACATTTATTAGAGATCCTCATAATGGAAATTTCTTAGGATTTCTAGAATGATTTCGCATTATGATCCAATTCTCAAGGAACATGTGATGAAAGTTAAACGGTCACATGAAAAGGGTCAAGGGCTTTTTTGGGGGGAGGGGGCAAAATCTGAATGATGTTCGGGGCCCCCAAATCCTCTGTACGACCCTGCCTTTAGACGGTTCATGTCGTAACCTGAGCTACGGCTTCGCTAACTGAAGGAGGACAATAGTGCAAATTTCGTTTCGTTGCGCGTGTGTTGTTTGTGTGTAGTATGCACACGTGTTTTTTAAACTGGGGATATTTTCCAGAGCTTCGATATCTGCTGACAATTTAATACGCGTCAATGAGTTATTCAGTTTGTTCGTTATTCAAGATTTGTCGCATGCTGCATACATTTTCAGAAAACCGCATTTTGAAACAGTAAATATACATTAATGGTACATCATCGGTTGGAACGATGAAAACGTTGCATTTATTATAGCGACTGGATTAGCATTGAAAACGTTAAATGCAGTTGTTTTTTTATATAATGAAAATGGCGCTTCATATCAGTGTATGTGTGTGTGTGTGTGAGAGAGATTTGGAATTTTAACGTAGCTTTTTAAAGCTGTTCAGTCATCGGTAGGGTGTCTGCAGTGTGCCAGATTATAGTGATGTCTGGCACTGGGGCATCCGGCCGTTCAACACATTTACATTATCATGACACTAGGACGACCAATCCAAACACTAACCTCGTAATGCTGAGCGCCAAGCGATGCAGCTGTTAGTACCATTTTTACAAGTCTTTTGCATGACTAGACCGGGGTTTGAACACGCGAGCTCACGCATCCGAGGCGGACACTCAACCACTAGGCCACTGGAGTGGTCTCGCTTCATATCAGTACAACACGAGCAATGTGTTGTATAAATTCAGTTGACCTGGGTGTCAGACACTAACATGTTTGTTGTTTCGTAAATCTTATTTTTTGTTGATTTCGTGGGAAACTAATGGCACGTCCTTCAAAACTTATAACTAGTTTCTTCAAATTTGCCTCTGTGGATATCTTGATATGTATCAACTTAAGTGAATAAATAACTCATCATGCCATGGTCTCGTAATCGCAACAGAAAATAATCTCGATGTTTTGATTTTACGCTGGCAATATAAGCAATCATACTATTTATGATTATTTGGATAAATGACCCTGTCATCGTTTCTCTCTAGCAAATTATTATTGCTGACAAGATTTATCTATGGTACTTTGTTTTGGTGTGAAGGATCTTATCTCACATGTTTAGACTCGAATAAACAGTAACACAAGAGGGAAAACAACAAGCTTTGAAAAAAATACAATAATTTATTTCCCTGGAAATATTCTGCAAAAATTAAAAAAATATGAACTTACGGTTTTATAGAATAAAATCCAAAATAATCCAAGAATAATCCAAGAATAAAAGTTTAGTAGTCCTAATAACGAAATGTTCTACTGATTTCATGTTTGAGTCCCGACGAAGAATCCAAGATGGGAGACAAAGACGTATGATCTAACCTGTAGTTTTGAAGTCTGTAGTTCTTTTAGAAATAAGAATTATCACACCGGTTTTGGAAAAAATAAATTTCTTTTAAGAACTGTCTTTGATTAAGAATCTCACAGGAGCACATGTATTTTCGACAAAAAAACAACATAATTAATCCTTTTGAATACAAGTAATTTGAAATAACTCCAAACAGCGCAATATACAACTTCCAGTTTAACAGCCCAGCTTCTACTGAGAATAATTCTCTTAAACATCGGTTATAACGTCTTCTAAACGTAATCAAGGGTTCACGTAGTCATCTTCTCCAATCCTATAGAAACCATGTACCTGCTAAAGGTCACGAACAGTGTGACCCTGACGAAAACCAATCATTTTACTCTAAGAAATACAAAAATAAAAATTGTTTACATTTTAAACACGAAGTCCCATCATGACCTCGACAACAACCAATCATTTTAAAACAAAGATAGAACTTGTTTATGTGATTGCCACAAATTTTGAAACAAGGTCAGGATTTAGATCAACGCCTGGTGTTTACAAACTAACAGTCAAGGTCAAACTATTTTCTGAAGAAAGTATCATTTCTAGTAACAAATTTAAATTACAGTATCATTAATGAAAAATAAATTGTTTTTTAAAACTGACAAACAATACAATTGAAATAAATATATACTTTAAACCAGATATAATTAAGTCAAATATAACCAGGAACTTACGTTCAAGACAGAATAATTTAAGGTATGGACTCAAACAGAAACTAAGCCTGTTGTACTTATATATATAACAACGACGGTTATGTATGAATTTGACTTAAACCGAAGCTAGGCCAACTATCTGTTATCAATGCATCTAACGCAGATTCCGGACACTATGCCCTTTTAAAAGGTAATAGGTATTAATATTTCATTTAAAATGATCTTATCCATCCAATGTTTATCGCTGACACCTTCAAAGTTAGATTATCTGTCACCTACTTTTCACAACCCTTCACCCAGGCTCCTCCCAGTAGAGATGAAATATAAGTTTCGAAAATTGAAACCTGTCCTCATTCATTCAAGATCGTATAATTTGATTAGACCAAGACTACCAATGTTCGACAAATGATATCACTTGTGTTTTGATTTACCTTGCGTATAATGGGTTTATGTTGCAAAGATTATCTACGAACACCACCCGTCGCAGCATAAATTTCCAATCAGCGGGTCCTAAAAAATAATATATCTCCATATGATTCTGCATCTGTCAGTATGTGCCCTCGTTCGTCCTTTAGACGGTTCATGTCGTAACCTGAGCTACGGCTTCACTAACATAAGGAGGACAATAGTACAAATTTCGTTTTGTTGCGTGTGTGTGTGGTGTCTCCATGAGTTTTTTAAGCTGCGGATGCGGATATTTTCCAGAGCTTTGATATCTGCTGACTATTTAGTAAGAGTCACTGCGTTTTTAAGTTTGTTCTGTACGCGAAATTTCTCAAACGCTGGATCAATTTTCTGAAAACAGCATTTTGAAACAGTAAGAATGTATTAATGGTACATCATCTGTTTTAACGCTCAAAATGTTGCATAGATTTTAGCGACTGGATGTGCAATGGTAAACATTCAATACAGTTGTTTTGTTTTTTTTTTATAATGAAAATGGCGCTTTGTTCAGAGTTTGCGTGTGATTTGGGATTTTAAAGTAGCTTTTTAATAATGTTCAGTCATTGCTGCAATGTCTGAAGTGTGGCAGGTTATGGTTATGTCTTTTTCATGCTGTCCCACCAAGTCACATTACGATGACACCAGGACGACCAGTCCTAACGCTAACCTCTTAATGCTGAGCGCCTAACGAGGCAACTGTTAGTACCATTTGTACAAGTCTTTTATATGACTCGACCGGGGTTTTAACCCGCGACCTCCCACATCCGAGGTGAACGCTCAATCACTAGGCCATAGGAGCGTTCTCGCTTCATATCAGTACAACACGAGTAATGTGTCGTATACATTCATTTGACCTGGTTGTCAGACATTAAATTTGGTAGTGCAGCAAAAATCGTTACCCAATTTTTACTTATATTATATAAGACCGCTAGAAATGTGTTTGTTGAATAGCGAAGATCTCTCTTCAGTGTTATCTTTTGAGTGTAGATCATTAGGGTGTGGCTGAGGAGGTTCGTTGTCCATTACTGGAATTGAGTGAAGAGAGTCCAAGGAGTTGCTAACGATTGCGAAGGAGCTTATATCATATTTGAATAAGAATTTGAGTTAAATTCCAGAAATGATTTATGGTGACCAGAGCGATGACAAGTGAGAGAACTAGGAGTGTATGTGGCGTAGTCATAGTCATCAGCGTCCGATGGAACGGTATAATCTTTAAATAAAGAATAAGCTGAAACGTTTTAATTAGTCAGTGTCGCAGCTTGATCAGCTTAATTATTGGCTGAATAGGGTGACTCGGGTTAAATCTGGTGGGTGGTCGAAATTTATAAAATATGAGGATGTGTTGAAGCGTATATTTGAGAGTATGGGTCTTCATGTGCATGAGGAGAAACGTAAGATGGTCTCTGGCAAGAGCATTAGTAAGAAATGTGATAAGATTATTTTGGAGGCGTTGAAGTCTGATCAGACTGGCGCCAATGATGCTGTAAAAATCCATTTGTTGAATTGCTCAGGATAACCAAACCATTTGACGAGATTTTGTTACCTCGGGTAAAGATCACTTTTTCGATCCTGAAGAAGTCTTCGCTATTTTCTTTTTGTAATTCCTGCTCGTAAAAATACCCTTGTATGGGAGTTGTTGAGAAATGTTTGTGTGTGTAGGTGACCGGGATGGTTATTTGAATAGTATCGACGACGAAGACTTCTTCAGTCCGGTTAGGGGTGTATCCCTTTTCGAACGTGGTTTTTGTCTGCTGATTCTGACGTGGTCACCTACTTTGAATTTGGATCTATAAAAATTAGGCGTCTGTGCTCTGTTGTTTTTGGTCCATCGAAGATGATTCCGTGGGAGTCATTTTTTGATGCTTCGATGTCCTGTATGATCGTATTGGTCAACGCGTTATGGCTGGTGAACTTCTTCCACATGCCATTTTTGTTAAATCTCTTTACGACTGCCGCTTGATGGGACTGTGTGTGCTGTACACGTCAGTGTTACTTTCTTGAAACCAATATGTAATGGTTTTGTTAATAAATTCACTACCGTGATCTACCCATAATTTGTTGGGTCTGCGTGCACCACCCACTATTTTATCCAACGCTTCAACGATATAATTTCCTGATTTATTTTTCAGAGTAACAACTCATGCATATCAACTGACTACATCTGTGACCTCATGAGATATTTGAAACGATCGTTGGACGCGCTGTAATCTCTCATGTGGATGAGATGCGCCGACTATATATCGTTTATTGCGACCTCATGACTGCGTCCTGGAAAATATTTACGTGCAGGTTTCTGCAGTTCTTCTACAAGAACTTGCAGTTTCTGTGATTCCATTGCCGGAACTTTCAGTTTTGGTGCCGAAAGATCTTCTATCGCAGCTGACTTTTTCATTTTACTTGGAATTCCGATCACGGTATTGATTCCTGGAGTTTTCACGCCTATACCTAACTTATGCTTGGTGTCAATGATGCCACGCACAAGAGCTCTATCCAAACGTTCTCTGAAATGTTTAAGTCTGAATGTTTTTAAGACCCTTGACTGGGCAGTGGCTGATCGTGTTCATCCAGTTGTTATTTTAAGGGTCTCAACGGTCCAGTGCATTTATGCCTACGTAGCGTGCAGCGGCTAATGGGATTTGGAAGTTTTCCGTTCAGTGCATGAATATCCACGGCGCCACCAAGTATTTGTCATTCCCCGCGGGATTTACAGTCAAACACGCACAAATTTTTTTCAACGCGATGGTCTTTTCAGCTGGTGTCGAGATCACAGTGCCTGCAATGATACATTTTTTATACAGAGCCATAACACTAAATCGTTTTAGTGGTCTTTGTGGGCAATGATAATGTAGTCTTACCTGTGATGATGTGTGATTTTTTGAAACAACATACGGCACACCTCGATTTGATTATGAAGGGATGATTTTTGTGACCACGTCTACGGGGTCCATATTCTCCGTTCTGGTTTTGCACTTAAGGCACCACGAATTTTGGCATTGCATATACGGTACCACTTGCTGACTGTGTTGTTATAGTGTACATTATTTTAGTAAATGCTGTGTATTTTTCAGCGATAGAATCTTCTCGACGAAGTGATTTTCCTTTGTTCCTACTCATGATGTAGTCAATGCAGTACCATCCACACATGCTATCGTTGACAACTTTAAGTTGCCATGAGATTTATACGGCTCCTTTATAATGTAGTTGAAGGTAGAGCAAGACTTCATCGTGAGGAGGTAAGCCAAATGAATCGAAGTAATTGACGTCGATGTAAAGCGGATAGTTGACGAAGGTGACCCAATGAGTGCCATGTCCATTATTAGAATTTTGCAGGCTAATAACGCAGCTCTCGTCGGGAATGATGTGTTCAGGAAGCTGATCCTTAGAGAAGACACCTATGAAATATATGAAATAAATGTATTTCATGCTTAATGACAACTCATTTCATATTCTGTTGATCAAATGCCTCAACTTCCCAATGACATTGCATATTTCAACATAAGGTTCATATAGTTCATGTCTAATGACCTGGAATTTAAGAATACCTGTGTCACACAACTTTAAACTTTGTGGTACACACTGACATGACTCTTGAACTTGAACAGGTCTGATATAAATTACGATGCACGTGACGTTAACTTACGAGACTAATCAACAAATATGTTGTTTTTTTTAAAAAAACTAAAACACACTCTATAAATATTTACTGCTAGTACTTCACATAGAAGTAAATAGATTTGATCAATATCTAGTACATTTTACATGTAGTGAATTTCTTCAAACTGTGTAACAAAGCAAGCGCAGCCTCTGGCCCTGTATTATGTAAAATTTATGAGGAAGCAACTGGATCTGATTCAAACCTCTAAATCAGATTGCATTCATGGTGTATACATATTTATTTTAAATATGGTACGTAGATGGAGTACTGTTCAAATAACCATGAGAAATTCCGTGAGTCTAACTGCATTCCACGTAACGTTACATTCCTTCATATTTTGGACCTCGACAATTCAGAGCCATGTGCAACAAACATATTTGCGCAGTTTTCTTCGGTGGCCAGTCTCCAAAGCAATATTTTGTACGGACAGATCTATGTTTCGGTAGTAATGCGGAACACATTCTACACACAAAGAAATTTTCAAAGGAAAATTAGGTATGAAAATACGAAAGAAATGATTGTTCATGTTTTGTTAATATTCTTCGGTAACGATATAAGTAATACAAGTTTTTTGATGCGCAAGACAAATAAATATTGTGACAAATAGTCCTTAGTCAAAACTTTTCAATTTAGGCAACTAATTCGGTAACGATATAAGTAATACAAGTTTTTTGATGAGCAAGACAAATAAATATTGTGACAAATAGTCCTTAGTCAAAACTTTTCAATTTAGGCAACTAATGTAATCCACAGCACTAGCATTGTCATGTGATCGTCACTACACGTTAATTATAGCCAGAGATAAATATGTTTTGGCAGAGAAGAGATATATAATACTCTTAATTGTCAGGTTGTTCTTGCTGTAGGGTATAACACCATTTTTACCACAGCGCAGCACATGATAGGTTATACATGTCGGCCAGTATAAATGGTGGAGGATACCCGGGAAAATCCTGTAAAGAAACACTGACACACGAGAAGCTACAGGCAAGCTTTCTCACGTACCAACGTTGGATGAGCCCGAGATTCGAACCCACGCAGACAGAGGTGAGATGGCAGTGATCCGTAACGGTGAGCGCTTTAGATCACTCAGCCACTTTGGACTCCCAACGGCAATGAATCTATACGACTATCTATTGAATCAGAGTGTGTAGCTTTTTCCTCGGCCTTAATCATATGATCAAAAATCTAGTGGTTATTAATTAGTATTTGTTAGCTTTTCTACCTGTTAAAAGTGTCTTCAGTGGAGACTGTTTTCTAATCAGTCCATGGCTATTACATTAAATAACAGAGGGGTACAAGTAAAAAAGTTAAAGATAAGAGTAATAGATTTTCACGGTATCCTTAGAACATATGCTGTTTTGTTTGTGATTTCCACCGTAACTAACTTTGAGGGTTATATTTCAATGATATTATATGGATGTTACTTTTAAATCAGAGAAAGGCAAAGGAAAAAGATGCAATACTCGATCCGTCAGTCAAGAATGACTTTAATTTTCATGACATAAAATATAAACTTTGCCTTGGATTGCTAAAACATCATTAGGCAGGCAATGCTCTGCGGTTACCAGCGTTTATAAGAAGAAACCAAAAGAGCATGGTATTATGAAGGAAATACAACGCAAAAAAGGGTAGGCAATGCACACGGAAAGAAATTTGGAACACTGCTCTCCTTCAGCATATTTGTCCATTGTGACCTTGTGCTATTGACCTTGATTTGAGATTTGTTATTATATTAGGAGAACCCTATGGCTTGATGGACGGTGCAATCCAAGATTCCGAGTCCGAATGCATTTGTCTCCGGTACGTATGTTGACGTAATGTTTTAATTGCTCACTCCATTCATGATACGTACAGAAACTGAATCCTTTTTCCTACGACTACTTTGCGAGAGAGAGAGAGAGAGAGAGAGTGATTAAAATTAATGCTTCTATGACCATTTAAAATAACATTGTTTATTCAGCACGAATAAGTTTGTTACAGCAAAAAGACAGAAAAAACATATCCTAAATACGTTTCTCGTTTCAGTGATAAAAAAGATAACAGTTAAAGTAGAAGGACTGTATTATTTGTTATATTTTCTTAGTTTTAAATATGGGCTCCAGCTACCAGAAACAGAAAATCACATATCCCAAAACAACTATACCACACAAAAGTCAGCAAGGTAAGTGTATATAAATTTTCTTACATATACCCCAATAAATACACAAAGAGCAAGATAAACTATATATTGTTTTCAATATAGCTTTTGAAAAGTATGTATCAAATGTTTAGTGATATTTCAGATAGTGGTATTGCTTGGTGCGTTTGACATGTAAACAGTGCAGTTTACAGGATTGTGATATGTGGCTTTAAAATAATTACAAAACCTGACGGACGAATGTTAGAAGACATCTCAAAAAAGCATCCCAGATCAGAAGTAAACTGATCCATCTCCGAAATGTTATGTGAAGTTTATTTTCGAAACAATGCCAGTTCAAAACAATGATGCACATTAGATATGCAATACAAATGTACAGAAACAGATACGAAGATATATATATATATATATATATATATATATATATATATATATATATATATATATATATATATATATATATATATATATATATATATATATATATATATATCACAACTAAAAGACTGATTCCACTAGACAGATGTTAAAATAGGAATAAAATAATTCTGAAATAAACAACTTTATATAGATGCATACTTGACCCATGTCGCAATAGCCATTTTTGAAAGTATTGTCATCTTAATGGAAATTTACATCAAATTCGTAAACTAAGTTAGGTCTGTTTACTTAACTTCTAACAGCCAAACTGTCAGAAATCAGGTAGACCATAGAATATTTTAGGGATAAAACATATGCCCTGAACTCAACTCCAGGTAAACTTGTTTACAAATATTATCTTAAAATATTAACTACAAAGATGGACAAAAAATAGCTATGAAATATTTTTACAACTGATAATTACAATAAACATAATGGACAAAAATTAAACACACAATACAGATATACTCAACACTGCAAATTAGAAAGCAATTAATTTTACCCAATCATGATTAATTGGTGGGCCATACGGAATATATGTGTCGTTGAGAGTGCAAAATTACAACTTTGTCATCAGCGCCAGTGAGAAAATGTGAGATATTTTACTGGATTTTAACTCGAAAGATAAATTGTCCGTCTAAAATATATTCACTGAAAACAATGTGGTACCCGTTTAGACATACATTTGGGTTTCGGTTTGCTGTTTTGCAGGTTTAACGAAATTTTTCAGCACACGATACAATATACATCGCGGCCAGTATGATTCGTTGGGGAAGAGCCCGGGACGCAAACGGAAAGAAACACCGACCCACGGAAAACTGCTGGCAAGCTTTCACATACTAAAGTTGGCTAAGCCAACACTTGAACCCACACTGACAGAGATAAGATGATCTGTAAAGTCAAGTGCATTAGACAACACGGCTACCCGGGGCTCTGAAACAAACATTTAATGAGGATCAACTATCCCTTCTATTAGTCAGATCGATATGATATCGAAGTCTGTTTAAGTTATCACTTTAATATTTTAATTCATATTTATTTAAACTAGTATTGTATAATTCGTGACAGTACGATTTTATGTATTTCTTTATTGGCAATGTATATTTTGATTAAAACGGCAGTCCTTGTAAATGTTACATTTGAAATTGTTTATGATCACACATTTTATTTATAATCTTACTTGCCTTCATTACATCTTTGGCAGTCCTTCAAGAACTGAGCTTACTTCTAAGACAAGGAAATTAGTAAGTAGTCATACCAAACATAGTTAATCTTTGCAAATTCGTGAATAGTGAAGGGGGGGGGGCACATTGCAATCAGTGGGATTTCTATGTTAAATTTGGTCGTTTGCACTTTGGGGTCATAACGGGAATTTAACATGGATCAGATTAGGCCTGTCTAGGGTCAAAGGCAAATTAAACATAGGCAATGAAGAAAGACAATGCATTGGGTCTGTCATGGGTCAGTAGTAATTGAACTAGGGGTGACGTCACGGTACTGGACACTGGCAACAATGTTGCAAGTGGCTGACCTCAATCGGACGGAACAGCATGGCAAGAGCTGACCTGAATACGCGTTACTCTAGCGACAAATAGTGACATTGACAGAGAGACAGGGTTAAGAGATAAAGACATATATATCACACAAATATAGATTTATGAACATTATCACTCAAAAAATTGACTAAAATTTCTTTAGACAAGAGTGAATAGATATCTTTACGACGTAATAGAGCGGCCCTGAAAATAGTCTTTGGCTTTTTGGTTAACATCGCTCAGTTAACATAGAAACATCGCACAGGTCTTCTTCTCTTCCTCAAACTTTGTCTGACATCTGGACCGTAGATTAAGACTCTCTTCAGACAGCCTTGTCTCTCCCCATAGATCCTTCGTTTCCAAAGGGCTGTCTCTGTGATTTGGGTAATACCCATGATTATTTGACATATATGGGATAGTCCGGGTTGAACAGCATCGACTACAGGAGGGTAGACGATTCTACGTTAGTCCACGTCTTGTGACGAGAACGGGTGAATGGAATGAGGTGAACCGAGGTTAACTATAGTGGAAGAGCGGATCGAATCGGATTGAGTTCTTTCACCAATCCTAATACGCTTTACAAAATTTAGTCACAATGCGGAGTCTGACTTCCGATCCGAAGAGAGTTGCTTGTGACGTCACATGCGTTAAATAGGTGCGCTAGTGTCTGTGCGCAGTGAATCAATGCGACATTGTTAGAACATGACGGAAACTAAAAAGAAAATAAATTCGGGTGCACCGGCCGTGAAGACGAGAAATGATGGCATAGCAGCGGCTATCAAAGCAAACAAAATCCGACTTTCAGAAGAGAACGATTTTATTTGGGATTTAGTGGATTTTCTCTCTTCTTCACAAGAATGTGTTCCTGTACCAACACCTTCGCCGCCTTCTCCTTCCTAACTGTACGTCGAGATTTTAAACAGAGACATAAAGAAGAATTGGAGAATTTTTACAACAACAGAAAGAAAATAAACAAGCCTTTCTCATTCAATAGCAACAGCAAAATGAAGAAGAGGCAAGAGGAAAACGACAGGCAGAAGAAGAAGCAGAGAAGAAACAAGGTCTAGGAGAGAAGGGGAACAGTGAAAGTCAAATGGCAACGGTACTCTTAGACATTTTGGCAGAGTTAAGAAGTCTGAAAGAAATGTATCAGACTTCTTTAATACGAGCCAAGAGAAGATAAACCTTTCCGAGCCCAACTCTCCACCCGGTCAACACACCTACAGCGTCTGAGATACCAACACTAGTGCTTTCTACCAAATCATCGACAGTAGCAGGTCCAGAAGTAGGCCTTGGCTGTGGCGAAGTGAAAAGGCAGTTACATATCATTCCTGAGTTTGTGTTAAAAAAAACACAAAACCAAACACCCAACGGCTCCTTTTCAGAGCCACGCATCTCTCCCGAAAAGAGACTATTCAACGTTTGCGAAAATCAAATAAAATTCAAAATGCCTTTTTACCCATGATGTACAAATCAAAACCCAAAGACAATTTCGTTTTTCTTTCTGGTATATTCGCTGGTAAAAATTTACAATCTAATTTCACGACACAACACTTTAAAAAAGATTCATTTTTCTTCTTCTTTGTCTTTTCACTCTCTCCTTTTCTTAATTTCTTCACCGTCAGTTTTTTCCACTTCTTCTTTACTTTCTTCTAGTCTTCTTTTCTTCTCTTTCTTTTCTTTCTGGAAATGTCCGGGTTCTTCATTTTTGGAAGGTATCTCTTCCTCCTGTTCGGAACCCCTCCCTTCTACCTGTTCCTGTTATTTCTTAGGGCAGTCTGAAGACCAATGTCCCTTCTCTTGACAGTGATAACAGGTATCGTGACCTTTGTCTCTTTTAATGCCTGACTCGCTTTGAAACTGTGGACATTCTGAAGACCAATGCCCGTTTGTCTGACACATATAGCAAGTATGTTGACTTTTGTCTCGAAAGGAAGGGGAGTAGTCCGTCGGCTTCTCTGGAGAAAACCTTCGTATGACACCTCGCAAAGCTCTGATTAGAAGTTCAATCGGTGTTGGCTCTTCCATCTTTTTGCTAGGATTGAGAGTGAAATGAATACTGGGAGGGAAGACACTGGCTCTTTATATAGGAAAGACACTGGCCTGACATGGATATAGGGGCCCATAGCGTTTAAAATGTAGTCATTTGACTTTTTGCAGTCAAGATGGAACGATCACATTATTTCGTAAAGAAAGGAGAAAAAAGTAAGAGGCTAATACGTAACCTCGCACGGTAGCTGAAGTCTTGGCTTAGATCCATGCTAGCGATATTGACCATGACATGATTGAGGCAGAATCCAGACCCAGAGAGTCTACGTCAAATCAAAGTCCACTACCGGTAATGTCTGAAAATTACTAGCACATCTGAGAGATGGATAAACGCTCCCGTAGAAAAATTTAGAACCACGGCCTACACGTACACGGCGATATTCAAAGATTTCAAGTTCGACGTACTGCTGCAGAAAGCAAAGGGGTTCATCACCAATTTGTGAGATTTTTTGTTAACACACTGAAACGGCAATTTCATGCCAAATAAAACGATTGCTTGACATTTTCCATTTATCACGACAGTCTGATGTCCCACGTTTGGATCGAGTTTAGCAGACCATCAGAACTGACACCTTCCAAAGTCATTGACAAGATTCAACACGTACAGCAGTCCAACATCAACATTACTTACGATCACCGATCGAAAAGCGACACTGTACATGGCCAATGTTTATCTTTCCAAAGGGATCGGACGCAAAAAATCTTATTGGTGGATGACCTTCGCAGCACCAAAAAGAGCCTCGTCAGAATTAACAACCCTCAAGACAAGATGTGTTTAGCCAGGGTCATCGTGATGGAACGAACGTATGCCGACAAAAACGACACGGCAGAATAGAAAGTGTCTGGCAAACTATTCGACAATCGGACCGAGCCAAACAACGAAGAGAAGCAGAACTCCTGTTACAGCAAGCTGGCCTAGCCAAAGACACACCATGTGGCATTCCTGAAATGCAAAAAATTGCAAGGCGTCTTGGCTCCATGATACACGTTAAAAGTACACACTCAAGACGTGCGCGGACCTCTCTTGTTTCGAGGCAAAAATTTCAAAGATTGAAAATACATTCACATCTATCATCACGACGAACATGTCGATGCCATTACCAGCATCACCGCGTTCCTGTGATACGGTTATTATTGTGAGAAATCTATGTCTATAACAATCTAGAGCAACACAAGCATTGTGGATCGAAATGTAAGGGATGTTTGGCCTCTAAACCCTGTCTTGACAAAGCACAAGAAAGAGTTCATTTCCCTGTTTATCAACGAACTTTTGTCAGCCCTACCTGTTACAAACAACATTTGAAGACGCAAGGTTTACAGTGGAAAGGTGATTGCCAACTCCTGAGATAGTGTCCTACGCGTGAACAAGTGATACGAAGCAATAAAGCCAAGGCTCATAATTCTCCAGTAAAGATATGATGTCACATTTGTCACCAAATCGTAGACTTGGAACACGAATGCTATATTCATGTATACCAACCCCAACAGGAAGAACGGGAAGATGACCATAAGAAAAAAGGGAATTTCATCTGGCATTCACACTCATTTTCCTAATTTCTGCGTGGCTCTTCGAGCATGCGAGAAGTGCATCCAAGAGCCTATATTTTGCCACTGCCCACACTGTAGCAAGACTCCTAGGGGAAGTGACAAAATCTTTCGGGGACCAAACACACTAGCAGATTTCGCGCAACGGATCTAAGATCCCATCGCCGAGACGTTGAGTCAAGAGAACATCGAACGTTACAGAGATTGTCACCGCTGCGCTACGGCGAAGGCTCACAATTTATCGGGATAGGATGGACGGTTTCTTCTGAAATACTATACAAAACAAAGCACCGAACGCCCTGAAGTGACTTTGAACGGAGCCAATCATTTGTGAAATCATTTATCCTGTGTTTTAGTGTTACTGAACTAATTTATTTGTATTTTTTTTTCCATCTTTGAAACTGTGCGTTTTTATGTTAAATAGATCCAATATTTGGATTATAAATACGCACACATCTTCATAATCTACTGCTCATATAAATCACCACATTAAACCATATATATGTGTCGTCAAAACGTGTTCTGTTGTCAATCCGAAATATCCCACCCGGTTATCTTGTTACAAATGGTGTCAGAAGTGGGATCATTTCGGATATAACAGAGCACTGAAATTGTTTTATTATATTTGTATGCTTTTTGTGTGTTTCAGACGCGCTTGACAAAGCACCGAGGTTAGGTAGATACCTAATATTACTTTATTGTTTTTGTATTTATTTAATATTTGTGTTGCATTTCGTGAAAGAAAATACGGTTTGAGGTAATTACGTGTTTGGTTTAAAACTGCACTTTAAGGTTGGTCACCACCAAACTTTTGAAATGTCTTCTATGAAAGAACTGGTAGAACTGGGGAAACAGTTTGGTTATGAGGGGGAGTCCCTTAGAAATTTCGTTCGTGAAGAACAAGCCCGGGAGAGGGACCAAAGATTAAAGGAGAGGGAATTAGAAAGGGAAAAATTTGAAAGGGAACAACAAATAGAAAGGGAAAAAAGGGAAACCAAGAAGGAAATGATAGAATTAGGGAAGGGTAAGATTGAACTAGAGAAACAGGCTGAGAGGGAAAGGATTGAATGGGAAAGGGAAGCAGAGAGGGAGAAGTTAGAAGGGGAAGATAGAAATCGGCAGAGGGAACATCTAAGAAATTCTGAGCTATTGCAAACTAAAAAAGAGGGGGAACATGATGTTAAACTGAGAGGACCAAAATTGCCCCCATTTGAAGACGATAAAGATAATATGGATAGTTATCTAAATAGGTCTGAGAGGTATGCTACGGTACAAAAATGGAAGAAAGACGATTGGCCGCTCCATCTTAGCGCGTTATTGAAAGGTAAAGCGTTAGACGTGTATTCGCGTTTATCCACGGCCGATTCGCTCAATTACCTCGTGTTGAAAGAGGCACTTCTCAAGAAATATGAACTAACCGAGCAAGGGTTTCGCAAGAAGTTTAAGTATAGCAAACCCGAGAGAGGCGAAACATTCACCCAGTTCGTCAGTAGGACTTGCAATTATTTGCAGCGGTGGGTGGAATGTGGTAAAGTCGTCAGGACATTTGAGAGTCTTATTGATTTTTTGCTTCGTGACCAATTGTTAACAACTTGTGGCAAGGAGTTATATTTATTCTTGAAGGAAAGGTCCTTCACAAATATACATGAAATGGCCACACAGGCGGATTTGTTCGCCGAAGCTCGGGGAGGTTCACAGAATGTCATCACGCGAGATGTCAAAGGTGGGAATCGGGTCAAAGATAGAAAACCCAGGGAACCTGATAACTCTGGTAGGAGTAACCAGGGGAAGCGGAGTGACACGCAATGTTTCATTTGCAAGGAAGTGGGTCATATCTCCCACTATTGTCCTAAGCGGAAGGGACCAGACCAGAAAGTCGCGGTAGCCATTAGAGGCAGAAGGTCGGTAAATGGAAAACTCAATTTTTCCCAGCAAGTTAAGCGGGAAGCGGTGCGTGAACCGGTGGTGCGTTCAGAGGCCAGTCGCGATGTGATCCAATCAATCGGCACGTGTATTTTTCCAGAGGCACGGGTGCCGACCGCAAACGGCACTGTCAACGGACAAGAAGTCACCGTTCTACGAGACCGGGATGCACTACTGTAGTCGTGAAACGGAGCCTAGTCCGCGATGATCAATTGCTTGGGTTTAAATCACCTTGCATGTTACTTGACCAGAAAATCGACCACGTTCCAGTTGCAAGGATAATGATAGAAACACCTTTTTTGACCGGGACTGTGGAAGCTTTATGCATAGCCAACCCGATCTATGAACTTACGATTGGCAATGTACCGGGTTCTAGACTCCCAACCATAGCAGATTTCCGATTCCCTATCATCCAAGCATGCAAACTAGGGCTCAGGTAAAGGAGGAAAATAAACCTTTGCGTAAGTTAAAAGTACCGGAAGCCATTACTGATATATCCCGCGAAGAATTTCAAAATGAGCAAAAACGTAACGCGTTTTTACGTGCAACCTCTGAGAAAGCATTAACGGGTACCGTGAGAAAATGTAAGAACGGGGCTTCCTCTAAATTCCTTACTCGAAAGGGTTTAATGTACAGGGAATACTCTACATCGGATAGGACGTTCTTGCAACTAGTGGTTCCCCAGAAATTCAGGGCACATGTACTAAAGGTCGCGCACGAGTCGAGTATGGCGGGTCATTTAGGCGTAAAGAAAACAACGGATAGGGTATTAAGAGAATTTTATTGGCCTGGCGTCAATAGCGACATAGCGCGGTTCTGTCGCTCGTGCGACGTTTGCCAGAAGACCATCTCTAAGGGCAGGGTAACTAGAGTACCGTTAGGTCAGATGCCCTTGATAGATACTGCGTTCAAAAGAGTAGCCATCGACATTGTAGGACCAATATTTCCACATACAGATCGGAAAAACCGATACATCTTGACACTGGTAGATTACGCTACCAGATATCCTGAAGCCATAGCTTTGCCATCAATTGAAACCGAACGTGTAGCCGAAGCGCTCGTAGACATGTTCAGCAGGGTCGGAGTACCCGAAGAGGTTCTTACGGATTTTGGAGCGCAATTCACCTCAGATCTCATGGCAGAAATTAGTAGGTTGTTGTCCCTTAAACAGTTACGCACAACACCTTACCATCCTATGTGCAATGGATTGGTCGAGAAATTCAATGGGACATTGAAGCAAATGTTGCGGAGAATGTGTGCGGAAAGACCGAAGGATTGGGATAGATATCTGAACGCCCTTCTGTTCGCATATCGTGAGGTTCCTCAAGAAAGCTTGGGTTTCTCCCCGTTTGAACTATTGTACGGTAGAACAGTTCGTGGTCCTATGCGCATACTTCGTGAACTGTGGTCAGACGAGGTCGCGGACGAAGAAGTTAAGACCACATACCATTATGTAGTTGATTTGCGCGAAAGATTAGAAAGTACTTGTCGAATGGCGCAAGACGAACTCGCGAAATCTAGTCGTAGGTACGCCAAGTACTACAACCGAGGAACTCGGAGTAAAAAGTTTGACGTAGGCGATCAAGTGTTGGTGCTTCTCCCAACGAATAACAACAAGCTGCTAGTCCAATGGAAAGGGCCATATGAAGTCAGACAGGTGAAAGGCGAAATGAATTATATCATTGATGTGGAGGGGAAGTCCAAGACATTTCATGCCATTATGCTTAAACTCTACGTAGCGAGACCTGGACAAACGATTGATAAAGGGATTTTGAATGTAGTATGCGTAGCGGTGATAGAGGATAGGTCTGGTGACGAAGCGGAATTCGTCTCCAGCACAGAAATGCCCCTTGAATACCCCATGGACGTTGGTAAAGAAAGTATTGACCAGATAAATGTATGCCCGGATTTATCGGAGGGTCAACGTACACAGATTATGGAGGTTTTGTCCAAATACCTAGATGTGTTCACGGACAGACCAGGCCGTACGGGTCTAATTCGACACGAGATCAAATTGAATACCACTGAGCCTATCAGGATTAAAGGATATCCGATACCCTTTAATGCACGGGAGACAATCAGCGAAGAAGTGATGAAAATGTTAGACCAGGGAGTGATCGAACCTTCAAATTCCCCATACTCGTCCCCCGTGGTGCTAGTCAGAAAGAAAGACGGGACCAACCGGTTTTGCATCGACTTTCGGCAATTAAACAAGATCACCGTATTTGACGCAGAACCAATGCCAGATATGGAAAGTGTATTTTCAAAATTGGCAGGTCATAAATACATTTCCAAATTAGATCTAAGCAAGGGATATTGGCAGATACCCATCGCCGATAATGTCAGCGAGTTAACGGCATTCGCGACTCCCAAAGGACTTTTTCAATTTAAAGTTATGCCTTTCGGTTTAGTCAATGCCGGTGCGTCGTGCGTTCGTCTCATGCGCAAACTGTTAAACGGAACGGAAAACATCGACAGCTTTGTAGATGACATCTTTGTTTACACGCATACATGGGATGAACATGTTAAGGTATTACGGGATCTGTTCGATAGACTTCACATTGCAAATCTTTCAGTTAGGCCTACTAAGTGTAGCATAGGGTATTCCAGTTTGGAATGTTTGGGACATCTGGTAAGTGGACTAGGCCAGTTGCAACCTCATCCAGATAAAATAGGAGCAATCAGGGATGCCCCTAGACCAGAGACATAAAAACAAGATCTTTCTTAGGTCTAATCGGGTTTTACAGGAAATTCGTCCCCAACTTTTCGGCTATTGCCAGCCAATTAACGGATTTGACTAGGAAGGGGCAACCGAATAAAGTTTCATCGGGTGTATGCCAGGAAAACGCGTTTAACGCTCTAAAACACAAACTGGTAAGTGCACCAATTTTAAAGTTGCCGGAAATAGATAAACCTTTTGTACTGAGGACTGATGCGTCCGATACAGGTCTTGGGGCTGTTTTGCTACAGGAGCAAGGTGGGGATGAAATTGCCCATTGCTTATGCAAGTAGGAAATTGCTCCCTAGAGAGAAAAAGTATTCCTTGATTGAAAAGGAGTGCCTAGGTTTAGTATGGGGAAAAGGAAAATTCCATACGTATCTTTTTGGGAGGGAGTTTACCTTGCAAACGGACCATCAGCCGCTTTTATACTTGAATAAAGCAAAGGTCACCAATGCAAGATTGATGCGTTGGGCGTTGTCTTTGCATCCATACAGTTTCCGAATCGAGGCAATTCGAGGGTCAGAAAATGTGGGAGCTGATTTTTTAAGTAGGGTGTAATTAGCAGATCATTTCGTTCAGTCTGAAAATTGGAAGTTTTAATGATTCATTGTTAACATTCCGTAATTGTTCTAAAAGTGATACCACTTTTTTTTAGGGGGGAGGTATTGTCACGGAATGGTGTAAATGTTGTTCATTAAATACATGTACTTGGGTTTCGTTTTTTCGCTGTACAACGATACCCGAGGGTGATTATGTATATGGTCTATTGTATTTGGAAATCCTGAGTACGATTCGTCCTATGCCACACGTGCAAGGTGCTTTCGATACGGCAAAACGAAAGTTCTAAAGGTATAAATACGTTACTGCATGTAAAGGGTCTTTACAATACTAATGGTTTTGTCAGCAAGCGGCCTGCTTAAAGGATTCGCACAACTCCAGCTGTAGGGGTAGGTAATTTTTCGGTTTTAAGTGATAACTAGTGTATTACCATATTTACCTTTGCATGTTTGTTATAGTTTTCTTTATACAGCATAATGCGTGCATTTCTTTTATTCTTGTTGCAACGTAGTATAGGATTTATATTGGTAACGTAAAGCTACATTTTTTTTAAAGAATTGTTTACTACAGTCTTATCGAGCAGGGTTAGGTTTACTATTGAACATTTTGTAATTGCCATAATAATATAATCTTTATAACTTACCATGTATAACGTCCTTACGTTATTATGTCTGTATCAAGTTTAGTACACTGTATCGGGTATATTTTCAGCTGTTTTTGAGGGTAGGAATATCCGGGGTGTCCGGTGTTGTCCGAGGGTAGGAATATCTGGGGTGTCCGGTGTTTGAGTGTAGAAACGTCCGTTTGTCCGGAGCGTTTAAGGTGCCGGAGTGTCTAATGTCCAGAGTGACTAAGGTGACCCAGCTGTAGAGCCGTCAAAGGACCAGGGTGTCCGGAGGGTCTAATATTTCAAGTGTCCGGAGGGTCTAATGTTCCGAGTGATCATAGTATTCCGAGGGTCCGGAGTCTATAGCAGTTGTGAAATTGATTCGTAGGAGCTGTGGAGCGGATATGGTGCACGGGTACAGGAGTGTATCTCCATACATGTATTTTATTAGCTATAGGCTAATTTTGGGTTAGTAAGACCCAGTGTATCATTCAGGACTGGAAGGATAGATGGTATATCCCTTCTTGTGTTTAGTGACATAATTTCGCTACCTGAGCGAATACATTTTTACTGTGTGTAAAAAGCGTACATCGTTTACTATTTGAGTGAACTATATTCATCTTTCCATTAATCATTTGTGAAATCATTTATCCTGTGTTTTAGTGTTACTGAACTAATTTATTTGTATTTTTTTTCCATCTTTGAAACTGTGCGTTTTTATGTTAAATAGATCCAATATTTGGATTATAAATACGCACACATCTTCATAATCTACTGCTCATATAAATCACCACATTAAACCATATATATCTGTGTCGTCAAAACGTGTTCTGTTGTCAATCCGAAATATCCCACCCGGTTATCTTGTTACACCGTGACAGTACGAAGCCACTTGTCAGCGATACTTAAAGTTAGAACAGCAATGATACCAAGTGGTAGAAATGTGGGAACACGAGTACGATCACCGTTTGAAAACCGAATGCGAATTTAAGTGCATCGTGGAAAGTTAAAAGCTGGTGGACCCTCTGAACATTCGGGACAGTTTGTATGGAGGACGGACGAATGTCATCTGTTTCCTATACCACGCCAACGAGGAGAAGAAATCAAATACTTGGACGTGTGTTCGCTGTATCTTTACGTGCGCAAATATTGTCACATTCTAGCATGGCACCCACAATTGCTGACGGAACACATCGACCTGGACAACATTCGACAATACGAAGGATTGATTAAATGTAAAGTCTTGCCTTCCACGGACTTGTACCATCCCGTTTCACCTCACCATTGCCAAGGAAAACTGATGTTTCCCTTGTGTCGTACTTGTGCCGAAACGTGCAACCAAGACCAACCTTGTCAGCAAACACAGGAAGAACGCGCCTTGACAGGAACGTGGTTCAACGTGGAATTGTTTAAAGCACTGGACCTGGGATACCAATTGTTAGAAGTGTACGAAATTTACCACTGTCGCAGGACAGAAAAATGCCACAAGGGCAACGAGACTCAGAAAGGCATTTTCGCAGAATACGTATATGCCTCTTTGAAACTGAAACAAGAAGCCAGCGGCTATCCTTCCTGGTGCCACACTCCCGAAGACCAAAAGAAATTCAAAGCTAAATACTGGGAGCAGGAAGGCACTGCTTCAGACCACATCGAGAAAAAGAAGGAAGGCGATTGTTTGCCAAAGTGATGGTGAATTGTTTGTGGGGCAAAATGACACAAAGACCATGTTTACCCAAGACGGATTATTTGAAGGAACCTTTCTGATACTTTCACGACAAAACCAAATATATGAAACACGCGAACGTCCTTCGTGAAGACTTGATCTTGATCAATTACGAAGAAGAACTGGACGTTGTAGAGGTTGACGAATCTGGAAATATCGTCACTGCTGCCTACGTGACATCCCATGCTCGCTTAAAATTGTACGTAGCTTTAGAGCTGTTAGGAAATCGTGTGCTGTATTTTTTACACGGACAGTTGCATCTACATCGATCGTCGTGATCACCTTCACCCTGACACCAAAGGAGACCGCTTAGTAGCCTGGACTGACGAACACCCCGAAGACAAGATTCTAAGTTTTGCTAGTGGCAGTCCCAGAAATAACGGTTACGAATACCGGGACCCCCATGGAGAAGTACATACCGAGTGCAAAGTGCAAGGATTGTCTCTCAATTATTGCACCAGTCAGGTGGTGAACTTTGGGGTATTGAAAGAAACCTTGAAGTCTGGAGAGGATCAACATTTTAAAGTGACCACCCACCAACCCCACAAGATTCTACGTTTAGCCACACACCAAATCGTCAGTCGACCTTTGGAAGAACTGTATGAAATCGTGTACCAGTCGTGAGTGAGATTTCCTAACCACGTCACTTTGCCGTACGGACACACTGGTATAAAAATGGTTCCAAGACGATAGCAACCAACAAGAAGGATGACTTCGACACAGCAAGAATCGATCGAGGGACCCACTGAGACCTCCAAGTTCAAACAATACAATTTTCCTGTCTTCTCGCCCGACTATTGTGATTGTGCCAGCCGATAAGAAACGTTTAAAAATGGTCCACGGATAGGGAAGGGTTACCTACTTTGAATGTTTTAGCTAGAACAGGATTTGTCTATTTGGGACCTTGAGAATGGATTGGGATACGAAGTACAGTGTTTTAATTGTGGCCTGAAGTTGCATATGGATCGATGTATCTATAAAGATTCAGAAATTCTGGAAGATACTAGATGTTCTCCGCACTGTCCTTACCTTTCTATGGACTTTCCACCCATCACACTACGGTACGTTTATGACGGTACCGTAGAGAAGGTAGTACAATTGTTCAGGAAGAAAAAAGAAAGACTTCCAAAACTAGGCATAAAATGACAGATTTACAAGCTCGAGACTTCATTACTACTAGCATAAAAAGGGAAAACGTCCATGACCGATTGTTGATTGTGACTGCAAACACCATGCGAGAAAGATGAATAACTTTCAAACAGACACCATTCAAGCTCAGTGATTCTCAAGTGGAGTGCGATGCTGTGCCTTGCGAATGCAGGTATGCATACGCTGTGACCTCAGCGATTCAGTACCACATCATGGGAACTTGGCTACGACTACTTCAACAGGACATCATGGAAACTTTGCTATGACCACTACTACTACTACTACAACATCTACCATGGAAAGTTATGCAGTTCGTGGGAAACCTGGTGGATGCGAAAGCGATGCCACTCGTTATCGTGTACTCTTTATTGATTTGCATGGTCTATGTCATCCTCCACGTGAAACCATAAGACTACCACCGTACATATGCCGTCCATGCCTAAGCACACCATTGCTGGTTTCACCGTACCCTCATTGAAAATATATGGGATGACCTACACCCGAAAAATTAACCAGAGCCAGATTTATCTACTTGGGCGAAGGTGATAAAGTCAAGTGCTTCAGTTGCGGTGTGTTACTTCACCAGTGGAAGCAGAAATACTCGGCTTACCTTGAACATGCTCGATGGTCCCCACACTGTTACTACCTACCTTTAGTGGGACGACCTCAGTAATCAGTTGTTGGATATTTTACAAGAGAAAACTCATGGATTGCCAATGGAATTGAGAGAACGCATTTACCGAGAGTTGGTCAAAATACAAGTCAAACGCAAAAAACAATTTCATCCGTTACGTCACCGGTGTTGAAACCACTGGAACCTGAATGGTAGAAGAGTACTGATTCATTTCAAAGTGTTCCATTGGTCAGATATTGATGAATCACATGAGATTTATAACGTTTTGGATGCCACTCATTCTACTTGCAAGGTAACCATCGTACACCGAATTCCAACCGAAAAGTTAAAGGATTACCAAAATCTTTTACACGAACAAATCTTAGTTCAAGAGGAAAATTATGTGCGATGTGTGGTGTATGAGATAGTGATAAACAATTTTGGTACGGTTCTGAAACAAACCTCTTTCTGTTCAAAAAGTACATTTCTTACCTTCAACAAAAGAAAGTATAAAAACTTGCTTCCATGTCACATCCTTTATCATTAGTGATACAACAATTGCCGTGGAAGGAAATCAATGACAGTATTCAGACTGTTGCGTATTACCAACACTTTGTACGAGAACTCTATCCAATGAATTTGGGTCTTCGTGTGGTATGTGTCTTATTGACTTCTTTCTGGGATTTCATTTACCAGACGATTCCTTGTGGGCTCTTTACGATCTGTACCTCACATCTCGATACTTCTCTACCGCTACAGGAAAAAAGATTCGTCAACTTTTAGTCACTGAAGATGTTTACGACGATGCGTGTAGAGCTTGAGACTTACACCCTCACTGGTCAGATGTACGTGACTGGAACAGTTCTGGTTTCGAGGCTTGGACAAAAGAAGCGACAATCTGTGTCCAAGATTTGTTGTTGTTGTTGTTGTTGTTATAGGGTTTAACGCCATTTTTCAGCACAAGATAGGCTATACATGGCGGCCAGGTTTAATGGTGGAGGCAGAACCCGGGAAAACCCCGGAAAGAACCACCGACCCACGAGAAGCTACCGGCAAGCTTTCTCACATATCCACATTGGCCGAGCCCGAGACTCGAACCCACGCAGACAGAAGTGAGATGGCAGTGATCTGTGACGGAGAGCGCTTTAGACCACTCGGCCACTCGGGGCCCCCTCCAAGATTTGTATTCAAACGTTCAGTGAAAAAGGTACATTTCAAGCCTGTGTTAGCCACAGTGTTAGAAGAAGAACCAGACTCCTTGGAAAACCACTCCATTCAGGACAGGATCGTCATTGACATCGCCACCCCCGAAAGGCCATTTATGGAGGATCCCGGTATGACTGTGCCAAGTGGTGTAGAGACTCTAAGAATGTTACCCAGTGACCCTAGCACACCACACCTTCGTCAAAAACAATGTCGTAAAGTAACTTGATTATATTCCACTTTGATCGTTTTGATGTGTATTTTATTGATGTACTTAACCATTTGGCTTTTATGTATTTTTGCCTTTCGTGATCAATTTAAAAATATGTTGAAATAAACGTGTTCTGAAAAAGTTTAAAAACTCTTGTTTTGTCTGTCTTCGTGTCAAAAGTGACACTCTCTGTACTATGGCTACCTCTCTTGTCTCTGCTCTCTCCTCCTCCGGTTTCATCGACGAAAACTTCGATCGTGCCAGTTGCGAAGCCTTATATCTTCCTCATCCCTTTAACATGTTAATTGCTGGACCAAGCGGTTCAGGTAAAACCGAATTGTTAAACGTTTGATCGAACATAATCATTCGATCGATCATCCACCTCAACGTATTGTGTTGTGCTACAAAGAGTGGCAATCGGGGTACAGCCTCCTGCGAGAAATTCAAGGCGATTCCATTGTGTTGTGAAAAACATTCAATGCGACGACGACGGGATTGTGTCTGACCCCATTCAAATCCATCTGGTCATTTTTGAAGACGTATTAGGAGAAGACGAAGAAGAAATTAAACCGTGATTTGCGTGCAAATGGCGTTATCGTAATGCCTGTGTCATTTACATCACCCTAAATTTGTTTCAGTAAAGTAAATCCATCGCAGCATCAGCCTAAATGCTCACTTCGTGATCTTGTTTAAAAGCCATAGAGATAAAGGGATACATTACAAGTGCAAGTGTTAGCCAAACAGTTAGAAACTCCTTGGCTGTGTCATGCGTAATACGATGCCACTCAAACCCCACATGCCTATTTACTCGCGAATTTGAAACCCACCACTCCCGATTTTTTGCGATTTCGAACCCATCTGTTTCAGCACTGGTGCCAAGGCGGAGGGCCTGTCGTGTTCGTGTCCTGTCGACATAAAATCTATAAAACCTCGGACACTTTTGATTTGTCTCTCACATCGTCAAAATGACGTCCCTTCAGTCTCATCTTTCCGTCAAATTGATTCGTGTCTTCTACGGCATCAGTTGGGAAAAATCCACAAATACGTGCTCGTGTCTTAGACGCCAGTCTCAGAGAAGTCTTACGATGGTTTACGGTGATAGTACGTCAATTACTGCAAGGCATCATTCACATTCCCCATCAAACCAAACGCTTTTCTTGAGAAAAACAAAGTAGCCTTGACGCAACTGCCAGATCTGAGCATCAACACTCAAATCAAAACGCAAATCACTTGAAGCCTGGATGTAGTGGTTCTCTAGGAGGTGTCATCATTCTCTCCCTCTTAAAATGGGATCCCATTGCCCCAAAAGTCATCCCCAAGAAAAGAAGCCACTTCCCGACCCGAACGTAACCAAAAGAAAAAGAGCAACGGTGTCAAAACCAAGTCACAGCCCCAGAAAAAGAAAAGTTCTCAGAAAAACAAAAGAAAAGTCCCAAGAAAAGACCACAGAGAACAGCTTTTTTTACCGCAAAAGAAGCACTACAGTCCTGGCACAACCTTACATTTCCAAGCTACGACCCGCAGCGACGGTGACCACGCCTCCTATTGCCTCAGATTCTTCTACTTCCCTGTTGCTAGTGATGCCGGCCAACCCAATTTTACACCCGCTTTTCCCCATTTGATGAAAAAATGGAAACCCGTGCCTCTAAGAACTTCTGCAGCGGTGACACTCTCCTCCACTTAGGCCGCAGTGGCAGCTGCTAACAACGTATCTTCCCCCAAAATCAAAGTCCAAGAGCGATCGGGCATGTTACAGAGCTTACTGAATTTATCCAAGCAAGAACTGTCCCGATTTAGTCCATTGCGAACCCGTTCACGACGCGTGATGCTTCTCCTGAAGTTGATACGACGTAGAGACATTCAGTGACGACGCATTACAGTATGAAAAAAGACATGGGGTAAACGATGAGTATCAATGTTTTTGTGCTCCGGAACAAAGATGTAACCTAAAACAGGTGCACACCACGATCTTCGTCGTTCTCCTGTCCAAAAAAGGAAAATGGAAAAGACGAGAACAGTCTCGTAGTTTGGCCCGATATCCGAAAACAAATGCATAGCCAAGCATTGACATCTACCCCAGAGAAGACCCCATCGCCTAAAGAAAAACAAAGGGGAGGATATGTTTCGCGGTATAAAAAAAAAGTCGTCACATTTTGGACGAAGCGATAGCCAAAGAGGTTGTCAAAAAAGAATGGTCACACACACAAGAAACTACTCAAAACAATAAGATACCAAGTTATCGACGTCAATATATTTTTTGTGTGTGCTCTGGAACAAACAAAGATGTCACCCGCCAGAAACCATCCCTATTCTACCACCAAAGGAACGAAAAGGACTGCTTCTTCGTTTATCCAAACATTGGGATGTGTTGTCCGTTCTGCCCAAAGTATCTCTACCCATGCGAAAATAACTCATTCAAACCGTCTCCAAAGACGTCGTCCATACCTTTGTCCCAACATGAGAAAGAATGCTTACCTAAGCATCGATACGTTCTTTGCCAAATGGTCCAAAAGAAAATACCCATCCGTCACAAGAAAAATACGTTGGTGCAATGCGGAGGATTTGTGCACCTGTTGTTAGCACTCTTGGTGAAAGGAGTATTGGGAACAATGATTACAGGATTCATGATGGGAGCTGCTTCACAAATGGGTCAAAGATAAAAAAGGGTCAAAAGGTTAAAAGGGACCTCTGGGGTAAAATATCTCAGACGTTACCTTTGGAATCCGATGGAAGGACGAAACCTGAATTTCGTACCTTACAAACGATGGATGGAATTCCATCGTTGGCAAGAATAATGGACCCAGCATTTACCTCCCAATCCTCGTTTGACCAAGATGTTCCATTTACAATTCGAACTGCAATCGTTGATGGATTGCAGTGATTTGTCAGAAATGGAAAAATCTTTAACCAGAAAGCTTGCGACGGAACAGCTCGACCGACTCTGAAAGATTTTAAGACCCTGATGAAAATTCAATCACCACCACCACCACCAACCCAAGTGACCAACACAGAAAAAGGAGAAGAAAAGATTCAAACTCCACAAGAAAAAGAACGTCAGTTAACACCACCAACATCCAGGATTGGTTGGATTATAAAGATAATGGCAACCCCTTCTCCCTTAGAAGAGAAAAGGAGGGTGAAGGCAGAAGTTAAACAAGATCCGATTACCCTGTTCAGACATCCTCCTCAACACTTATTCCTTGTCGAACATGCAAAGCATTGCGATCCAAGAAAATACCACACGAAGAAAGGAGCAGCATCAGTGAAAAGTGGGTGACATATTTGAAAAAACACCATGATGGAGAATGTGTTAGCCATCGTTTAATACGATTCATTCCATCCTGCGGGATACGTAGGAGTTCAGAAATTGTATCGTTCTGCCAAACCCCGACTCAAAAGTGTCCATTTACCTCAAGTGCAACGATGGTTACAAGAACAAGCCACATACACCTTATACGAACCCATTTGACGAAAATGTTCCAGAAATCGCACCCGAGTGGAGGGTATCGATCATCAGTGGCAAGCCGATTTAGCCGATGTCTCTCATTTGGCCATCTACAATCGTGGCTACAAATATTTGTTTTGTGTCATCAACGTCTTTTCCAAATTTGCTTGGGTTGTGCCAAATCGAGCACTGAGTTAGTGAG
Source organism: Sinohyriopsis cumingii (assembly GCA_028554795.2). Taxonomy (NCBI): domain Eukaryota; kingdom Metazoa; phylum Mollusca; class Bivalvia; order Unionida; family Unionidae; genus Sinohyriopsis; species Sinohyriopsis cumingii. Next base: position 87,562,787 of record CM068828.1, on the reverse strand, counting down.
ATCCCTAAAACTGGTGTTGAAACAAAGTGGTCGTCACACTCTTCGATGGCAAACCGTCTTTAAGCGCCGACTACGACGGTCTCCAAGAAAAGTGGAGTGTTGACGACGGGAGATTGGGTGCGCATTAACGAAACCAAACGGACTTTCGACAAAGGTTACTTACCCAACTAGACCAACAAATTGTTTCGTGTCACTGGACGAGTGCGTGGCCGTCATCCTGCCGTCTCTAAATTGGAAGACATGAACGCGGAAGTGTTCAAAAAAACTTTGAGTTTTGACTCTTGGATCGACGCTTCGAAAGTCATAAAAATAAGACTATAAAAATAATTGACCATCATGCCCTTCAACATAGCCTGTACCACCGGTGACCACTCCTTCTCCGGGTTTTTCTCTGCAAGATCTACAAAAGCAACCCTTGTTGGTGTGGTATCGAGAACGTGTGACTAAAACGCAAATCGTCTTTTTCTGTGAAATCTTTGGAACGTATTCTGTCATCGGTGCTGCCATTGCTAATTTGACTTTGCAACAAGGAGACAAACTATTGTGGACCATTTTACTGAGCAGGTGCATCCGTTACCTTCTCTCAATCCTTCCCTGAAATAATCTAACAGTAACAACGGGAGTCTTACGACCAACGCCAGTCACCCTCCCTCCTTGGCGACCTCATTCGAATTCGAAATCAAAAGGCCGCCCAAAGATTACATCGATCTGAATAGCAGTTACTTGTACCTGAAAGTCAAAGTTCTCGATCAGACTGGAAATAATGTGCACGGCGATGAGGAAGGCGCTCTCGTTAATAATTTCGTGCATTCTTATTCAACGAAATAGATTTTTCCTTGAATAACAAACTGATTAGAAGCAGCATGGATACTTACCCCTACCAAGCGTACCTAGAAAATCTCTTGACGTGTGGAAAAGAAGCCAAGAACACCAATCTGGATGCTTGTGTGGAATGCAAACCTGACACGGTAGGCAAATTCAAAGACACCGATTTGATTACAGATAAAGAACTAAACCACAATGTGGGATTGAACGACCGACGAAAGAAAATTAATGAAAGGCAGAGTTTAGAATTAATGGATCGTTTGCATGTGGACATGTGGTTACAAGAGAAGTATTTCCTGAACGGAGTAGATGTGCGCCTAAGACTGAATCGATGTAGCAACGCTTTCCATTTGATGGCTGATGCTTGCAATTACAAAACATCTAAGAAGCCAGACTCTTCCTAATGTGGGAAACAACATCAGTCACAATTTAAGCAAAACTACCACCAAGAATCCGATACGACGAGTTGAAGTGAAAACTTTCACCATTGCCGCTGGACTCCGATCCAAGATCGAAGATCATCTGTTCCAAGGACAGCTATCCAAACGTTTAATCATTGGCATTGTTAGCAATGCAGCCCTCAACGGAGCCCCCGATCAAAATCGCTTCACGTTTGAGCGTTACAACGTGTCCAAGATTGAAGTCGGTCGAGATGGCAAAACTTTGTGTACTGGACCCTTTGAATCTGACTTTGACAAGAAAAATTACTTGAGGTCGTAGTTTTCCCTGTACGAAGCTACCAGACAGCTATGTAACAACAGTAGTCACGGTACTTCGTACGACGATTATCCTTTTGGGGATTTTGATTTCACTTCGAACAAAGGCAGCGACGAGGGTTATTTCCACCCTATAAAATCTGGTCAGCTTCCTGTGGAACTTCAGTTTTCTACATCTCTACCCGAGACGGTAAACGTCATCTTGGATGCAGAATTCGACCATACGATAGAAATCAACAGTTTGAGAGATGTCATTCTAGACTATTAGAAACTATAGAAGACTCTTATTCCTCTTTGAATGATAGAGAATTTTTGAATCTTTGAAAATGGAATGGGAGGATATCGTGGAAGCAGAACCAAACGACAAAGACGAAGAAACCATGGTCAGGTCCAGATGGCAGAACAAAAACAACATTTAGTCTCCTGGTTTGCCAAACACCTGGCAGAAACAATTACACGATTGATCAAGAAAGATTGCTATGGATGTCAAATGATCGTCAAAATGATCGTCCCAATCAAATTCAACACAATAAATGTCTGATGCTGAGTCAAAAAGAAAACTTCGACAAGTTTCTGGATGACACTTGGGATCTCATCTCGGAAGAAGCAGTGTTGCATCAGTGGTATAAAGTCTTACGTAATCATTCCTCCCCTCCATTGACTGCTCTAGAGATCGATCGCATCGAATCTCTCTTTGCACAGAGTACAGAGCCAAAGAGAAGACACGATTACTTGACAGATTTTCAAGCATAAAGTCAGGTTTGAATTGATGCCTTATCATTACCGGTGAAACAAAAACAATAATGGATACCTAGGAACTGTATTACCCTTTGAAAAAGAGTTCGTACACCGCTTCTTGGAACCCTGTCGTGTGCGCTAAAGATGAACTTCCTCATCGCAAATAAAGACAATCAAGCTTATGTCATCAACACGGACAATAGTCGTCAATCACGAACCAACTGGGTAGCTGTCTATTTTCCCAACGATGCCTGGGTGGAGTATTTTCATTAGTATGGATTACCACTTCTGGAAAAAGACACCATCGACTTTATGAGATTAAATGCCCAGACGACTCGCTTCAATAATATGAAATTACAAGGCACAAATTCCATGGTGTGTGGACAATATTATGTGTACTTGCTTCATCCACGCAATATTTGATATCCCTTAGAACATTTAGTGACTTATTTTGATCGTGACTATTCTAGAAACGATGAAAACGTAGATCGATGGTTTTGTGACCATTATGGACATATCTTATCTTTAGCTAGAAAACGTAGTGTACACCAATGGCCAAATGACCTCCGTCATTGGAAGTCTAGCTTGACTTCACAATGTTGTCAATCTTGTCAAATATTTGTTATTGGATATTATATGAACTGTTATATTATGGTGTTGGTTCATTGTTGGTTGAATAAAAATGTTATCTTTTGAAAAAAGTATTGTTGGTAGTTTTAAATTTTTGTATCACTATACATGCTCTTTGACTTTTCTCTAACACTCACCATGAGATAAGCTATAGCATTCCTACCCAAAACCACGTAGGGATGTTTTCGATCGCGTCCGAGTTTGAGCCATATAAAGCGGTGCGGTCTCCAGTCTGACCATCCATTGTTGACTCGTCGACCGATGAAGAAGACTTCTGATTCAGCTAAACTTAATGAAGCCCACGTGAATTTACATCGTGTCAGGATAAACCTGATACCCAAGCCTGAAGAGATAGAGAATGTCAGTATGTTAAAAGTGGCTCAAGACCTGATAGAAGATGTCTTCAGAGACGAAATCAAGAAGGAACGAGAAGTGTGGACCGAGAAGTATAGACTTCTGAAACAACAGAGAGAGCAGCAGCAGCAGGAGCCAGACAGAGGCTTTGTGGACTGTCGAGTGGACACGAAAAAGTTCTACTTCTCTCTCCGCAGAAGCAGACCCTATCCTGTTGGAAAGCCTGCAGCCAGACGGAGACGCTAAGAGATTGATACAACCACCAACAAAACAGCTCTTTTCAGGGCTACTTCAACAATCTAGAAAAGACAAACTACTCTATTTCAAAATATTTGTCTGTATTCGTGTTTGTCTCTAGGTTAAGCAATACAAGTGTACCTATAAAAGTGTGCCTATAAACACTTGGTTTCACTGGCTTGTAAGATAGTCTATCTGTTTTTTATATGTATGAGTGGTATTAAAGTGTGTTTGTAGGAAACAAAGTGTTTGTTTTAGGTCGATGCATTTTATGTTTGTTTTTTATGGTGTGGGTATTGTTAGTTTTTGTGTAAGGGGTGTTTCCCTTCACGTCCGTGTTTCACGTATATGAAGCGTAACGTTCTTCAGTCTGGCTGCACATCATTCACTCGTTAACTTCGATGAAGATTAGCAGAATCACAAACCTGTTGGAGCTCCAGATGCATCTGGAATATACTAGGCGACTCCTGGACGAACTAGCCATGGAGGCAATCCATAAGGAAGCTATAATTGAAGAGAAGCGAACGAAAAAGTAGAAGAAAAAAGAAGAAGAAAAGAGAAGAACAATTTTGCCTCACCTTATCATGAGACAGGTCTGTGAGGTCAAACCTACAGTGAGGACGCTGCCACTACCACCACCACCACCTCGTCAACCACAGTCACAGCCACAACCGCTACCAACAGCCGCTGTCCCCCACACATAAAACTGGGAGGAGGAGTTAGAAAGACAGCGGCAAGAGTGGGAGCCGCAGCGAGAGCAACCACTACAACCACATCATTCACGGGTCTGGCATGGGAGAAGACAGAAGGGAAGATTTCTTTACCATCCTTCAGACTGAGGAATGGGATAGTAAAGTAACTCAATCCCCTCTGCACTCCCAGGAACACCACTGAATTGGGAGCAAGATTTGAGTAGGAGATGAGTGTGTGGTGCCTGACCTAGGAGGTGCCAGTATTAACCAAGTGCATTTAGAGCTCACAAAAGCCATCCCATTTCAGGACTAACCAGATCTCTAGAAAAGAAAGACTGATCAAGTTGCCAATCATATAATTAGGTGTGTGTGTGTGTGTGTGTGTGTGTGTGTGTGCGTATGTGTGCCCGCGTACGTTTGTATGTTTTTTTTTTATATCTTAATTTAAAAAAAAAACTTTTGTCCCTGCATAACTTTCCTTCCCACTATGTACTGATAGAAAATAAAGTAGTTTTGTTGGTATTAGTGTTTTGGTTTGTATAAAAGTTTATTAATCGTTTACCACTCTCATCACTGTGGGTTGATTTGTAGGTGATATGGGTAGTTTGTGTGAGGGGATGTTTTCTTTCAGGTCCGTATTTTGAGGTATATAAAGTGTTTCGTTCGTTAATCGCGCTATTCAACACTGAATAAGAAAACAAAATTGACAAGCAATCACGTCAACAAACTGTAGACGTTGCAACAAGTGGTGGATGATACAGGGATGGTGGAGAAAATGTTGGTTAGGTTGGAAGATGAGTATAATAGCTCACACAGACTCAAAATGGAGATCAATAATTTGAGGAAGGCGAAGGAACGACTAAGAGATCTAATCAAACAGGAAAAGGAGGAGGAGGAGGACGAAGAGGATAAAGAACAAATGAAATGAAAAAATTGAAAAGGAGAAAATGAAAAGAAAAATGAGTAGGAGGAGAAGGATATAGAGGAGGATGGAAAGAATGTAGTGGAGAAAATAATATTTTTGGTGGTAAAGAAAAGACAAGACAGAACTTGGAAGAAGAAAAAAACACAAAAGCCCTTTTCAGGGACATACCATTGCGTCCAAAAGATATCTATTCTCTCTCGTCATAAACGTTTTTAGTCCATTGCTGTGTGTGATAGATTTATGTTCATAAATCTATGTCTGTGTGATATGTCTATGTCTCTAACCCTGTCTCTATGTATATGTATATATTTGTCCCTAGAGTAACGCGTATTCAGGTCAGCCCTTGTTACCCTGTTCCGCCCGATTGAGATCAGTCACTTGCAACATTGTTGCCAATGTCCAGTACCTTGAGGTCACCCCCTGTTCAATTCCGAATAACCCTAGACAGACCCAATCCATAGTCGTTCTCCATTCCCTATGTTCAATTTCCCCTTGACTCTAGACAGGCCCAATCTGCCCCATGTTAAATCACCGTTATGACCCCAAAGTGCAAACGACCAAATTTAATACATTAGTCCAACTGACTGCAAAGTGCTCCCCTTCACTACCGTCGTGGTCCCTGTTTATCTCATTAATGAATAACGAATATGTAATCTCAGTCAAAATCAAACATTGCTGTTATCGTGTATGTCATTGCAAAAGTTATCCTTAATCATTTTATTTTTACCTGTGTCTTCCGTAACTTATTCATCGTTTGCTGCTTCAATTATATGCAATAAACATGATGGTGGAACGGCCTATTTATGTTTCTGTCCTGGGGCCTTGTGGTGATAATTCTGTTCTACTTTATCTGCTCTTTATATTCATTTCCGTTCTAGCTTTGATACGGTTTAACAAGGCTTGTAATTTTCTTCTTGGAGTTTTTTATATTTCTAAGTCAAATATTGAAGTCATTTATTAGGGTGCAATTTATTTAATACAAACATGTTGTGAAATTTAATTTTCCCTTTTCACTACCCGTTGTGGCTCAATGGTTAGAGTTCTGGACTTGCGACCAAAAGGGTACATGTTTGAATCCTTAAACCAAATCAAACCAGATCAACTTCTGTGGTGTATCCTTTGGCACAATACTCCAACTATATCGGCACAATCAAGCCTACATAGGTTATGTACCATGCTCTTTCACTGTACATTGATATCTTTGCAATAGTTTTTCCATATCCGAATAGAAATATCCGGTCTTTGTATTATTGATACTGATGGAAATTTCATTGACGTCAGCAATTATGCTGTAATTCCAGCAGGTATCTTTAGACGTTTCAAGCCAGATAACTTCATCATACCAAAAAATCATATCTGTCCTACGTTATTATTTGTTTTATTGTATTACGAGATAGTTCGATATCTGTTGTCAGTCACAATTTTGATATCTTCTGCTTGAAATTGGAGAGTTAATACTTATTTATTTATTTATTTATTTATTATTATTATTATTAGTAGTAGTAGTAGTAGTAGTAGTAGTAATAGTAGTAGTAATAGTAGTAGTATCATTATCATCATCATCATTATTATTATTATTACTACTACTACTACTACTATTATTATTATTATTATTATTATTATTATTATTATTATTAATCCACATTATTCACAGCGGTTTCCTATCTGTTAAAATAGTCATTATCCCATTTCTATTGTACCATTACATCATCACACATTGCTTTACCATTCATTTTCTTGGTCTTGTACAGACTATCTTGTTGGTCTTAGAGCGTCAACTACTCCTTGTAACCTGCCAGTAGCTTCTCGTGGGTCGGTGGTTCTTTCCGGGGTTTTCCCGGGTTCTTCCTCCACCATTAATACTGGCCGCCATGTATAGCCTATCGTGTGCTGAAAAATGGCGTTAAGCCCCAAAACAACAACAACAACAACAACAACTCCTTGTAACCCGAGTGGTCTAAAGCGCTCTCCGTTACGGATCACTGCCAACTCACCTCTGTCTGCGTGAGTTCGAGTCTCGGATTCAGCCAATGTGGGTATGTGAGAAAGCTTGCCAGTAGCTTCTCGTGGTTTGGTGGTTCTTTCCAGGGTTTTCCCGGGTTCTTCCTCCACCATTAATACTGGCCTCCATGTATATCCTATCGTGTGCTGAAAAATTGCGTTAACCCTTACAACAACAACAACAACTCCTTGTAACATACCCCCAGTGTGTTCTCTCCCTTAAAGTATTACAGTTTACTTACAAACGGGACGCGTATATTTATCTCAAAGTTTTCAAAATTTGCTCTGTAAAACGTATATGATTGTGCTTTTCAAAATATAGATACATTGTGTGAAATCCTAACTGTCTGACTTATATTTAATGTTTCTATAGGCATCGTGTGTCATAAAACCAAATAAGTTAATGCACATATATGATCCGTAGCGGTATGTAACTGGGTGTTTTTGCGTCCTTTCCACCCGGCCTCGCCTCTACCAACCATGACAATTTATCCCCCACGTGAGTGTTGTCTGCTGATAACTCGATATATTGATCGTGTACACAAGCAAGTAGACAAGTGATTTCGTCATGGTAGGTAGAGACTTGTCCTGATTAAAATGCTGACAAAGTGAGCCAGTTGTCAAGATACATGCCTTTCGTACTGCTCTAGTCTGTAGTAGTGGAAACGAAAATCCTGCAAAAAGAGTTAGTGATTATACAGACAGACCGGAAAGTCTATGGTAGCGATAGATAAACACGCGCTGCATACTTATCTGCCAAGACTATCTTATTTATCGTATTTATACTACCTACAGAGGCCGTGTATTGATTTGTACAGCGATGCCTACACACTAACAAAGAATAATTGTAAATTGAAAACATGCTGCGATCGTTTATACATACAAATGTCTGATACTCAAGCAATAGACTGACTAGCTATTTTGAATGAGTTTATTTCTGTTTCTAAAAATGTAATTAGTGTTCCAAAAGACTCAACTATCAGTGATGTAGTAGAAAAACTGAAAACACTGTATCGACTGCATTCGTCATATAGGTTCGTTAAAGAAGCACAGAAGATCTTATACACATTCTCCGAAATGTTTCCTGAATATGTTGATAAATTGGTTAACTTAGGAGTGGTCCTAGAAATGGAACGGAATAAACTAGGGCAAATTTACGAGCAAAGAAAAAACAAAAATTGGCAGAATATAGTGCCTGAAAAAGTAGAGTCACAAAAGAAGAGGGATATTAATAGTTTATCCACTGAGTCTGAAGATTTTGATAATTCTAACGATACCTGCTCCAGCTGTAATAATAAAGATGTTCAAGAGCGGGTTTATTAAACAAATGCTTAGGCACCATAATTATAAGAATGGCATCCGACCTCACTTCTCTTCGGTGGATATACGAAAAGTATTACACTGCCGCAGAAGAGGAGAAAGGCAAGCAGCTGATACAATTTTACGAATCTGTTTCTAAAAGCGACGAAGCAAAAACGACTGAGGAAGTTTACCAACGCTCCAAGAAAATTTATGTAATTGCATACAAGCGCACAAAGTATGGCCGTATTAGAGTTGGTTTAGTGCTCACTGACGGATGCTTGGAGCTCAATGATGGATGGATCGTTTTAACTCATCTGGGCTGATGCTGAGCTACAATTCATCTCATTTGCGCGTGCAGACCAAGTTTACGCATGCAAACTCCAAAATGAATGTGCATTGTTTCGAGAAAAAAATCTGATCTGAAATTTCAAGCACAAGCACAAACAGGTACCACAACAAAAGATACGGATGAAATAATCACCAGGACTGAAGCAACTGCAGTTTCTGATCCTGACAAAATACCACAATGAAACAAACTATAGACAACATTTCCAAATTGGAAAGACTATTGCCCTTCCACGCAGTATAAGCATGCATAGAGTATCACAGCTAAGACATCTCACATGGCAGTACTGGTATACATACCCCAAGTTGTATGAGAAAAGCAGACATACTTGTGCTAACACCTGTTGTCACTGACACTGCGACAGAAACAGCAATGGTAAACAACTCAGACAATTTCCGGGGGAGAGCAATATTCAGATACCAAAGACGCAAGAAAAGTATACATCCTTCTGATAGATGACTCGTATGAACACAACCGTCTTCGTGCTGAGAAAGAACAAACATATAGTCTCGCCTCTTCTATCGCTACTGAAGCGGCTGAACATGTTTGTGCAAACACACAACAATCACAAGGTCAAGTTTCAGAAATGCTGTGGTGAGTAGGAAAATCAAGTGGCCATTATCCCTTCTACCTCCATTACAGGGAAAGACTCTCGACAACTGCCGCAAAAAGTATTACAGGAATCGTACTGCTGTTACAAAACTTTGATCACGCTGGGACAAAGCAGACATTGTCCTCATAGCTCATCTGGAGATACCGTTTAGTCGTGACAACCATGGATAGTGGTGCCCGTGTGATCCTGAACCACATAGACAGGTTGCCATTAGTGAATAAATTGGCAGAACCAAACGTTGGAGAAATACACCAATGCAAGATTGCGATGTAATCTAGAAAGATGCGTCATGTTTGAGATCCATCTCTAGCCGCATCAACCTTTTCTTGGATCCAGCAATACCAAACTGGGTCCCGCTAAGGTCCACAAACGACGTGACAAACTTTGATAATCGTTGATTGTTTTGAATGGGAAAATTTTGTAGGCGCTTACCCGGTCAGTGAACACCAGACGTGCTTCAAAATACCGGAAATAACTAGGTAAAGTAATCTTTGGTGATATCGAGTTTCTCGTGCAGGTTACCAAAACCACACTGAAGAAATGTTAAATACAGAGCCCATGTATCGCTGTTAATGTGTTCGCTAATAACGAAAGTTTATATGCACTGGCACCAAAAATGATGTGTTGAAATTTAGTGAAATAAAGGAAGCAGAATCCGTGTCGCACTATGTCCGGATAAAATATGTTAGCAAGCGTATAAAAAGTATCCGTGCAGATGGAGCATGCATGTATTTAACACTGAAGAACTGCTTACCAGTCACAACGTTTACTGCGGCTGTATTAGTGAAAAATGCCCCAGTTTGGTACAAAATTCTGTCAAATTTACTCCAGAAGAGCGAAAGATAAAAGTCCGTACATCATTCACTCGGATTTTAATGCTTAAATGCTGCAGTGACAAACGCTTCCAATAATGATACCAATGCTCCTCATATCGACCAGACAGTGTAAGTTGCTGAGCGAATTCCATGCTTTTTGTGTTGTGGTTTGATGTGATGAGAAATCAAAGCCGACAGTCCTTTGTCGTGCCCAGAGTGCGAATGGAGTAAACGCACTAAACATAGTAGAGGTATTTCACAGATCGATCAAAGTCACAGTGAAATTAATTCGACAGCAGCTCGGTTCACAAGCAGATGAAATTATGACGGAGGATAACATACGTAAATTCGCCGTAGCCATTCGTCGCTGGATTTATGAAAAAACTTTTTCTTCCAGTAATGCCATAGTTTCTGGTCACTGCCACGTCACTGACGCGGACAGAGGTGCTGAACACAACGTGTGTAATTTGCAATTGAGAATTTATCCCAACAAAACCAAACTTACTCCGGTGGTTCATAACCTTCCTTGGTAAAATGGCGGCTTGATTATGCATGTAGTAGCCACCGATCTGCGTTATCCCCAACAGCATGGTAAAATATATAACTTTTCAGCTGGTACAATGGCAGTTCATATATTCGATCCAGTTTATAAAATTATCCTTGGAGACGTTAGTCAGCACTATGACGGCGGAGAACTTCAAATCACTCGTTGATACTGTCCAATCAATACGTACCTGACAGGCGTGTATTCGTAAGAGTATGTGAACGACTGCAGTAAATTTTCCCTAACTAAGCTGCCATCGATAGTTGATTCCAACAGCAAATACGCTGATTACACCAAACTGCAATAATTTGAGTGATCTTGGCTGCACATGCTAACTGTTCCACGGCGGCTTCACCTTTCCAGTACCCACGTGGACTGTAATGTACTTTAGATAATACGAGGCTGTTTGTTTCCATTGTTTATTCTGGTTTACTTTTTCTGTTTCTAAGTGGACTCTGTCTGCCGCCACCCAATCATATCTTGACTTTCGTGCCACCTTTGACGACTCATCGTGTGATCCGTACTCCGAGTGTTGGATTAATTGCATTTAGGTCATGGGTGAAATCCACGTCGGCGCGTTGGCGTCCACAAATAACATTGGATGCTTGTTATACAAGGTCATGTCGTGGCACACTATCAAGCATCCCTCTGGAGCGTACAATATTACTTCAATCAGTGACGAGGTGTTGACTGGCGAGGCTCCAAAATTTATATTCGTGAACACGAGCCTCCATTTAGCTCCATTGCTGCCATCAAATCTCCACGATATCCAATTAAAATTGGACAGTCATCGTTGGGGATAGTGCTTGGCTGGCTTCAAGATCTTCCCGAAACTGTGCACACTTTGCATACATGACCTAAAGGGACTATAAATCATATCGACATTGCGAGACTTACCTCAACAACGAAAGTCAATTTAACCTGTTATGCCATCAGTGGCAGTTACTAGAATCCGACACAACGACGGGCATCCTTGCTGGAATCATAGTCTCCCAGGGCTACATCCTCTTTTGGTTTCCACCCACCGTGGAACCAGGTAAATTGATCCCGATTACTCCCACAGCGCGTGTATCTGCCATGGCATAATAAGCGGATAACCCATATTCATCGAGGCGTGTTGGATCTGCTGGATGAAATACTGACAACAGATCTGTACATTATGTATCGGCCTGACATTTAATAAATATAACAACAATAATGACAGTCGTGACTGAACTTGTGAACCCATTCGTGTCGTTATCGCAAGAAAACCCATGTACATAATCTATTACTGGACTCGGTGACATTGTCGGTGGATTATTTGAGAGCGCACTATATGCACTCGCTTTCCTGGCCTCTTCCGCGCTGCACCCGGCGCCAAACAAGTCCTGGTCGTGGATAGTGTCAAAGGTGCCGCTGATGATCGATTAAAACAACTTGGCTTGCACGCGAATCAGGCGCTTCGAGATCGAGTATGGTGATTAATAACATGAACTCCGAAAGACCGCAAGACTGCTGAAATTACATTGCCATCGACCGAATCAATGCCGTATTGTTGTCGGATCTATAACGATAGTAACTGGTGTCTCTCGTGGTGCGAGCAAGTTAATTTTGGTCCGACTATATTCCCTAGTACACGTCTAATCCGAATTGTTTGAGGCCACATAGACAAGTCTCAATACGAACAGTAAACTGTGCTCAGTTGCGATCAACCATAAAATAATCAGTGCAGCCGAGTTTGAAATAGTGCTGGGGGAAAGGGAAAATGACAGACAAGTCAAAGCCCAAATAAGAAACCGTGCGATCGCCGATTTACAGACAGTAAAAACTGAGTAAAAAGGCAATCTTCACGCATTGTATAGATTGATTTCTACCATAAACTTGCCTGTCTGAGCCTCTCTCTCTCTCTCTCACACACACACACACACACACACACACATACAAATACACACACCCTAGGATTTTAGTTTTTTTTTTTACAAACACTGCAGAATAGAGCAGTATGAGAGTGAGTTTTTGTCCCATTCGTTATCATATGGGGACACGCACATATGAATGAGACTCGGACCCCATGACTGACTCACTCGCATGGCGTGCGTGTTTGCACGTATCGCAGGACAAAATGGTAATCAAGCATGTAAGGTTCACATGGGGTTAACTAGATAATGGGGATTAGAGGCCAGAACGGGTGTAAAGGGACTCATAAGCTATGAGAGAGAGAGAGAGAGAGAGAGCAGGTCATGAACATCTTTAATTACCTTGTACTCTACATAACAGTTTTCTAGTTTCTCGGAGAAACGCTACTGTTACTGATTATGCTAATTTTGAACAGTTGCAACTTTTTTCTCTCTTTATATCATAAAACAGGTTCCGTATAGTAATTTGACTAATGATATTGTAACTATGCCGTCATCAACACAGCCGTCTCTGTCCATTGCCACAGAGCAATCCATTCCGAATGACTTCACAGAACCTTCTTCTCGATTACATGTATAACTTTGAAATCACATATTTCCATCTGTTTCGTAACTTGTTTTCATTTGGACGTTGAAATCATGTACAAAGCACACTTCCTACACAACGACATAATTTACAAAGCACACTTCCTACACAACGACATCATGTACAAAGCACACTTCCTACACATCGGCACACTTCAAACCACACTAAACTCTTCTGACATTCGCTTCCAGACTACAACCGTGTTTATCATTTAAATCTTAAATGCGAACAATGTTCTCATTGTGAATCTTCTTTTTTACAAAATCTGGTATCATATAAGTACATCAAATAAAATCTTTTCGGTAAACAATAATTTAAATTTTAGCGCAAGATTATGTTTTAAATATATTCTTTGAACATGTGATCTATTTAATTTCTTCCAGTATTACATTCATAAACTTCAAGTCAGCCTCTAGTTTGCATAAACCTAAAAACGAAGGTACAGTGATCAATTGATAGAACTTGTCACTTTATAATGTCTCTTTGCCGTATTGTTGTATTACCCTCTACGTTATCACATGAGCACGTCAGAAAAAGATTTTTGGATTCTCATGCTTTAACTAAATCATAAACTATATTTGCTCTCTTGCTTTTCTTTTACTTACTTGCTTAGTAGTTTATGTTCCTTCTCTAATCGTTTGCATAGTTTCTCGGTTTTCATCCACCTTTTGGTGAACGTTTCCTACCAAATGATTTGAGTAAATTGTTGAGAATAACAAATCTTTCATCATTTGCATTTAGATGCGTCATTTTCCATTATTTGTGTTTTTTGATCGAATGCCATAGAGAATTCGCTATCCGATCCTATCATTCATGCGAAATCAGTGCATCTCTTGTATTTAATACCACGTGTCTTCTATTTTCTCCACTTTCTTTTTCACATCTTAGCGACTTAATATCTCCATATTTTCCACCGCTTAATTTTGGAAACACTGTGAGACTAAAATAATTAATTATTTCAATTTTGAAATAATGATTTCTCCTGCATGCTGCCTTATTTTCGGGACTCTTTCATCTTTTCTCTTCCTAGCAGTTTATCAAGTTCGTTCTGAACCATCAGTTATCACGCTAATGTTTCCGCCATCTTAAATCACCTCTGGAACCAATTGATGATTATTAAGAAATTTAGGTTAAAACTCAGTCATGAGTTGAAAATTACCTTTACTGATATATTGTACGACGATGTCTAGCTCGTGGACAAGCAAGCTGCTTTACATATATGGGCGTTATCACTGGTTATGTTTTGTGTAGATTCTCGTATGGACCACGACCTACCAACGTCGTAAAACAGTAAGTAGAGATAACACAAAGTGCAATAGTGTAGTAAATTTCCTTTGTTTTATCATAATTTGTTCCTAAAGTCTGTTGTTATACTGAGACCCCCAAAATGTTAACTTCCTTACACCGATATCTCTAATATCCAGCCAGTTTGTATTTTAATTTTCCCACATAATTGTTTTGCTTTTATATGTTGCCCTCCTTTTCTTTTGTGCTTCATTGTCAATATTAAACCCACCATTGACCATCTGCTGAGGTAATGAAATTAATATGCATTTCTATGTCAAGAATATATATTCAGGCTGTCCAGTTTTGACATTTACACCTTGATACCCGATTACCCCACCCAGCCCCCACCCCTCGCTCAAAAAGTGTATGGTACATATTGTTTATCTTTTTAAACTAATTCTTCACGAGAAATGTGGACAAGCTGTATAAAAGTCAATGCAAACATATAAACATACGTGGTTTGGTAGGTGGGTAGATAGTTTGCAATTTATTTACTGTTTTAGTATATTTAATTGCTGTCATCAATCATATATATATGTCATGGTATATAACTTTCTTATGAATTAGATCACGTACGCGCTTGACTGATGCTTAAATTTCTTAGTTTCACTCAGGCATGACCGTATTTGTTAAGTCGACTTATGTGATTCACATAATAATTTTCTTGGGCACACACATGCTTTTCAATTGATACAATAACTCAAAATAGTCGTGCAAATCACTGTGATCATGTTTTCACTAAGGTAGCAACAGTGGATTAGAGAGTTTATCAAAGGCCCTGTATGCTCACCTGTTTGTCGTAAAAGCTCTCCTGTTTGTCCTAAAACGTGACTATTGGATGCAGGAGCCACAGTTACAATAGATTTAATATATGGCAATGAGTTTTACGGGTGGCAATGAGTTTTACAGGAAATTATATTAATAATAACACACTCCAATTTCAATTTGTAAGTAAAGCTTTTGTTTGCAAGGAAATTGTATAATCTTAATCCACGTAAATGCATAGACCATGCCAGTATCCAAACAAGGTTATAACAGATTGTGCCATTGTTTTGACGATTCCAGTTACTTGTATTTTTAACCTGTCTATATTAAGTTGTATTCTAACGGATGAATTCGTATTAGCTAGGGTTCGACAACTTTGCATAAAGATAGGGATGATGCGAACAGTTACAGGTCTGTCATTATATTCACTGTTTTGTGTCTCAGATTCCAGAAACAGACGTTTATGTTAAACTTGAATACCGTTTAACTTACACTGATTTGCTTTATAAACTACAGTCGACTTTAAGTAGAATGTACAAAAGATACACATGCTTGATAATAATAATAATAATAATAATAGTAATAATAATAATGATAATAATAATAGTTTTGGCCATATTAAGGTTTAGACGTGCTATGGTTTCAATGCTGAAATTATCATGTTCGACGTCGAAAAGGCATTCAACACCTTGTTTACAAAAATATATATGGGAAAGGGAGTCACGGTCATAGTAAAGCAAAAGAGAACATAGCATTAGAGTTTATATGACAGAATCCATCTATTTGACAATATCATGTAATGTACCTTAGAGCAGCATTTAGGCATTTAGGACCTCTTCTTTTCTCTGTGCTAAATCAATGATATGGTTACGAGAATACGTTTTGATTGTACTTTTTTATTGTAATGCCATATACACATGGTATTATTATCATGTGTTCATGTCAGGGTACAGCTTAGTTTAAGAAACAATTGAAAAAGAACCAAAATCCTCCTATATTTGGGTCAGTGACAACACATCATTAACTTTGGGCAGGATAATGACCCGTTTGGCTGGAAGCGGAGAGTGAAAACAAAAGATCAAAAATTTCAAAATAACCTGTAATGACCACACAATCAATTCTCGAAAGTGAATTAAATTGCAAGGTCGCCCAAAAAACGTATTCTCCAGTGAATACACAGAAAACTATTTAAAAATATGAAATGCCAGGTTACGGTTTGTCTGTAAACATGGTCGATGTTTAGCAATGAAAACTAGAAAACATTTTTTTTTTTTTGCTGCTTGAATGCAATATAATTGTGATTACTCCCTGTTGTTTGTGAAAGGACGGAATTGGTAAAGAGCTCAAAAACAAACTCCAATAGCACAGGACAGACCAGTACGATTTATTAGGTATCTTTCCCTCCTCTGCCTCCCTCTTCTCCTCAAGATCAATGTCCTCTTTTTCCTCCATCCATTATCATTATCCTCTTTTTCCTCACCTTCCTCTTCGTCACCATTAAATTTAATTATCTTTATCTGGACTCATCAGACCATTTGACAATACATCTAACAGTAAGTATATAATTTGATGTGTATAATTGTATTTCTGATTGATGGTTTTACAAATTTTAACTTGCATAAATAGAACAAATTAGAATTATTTTGTTTCTGTTATTCAGCATCATGGCTTACATTTGGAGATACTTCTACAACTGCTTGCTGCTCAATATATTAATAGCCGTCGGGATATCCGAATTACCTGGTATCTTAAGTATACTCTCTCTCTCTCTCTCTCTCTCTCTCTCTTGAACGAACTGAAAGTGATTTAAGTGTCAGTTCATCAATTCTTGAATATTTCACTAGAGTTTAGTTATTGATGTTGTGTACAATCCGTACATTTGTTTGTGCAGGAGTCTGAATTTACATATATGAAATGACAGAAGGTCAAAAACAATATGTATGTTCTTGTATATATAGGATTAAAGGACACTCGCTATATAGCGAACCTGGCAAATTCAAGTACCTTGCCACAATTCCCCAGATAACACCTCACCAGCCGATTCCATATCAAAAAGTAAATACCCCCCTGAGACAAAATATAAAAGGTATAGATGTTGTAAGAAAGATAGACAAGATGCAAGCAGAACAAAGACAAAAGCTAAAAAAGGCCAGACAATTTATATACAAGAGTCAAATTTTTCTGTATAAGATGCAGTCGTCTAAAACATCCAAGATCTTCTCGGTAAAAACAGCTTCATATAATGCATCTCATAGCAAACAGGTAACCTCCATTAGTTGTTTCCTCCGACATACAGGACTAGGCAGGAGCTAACAGTTTCATTGCGTAAAATGCTGCACAAGATTTTCAATGTATGTGCAACCTTTCTTAGAATTGTACAGTTTTGATATGTATAAAAAGTGAACATCACATGGTACCAATTATACCATTTCCGAGAGTTCTACTTCAAACTCATGTTACGACACTATGGTCACAAACGTAAGAAACAGAAAACAAGCAAAACCGAGTTTTATAAAATTTAACAAACAATTTAATTATCAAAGTTATAAATGAAGAATGTGAGTGGAATTTATGGTATTATAAAGTAAATCCAAACTAGTCCATATAAAGGTCTATGAAAGTCCTAAATGAATGAAGAGTCCCTTATAAGTTTCAATACCAGAAATTCAAGGGTCCTCCAAGAACCATGACGTTGTAAAGATGGCATTGTCCAGAATTCCTTCGAATAATTTATATCAGTTCTAGAATAACATTATTGTCCAAATAATGGGGACTTTCTGAACACCACTGAATAACATTATTGTCCAAAAAATGGGGACTTTCTGAACACCACTGAACAGCCCAAACAAATGTTTTTCCTCTCGAAAAAATATCTAACTACAACATAAAGCACGTATTCAGACTTACATCAGGTACACAAATAAGTGTGAATGACTCCAAAAATCGGAATGAAAATGAATGCTTAATTTTCTCCTTATACATAGAGGATCTCAAATGATTAATGATTTAAAACTGAATTTATGAAACGAATTGAATAATATCCAGCTTTTTCGAGCTTGGCGAGCAAAAGCTGGACATTATTCAACGAATTTCATAAATTTAATGTTAAATCATCACCCATTTGAGAGTCTTTTTATCATATAGCTTCTTTTTTTATTTCAGTGGAAATTATTTAGATAGAAAGAAGAATGAAAAACTTCGTTCATTCTGACAGATGGTGCACCTTTCTTTCGTTGTGCATAAAATATAGTTCAAAACAAAGTTGAACTAGCAAAAGTAGATTGTACTCTCTTTTTACAATCTATAAATCAAAGAACAAGCGTCGATCCGAATAAACAGAACGGTTTATAATGACATAATCATTTTTCAAAACAGAACACATTGTTTGATACGATACACACAGTAGGCTTAGAGTACATGTTTACCCTACCATGGCACTTTCGCAACTAACATTACATTGTTGCGATTATCATGTAAAATAGGATTACTGGATGCAGAAATTTCCATATTTACTGTAATATATATATGTGACCGGATAGTTGCATTGTTCGATTTGGAACAATACACTGTACAGAAGATGTAAACAATTTTTTTTAGTCGGATTGACATCACATATTTACTGCGCAAAAATGCTGTGGTTGGATAAAGTTCTGTCAGTTGGTAGACCGGTTTATGTCCACATTCTTTAATGAAAAGAGGTTAGTTTTTTTGCTTCTGTAAGTTAACATTTAAAATACTCTTGTATATAGGTGGATTCTATGTTACATATATACCGCCCACTCTCCCCCCAAGTATCAAATGAGCAAAACTCTTAGTTTTACTTCTTGTTGTTGTTCTTGTCTTGGACTTTTACGTCATTTTTCTTGTGATGATATTGTTACACATGACAAAACAAACCCCTTGTTGGAGTAAATTGTCCATATTCAGACGGGTGAGATATTTTTTCCTCAATTTCCTTCCGCTAGTCGAGTTAAAAAATGGCCCCCAAAATGCTCAACGAAAACAAAACATTCCAGAAGGAGGGTTTTTAAAAGTTTTCCCACGATCGCAGCCAATCAGTAAAGAAAATACTCCACGATGATTTCATGGGCCTATTTGGACCAATCAGAATCACATAAAGTGATATGTTCACATGTTATAGTATCAAAAATATGAAACTGCAAACTATAGGTTAAGTGTACCGACTATGAGATAAACACAGTATATTGCGACTTTACTTCACAATAGACCCAATGTTGCAACATACACTATTGAGTTGTGACGAACTAAGCATATTCATATGATCTCGCACAACCAATGGAAAACCACAGAATTATTCTGGAAACATCGATATCCCATCAGTTACGTCATGTTCGCCATTTTGAGTCTATTATTACGATTATTACTACTAACTGTCATCACATACGTAAGCATCTATTTATAAATCCTACGCAGCTTGCGTTCTTAACAGATTCAAATTAAGTACACAATTTATAATAAAAAAATTATTCTATACAGTTTACAACCATGAAAAAAAATTACGAAAATTAAATAAAATCATGTACCAGGAGTTACACAAAATATAGATATTCATAGCACTGAAAACTACTTGTTGAGAAATTTTAGAAAACTAACGCTTCTGGAACATTGCGAGCAGGAAAATTATTTTAGCTATGGTTTAAGTTCTTTTAAAAATTAATCGCATAAAATAATTCTTTAATTCATCTAATTCACTCCGATATACATACATTATAATTCCCCACCTTAAGTCGCAAATATTGCAGTGAGCGATGTTACTTTTCATCACATGACTACAGTGTTATTTAGATTGATATATCCATATCAATATACTTGACACGTATATCAACACCTCATGAAGTCACAAGTGTTATCATGTAAGCAAGGGAGTAATGACGTAGGCAGCCAGATCTATTTTAAGGTATTTTACTACACTAATTTGCAATTTCATCGAATAAAATCAGTGTTTTATTGATGTGGTTAGTAGCATCTTACATGTGTGCCTATTCCAATTGAAACTTATGAAACCCGTTGAATAATGTGAATATTTTATTCGTCAAGGCTAGCAAAAGACGCATTTAATAAGCTTCGTTTTGTAATGATCACTCGTGTAATATCCTCTATTTCTTCACAACTTATATAAGGCTATTTGGTGTAGACGTGTTTACCAAAAGTATTTTTTATAATAATAATAATAATAATAATAATAATATTATTATTATTATTATTATTATTATTATTATTATTATTATTAAACACATGCTTGTCTGTCTGTTTCTTTGCACAGATTGTTGTGGACAAGGAACAACGGTTAGAATGGAATTGGATTGTTCCGGTGACTCCGGAAGATTCTTTGTACAAATAAAAACAGTTCATTTTCAGGGTTCTTTCATAAGGTTAACAACGTTATTCAAGGCCGAAGCCTCCAAATTAGAACAGTTTGAACACAAATACGAGGTGGTTTTAGAAGTAAACGAAAGCAAGGTAATGGATTTTTATGAGTTTATGTATATATGTATCTTAAAATATATTTTTATATAATATACTAATTTAATACACCTTTTCAAATACTTCCGTTGAAAAATGTAATTTCTGAACCATCATGCTCGTACTTACTGTTTCATATCTATTGATATCACGCTAATGGGTTTCCAGCATTTAGTGCATATCTCTGTTTACTGCATATCCCCATTTTCTTGTTTTGGCTTGGGAGCTTAACCTTTGTTGTTGTTGTTGTTGGGGGGTGGGGGGGGCGGCTACATGTATTTCCTACTTGTATCCGATGGGGTTTTTAAAGTATTATTGCATTGATTTTACTTCATGTATTTTCAGGAAGTGACTGCATCTACGCCATATTTCCACGACAGGGGTCTATATCATCCAGAGGTATGATGGTAGCTTTTCCTTTACGCAACGCCGGACATTTCTGCTTGCCCCGACTTATTTTGGGAAGTATTTTAATTAACAGTCGATCCCTGCGCGTGCGTTCGATTGTAATATCGGAAACCTACTTATAAAACATGAATATAATTGAGGTGTAATATAATTGAGCATAGGGAGGTAGTGGATGGGACAAGGCTGAAGAATTGATAACAACCGTTAAAGGACGGGATGTATTGCTGTGGGTTTCCAGTTCGATTGATTGCGTTCTCGCGTTTCATGAAGGAAGCAATAAATTTTTCGCACAACAAGAACAAATATTATTAATTGAAATATTTAACCATTGAAAAAAAACTTTTGAACTTTGAATGCTTTAGAAAATAACGTTTTAGAAGAAAAAGGAAAATTAAAATTCTTTTAAAAATATTTACGGTAACAATTAACATTTATTTCGTTTGACCCTCCCCCGCCTGTGCTTTAAGTATATTCGTTATCGAAACAAATGGCTTCACATAAGGAGTGTGCGATAGAAATATTTAATAATTACATACCCTCTGAGAGATAAAGGACTAAACAGATGCAAGACTAAGAATAAGAGAGGTATATAACACATTCGAGTAAACAACTTGATCGCTGGAATCACAACTTGATCGCTGGAATCACACCTATACCACCTGTACATCAAAGTGTTTATTTGTTTATATAACGAAGTACTTTGATTTTCATTACATTTCTTCCGTTATATAAATAAATAAATTGTTTTATAACCTATTAACGGTAGATCAAAAATCAAATAGTATTTGGCGGGTGGGTGGGTATATTATAAAGAAACGACATAATTTTATCAAAAGTTTTGATTTTCCTCAAATTTTCGAATTACAAGGTATACATGAAACAGAAGCCTAAGGAATTTGTCGTCCTAGGTAAACATGACTTTTTCGCGCCCTCCATAGAGAAAAGAATTCATCTGCGCCTAATTTGGCGCCTCTTAAAGCCCGTGTCCCCAAGGCGACCGCCTATTTCGCCTATATGATCGGGCCGGCCCTGACCCATATGGTATCACGGTACCAATTGTTTTTTCATGTACCTCAATGCTAATGTTTTGTGAAATAAATATACTTTCTATCCTACCTCAGCATGCATGTCACACACTGTCATAGAGAACAATGCTAGATTGTCAATTTGACAATGACATAACCAGGTACTCCATTGTACTTAAGAGAGATAACTCTACTGGAACTAGACAGGGGTAAGAGTTATCTAGTCAGAACAGGCACATTTTCAGCCGTGTGTACCATATTTTAAAAAAAAAATCATAAAAATACAAAATATGATCCAGATAGAAATCAACATAAACTCACATGTTGCCAAGAGGCTCAACTTTTTTAAGCCTAACAGAAAGTACAACTCTTACATAATGCACCAATCACATCTAGTGTTGTTCTTTATTTTGGAATGCAATCTCCCTACACCTTTAGCTCCACCCACCTGGACTTGCACAATTGGTACTGTTATACCAATATGCAACTTTTAGTGAAGGTGATTAGTGTTGTCAGACAAATGTTGTACATTTAATAAAGAGTTTGAGAATCCGTAGCCTACGTCAATGAAATTATAATTAATGATAGTTCAAGATATTTGGAAAAATTACAGAGTGCACAATACAATAAAGCCAATAAATCACTATTGTATCGTATTTCCAACGCAAGTATTGTAAAGTACTAACCAAACGTAATTAAAAATAATTGAATAAAAATTGTTAGCAAACGGCATATAACCTCCACACTGTATCCCCCATCCATCTCAGAAAAAGTTAACATAGTCTTTCGTGTTTTATAAGATATAAATCTAAATCAAGGGAAGAAAGCCCAAACATATTTCCTATGAGAATTAACCATGCACCTGGAATGTGTTCCGCACGGAATTCAAGCGAATACCACGCTGTTATTGTTCCTGTAGTATTACTGGCCATCTCGAGAAAATAACCCGTCCGTTTGGTCTATTATTGGAATGGTTATTAAGCTTTTTGTTCCACTTAATAAATGGCATGGCACTCTGCGTGCACTTTGCATAGTATGATTAAGGAAAAAAAATAATTCTGCCGCATTATACACGCCTGATCAATTATGTGCAAGAAATTTATATAGACTGCGGATTGTGCTTCTGTGCTACTTGTTCATATTCGACAGAAAGACCGAACCGACAGGTTATTCTTTTATTCTGGTCGACTTTTAACTTCATTAAGTACTATGTTATGCTTCTCGTTTGCCCAAAAGAGTAATGAAGAAACCAATTCAAGATGTTGATTAGGGACAGATAATGCACGAGACCCGAAAATATGAAAGCGTTATTTTAACGAATTCACGGCTTGGAGTGGTCTATTTCAACTTCGTTAATTTTCACTCTTAACTAGTTGCGATGTCCATTGTAAACATTACATTTTGCGTGTCGGACTTGCCACCGAAAGGGTGCATTGGAATCATATCATCGGATCAACTCCTGTAGCCCAATGTTTTCTTGGACAAGTCACATTATTCCAGTTTCTTCGGTAGTAAATAGCCGATTTGTATTGTTGTTTTGTAAAATACCAAACACCAAAACAACAACTAGAAAAACAAAAAAATCTTAAGAGATATAAACATAAAAGCGTCATCAAAATTGTTTCTGATATCTTCATACATCTTCCGAATCTCACACTTGGCCGTGTACATGTATGTATGCATAAACAATTAAAGCGAACGTACTTGTATTTAATCTTTTTCGCACGGTTAGATATTTTCTCCCAGTTAACAACTGTCAGTATGTTCCTGTTTATTGGAAATTCAGATAAATAGAACAGAACAGAAAAAAAGCTTTTATTAAAGAAAGTAAATCTCAGGCCACACATAGGTGACATACGAGAATACCACAACTGCTACAAGTGTACAAGGAGACGTCACTAAAATGTGGAAATACGGATGACGTCACTTTTCAAGGTTTACAATTAGAACGGGAATATTAAACATTTGGAGGCATTATGAGACATTTGGTTACATAAGTATGACTTTGTTAAGGCAGAATTACAATGACTATCGTGGACTGTAAAAAAGTTCTAAAACTTTAAAAAAATATTATATAATTTTAAAGTATACGAAATCTCTAGTTCCACAAATAGCACATAATTTATTTTGTTTTGCTGTTGTTATTGTTGTTGTAGGGTTTAACGCCATTTTTCAGCACACGATAGGCTATAGATGGCGGCCAGTATTAATGGTGGAGGAAGAACCCGGGAAAACCCCGGAAAGAACCACCGACCCACGAGAAACTACTGGCACGCTTTCTCACGTACCCACATTGGCTGAATCCGAGACTCGAACCCACGCAGACAGAGGTGAGATGGCAATGATTGGCAAAGGCGAGTGCTGTAGAAAGAGTTTATGAAATTGCATTCATTATTAGAGTAACACATTTGGCAACATGTTGAAGAATTTTGCGATTATTGGTGGCAATTAAGGTTTGTAAGTTTGGGACAATTGAACAAAAAATGGCAATCGGGTCTGTTTTACTTTTTAACACAATGATTACATCTTATTTCTTCAAACAATGTGTTTTACTTCTTTCATTTGAACTTAGCATGCCTGGCTAAAAGGATGTCTGCTGACCTAACGGTTTGACACCTGGATGTCTTTTACTATATAACATGCATAAATTTAAATTGCAATAACTTCATTACTTTTTATCCAATTTGTTGTTAAACTTTTATCAACCTACGATATGTCCCTAATAAAGTAGAAAAATGTCAAAAACCGACCTTTGTTTTTCTTTACAATGATATCCAAATAAGTAAACGTGGAGTCTTGCAGTTCCTCACTCTACGGTCTAAGGAAGTGGGGAGGCTGGCGGAGAGGGAAAGAGAGATACGGAGAAGCGGTACAAATGATAACTTTTAGACATTGGGTATCGTCACATGAAATTTAGTGCTTGTTTCCCATTGTTGTCATAATGTCTCTTTTAATCCTAGATTGAGCTAATAGACTGCGAGGAGGCCATTTTCCAGATGTGTACTGACTTTTATATGCAAGGTAGCTCCGTGGAAATGAATTGTAAGTGACAAAATTAAATAAGAGTATACAACTGCACTGATACTATATTTTACTTGTACGTCTAACATACATACATACATACATACATACATACATACATACATACATACATACATACATACATACATACATACATGCATGCATGCATGCATGCATGCATACATACATACATACATACATACATACATACAAACATACATACATATACGCGTGCGTCGTGTGTTTGTTTTATGCTCCTTAAGGGTTAATCTACGGAAGTCCGTTTGATCTAGTTTAATTGGACCATTCTGGATGAAATGTCATTTGAAACTCGTATTTGACGAGAATAAAACTTGTTTGCACGAGTTTAGATGCCATTTTAACGAGTTTGGAGCTCGTTGTAACTAGTTTTAAAGTTGTGTAAATGGCTTTTGAACTCGTTTGGACGAAATTTTCACTTGTTTCAAGGAGTTTAAAGTCCTTTGCACGAGTTTAGATCTCGCTTGAATAACTTTAATTATTTAACGACTCATAATCTCGTTTTTTGGATCGAGATTTGAATGGGTTTTGATGTCGTGTGAAGAATTTAAATTACAAAGCTTGTTCGAATTGGTTGTAAGTTGATGCAGACGTGATTAAAGGTCATTCTAACGAGCTCTTAACGTCTTTTAAAAAAATAGTTTAAACAGTTTAAACGTTATGTGTAGGTGTTCAAAACGACTTTAACATTTGTCTAAATGAATTTCGAAGCAAGCTCAAGTGAAAAAGCATACAGCCATATAGAATGTATTTTATAGTACATTTTTGCCACATTATATGAACCTGAACTTTGTGGTGAAATCGGAATAGAGTTGAGAGTTGAAGAAATAACAAGCCCCAGATCTCCAGTAAACTAATTTAAAGCTGCTATCGAGTAAAAAATTTCACGTGAGCTTTTCAAAATGTTGCTAAAATTAAACGAATTCGTTTCGAGCGCGAATGATTTTGCTACCATTTCCATCAACATACAGTGAAAAACCAATCATTCGATGCAGGCTGAGAAAGAGTGGTCCGTGTCCATGCAATACACAGTGTTGTTCTTGCACTTGTGGGAGATTCCATAGTTTATACAGGACTGATACATTTTATCACCGTCACGTGGCACAGGTAAACAAACATCGCCTTTTCCATCTAGTTTTCATTAACTATATAACGTTTCTTCATAATGTCTGTTTACGATATGATTTGTCTAATAAGCAGATCGTGTTTGTTTACCTCCTGCACGCGACTGCTGCTTCGACAACTCACTTATGTATCAAAAATGGATTCTTCGATAACTGCGAGACCAACATATCGCATTACATGTACACACACTCTTTTCTAAGCATGTGTCGAATGAGTGGTGTTGCTCTGTATGTTGAATCGGTCGTGCACAAAAATAGTTTAGTAACTTTAGCTACATTTCGAGACATTCGATTGAAAATGCACAGATCTAGCGACACATATCATTCGCGAAACTGAGCTAAACGAACTGTAGTATGACATTTACTTAGATCTTTCGTGTCTCTAGGCCTTTTCAAACAGTAATTTTTTTAACTTTTCAGGTACCATACCCGAGTCGACAGAGGAGAAAATTAACCCCTATTTACTTAGTGGACTTTGTATTGGTTTTGCCTGTATCCTAACGCTTATCGTTTTCATCATATGGAGGAAAAGACGTTAATCATATACCGATTTATCTACTCAGCCACGCCTCACAGTCTGGTTGTGAAACCGGAGGCAATCTCAAAATCGCCCATCTCTGAAAAAAAGTTGTAGAATATTTTTATTTTCCACCTATTTTATAATGCATAGGATATGAAATTACCAATCAATTACTCAGTTTAGAGATGCTATTTTTACACAAAATGTAGATTAGAAATTGTTAGAATTACACCACTAGGTTACAAATAGGGAAAGAGGGATTTTAATAATTATATACCTTGTAGTATTATAAGCTCATTTTTTCCCCGTTAACTTTACATTGTCAGAACCGTTCAGTATTCCCCGATACTGAACGCGTGCGATAATACACATATAGCATTAACGTGAATAAAGGAACTACTTTCTATTGTAAACAAACAATGACACAGACTCCAGCACGTTTGATTTGTAAACAAATCATATACACTCGCGTAAGAGGCTCTTAACGTTGTGGTTGTTTAAATTTGTTTCTGAATGAACGAAAACATGTTTCGTGGACTGCAAAAAAAAAAAACAAGCTGTTTTGACACATTCCGCATTGATACAATGTTACGGATTTAGGCTAGCTACATTATATAAAAGACGGAAGATTAGGTCCTTACAAATAACATACAAGTGACAAGGCATATACTGTCTTCCTTATATGGTGATAAGAATGGTAAAATAAAATATACTTAGTTTTACATCTTGAATTTCCTCAAAATGTTTTTTCTTAATTCTGCAAATCCGAATTACATGAGCCATGTCATAGGTTTTCAATCTGGATTACACATTTCGAAATTGTGCTGTAATTTAGATGATAAGTGCAATTGCATTCTCCTTACTGCACTCAAAATGAAATAAGCATTAAATTCCATAGCGTCTTTTTGATAATTGCAATTGAAAGACTTCATATTTTTCCCACGTTATGATTTCAAACATTCAGTGACAGAAACAGAAACACATTTGCAGACGTAAATACGCTTCTCCCGCGCCACTTCAATCATATGTATTTCATGTATAATTTACACAGATGAATCCAGTCCAAAATCACAAACTTTTGTCGAATCGAAACAAAATACAAAAAATATATTCATTCCAGATCAAATGGAAAAGTTGTTGCAATGCGAATTCATTCACAATATGACTGCAAATTTCAATTTTAACTAGACACGCCATTTTTATTCGAAAGTTATGTCGAGCGCGCGACTAAGTTCATATTTATCTGGGCGGAGTTATGTGCGCATTAATAATGATGTCATTGTGTAATGACAAATCCGCGCTTGTGTATTTAGTTTCGAATACGGCATTCATTCATTTACGTTGTTTCTTGTAGTGTTTTTTTTTATATAATTAAACGTTAGGTAGAACAAAAAAATGAGCATATAATATAAAGGTTACTGCATTTGCATGGGAAAATATGAATCGTTTTATCGGAAGGATATACTGCACTCACAAGTTCGTGCAGTATTCCATCCCAAAACTCGTTCATATTTTTCCATACAAATGCAGTAACCTATAAATATTGACTGGTCCAATTTCGACCACATATCAGTTAGCTATTTTACAATAACAAATCTTTTACAAAAAGCTCAACACAGAACCAGGCCGTGTGGCCTAAATTGTCTGATTCCTCGCCGCAGAACAAATGGAGAACAAATGCTCGTGTTATGCGAAATGTGTAACAGGAGCGGTATAGTTTCTAGGCTTCTCGAGCTTAGGCACCGAATTGTTTAAAGTTTTCACCTGTTATTAAATACTTAATAACATAAATGTCAATACATGATTGCACTTGATGAATTAACTTTTGAATTATGATGTACACATTGGATTGCTTGCAGTTAAGACGTATGAATGTTATAGCTGGTCGACGATATTTTGTAGGCTTTTGTTTTATACAATCTTCTCTTTTAATGATAAGATAACTGTTATATATATATATATATATATATATATATATATATATATATATATATATATATATATATATATATATATATATATATATATATATATGAGAGAGAGAAAGAGAGAGAGAGAAAGAGAGAGAGAGTCCACTTAACATTTTTACTGCGGAATGCCATCATGCGTACCATAATAACACACACTTATAGTAGGGATCAACAGTTTAGTGTTCTGGGGCAAGAACCTGACAGGTGTTGCTTTTATTTCTACGTCTGTCAATAGCTTCAAAAAATATGTATTGCTCTGATTCATAGCAAAATAACAACATATATCCATTACACAGTTCGCATTGTACGGAAAGAGAGACTATTGTGCACAGCATCCTTACGCTCTTCCACAATGTTTTACATTTAAATATAATTCTTGTAATTAGAAGTGATTAGAAGATAAAAATCAAAACTAGATATAGGAAAACGATGGGAGTACGTGATGTAAAGCTTCTATCTTTTTCTAGAAAGTGATCACGTGACCCTTATACGGGGATCTGTTTTGCGTCTTAAATTAGTGTATAACCTTTTATAAAGAGAATTTAGTCAGTCGGGCTTTTAAACACGTAGACGTCAAGGTGTTCATTTTATTTTGACCAGTTAGAGTTAAATTTTAATTTTTTTTTCAAAGTATTTGGATTCTAAGAGATTAATTATTTTCCCTGGGAATATTTAATTGCTCATACAGAATTCTTGGACAAAGACATTTATTGAAATTTTATTCGGAATTCAAAACTGGAATATTATTTTCTGTGATTCAACAAAGAACTGTAGACACATGAGTACTATACTGGCTAAAGTATACGTCATCGCCTTCCATTTTGGATTTTCGCCGGGACTCGAACTCAAATTCATTAGAACATTTTATTACTAGGACTTATAATTTTCAATTCTTGGGTTATTCTTGAATTTTTTTGCATTTGATGCTTAAAACCGTAAGTTCTCTTTCCTAATTTTTACCTTGTGTTTTCTAGGGAAATACATTATTTGTTAAATTGTACAAAGCTTGTTGTCTTCACTTTTGTCTCGTTACTGTTTATGAAAGCATAAGCACGTGACACAACTAAATACAAATATGTTTAGACATCAGTAAATGTACAGGAAAGAGACTCATAGCAATTTGTGCAGTCAATAATTAGTGGACATGTTGTGTTTGCTCTATTTCTGATAGATACTTAATAGAGAAACATTTTCAACTATATCCTTATTATCTGTCCAATTTCAAGTTTAGCAAGACACGCTTTTTAAAGTGGTTATTCAAAGATGCAATGGTGGTAATAATATGTTTTCTGCTTAAATTCGATAATGATTTGAGCTTCTAGTTAATATGTACCAAGGAACCAACATTTTGTTTCTGATTGTTGACCTTGGCAATTTTGAAAGTGCAAAAAATGAAACCTACTAATTCATTCCTATCAGCTTTATTGATTGAAATTTTAAAATATCAGCATGTGGCATGGGGCGATTCTGTAATTAACAATTTCAAAGAAATACATGTATGTGTTCTTGTTTTACAGAAGGGACACAAATCTTTGGAAACTGTCTTTAGTAGGATATACTTCTATGGTATTAAATTAAGTAGAAGAAAAGAGCAAAAATCAAGTTTTGTAAAATTCAACAAATAATTTATTTCTACAGATGACAAAAGTAAAAATTTAAAATGGACTTACAGTATCGTGAGTTAAATACCAAATAGTTATAAGAGTTATATCACAAGTCTAAAAGTATAGAGTATTCCGAACGAATTCTAGTGGTGTTCCAAATGAATTCCATTTTTTCAATGTAATACTGTGCCTACAATCATAATGCATCTCAATTATATTCCATAAAGTGCCCTTGAATGAATTCAGAATAATCCCAAAATAATGATTTAGTGTGAAAATATATAGCACTTTGTAATTCCAGTGAATCATTTAAATTAATAAATCCTCTCTAATTAAAAATTGGACACAACGATAATACTGCAACCATTTTTGGATGTTAAGATGGAATGAATAATTCTGAAGTAAACATCATTATGTACCTATCCACCTGACCTATGTCGGAATAATCGTTTTCTAAAAATGTTCTGTCATCTTACTGAAACTTTCCATGAAACTGAAAACAGAATTCGCTTTTGAACAATTCATGGCAAGAAAGGCCACATGAACAACTTTATCTCCAAATAATAATTATCTTTATATAGAATCTAAATTCACATGTAAATATTAGCTATTTTAAAAGTTGTTTACAAAATTACAAGACATTAGTTAGGTAGACCCTAAACTCAAACACTGACCAGGCTCAACCACACAGTATTAATAGACATAACATATAATCATAAACAAAATAAATTAAACACGCAATACAAATTAAATATACATAAAAATGGAAACGTATAACATCGCAGATTATGTACAAAGAGATAATTGTTGATAAGCTAAGAAAAACAAATTGAATTAATCGTGAATTTCATTTTGCCTAATGAGTATTTATACTTTATGTACGTGTCACCGTTTAATATGACCTTGTTTTTCGAATATATTCGAATCTTAGCAAATTGATTGTCATCTTTGGAGGTTTGTTTTGTTTGTTTGAGCGCTTGAGCTGGATGGACTAGACAGTTCGTGTCCAATTCATTTTGTTTAGTTCAATAATAATAAAATGTTTCAAACAGAACCTCATTGCATCTTTGACACTGAGATGTCCGTAACGTTAAGTCATAACATTGTCAACTTAGAAACACCTGTCCGACAATGAAACGTTTTCATTTTGATGGTATACACCTCGTGATTTTACGATCTGAGTAAATTCATCTTTTGATAATATTTGTTAAGATTGATAAGATTTATTGTGATTGAATAAGCAAGTTGGTAGTATAGTGGGATAATATAGGGATAATGGAAAATCTAGTCCAAAAGGTCGTGGGACGATATAGGGACAAGATTTAAAGGGACAATGGAAAATCCAGTCAAAAAGGTCGTGGGACATCATAGGGACAAGATTTACAACGGACAATGGGAATTTCAGTCAAAAACATCCTGGAACGATATACGGACAGTGGGAATTTAATATGGGAATATTGGAACTGTATAGCGACAATGAGACTTACAATTTATATAGGGACAATAGGAATGGAACAGGTGGGGTGACGTCACGGTACTGGAGATTGGTAACAATGCAGCAAGGGGCTGACCTCAATCGGACCAAACAGCGGGAATAAACATAGAACGCTTGGAGCGAACTGCACTGACGGGACATATAGATATATAACATATACAACACATAGACATAGATTGATGAACATGAAACGCATATATGGCAAAGAGAATAAATATCTTTTCGAGTCATATGAGTGCCTCTGAAAAGGGCTTTTGGTTTTTTCGTGTTAACATCATTCCGTTAACATAGAGGGCATCGCATATGTCTTCTTCTCTTCCTCAAACTTCTTCTGACTTCTGGATCGTAGATGAGGACTGTCTTCAGACAGCCTTGTCTCTCCACATAGATTCTTCTTTTCCAAGCGCTCGTATCGGTGATCCGAATAATTGTCCATGATGATTTGACATACATGGGTAAGTCCGGGATGAACAGCATCGATGTTACAAGAGTAGATGATTCAACATTTGTCCACATCTTGTGACGAGAACAGGTGAAGGGAATGCAGTGAACCGCTGTTATCGAAACGGATTGAGTTTTTCACCAATTCAAACACGCGTTACAAAATTCAGTCACAGTACATAGTCCGTCTTCCCATCCGAAGAGAGATGCCTGTGATGTCACATTCCCTATATAGATGCCCTAGCGTCTGTACGCAGTGAATCCCTGTGACAGAATTTTCAAACATGATGGAAACTAAGAAAACGATGAATTGGGTGCACCGGCTGTGGAGGCGAGAAGAGATGGCATAACAGCGGCTACCAAAGTCAACACAGTCTTACTTCCAGAAGAGACTGATTTTAATTGGGATTTAGTCGATTTTCTTTCTTCTTCACAAGAATTTGTTCCGATACCAGCACCTTCGCCACCTTCTCCTTCCTTACCACACGTCGATGATTTTAAACAGAAACAGAAAGAAGAATTGAAGAATTTTTTACAGAGCAGAAAGAAGCAGAACAAGTTTTTCTCCTTCAACAACAGAGCAAAATCTCAATTGGTGACTCTTTAACATTTGTGTCGAGAAATTCACAAGAGGAAAGTGAAAAAAGTCAACAAACTCGTCAGATTTCTCTGGATCAAGTCTGCGTTCATCCGATTCTTCCTCTTTAGACCGTTTACATTAGAAGATTTTCTTGACATTCTTGATCGTTACTCTGAATGGCAGTGGTCAGGAATTACTCACCATATCCATTACTTTTGCTCTAGGAGAAGATTTCAAATAAAATAAAGACAATTAGAAGTGAAGCACGATCATCGCTGTGCAGAAAGTACACTTATTGCCTCCGACAAAAAGAGGTATTTTTGTCTTTCGTGTTGTTCAATTTTGAAAACGACGTGTCCTGAAAAAAGTATAAAACCTCTTGTTGTTGTTGTTGTTGTTCTAGGGTTTAACGCCATTTTTCAGCACAAGATAGGCCATATATGGCGGCCAGTATAACTGGTGGAGGAAGAAACCTGGAAAACCCAGGAAAGAACCACCGACCTACGAGAAGCTACTGGCAGGCTTTCCCACGTACCCACGCTAGCCGAGCCTTGGACTCGAACCTACGCAGACACAGGTGAGATGGCAGTGATCCGGAACGGTGAGCGCTTTAGACCACTCGGCCACTCGGGGCCCCATAAAACCTCTTGTCTTCTTTGTCTTCGTGTCAAAAGTGACATTCCATGCACTACTGTTGCTACATCTGCTCTCTCTGCTCCCTCTTCCTTCTCTTGAAAAGTCATCGACGATCGTGCTAGTTGGGAGGCCGTGTACCTTCGCCATCCCTTTAACGTGTTAACTGCTGGACCCAGCGGTTCGGTAAGAACCGAATTTGTCAAACGTTGGATCGAATATAAACATCATTTGGTCTATCGTCCACCTCAACGGATCGTATGGTGTTACAAAGTGATTCAATTGCCGTACAGTCTCTTACGTGAAAGTCAAGGCAATTACATCGTGTTTGTGAAAGGCAATCATGGCGAAGACGACGGGATTGTGTCTGACCCCAGTCAAACCCATTTGGTCATTTTCGACGACATGTTAGGAAAAGGCGAAGAAGAAATTAAACTGTGGTTTACGCGCAAAGGGCATCATCGTAGTGCCTGTGTCATTTACATCACCCAAAATTTGCTTCAGTAAAATCAAGCCCATGGCACCATTAGTCTCAATGTTCATTACGAGGTCTTGCTTAAAAGCCCTAGAGATAAATTGCAAGTGCAAGTCTTAGCCAAATAGTTAGGAACACCTTTGCCGACTCATGTGTACGACGATGCCACTCAAACCCCACATCCTATGTACTCATAGATTTAAAACCCACCACTCCCGATTTTTTGCGATTTCGTACCCATTTCTTTCACCAGTGGTGCCAAAGAGGAGGTACTTTTCGTGTACACGTCCCTATCGTCGACTTAAAAACTACAACAAAAAACTATAAAAACCTCGGTCACTTTGGGTCTGTCTCATTAAGCGTCAACATGACGTCCCTTCAGTCTCATCTTTCCGTCAAATTGATTCGTGCCTTGTACAGCATCAGTTGAGAAAAAATCCACAAAACGTGCTTGTGTCTTGGAAGTCAATCTGAAAGAAGTCTTACGATGGTTTACGGTGACAGCACGTCAATTACTGCAAGGCATCATTCACATTCCTCGTCAAACCAAACGCTTTTTGAAAGAAACAAAGTAGCCTTGACGCAACTGGCTGATCCCCGCATCTACACTCAAACCAAAAAAGCAAATCATTTTGAAACTTGTAGA
Source organism: Sinohyriopsis cumingii (assembly GCA_028554795.2). NCBI lineage: Eukaryota > Metazoa > Mollusca > Bivalvia > Unionida > Unionidae > Sinohyriopsis > Sinohyriopsis cumingii. The sequence goes on along the minus strand of CM068828.1, from coordinate 87,528,051 downwards.
TAGCGGTTCTCTAGGAGGTGTCATCATTTGCTCCCTCTTTAAATGGGATCCTAATTCCTCCAAAGTTCTCCCCAAGGAAAAAGCCAATACCAAAAAGCCAAACGAACCCAAGAGAAGAAAAAGAGCAACGGTGTCAATACCAGCTCACAGCCCTAGAAAAAGAAAACCCACAGAAAAACAAAAGGAAAAGCCCACAGAAAACAACTTCTACCCGCAAGAGAGACACTTCGGCCTTGACGCAACCTTACATTCGCAAACCACGTCCTGCAGCGACGTTGAGCGCGTCTCCAGTAGTCTCAGGTTCTTCCACTTCTCCGTAGCTGGTGATGCCAGACAAACCCAACTTGCCAGCCGTTCTTCCTCATTTGATGACACTATGGAAACCCACGTCTCCAAGAACCTTTTCTCCAGCGGCGACACCCTCGTCTTCTTTAGATGCAGTAGCAGCTGCTGACAAAGTACCTGCTCACAAAATCAAAGTCGAGGAGATCGGGCATATTACAGAGTTAACTGGATTCGTGCAAGCAAGATTTGTCACGATTTAGTCCGTTGCGATCCTTTCTACGACGTGTGATGCCTGTCGTTAAATTGATACGACGTAAATACAATTAGTGGCTACGCATTCCAATATAAAAAAGACCTGCGGTTAAGAATGAGAATCAGTGATTTGGTGCTCCTGAACACCCAAAGATATCCCCTAAAAGAAGTGCACACCACTCTCTGACTTAAAAAGAAAGGAAAAGGAGAGGACTTCCTTCTGGTTTAACCAAATATTGGGACATGTTTTCTATCCTGTCCAAAGCTCCTTTACCCATGCGAAAACAACGCATTCAAACATCCTCCAAAGACGTCGTCGATACCGTGTGTGAATGTTGCCTGAATTTCTTGAAAGGCACGATACCTTTTTCTAAACGTCAGAAAGAATGCTTAGCCAAGCGTCGACACGTTCTTCGCCAAATCGTCCAAAAGAAAATGCCCATTCGTCAAAAGAAAAAAAATATGTTGGTACAACGCGGCGGAATTTTGCCCATGTTGTTAGGATCCTTGCTGAAAGGAATAGTGGGAACAATGCTGGGAGGCCTCATGAGAGCAAGATAAAAATGACCAAGATGATCAAACTGAATTCTGAACTTAAAAGCTCTCAGACGTGACCATTTAAATCCAATAGAAGGACGAAAACTGACTTTAATACCTTACAAACGATGGATGGAATTCCATCGTTGTCAAGAACAACGGACCCCACATTTACCTCCCAATCCCCATTTGATGGAGATGTCCCAGATACAACATGAATTTCATTCGCTGATGGATCGCAACGATTCGTTCGAAACAGAAAAGTCGCAAAGGTACGGTCAACTGTTGTAACGACTGCAACTCTTTCATCAGAAAGCTGTAGACGAAACAGTTCAGCCAACTCTGAAAGATTTTAAGATCCTGACGAAAAGTCCACCACTACCACTACCCCCATTGACCAAGACAGAAAAAGGAGAAGAAGAGTTTGAAAATCCACCAGAAAAAGTACGCAAGTTAACAACACCACCAGAGAAAGTACGCAATTTAACAACACCACCTACATCCAGAATTTGATGGATACAAAATTGATGTCCATCCCTTCCTCCACAAAAGAGAAAAGGAAAGAAGTGAAGACCGAAGTGAAACAAGAACCAATTACCCCTGTTCAAACATCCTCTTCCTCCTCGACACCTATCGCTCGCCGGACACGCAAAGCATTACAAACCAAGAAAATACCACAGTAACAAAAGAGAAGCATCAGTGAACAGTGGGTGACTTATTAACAAAAATGGAACAGGTGTTAGCCAGCATTTACTAAAATCCAGTTCATCCGGCAGGTTACGGAGGAGTTCAGACATTATATCGTGCTGCCTAAACCTGTCTGAAAAGTCTTTGTTTAATTCAAGCCCAACGATGGTTACAGGAACGAACCACGTACACTTTACACAAACGCATTCGACGAAAATTGTCCAGAAGTCGCACCCGAGTGGAGGGCATCGATCATCAATGGCAAGTTGATTTAGCCGACGTCTCTCATTTGGCCAACTACAATCGTGGCTACAAATATTTGTTTTGTTTCATCGACGTCTTTTCTAAATTTGCCTGGGTCATACCATTGACAACCTAATCGAGCAGTGAGCTAGTGCGAGTCCTCAAATTTGTGTTGAATCAAAGTGGTCGTCACCCTCTTCGATGGCAAACCGAAAAAGCCACCGAATTTCTGAAACATGTTTTCCAAAAATAATTAAAGACATGTTACATTCATTTTTTCACCGCCGAGGATCCTGAAACCAAAGCCCACATCGTAGTACGTTTTCAACGCACCTTGAAAGAAAGCATGTGGAAATATTTTACGCATCAACATACTCTCAACTACATCAACGTCTTACCGCACTAAGTTCAAGCGTGCAACCAATCTTACCATTGAAGGATTGGACGTGCTCTCCAAGAAGTGACCCTCGACAACGAAGTGACCGCTTTTGAGCGCCTGCTTGGTACATATCCGACGATGGCTGTCCCCAAGAAAAGTGGAGTGTTGGCCGCAGGAAATTAGGTTCGCGTGAACGGGGAAGTGTTAAAAGAAATGTTTTAATTGCCTGAGTTACAACGCGTGACCAAAAATGAAGACGAAGTGTGCCACATCGAAATCATTCTCGAACGAAGAACACGTAAAGTGGGAAAACGCCGTGTCAAAGAAGTCAAAGTACTTTGGCAAGGATATCCTCCCAGTTTGGATTCTTGGATCGACACTTTGCAAGTCATCGACTATTAAAAGAATTGACCATCATGCCCTTCAACACAGCATCAACCGCAGTGACCACTCCTTCACCGAGTTCTTCTCTGCAAGATACAGAAAAGCAACCCTTGTGGGTGTGGTGTGGAGAACGTGTGTCTAAAAACCAAATTTGTTTGGTGTATTGTGTCATCGGTGCTGTCACTGCCAACTTGGGTTTGCAACAAGGAGACAAACAAATGTGAACCGTTTTACTGAGCAGTTGCATCGGTTACCTTCTCCCCAATCCTTCTCTGAAATACTCCTCGAACGGGAACAACGGGAGCCTTGCGTCCAACGTCAGTCACCCCTCCAACAGCAACAGCCACCACATAAATCCTCTTTTAGACACTCTTCTGACTTCCAGTGACCCCTCGGACAGCAGAAATCTGGAATTATGAACAACAACGACAACAACAACCAATTTTACTTAACGCTACCCAGTGACAGTTCCACGGAGGTGTTTCCCAATAACACTTTGTGTTGTTACACGGCCAAATTACCTCAGGCCATCCAATTAGATCACGAAAAAAATTAGAAAGTGGCATTGGTAGAAATGATCTACCCTACACAAATCAAAAACATCACTGAAAAGCAAAATACTTTCCAGGTCGAAATCCAGAACTCCGAATCGCAAGAAGAGATGAATAAAATCGGGTTTTCATGTGACACAAAGTCAGCAAACAATATTCATCATTCAGCATCTACACATTGAAAATTTCGTCAGGCTATTATTTTAGCGGTGAACATTTGGTGGACACAATTGCTGACAAATTCGAGGCAGTGTTTGGCAAAGCCCTGAAGAGAGCCAAAAAAGTGTTAGGATTGAGTACCATAAAGTGGCTCGTCGCCTGCTGATGAAATGTCAGGATACCGACACGTTGTCTATCAGGTGTAATGGTAGTTTCTTTGAAATTTTGGATGGACATCCAAAGATGATATCACAAAATCTGAGCCTCAAGATCAACATTAATATGGATATTTACAGGGCTTTTGGGGCCCCTGTAGAACTGAACGAAGGACTCAATTTCATTTTTGTGTACTCCAATGTGGTGGAGTGCAACGTGGTGGGACATACCTCCGTACCGTTACTGCATGTCATTCCTTTCAAAGTGAATTCTACCACGGAAAATGACCAAGAAGATGGAAATACCTTCACCGCGAATATGTACATCCTCACTATTTACCAGTCAGTAAGTCGTATTTTGACACTGTCAACATTACTATAAAAGGAGATCTGGGACAAAATATTCCATTCTCCAAAGAAAAAGTCACTGTTAAACTCCATTTTCGAAAACGATTCTCTAATGAGTTGTAAGTCATGTATCCATTCTACCGAAGAGTCGCTTGACAGAGAGGACATGGTTTCGGAGATATGTTGAAATCGGCCTTTCGTTCGGTGGCACCGATTATGAAACCTATGGTGACACGATGATTGCACGCTTTGAAAGATGCCGCATGTACGCACGGCATAAACTTTCTACAAAATGTCATCATCGACAGACAAAACCCTAAAGAAACTTTCCTGAGAGCTGGCAAAAATGTCTTGCTACAAACGGATTAAGAGATTTTGGGTCGACGAAATACTCTTATAAATACCCTGGACGGTGACGAGTCAGCCATTCCTGCTTCCCTGACGCTACAATACGGACAAGGCAGAAAGAGACTACAAGAACACCCATTCAGAGGATTTCACACTCATAAAGCTAGAAAGACTAAAAAAAAGAACTGCTCGAGAGTTAGACGTTTTTGATTATTTAAAAATCACAACGAAAGAAAGAAAGAAAGAAAGAAAGAAAGAAAGAAAGAAAGAAAGAAAGGAAGAAACAAAGAAAGAAAGAAAAACGATTCACCGAGAGTTTTGCGCCTGTTCCAAGTCGGAACTGGAACTGTTTGCCATGACACGATGAGGATGCGAAAATCCCAATGGATCGAATTTGATCCTGTCTCCTCTGTCAAGGACTCAGGATGAGCTCCCATCAAGTTTGAAATCGAAGGAAAGCCCGAAGATTACATAAATAGCAGTTACTTGTACCTGAAAGTCAAAATGATCAACACATCGACGGACGGTCCCGATATAAAAGACGAAGATAAAGTAGCCCCCGTCAACAATTTCATGCAAAAAGAAATGGGCAGCAGAATCACAAAACTCTTGGAGCTCCAGATGCACCTGGTAATACCAGGCTCCTCCTGGACGAACTGGCTATGGAGGAGATGAAAAAGAAGAAAGAAAGGAAGAAACGATCCTACCTCACCTCATGCTGCGACCATTGTGAAAGGTAAAGCCTGAGGTGAGGACGCCTCCTCAGCCAGTACCAGCACCACAGCCACGTCAACCACAGCCACAACATTTGCCACCAGTACCAAGATCCGTGATCTCACAGAAGGAAAACGGAGAGGAGGAGTTGCGAGAGCATCCACGACAACCACAGCATCCACGGGTCTGGCACAAGAAAAGACAGGGAAGTCTTCTAGGTCACACAATCTGAAGTTTGGGATGATGAGGCCACTTAAGCAGCCTTTTTTTTTAACTTAAATAATTTACGTATGGCATCAACTGCTCTGGAAAACAAACTTTTAAAATGCAACTGCTCCTTGAAAAACCCCACTTCCAAAATGAAAATGGTATAATCTTTGCATGTGTGTTTAAGTTACGGTCACAACAATATCTCTCTCTCTCTCTCTCTCTCTCTCTCTCTCTCTCTCTCTCTCTCTCTCTCTCTCTCTCTTGTCTGCCAATAGCTGAGGGCAGCACTCTCTGGAGGTTTGGGTGGACAAGACCCCCACAGCTCGTATGAGGAATCTGGAGATGTGCCATCTTGATTGTTTACGTCGCACAAGTCAGGCTGCGACTGACCTACTTCACCTAGACGATTGATTTAACCCGATATAGAGGCAAGATCTGAACGAAAGACTTTAAGCTATGGAAGTAATACAACTTCTACGCATAACTGAAATCCCTCCAGACATTTAGGTGTATAATTGCTTCGCCTAATCTGTAATCTGTAGTAATGTAAAGTAATATAAATCATACCCTTTCATAATCCCTAACACACAAACTTAGACCAAGAAAGCAAATTCAATGTCAAACTTGAATGAATAAATCAATTCGAGATGGCATGTATGATAGTTTCATTACACTCTGTGTTTTTTCACCATTGATTAGTGGCATCTAACTCATTTATCTATGTATTTTGTGACAAACATATATAAAGGCATTGAAACCTTTTTGAGATTCTTTATTTAAAAAAGTAAATACAAGTAAATACCTTATTTATGTTAGTTTTCTTTTCTTTTTTTTTTCTTTTCTCGCTCGTTCTGTGGTTGTATGCAACTATTTAGAAAAATAGCAATGGGTCTCAGCGCCGATAGCTATATTACTAACAATAAAGAAATTGTTAATTACTTACAAACAACACTGTGCGATTTATCTCCCTTGGCTACCAATTTGCTTTGTTGAGAAAAAATAATCAAATTCTTTATTTCGTTGCAAATGTTTGCTTTCATTTTTCAGTCTTGTTGTAACCTACACGAGTGGTTGGTGCAAACAAAGTTACTATTCACACAAGTATCAATATATATTTTATTTTTTGTTGTGTACCTCTAAGAGTGGTTGGTATATTAAACGAAACAGGTTCGGTCAATTAAAATAATCCTGCTACGAACTACTATTATTCTGTCTTCGCAGCTAGGTTTACTGGGGTAAATTTGGGACAATGATCCACAAATGTGAGGTTTTAAGTTCTACAAATTTGAAGCTTTAAATATATTTATAATATTATAAGGTGTTATTTTTTAATTAATTATTGACAACATTTTTTTTATCCAAATGTAGTATTGCACATTAATGTGGACCACAAAAATAAAACATCAGCATGAATCAATAACCACATAACAATTTAAATCTGTGTCTTTCTCTATAATCAAGATTGACTATTTTTATGCAGGCAAACTTTCCAAATGGTGCAGAGTGGTAACCATAAGCAATTCCAGTCCTGCCGTTACCTTGAATGGTATGGCCCGCTATGATTCAATTACTTTGTTGCCTCCGTGGACAGCGGATACTTCGATGGTGGATCGTAAAGGTAAATCGGCATTGAGACACACACCAAGGAATATATATATGTGTGTGTGTGTGTGTGTGTGTGTGTGTGTGTGTGAAACCCGGGGTCATTCCATTTTACTGTTTTTGACTGACCATGCCATTATTTGCACAAATTCTAGAGCATTGGATTATCTAACGTTGTATATAGTAATAGTTGTCCTAAGATAGACATTGCTTGTCTAAAACTTGCCTTATTTCTTTAACAGGAAAACAACCAAGCGGATCAAGAGCAATTGCGCCAACTTTACATTCTTCTCTTTAACACAGATGATCCAGATTACTTAGAGGCTGTGGATATTCTGGTCTATCTTTTTTCCTCCGTTGGTTTGGAGGCTGTCGGACATGAGAAATACCATACGTTCACTCAGTGGCTTGACGTGGCTGAAATAAATTTATCAAACGAAGTCTGTGACTTTGTGGTCAATATATCTAAACAAATGCAATCGCTGTGCCACCAATACTTAACACACGAGAGCGAGGACACTTTTGAAAAGCTTTCAACGGAAAGAAACATAGAGTATGTTCCATATGTTGTTCTGAAACACCTGAGACATATATACATTTCCCCATATTTGCCTTCCTTTAAAGGTACATATAATGTAGCTTTTATAAATCATCACAGATCATTCATGAAGTGTGAAGTTATTGCATGAGCTATTCTATGAGGAACACATACATTTATTATGTTCTGTGTGCGACAAATGAGAAAGCATCAAAACCTATTATAAATAATATGAACGAATCATTGATGAAGTGCATTTTTGGGATTTATAGATCCTGGAGACTGGGCGAAGAACAAAGCGAACTACTTGCGAATTTCTTATCTAGTCCAGATGGAAAGAAGTTTGAAAGTATAATAATGAGAAAGATTGCTCAATATAAAATTGAATTGCAATGTTAAATGCACTAACAATCCAGAAGAAGATAATTTTAGAAATTGATGGTAGCCTTTGGCTTCAAATGATAAATGTGTTACGTTTTCCTATAAGAATACGCGAATTAAAAAACCATTTCATCAGATGTAACTATTCAATTACAACAGTCCTAAGTTATGATAACTTTGAAATCCTCCACATTATTAGGTGTATCTTTCCGTTATGTAATTATATCCAACAATTCTTAAAACATTCATGCTTGAGTTATAATGCCTGCTCCATCGGCATTTGGTTTGTTCGAACATAGTAATAATCAACAAAATAAAACTGCATATCATTAAAGATGCTCTGAGATTTATGTATTATTTTATCTTTCAAATTTTCTCCAGTTCATTGTTTACCAAATACTTTTTCAGAAAATTGGGATTATCCTCCATTTGAAAGTGCATAGTGCGTCACGATTGTTGTGAGTTACTGAGGTCCATTGGTCATGGAAAATACTTCAAAAATGGATATAGATTAATTTTGAAATTGCTTGTGTTTCATTAAATCCCGAGTTATGGTTAAAACAGTGCTATTAAGAGTGCATTGGTGCCGTAAGAGTACCGCTGGATATTGACCGGTACCAGCAACACTAAATTAAAAGGACATTTTATGTAGTAATAAAAAAGGAGCCAGAGAACCTGATTGTGACCGACTTGAAGCTAAATATGGATTCGTCATCAGTTAAACCATAGTGTTAATGAGAACTGACGTTCGTAATAGCATTATAACTGGTGTTCCTTGTGAGCTTTTCTGGATATGGTCATTGATTTGGTTTTGCGTGGATACAAATATGCTATCTTATGATTTACCCACAAATTGATTTTTATGTAGATCATCATTCAGAACACCAGCAACCAGGGTAATGTCGTCCACAAAATAACTGATCAGGAAGGATCAATCGAAAACAATTTTATGCCGAATTTAATATCAGTATGCGTTCATAGATATTAACAATAACAGTGATCCTAGAGCCTATAAATGCTGCTTATCCGAATTACAACCTTCTACACCACTGGTTCAGTCATATTACAAAGGTAATTTTTAGTCCATCGTAATTAATATAGATCAGTGTTTGTATAAGTTTCGTTCAATCTCTGTATCCTTTAATGATGCCCAATTTTAAGTACATCATAGTAGTGTCCATCCATGATGGAATACTCATTGTTATTTTATTTGGATTTAACATAATGATACAAAATCATACAGGTCTTAAAATATGTCAAAAGACTCTGAAAATCTTATTAACTCTATATAGTATTTATGTTTGTTTCGTAATTAGTGGCTTTATATTCCCATATTTTGCGTTTAAAGATACGTTCTTACACACTCATGCAGTTAGTCGAATAATGTACAGGACTGTGATTATTATAGATAAGACCTAACAAGCCTTTTTCATAACGATTTAGCGTATCAATTATAAGAATGAAATCAGCTAATATAGAGACATGCTCAGTAAAAACATACCCTCTTACTAAAGTGACATATTTATACCACACAAATTAACTCATCGAGTCTAATTGTCTATTTTGATTTTTATATATGTTTTGCATTGCATGGTTGTTGTTGTTGTTTTGTGGGATTTAACACCATTTTTCAGCACACGGTAGGCTATACGTGTCGGCCAGTATTAATAGTGGAGGAAGAACCCAGGAAAACCCCGGAAAGAACCACCGACCCACGAGAAGCTACTGGCAAGCTTTCTCATATACCCACATCGGCTGAATCCGAGAATTGAACCGGCGCAGACAGAGGTGAGATGGCAGTAATCCGTAACGGAGAGCGCTTTAGACCACTCGGCCACTCGGGGCCCCCGCATTGTATGGTAATATTTAACCAAACTCAAAACTGTTATAGATTGATACGAATAATTATTTTGAGCTTCGTATGGTGTTGACTGAAAATCAACAAAAAGAATCAACAACAATAACAAACATCAAACATGCTTTCTCTTGATCATATCCCAAACAATTCTAGCAAAATCCATATATACACACGTATCCAATTATTTGTGTTCATTGCATACTCACATACAAATAGACACATATATATATGGTGTAGTTGGTAAGTCATCTAGTAAATGTCGCAGGTTCCATACCCACCCACCCAGGCCAGCCCAGGTCGGCTACTTCACCATGTCCATGGGAAAAGCTATCATTTCCTCCATTTGATATATGTAATAATATGTTTAAAAGTGGATTAAAGCCAACAAAGAACAAAAGAAAGATTAAGTACCACAAACTAAATGTCATCTCTAGCGTCTTGTTAAATATATGTCCAGACCTACCTAAGTTACAACATGACTGTTATAAATGACATTTAAACTTGCAATTGCTTTCATAGTCACAAAGAATATAAGAATTGTCGTTTTGCTCGATAATACGTAATCTGATGTTTTTTAAAGTATGATATGAATTGTCAAAATTGTTCTATATTTCGTGCTTCATGCGATGGGCAATATTTTCATTGTGTTGAACCAATGACATCGAATACTTTTCCGATCATCTCCTCTGAAGTGACAAAGAGTAACAATAAACATTATTAATCGTAAACTAGAACAGATTTTATCCAACATGCGGCCTCAAAGCAAACACTGAGCAGGGCATTCTGTTATGTTGCGTATATGCCAGTAATGTCCCCTTCGGTGTTATAAATAAACCATAGCCTTGTTAATTAATTATATCATGTAAATATGCTTTCCAGTCATATTGAAGTTGTCTTGGATTCACCAAGAATAGCCTATAAAAGTTAGTGGTAAAATTACATATTGCACACTCTTTGAATCAGGGAATTGTATACCTAACAGCTTATTTAGATGTCTGTTCTATTTCAGATTGAGAAATCGGTCAATCGATCAAAATCGTATAGCTTTGAAAACGAACATATATTTGTACAACAGAATATTTCGATTCTGCTTATCTTCAGCTGGAAAAAATTATCATCCGCCTAATATAAATCGAATTATTAAGTTAGATTTAGAAAAATATATCTCGACAAACAATGATAATGGGTATAAATGGTCTTCAAGTTAAGAAAATCTTAGAACAGGCATAACAAATCAAAGTTAATCGTTTCAACCGTCTCCCTTTCAATGGACATCATCCTCCAGTTGGTCAGCCGTGCCACTCTCATTGTGGATCTTAAATATGTCTCAGTTTGTTTTAGTTCTGAAAAGCTCTTCTCGCAGATCGCTATGCTGACAGACACTACTCAAATTTTGCGTTGTGTAATGGTACGGTTTGGATGATACGCTGACAGGCATTGTTAAAAAATTGCGTAGTACAATGGTACGGTTTAGATGAGCTAAGTCGTATGAAAGACATATAACTATAGGTACAACTAAGTCGTATGAAAGACATATAACTATAGGTACAACTAACTGGACTAAAATTAGGTTAAGTACGGGCTGGCGTTTGAGTGCTCTGTCCTTTTGCGCCTGCTGCCGGGAAAATTTCCTCCATTGCCTCTCCTGGCCCTCCTGTACCTTTGATTGAGATGTGAAACCATTTCCACCCGTCAATCCAGGTGTCCCGATGTGACGTCATCGTAGCAACCAATCGCAACGGACGTCACATACTGTTTGGGTCGACACCTGCAACAGTCGATAGCTGATTGAAATCCAACTCTTTTTTAACATGATTGTGTTGGGTCCATTCCCACTCATTAAAGCCCTTGATTCAGGTCGTTAGGGATATCTAGTTGCACGACCTGATGGCTAAATTATCAGTGCTCTGTGAGCACATAAACGCCTGGGGGTTGTGGCTCTAATCCCTTTCCCTAGGAACAATTATCAGTCCACCGTGCGGACATAAACCAGTGGCACAAGTACATCAGTACGAACGCCCCTATAATTCAAGTCTCTCTCTCTCTCTCTCTCTCTCTCTCTCTCTCTCTCTCCAAGGATTAGCACTGAAAAAGAAAATGTAGACTAGGGACTCCCTACAAGCATCAATTGTGATCTTTATCCAGCCAGCATGATACAAGATCACTTCGTTGATATGCATGATTCTCACTCATTATCGAAATGTATTCAAGATCTTAATTATTGTAATTATGAGTTGTCAGGACACTAACTCGAACTGGATGCTTGTATTTCGTAGATGGTGTCAGCTGAAGGACATCGGACAACCTAAGACCCGAATAATGTCGTTATGCATTCAAAATATACCTGATACAAGCATTCAGATCAATTAGCTGTTCTATTGAAGTGTTTATTAGATACACTAAACCATTATTTCGTAATAAAGATGTACGTTTTTGTGTTGCTCTTTAACTTCTGACCGAAATTAAAATGCATTAACCAGCTGAAAATGACCGACCACTCGTGTTGACATAGTTGGTAATTATAAAGTTTAATTTGGTGATGTAATTGTTAAAAAACCGAAATTGTGTTATAACTACTGAAATGTTTTGAAATTTAAGAGACAGTCAGAAAGAAAAGCAAAAACATAAAGAGAGAGAGAGAGAGAGAGAGAGAGAGTCTCTCCAAAGTCATCTACTTTTTGTATGAATATAAATAAGTGAGTGTGACAGGAGTTTAGTTCATAAAGTTATTTTGTTGTTACTGTGGCGAGTTTCCCCATGCATCTTAAGTTAACCGTTTTGATATGCATCCCCTCGTCAACAATTTAATTGTCCATTTATGAAAAGACTCGTCAGTAACAAGACACTTCATGTGGTACCTGATGTATATAAAGACAGAAGCTGAGCGGATTCGGGAGTTTAGTGTATATCCTTGTACGAACACGCCAAGTTAAATGAAAAGTGAAAAAGTCGAAATTATCAAGAGGTAACTAGTATAATAGGAAGCCTAGAGATGCAGTTGTGTGAGGATGGCTTTCCACGACTCTAGGGGTATAAAAGCCGATAAAGGTAACAATTTCTTTAACCTGTACACATAGACAAGCGCCAGTACTTGAGTATATTTATCAGGCGCCGATATCAATCTCTGAAAAACCAGGAACGAACAGCAAAAGGGAAGGTTCGAAACCAAAGCTGAAAATATTCGTTTTGCAGGCCTTCTTACACATCGCAGAATAATTTGGATTGGAAGCTGTCTGCATAATTATCTGTGGGTTCTGCTGAAGAATACTGGACGAGAGTGGCTTGAAATACCACCTGACGGAAGCAACAGGCGAAGTGCCGATGAAAATATCATTCATATTATGAATGAGATGGCAGAGAAGCCCAAACAGAGCCTAAGTGCAATGATGATAAGTTAGAGGCACCCTTGTGCGCTGTTCGTTATTGTATTGCCCAACTGGCAGTTAGTACAAGAATTGTTGCGGCTTGGCGTAGATTCCAACCAAGACACCGTGCGAAAGTTTCAAAGCTTCAGGGCTTGCATTCTCTGTCCCATAACTTCTTGATGCAAAAGAAGTACATAATTCAATTCAATTCAATAGTATATTATCGTAAGCATTTGCATGCAATATAGAATTCATATTTTAAATACTACATATACTCCTTGATTATCAACTGCAATATGTGCAACTTTAAACATGCACTCAAACGGTAATTGTCAAGAGCAGGAAAGGAGAAGATAGACAAATATACTCAGTCTTCCTAAACAATTACTCATTCTCTTATTTGAAACATTTCATAAATATATTTCGCTATTGAACATATTCAATGTACTTGTGCATTGATGGCTTATTCCAGAAGTTCAATATTTTAATATTATGCAATGTAGTTAAAACAAAGGTGCAAAGGTGCAAATTTGATTGTGAGAAAATCTTATTTGGCACTTTTCATATATTTTTTATCCCAATGGTTAGCGCAAGCGCAATATTTGAGCTCATGAAACGCACGCATAACGTGTGCGCGGTTGCTGCTGCAAGAAATAGTTTGCGTGGTGAAAGTTCATGTTGTGTGCAAGATTAAAGACAATGAGCCAAATCAAACGAGTCATCTTCAAACATGCATGATCAAATCAGCAACATTTGATTGTACTAGCTGAAGAAACTCTTCCTGATACTGGACAAAGTTTCAGGAGACTTTTTCACGTAACCTTTCAGACAGCATGAGGCGATGCGACATAAGGCCTGGCTAAAGAAACGTTTTGTTTGGCGCACGAAAGTTTAAATGATGCCATATACTGAGCCACATAATTGGAAGCCTTTGATCACTTGGAAAATAGCGCAAGGGTGATCGTTGCTACTATCATCACTTAGGAGACGATGAAAATGAAGGGAAAGAAAATATCCGAAATATTGGCAACGCATTACATACAAATTCCGCGGCAACAGATGACTGGAAAGTTCCTTGACGAAATAAATGTGTTGAAAAGGTCGTAAATGCTAACATTAAATGCTTCATATGTGTCTAGAACCTCCATATTAAGATAAATTGTCAAGAATTAACAAACCGGAGAAAGATGGTAGCAAAATATAAATGGCCATACAACGACCGTTGCAATGTAGAATACTGACTCATGTAGAAAACCTGGGGTGGGGGGCACTTTTCTAAGGAAAATAATGACTTCCCATTCATTGAAAGATTGCCCAATTCGTAGAAATTGGACTCCACAGGGGGTAATTTTTCTGTACCATTGCTTTATTTTATTGAGTGAATGTTATTAATTTCCAACATATAACCAAATTTTATGGCTCCATCAATTGAAATTGTTAGAACGTTTTAGTACATTTAGTTGTCAAAATATGCATGTACACATTGGTTGACATAATTGTTTGCGAAAAGGGAGACGAATGTTGCATATCACATAACTAAAATCGAATTTCTTACCAAGTTTGCTTTCTCATCAACATTCCACTCGTTATTGGTGGTTTCATTGAATGTAAATTATAAATCATGAATCTTCTGGTAACTTTGTAGATGACGACGATATTGATTTTAATATATGTTTTATTTAAATATGTATAATCGATATAGTATTATTGATACTGCGACCGCTGTGTTAATAGTCGTTGCAGCTATACATTTCTCATCTTATGTTGCACATTAGGAAGTTGCAGTTTCGCTGCGGCATTTGGAGTATTCCTGATTATTTGATAATTTTAATGGTATTTTACAACTTATGAATAGACTTTAATTAATAGAAATCCTATCTTGTGTTCTAAATAGTCAATAGTAACAATATCCTATTATAAAAAATTTAAATTTTTAAGCAAGAATGGAGATGCATTAATGTCAATAAGTGAATCGGTACTACGAAAAAGAAAAATCAAGATTGCAGTCCCATAGATATCTTTTACGTTCCAAATGTTTCTTGGTGGTATAAAAAAAACAATGTTAAATCAACACCTAAAACATTGAATGGTATCCTTCTGTCAGTGGAGTCAAAAGAGGACTCAAAATCAGTGTTCAGATTTTTGTATCAAAAATCAATTTCGACATTGCAACTGATTACTATTTTTTAAATATCAATTATTGAACACAAGATTTCACAATATCTGGACACAACAATCCGCTCCCCCTTTGCGGGGAGGGAGGAAATTATTAGAGTTTTTATACATTGTAGCCAATTCTCAAACAATCTAACCACCTACTCACATTCAATAGTAGGAGCACATCACTTAAACAGCTTTTTATGCTGCCAGTATCAGCCTTTAAGAAAAAAAGCCCACAAAGATTAGCGCACATTAACATACACATACTCTCTCTCTCTCTCTCTCTCTCTCTCTCTCTCTCTCTCTCTCTCTCTCTCTCTATATATATATATATATATATATATATATATATATATATATATATATATATATATATGTGTGTGTGTGTGTGTGTGTGTGTGTTTATTGCTATCTCTTTTTCTAACAGATCTTGCAAATATAACATACACCGACAACTTTGATCTACCTCCATATTCTCCTGTCGGTAGCGTCAAATGACTGGTTTAGGTCAATTGGAACCATTCAGAACGCCACTGGTAAGTTTCTGGACCACGAGACGGAAATACGCGAATGACGTTCCGGAACAAACTAGAGGTTACGGTAAATACCCGAGCGATATTCCGCTTAATTTTGGGTATTAAAACTGGCGAATTCGTCGAATTGCTGCCCTGCTTTGAAAGTAAAATATCAATAGTACAGATAATGAGAAAAAACCTAAAGCAATGAGCAAATCAATCAAATGACAAGAAGAGACACTTCAGACGAAAATGCAGCAGATTCAAAGTTCAGAATGATGTTTCCTTTTTAGGGATAAATCTCGATCTCTGCGAACTGTGAAACGATCGTGAAGAGTTGACCTGATGTTATCGGACATATAGGAATCAACAAAACATAGGTACTCCACACAAACTGTGGCTGAATAATTGAAGTGGCAACTAATTTCTACACTATTCAATAGCACATTGAATAACTGATATCCCCTGCATCAAAACATAGAGAAAGCTGAGTGAAAGCTTTTATAATTTATTTAGTTATTATAATATTTTAGGAGAACTTCGACCGCAGGTTAAAATTGTATAACCTTTCTTTGAAATTGTTTTATGCGGAGTTATATTTACTGGAGGTGAGAACTATTGTATCGAATAACTCCTCCAGTCGTACATAAGATAGTATACAAAAGGTAATCTTATATGCAATGAAGTCTAAGAAATGACTATAAGAGGCGGGGATGAATGAGTGGGAACCGCACACTTCTTTTTCTAGTTGCATAATCTTTTTAAGGAATAAACCAGCTCTACGACTGTTATACATTTTTCTTGCCAATGGGATCGGTTGCCCCTAACGTACCATTCTAACACGCAGACTGTATTAATTCCTATCAAATCCAGACTTTATCATCATTCAAGTTTTTAGGATAAGTCCCAGTTTCAAACCATGCATGTCTTCTATTTGAAGCACTGGACATCCACCATTGAAAATGTTCTGATTCTGTTGCAAAGGACCTGAATGAGTTCTGTACCATTTACATTTTGGATGTCGAGAGCCTTACGGTCGCTGTTTATGTATAATCATCTTAAATCATTAACTAACGACAATCTTCAGTGTTGTTTATATATAGTATCTTACCATAAACATAATTATACTTGATTTTGTTTTGTCATGCAATTTATGTATGTCTTCCTCCGATATATTCTTAAAATTTAAATAAAATTAATGGAAAACTTGTAGCTCTGGCTTTGTTTGGGTGGGGCGGGGGCTTTTTGCTTTATAAAAACAAATTTCATACCAAATTTCTGCTGAACCTAAACAGACACCCCATCTCCTTGTAATACCAGGTCAACATAAATTTATATTTAAACATGTATGCAGATATGACCCTGTGATGATAAATAAACACAATAGGAACACCTTGCTTTTTATGGCAGTGTAAAGGAATAGCAAGCATCCTCTCTGACTAAAATGATATATTGACAAAAAATAAATCTGGTCTAATTATTTGTTTTGTTTCTTGGTTTGTTTCTAGGTTTGTTATGAATTCTATGGTAACGCTAAACAAAATTCAATACTGGTGTATAGTGTATGTCGACGTCGTCATACTTATCATAAATTAAATATTAATTGTTATTATAAAATTTAATACAAATATAGCCTAAGCAAAGTCTGTTCAACCTTGATTATTGAATGCTTGGCACCATAACTGTCGTCAAGAAACTTCCAGACGAAACGTTTTCATCGCTATAGTGTCCATGTACTAAAATTGGTGAAAAAAGAGCACGTCGGGTTTAATCGTAACAAAATAAATTAGTACCAATGTTATTTTCAACATGCGTAGCGTTCATTGTGACGTCACCATCCGTGATATTCAACCCGGTTTGTACTGGATCACACCTTTAATTTGACCTCTTACACAAATGTCAACATACTTTTTAACATTGCGTTTTGTCGTATGTGTTTATCGGGGCGAGTCAATAACGACTTTGAAAAAGAAAATAAATGTAGGAGGAATCAAATACAGTGTGAATAATCGCCATTTAAAGGTATGTGTAATTGAGCTCTAAAACACGACACCCCACCCGTTACTAACATAGTTGGTACTGAACGCATGCATGACCTGTATGAGTCTTAACTGTAGACCAACGCTAATCATCATGTTAGGCTTGATAAGGCATCGACTTAAAATTAGCAAAGATAATAGTGCGGTCACGAAATTGTTTGCAAGAAAGGTGAAAAGACAAACTACAAAAGGTGCTTTCTCTTTTTGCTCTGCAGAACACTTGTAATGCCAATTGACTGAAGAGTTTATAACTGATAGAGTTTACCCAGGATGTTATCAGCATACCAACAAAGATTGGATATGAAGAGAAATATTAAAATGTATAGATACACCTTATATATATATATATATATATATATATATATATATATATATATATATATATATATATATATATCTGTGTGTGTGTGTGTGCATATATATATATATATATATATATATATATATATATATATATATATATATATATATATATATATCTGTGTGTGTGCATATATATATATATATATATATATATATATATATATATATATATATATATATATATATATATATATATATATATATATATATATATATATATATATATATATATATTAGGTGCGTGTGTGTGTGTGTGTGTGTGTAGTGGAGCGTCAGACTAGTAATCAATACAAATAATATGTTAAAATCGCCAGAAACCCCTTCACTTCGCCCTGCAAAACATAGACAAGGAAATTTTTTTACTTACTTTTTTGGGTACCTAAGTACTGCATAATATTGGTCAAACTCAAATATCACGTAAAATCTATGCTAAGATCTGCCTAAGATGCAACATCGGCTCGTCTATCTGACACTTGACCTTGCGATTGTTTTCACTGTCGACATAATATAGGAATAGTAATTTCGCCCAGCAAAAGGTAAACTGATGCTCTTTGAATTGTGATATGTATTAACGATTACGGGCCTCGCGTGAGGAGTATTGACTTCATTGTGTTAAACCAGTGACATCGAATTATATGTTGTTTGTGTTATATGAAGCCATAAAGAGTAACAATAAAAACAATTATCCGTAAAATATAACAGATCATATCTAACACGTGACCATAAAGAAAAATGAGCAGGCTTTCTTGTTGGTTGTCTTTATGTTTGTTTGGCCCTTCAGTGTTGTAAAAAGTCATTTGTAAGGGCTTAAACAAAGCACGGCCTCTGTGATCAGTTATGTCGTGCAAATCTGTACCTAGTCCTATAGAGACTGTCTTGGATTCACGATGAATAACATATAAAGGTAAGTGAATACATTTAATTAGAGACTTATATACCCGATGCATAATTGCAGTGTCTTCTCGGTTTCTTTGGGCACTAGCTAAATCTATGCATTTCAAATATGTCATGGACATTGTAAATATTTGCATTTTGTTTTAGAAAATCTGGTAGTTTTTGGCATTGTAAAATAAAACAAGTTCGCAGGTATTTTATACGATGCTCTATTTTTCCATATATTTTATAAATGGACCATTTCAGAAAGAATTAACAGAATGGAATGTCTGAAATATGTAACGAATCGCAATGACGACAATGAACACAGAGTACAAAAATACGGAAAATGAACCTGCCAGGACCAGATATGCAATGCATTCGAAAAATTTGTTTATGTAGTCACATTTTGTCCATAACATAACTGTTTAAACGGGGGGGGGGGGGGCTACTACATAGTCTGTCAGACATTACACAGCATCGGTCAGAATTACAGCGCGTTTTTAAAAAAAAATCATTTTCCCTATTCACAGATTGATTTACAATAAAAAAATGTCATCAGCATTTTCTAACTGCTTTCTTGTGTGAAGTTCGATCGATACATTCGGTTTCTTTGTTTTCTTTCCTTTTGTTTCACCTGTGAATGCAGTGAAACATGGGTATCACACTTCCAGCAGCACCGGCCTTGTCGTTGTTAAAGTTGTAGCTTAGTTTCAGAGATTTGTGTTAAAGATATTATTAGTCAGATATGTGAGGGGATCGGAACACGGACGTTGCCTTTCTGCCAGGGATCAGAAATTCACCTCGGAAACATTACAGCAGCTGCCATTGAATATCCATTTACACTGTTTACCTAATGACGTCAAGTACTTAACCCACACCATCATTAAGATTTGCGGTCGACTCGACTAATATGAATTATTCTTAACCGAAAAAATACCAAATTTCTTTTTATTTTTAAATATGAACTCTTTACATAATTTTTCCAGAGCAAATAATTCCAAATTGGTATCATACTGTTTTTGTGATGATTCTGTTTTATATAGCGTACTTAAGCGTGACTGACTTTTCCATCTCCTTTCCGCTCATTACTCTGTATCACTGTATCGAAGTATTTCTGAGAAGGAATTTTATACAAAAGCCACGAGGTGTTAAGACTGGCAATATGCAGAATACGTTTTTGCACGTATGCTGACACATAACTGGGTTCCGCAGGTCTACCCCTTCTTCCAGGCTTGTTCTAGAGTACCGCCTGGATACTGAACTTGCTTTGATCGCTTCTAAAATTCTGAAAATGGTCTCTAAAAAAGGGAGCTTGTATGGGAGTGTAGGATAGAATACAACCGGACAAGATGAAAGCGACTGACAGTTTTTAAAGTTTCTGGGACCCACAAAGGTTGCACAGTTTGACTCTTGCTGACTCTCGGTTTTCTTATCACAATGGCCCAGATATATCAAGGTTACTTTTTCTTTCCAGAGACCTTTCGTCGAACAAACTGTTTGATTTGTATGCAAATCACTACGCCGATATACATTCGAGGTAAATTTGTGTCTGGGGGAAAATGGCAGAGGCAGTAGAAACGCAACTGAGAATACATAGATTGGGCTAGCGCAATAAATTATATGATTGCATCAACCGCCCTACATCAAATAATGGCTCCTGTTTTCATATTTGGTGTATGAGCAAATCTGTCACTACTTTGTTGTATTGTGTATTAATATTTCCATTTGTCGACATTTTAAATGTATGCATATCCCAAGAAAGGTATATTGGTCAAATCTTTCACAGGTATAGATGGAATCAAAATTAAAACAAAGAATTTATTAATTCATTCCAAAATGAACTCTTTTGTTAACTAAATTTAATCATTCCCTATCTTATGGGATCGATGAAGTTTTATCACTAATCAGTCGCTTGTGTGTTGTCAAAGCATAGCACAATATGAAAGTATAACACAATATCAAAGTATAACACAATATCAAAGTATAACACAATATCAAAGTATAACACAATATGAAAGTATAACACAATATCAAAGTATAACACAATATCAAAGTATAACACAATATCAAACTATAACACACTATCAAAGCACGACCTTTTTGGTGCTATAAAAAATGTGGTTTCTTAAATAGGAAAACAATGCCTTCTCCCTCGAGCTTAATAGTGTTACTGAATTATATAACGGATTAAATAACAATGGGGTGAACGCATTATCTACCAATTACACAGAAAATGTCTCCACACAAGTTAAGAACAATTACAGAGGTATCTATTTCATTGAAATTTTGAACAAAACTTTTACAAGTATTTTAAACCAGTGACGCGAAGCTAAAAACAAAATTGAAGATTTTCAGTTGAATTCCACAAAGCTTGTCCGCGATATATAATGTATTTTCTAATCTAGCAAATGTTCCAAAAAATCTCAGTAATAATGGCGGTTGCTTTTATTGCTTGTTCATAGACTTATTTAATGATTTGGACTACATGAATCATAAAATTGTTCAATTGCTTTTGTTAATAAAGGTATTGCAGGAGATATTTTCGAAGTTATGTTATCCATGTACAAGAAATGACGTTCACGTGTGCAGATTACGGGTCAATAATCCTCAATATTGGTATTTTTATTATACAACGAAATATCTTATATTATTTTTCTGTTCTATGCTGCCGGTACAGTCGGTTCTTCACTAATACAGATTGATATCGTCTTGTCACACTGTGAAAATCCTACAATATGTGTAAATTTAGGCACAACTAAATTAGTGTTAAATCAAGAGTGGATTTGTTAGGCGTAAGAAGAAGTTGTATCATCACGGTAAACAGGTCCAACCCGTATCTGGTTATAAGTACATAGAACTATAAGTCACTCCGAAATTCATTTGGACGAAAGCAAAAGAAGAACTCGGAATTAAGAAAATAATTTTTGCATACATGAACTATTCCATCATATAAGTTAAGCAGATTTTCAGACAAAATATTTTAAAGTTATTTGGCATGCAGCTAAAATTTGGAGGTTCGAATATTTCTATGTAGCTGAAAAGGTATGTGACTTTGAATCATATTTCTGACCTTACAGAGACAAATGTACTCTATCTTTCCGATCAGAATATCAAAAGAAAATCTCTGTGTTTTATTTATTATTGTAAGTATATTAAGTAATGGAAGTGTTTGCTTAGAATGAATTCATGGATTATAATCGACATTCAAGACAGTATTATATTATAGTGAAAAAAGTGAATGAGACAGGTAAAGTCATATGGGTTACAAAAAGTTTCAATCATTCTTTTCAGGCTTCGATTTAGTTATATTTTGTACGCACATGATGGTGGAGATGAAAATTATTTCCATCCACCTTCAGGCAACATCCAAAAGAGAATTTAATTCGGGATTAGAATGCGTCTGGAAGTAAATCATAGGTACTATATAGTAATCTTGCAAATTGTACGATACATTTTGAATACAACTTTCCATAACCACTGATTTACATGCGCGTCTATTAAATGTATTAGGCAACCATTGTCAGCTTTGAGAAACCTTTGGCGTTTTGTTGAAATGAAATGATATTAGCAGTAGAGATTTTAGAAAATACCCGCATTGTTTGATTAAATTTATAAATTTCGCGTACCTGTTAAATATTTTCTTGCTGCTCTTGTTTTGGTTTTAACGCTATTTTTCAGCGTAAGATAGGCTATACATGGTGGCCAATATAACTGGTGGAGGAATAACCCCGAAGTATGCATTTAAGAACCACCAACTCAAGGGAAGCTAATGACAATCATTTTTCACATACCCACATTGGCCGAGCCCAAGACTCGAACACACACGGACAGAGGTGAGATGGCAGTGATAGGTAAATGCGAGCTCTGAAGACCAATAGTCCACAAATTTTAGGCGTTAAATAAAATGTAGAAACCAGACACCCGCAAATGCAACTGTTAATTTTGATGCCTACAGAAAATGAATGACTGGTCCTAGCCCTTTACATGCAAAATAACTGACACCGTTTCCTGTAGAACGTTATGAGTTTAACCACTAATTTGTTGGCAGTTATTTTTGAAATTGTTGATCATGAGATAGTCTCACAAATATGTTGATCATGAGTCTCTCTAACTAATGTTCATCATGAGACAGCATCTCTAACTAGTATGGTATTCATGAGATAGTCTCATAGACCAAAATGTTGATCATGAGGTATTCGCTGTAAATGATATTTAATCCTTCTTCGGTTGAGCAAGAGACAATTACGCCATGTGTTTCCTTCTAGAATATGCTTAAAAATCAGCATTCTACCTTTCCAGCTATGTCACTTTATATTACATTTGTATATTAAACTTTAAAATATATTAAACAAAACCTCTAGAAGGAATGCCTGTTGGGCAGAGATGGTTTTCAGGTGAAGAAAAAATTAGAATAGGTAGACAAACACCCCGACTAACTTTTTACGGCTAATCTTTTCAACGATTATTTTCTATATGGAATAGACATTTTATTGCGATCCATGAACGAAATATACCCCAATATACTTTGACCACGGAAAGCATACTATCCAACCGGTTTATAGTGTTTCTGAATAGTGTGACAAGACACACAAATATATTTTAATGCATTTTGTTTCCAGCTGTTCCACTTTAAAATATCTGAACAAGGATGAGAACATAGCCAAAGCAGTAGAGATGATATTTGTCTTGTATATTATATCGCTGGTATTTGCCGTAGGATGCCTTAACAGGACGTTTGCCAGAAAATCTGAAAGTTTGAGTGACTGCAAGGCTTATTATAGAACGCAGGTAGGTGGATAAGGATCTGTCTCTCTAACACCTTTTCTTCTCCATTTTTCTTCGTTTCTGAATCTGCAGGTTTGTCTTCCCTGTTACTCAGTTCGTTAAGTGAGAAAAATGGAAAATTATACATCTACATTAATTAACTTCCAGACTGATATAGATGCATGTCATAATCGCTATCGATCTCATATATGTATATACTAGGTCGTCATACGAGTGTGTCTGCTACACAAGAATGCATATAACGCCGACTCAATTGCATCATGAGGTGTACTTAGTCGTGATGGAATATGGGCTGGTGTGTGCAGGCATGGCGTTGGGTGCCGTTTACCCGCGGACCTGGGATCGAATCTCCGTAGAGTACGAATTAAAAATTATCTGTATTGTATTAAATATTAATTCTGTCTATTATCAAGCATTCTCCTATAGAATCCAGGGATACCAATATCACTTCTTTCTGGTGTAAATTTATAATTCTCTGTAATTAATCCTATATACATTGATTTCTTTCAAAGGAATCCGGAATGACTTTGTTGATCGATGAGAGTTAATTATCAGGTCGTCATGCGAGTGTGTCTGCTACACACAAGTGCATATAACACCGACTCAGGTGTGCTTAGTCGTGATGGAATATAGGCTGGTGATTGAATATAGGCAAGGCGATGGGTACTGTCTACCCGCGGACCTGGGTTCGAATCTTCGGATAGTACGAATTAAAAATTCTCTAACGTGTATGATAGTATTCATGGTATTGAATATTAATTCTGCCTTCTATAAGCAATCATTCTCCTTTAGAATCTACGCATAGCACTTTCCGTTCTGTCTGGTGTGTATATATATATATATATATATATATATATATATATATATATATATATATATATATATATATATATATGTGTGTGTGTGTGTGTGTGTGTGTGTGTGTGTGTGTGCGTGTGTCACTCGCCTCAGTTTTACGCCTGTTTTCTCTCTTCATGGTATTGATGTGTAAAATGTAGCAATTACAGACTTATTTCAATTTGTTAACTTTGATTTATTTTATTTGTTTATTATGGTTATAATTATTTTCCAGGGGCGACCAAAGACAGCAGAAGGAATAGACACCCGTTACTTCGGACCCAGTGAGTAGACAACCTGTTTATCTGCCAGAATAAATTTAATTTTCAGCATGTCTTGAATGGAAAAGTTACTTACGGAGTGAGCCGGAGACAGAGGGGGGTGAAGCCTTTATGTCTATATCATCTAGCTCACGCTCCGATGCAGCTGTTCTGCTTGAATCTGTTTGTTTACCTAGCTCGTTATCCGTTTTCAGCAAAGAGTTCTTTTTTTCTGGCACAATAGATTTTATATTTGATTCAACTCACATCAACATTTTCTCCTCCTGTCAATGAACCATTTGATTATCAAGGAAAAGAAGAGAGAATTTTCTATGCTGATTTCATTACAGTATTGTACCTCCTTTTACTACCATCTTTTTGTGCCAAACCGATTTTATTAAGTACTTGTACCAATTTTTACTGCCATCTTTATGTGCCATACCGATGTTATTACAATACTTTTATCTACCTTCACTACCATCTTTGTTTTCGATACCAATTTTATTAGAGTACTTGTACCTACTTTTACTACCATCTTTGTGAGCCATGCGGATTTTATCACAGTACTTGTACCTTCGTTTACTACAATCTCTGTGTGCCAATCCGATTTTATTACAGCACTTGTACCTCCTTTTACTACCATCTTAGTGTGCTATACCGATTTTATTACAGTCCTTTTTTACAACCATATTTGATTGCCGATTTTATTAAGTACTTGTACCTCCTTTCACTACCATCTTTGTGTGCCATACCGATTTTATTACAGTACTTGTACCTCCTTTTACTACAATCTATGTGTTCCAATCATATTTTATTACAGTACTTGTACCTACTTTTACTAATATCTTTGTGTGCCATACCGATTTTATTACAAGTCTTGTATCTACTTTTACTACCATCATTGTGTGCCATACCGATTTTATTACAGTACTTGTACCTCCTTTTACTACCATCTTCATGTACCATACCGATGTTATTACAATACTTTTACCTACCTTTACTACCATCTTTGTGTTCCATACCTATTTTAGCAGAGCACTTGTACCTACTTTTACTACCATCGTTGTGTGACATGCGGATTTTATTACAGTACTGGTACCTCCTTTTACTACAACCCCTGTGTGCCAATCCGATTTTATTACAGTGCTTGTAACTACTTTTACTAATATCTTTGTGTGCCATACCGATTTTATTACAGTACTTGTACCTCCTTTTACTACAATCTATGTGTTCCAATCATATTTTATTACAGTACTTGTACCTACTTTTACTAATATCTTTGTGTGCCATACCGATTTTATTACAAGTCTTGTATCTACTTTTACTAGCATCTTTGTGTGCCATACGGATTTTATTACAGTACTTGTACTTCCTTTTGCTATCATCTTTGTGTGCCATACCGATTTTATTACAGTACTTGTACCTCCTTTTACTAGCATCTTTGTGTGCCTTACCGATTTTATCACAGTACTTGTACTTCCTTTTACTACAATCTGTGTGCCAATCCGATTTTATTACAGTACTTGTACCTACTTTTACTACCATCTTTGTGTGCCATACCGATTTCATTACAGTCATTTTTACAACCATATTTGATTGCCGATTTCATTACAGTACTTGTACCTCCTTTCACTACCATCTTTGTGTGCCATACCTATTTTATTACAGTACTTGTACCTATTTTTACTACCATCTTTGTGTGCCATACGGATTGTATTATAGTAGTTGTACTTCCTTTTACTATCATCTTTGTGTGCCATACCGATTTTATTACAGTACTTGTATCGTCTTTTACTACCATCTTTATGTGCCATACCGATTTTATTACAGTCCTTTTACTACCATCTTTGTGTGCCATACCGATTTTATTCCAGTACTTGTATCTACTTTTACTACCGTCTTTGTTTGTCATGCCGAGTTTTTACAGTCCTTTTGCTACCATCTTTGTGTGCCGTTTCAGTAATGTTTCCGATCGTTTCAATCGCATATCGTACCATTCACGTTTTGTATTGTTTCTAACCATCCATTAATCGTTCCTTCGTCACTGTGCCAATCAGTACAATACTAAGATGGAACCCATCTTTCCGCGTCCTATAGTTATTTAAGTTCGAGTTTTTGCCTGCTCTTTTTAAATTTGAATTTTACACCACCTACACAATATAGCGGTCGAAATTGAAAACCTATAAATAATAACCAGCCAGATCGTTTATACAATACCTCTACATCGTATCGTACCATTCATACCAGCTATGTTTCGTTTTCGTACCATTTCCAATCGTTTTCGTACAGTACTCAATAGTTTGTTGGATGTTTTGGCTTTGTACACTTTCCAATGACATATGAAATTTTGCAAGTGATGTCATTAGATCTCACTCATATGCTTTTCATCTGTCTTGCGTGGTTCTTTCCAGCTGTATACTTCTCATCGAGATTTGTTAAAGCACGGTCGTTTAACGTTTTGCTTTTTGTCGTTCAAATCAATAATAGATATGAAGACAGATGTTATCATGCTGTTTATCATTCTTTAATTCCCATTTCCAACATTTTTATTGACCTCTATCATTTGCCTATTTCCGTTAAATCATTCTTCTTCTTCAACTGTGACAAATAATTCGTGTTTGCGGTCATTTGTTCTTCGAGTTAGCAATACTAGTATGAGCTTTCTGATCATTTCATTTCAAATCTTTCTGTAATCGTTCCAGCTGAGACTTTAAATTGCCATAAATCTGCCAGAAATTCCTTTTATTTGTTGCCTCTGAGTTTATCTATTTTCATGGATCGCGTGTATTGTTGAATGTTCCATATTCCTCTTGCCCTTTCTCTTACGGTTTGCACGCTTATCTACAGCGTAGGCAATGTACTGACTCTATGTTTGAAGCATGTTTTGTGCATCTAAAGGTTTTTTTACTGACGTCATAAATATGTTTAAGCAATTCTGTTCAGTAACTGCTACTTGCTAACTTACTCCCTTAGATATATTGCAAATAACATGATGGCACACTGTTAGGTACTTGAATCCCGATACATTTCAAACTGTCTGATAGCTGTATCGGATTTGTTTACAGACCGGCTACATTAATAAAACGGTTGTTATTTACGTAGAAGTCTTTATTAGCTTACCGATTCAGCACTACATCTTTATCTTTTGTTCAACACAAGATATATTCACCATGACCTAGTAAACACACCATTTAAATGCCCTAAACGTTAATATATCAACTAAAAAATTATTATTTCAAAATTACTCTCTTGCTTCTCGTTTAGTTGTTTCTCGCCTCGTCTAATCTTTTGCTTAGTTTTTCTTTTGTTTCTTCATCTCCCTGTTTCATCTATTTCTTTCCGATTGTATCAGCTTCTATTTAATGTTTTCAGTATTTTCTTCCGTATACCTTTTGTGTAATGTTATTTTGCTATGCATGAAAAATAATAAAAATGTACATTCCAACATTTCACGATCATTATTTCCCATATGTTAATGTTCTCATATTCATTATCAGATTCGCACATTTATGAACAACACTCCAGACATTTTTTGCATTTACTAGCATACTTTCGATTATTTGCAAACCATGATTTAAGTACAGCCGTCCAGACAATTAAAATCAGTGTGATGGCTAAATGTTAGGAGACAATCTCTTTGCATTTGAAAACTTTTATTATCTGTGAGGACTCCGGCCTTCGTTATAAAATAATTATAATTCCAGGAAATGAAAAATGATGGGAACATTTAGCGATTCCGCTATCAACGTAAGGTCATGCAGATGAGATGACAAAATGTAACTGATTCGTTGGAACTCTGAACTTCCGTGATCATGTAAATTACAGTAAATCAGTTGCCTCCATAAATCCACTTAATATAGTATAGTGTTATGACTTTATCGTATTAAATTCAGTAACAGAAAGAGCAAAAACGAACACTTTTGTAAAATTCAACAAATAATTTACTTCCCTAAAATACAAAGTGAAAATTTAAAAATAACTTACTGTATTGAGAATCAAATCCCAAATAGTCCTAAACATTTTGTGGCAAGTTTAAATTTTGAAGTTCGAACTGAATTACAGTGGTATTCCAATAAATTGCAATATTGAATGTATTGATGTGAATGCAGTCTCGAATATGCTAATGTGCCTGTGGCCTGGATTGTGGCGATGTGCTAAGAGATTTTTGATGTATCACAATTCAAAAATGTTCTAGTCTGAATTCCCTATAATTCAACGTTAATCGTCCAGTCCAAGAAAATTACTGATGAGCATTTTGTATTTTCAGTGAATAATGATTTGAATAAAAAATTACATCCAAACGAAAAACTGAAAAACACAGCAATAATAATGATTCTGCTTCACGATGTTAAAGCAAGAATGAGTAATTTTTTAAAGTAAGCAACGTTAAATAAAAAGCTAAGACACAAAAAAGAACCAGGATAAGGGTCCAAAGTTCATTTCTAGAACATTCTAAGTTGTCAACAAAATAAGGTCTATTATTACAATTATAATAAAGAACATGGGAAACATCAGGTACATCAGATTTTTCCATAGAATTCCAATGATCTAGAAAATGATTAAGAGAAACAGTTTTACCTCCACTGATAATGATCCTAATATTTAATCTTTACTCACAGAAAAATATTAGTTATGTATTATATTGTTTACAAAATCAATGTCCCAAGGCAAGTACGCAATGAACTTGATTTTGGATAAGGTTAAGTACAAAATACAAAAGTAGGTGCGTAGTTATTAAGAAAAGCCAACAAATAATACAAGTTAAAATATACATAATAATTGGGATCCATGCTGATTAACGTAAAATAGCGACTTGATAATCGTTTGTTAGAATCAGTATGGGTACTTCCTGTTTGCATCCAAAGCTGAAAAAGTACAATTCTGAGTCAACTAGGTCACTTCCTCTCTGTATGGAAAAAAATGTACATTACGATGCAAATTACCACAATAACTAGCAACAATGTATCGATGATATGGACAGTTATTCTAGCTTATCACATTTTTTGACGGATGTTGACATACAAACCATATAAAAAATAACAAAGTTTAAGAGGTCGACACGTGGAGAATTTATTATTTCTATTTAGATGCATCATATGTTTCTGTGGAACAATGTCGTTCATGTAATATTGCAGACTTACTTAAAGGAAATCAAATTACATTAAATATTGAGTTGTTGAAGTAGCATAATAACATAATTTTTATCGCTCAACAAATCTTCCAATTAAGTTACATACAAATCAATACCGATTTATGAAATACCAAAATGCATTAGGATCCATACTATGGTCTTTTTTTCATTTGCAGATTGCGATGATTCACTTCATTATGTTGAGAATAGGGACAATTTGCCGGACGCGCCCAGATACATTGATGTAAGAGTTAACTGTAAAAACCTAACTGCAGACATAGTATGGATGCCAATAGGTAGTAATGGTAAGACACCATCTCCATCTCTCTCTCTCTCTCTCTCTCTCTCTCTCTCTCTCTCTCTCTCTCTCTCTTTGCATCTACAATCTATGTCACAACGTATTAATAATAAATCAAACCTAATCCTAAAATGGTTTAATTTTTGCAATTATATCTTTTATTTAGATATGGCGAGAAAATTGTACGGGTTTCTGCTTCAAGCACGGCTAACGAACCGCCAAGAATTTAATTCAACTTTCGTTTGTTATGGCATCTTCATGAATGAGACAACCTCTTCCCTTCTGCTTAGCGTAAGTGTTGCAGTTTGAGTGATTCTTGATATTTTAAAAGTTGTTCTTTATTGATATCCAGTTTGTTATCAACGTTGTGTTTACTTTCTTTCAAGCTAACAGTTTTTAACTGATACTGGTAGTTGGCGATGGTTTCAGTTCTAAAGTATTTTAAATGCCTTTAATATTAATCAAAACATGTTCAAGAGAGAGAAAGAGAACACGTTTTGGTTCGCCACGTCTTATTGATAGTGGAGCTAACTGCAGTCATCTAATGTTTTGGTCTCGAGCATTTGTTGGTAAATCGGGCAACTCTTGTCCTTACAGCAGTCTGCGGTCTTCATTGAAGTAACTTCGCACGTGACATTGTTTTTTGAGCGAAGGTAGGCAGCCATGTGGGCTTCTTAAAATATGTCATTTAGACTTTCGAAAGATTCGATTTGGTGTCAATATTTCTTAAAATATGTTGTAGGTTTACGGCATCGGGGTGGAAAGTAACCAGGAAGTGACTAATTAGTCGGTTTTCTTGAATTCATATTTCAGGAGGATCCTCTATCAAGGTGTCTTGTTTTGTTAATAACTCTGCATTGCGTCCATATAACGAGCCCCTTGTGCTTTCAAAGTCTCATCTCAAACGTATCCGGATTACAGGATATGCATTGTTTCCAGACGACGTTGTTGAATATTTGTATTTTCCTAGAATAACCCCTGTATACTTTGATTTCTGTAGTAGGAATAGTGACTATGCTCTTAGATGATAATTAATTAATATGTCATTATCAGGGAGTGTGTTACGTAGGAATGCTTATCCAAACAACGTTGTAGCATCCATTTTAGTGATATGTGTATGATCGAGAGGGTACTGGGGTTTGAGGGTTTAGGCAATGCGACTGGTGGAGTAACCCGCAAGCGTGGGTTTGAATCTCCATAGAGTATGAATTAAATATTCTATAATCTGTATGATAATATAATTTTTATAATAACTTTTTAAGCTATAAAGCTATCGCAAAATTCTTCTGCACTCTCCAAGGCTATAACTTGTCTGCACACCTACATGCACACACACACACACACACACACACACATACATACATATGGTCGTCTAAAATTATATTTAGTGCCTTTATTATATTTATGGACCTATAGGACAGCGTATCTCCCCTTGAATTTGAGTTTTCGTGTTTTGAATCTGCGCCCAATGCCATTCTAGAAGCCTGGATATGGAGCCTTTCTTCAGAAGACAGAAATTCATGCCAGTCACTCAGTAACTGTTCATTCATGGTTGATCAGCACAGCAAGGCAAATTTAGATATGACATCCATAGGCGAAGGTAATTTTTTGATTGTCAATATCTGGGTAGGAAATATATTCAATTTGTTCACACACTTAAGCTGTAATTCAATGCACAGTTATGATATCCTATTGGTCGATGGTTCACTGTTAACCGACCAATCAGACTCAGATGTCTGAGCTAAGATAGAGGTTAATTGTAGGAATTAAAAAAATTTCAAAATGGAGAATGGTCCGGTTGTCATGAAGCTTCAGTCTAGGAACATATAGTGAATTCGGATACAAAACACAACAATTAGATATCAAGTAGTTATAATCTTCTTGTATTATACAAATATTCCAAGCAAAGAATAACATGTTGCTTTTGAAAATAAAGTAAATTTGATTTAAATTTCTTGAATGTTTAATCCAAGTCAAGTTTTTTGCTCCAAGCATTTCGTGACAACATATCATGGTCGCATGTATTTCTCCATTTTTAGTATTTTTAGTCTGTTCTTTGTTTCGTTTGGTGTGCGTTGACGCATGCCTATAACCATGTCAACTACGCACTTTTAGTTAGTGAGGCTTCCATTATTGAAAACAAAATAACCCTATTATTGTTTTCCAACATTTTTTAAAATTCCATAACAATATGATAACCTTTTAGAGACATATATTTTATTGTAGTGTGTAATTCTTTTTCCTTTATTAATTTACTGCCGTTAAAATTCTTAGACTGAACGATATGTATGCACATAAGATAACAGCCGTATGCATTTGTAAAGAAATACACTGATTTGAAATACTACATATACTATAAGGATTGAGAAGACGCACACAAGCCAGTTTAAACAAAATGAGAGATTGCAGTCTTCGATCAGCTAAACAAAGTTCAATACTGTTATGTATATCCATAGTGTGTGTTTAATTTTATTCATTATTATAGATTGTAGGGTCGTATTGTAAACAACATATTAAATAGATATTTTTATATGACTGAATATAATATTTTAAAATAATTATCACTTGTAGTTAAATATGTGTACTTGGATTCGAGTTCAGGAAATTGACGCTGGTCTCATTCGTTACTAAAATTTAAGTAAAAGACCTGACCTAGTCTGCAATTTAAAATGTTATGGACATGAACCTTTGACATTCATCCTAGTCCTTTTACTGTGTCTTGGGTTTTTATATTAAGGTTACTTACATCCGAATTATTCATTCCAATTTTAACATATGTAGTGGAATCAGTATTCTATTTGTTTTCAGGACTAAATCACTGTTTGGGGATTATTGCCGAAGCACTTAAATACATTATGGATTATGTTATTATAATACATCAAGACTGTTAGTACACCGCCATATTTCAGGCTTCTTGTACATCAGCACATTCGAGATTAATATTCATTCAGAACACCATTGAAAGTCATATGGAACAATCTATACGTTTGGACTTGTGATATAACTTTTATGACTATTTTGGATTTAATTTACAATACTGGAAATTCTTTTTAATTTCATTTGTTTACTATGGAAGGAAATTACTTGTTTATTTTACAAAACCTCTTGGTTTTCGCTCTTGTATGTTACCTATATTAAGACCATAGAGTCGTAACAACCACACGCTAATAATACAAATGCGCCATATTTTTTTAAACCTCGTGTATCTTCGTGTGTTTTTTAATTTAAGCTTCCATATCTTTCCATATATGTAAACTTCTTTTTGCAATCTTTGTTACTGTTTTATTGGTTTTTCTTGATACGTGCCTAGGTTAGAGTCGGTATCAAACATGACTCTCTCAGTTTTCTCTAAAAGAAAAAACGTATGCAACTTAAAAATAATTACCATTCATCTTCATAAATACAAGTCGCAATTATTTTCAGCTGGTGAGCAAATTGCCATTTCGTATTTAAGTTTAACTTGAAGCAAAATACGTTTGAAATTGTTACACAAATTGGCATCATTTTCGCAAATCATTGCTCGTGTGTGTGTGTGTGTGTGTGTGTGTGTGTTTTACGAGGCATTGTGGGAAAGACCTATACCTTGCTGCACTAAGACTAGGTCAAATATAAAATTAAGATTAATTGACTTTTCGACACAATATTATAATCTCAGTTTTTTTGTAACGGTAGAAGAATGTTGTCCTTTGGACTGCAATTGTTGGAAACCAGACTGGAGACTAATGATCGTAATCAATGAATCTGCTCAATGTCCTTGCCTGCAATTGATACTTGACAACGTCATCTCGTGTTTGGCCTCTCTTCACGTGCTCATCATACACAATGAAACAGGGGAAGCTGTTTTGGATAAGGTTTTAGAGCACAGCACGTTCGAGTCAAGAGAAAACGTTGTAAGTGTTTGAAACTAAATTAATATTTTTGTTTAATCTTACATACATTTTCAATACCATGTGCTAAGAGAAAATCTACAGACAGTGAAATAATCACCAATAAGCGATATCTTCAGCTTTGCATTTCAACAGTCTCCGCAATTGAAGAGAGTTCCAATGTCGCATAACATGCAATTTCTTGTTCTTTCAAGAGTTTAACATAAATAAAACGAGCTTTCACTTTTTTGTAGAACACAATACCTGCTTGCCTAGGTTACCGTAGCTCTAGAATTTCTTTTAAATTTTAGTGATGGTGGAAATGTTAAAGTTAATGTCATCTCAAGCCACGTTCTCCAGCTTGCTGTACGATATGTATACATCCATTTTAACCAAATAAGAATCAAGACAATATTAAGCAAAATACTGCATACTAATTTTGATCGGTTGCATTGTGTTTATAAACCTTTCTTTCGCTTATAGTTCGAATATTTTCGATTGACAACTGAGAGCTTCCATTTCGAGAGTAATTTGTGTCTGGTTAAAGAAATTCATAAATACTGAAAAGCAAACCTAAATTACTGGATGTTTTAATTGGAGTGAAAAGCTAAACTACTGGATTTTGCAATTGTACTCAGACAAATGTACATAGGGACGTGTCTATCAAGTCACCACTATAAGTAACATGGCAAAGGACTTGTATAGATAAGGTAATCACAGCTAAATGACTGCAAGTTGTTACAAGTATCTTTATAAATTCATTCCACATGTGTATTCAATTAGTTTTTTCAACGAAATCTATTTGTATAGTTGTTAAAATGTGAGTAAACGTGACGTAATTATTTTTCAGAACTTGGTCACTGGTCTTCAAAAGAGTGGCAGATATTATGCGAAGGTATGAGTAAACATTCTACGATGATGATTCCATTATCATCATCGTCGAAACCTCTTAGTCACTGTTGTTGTCTTCTTCGTAGTCGTCGTTTTTATTTCATTACTGTATCGTCGTCGTCATCATCATCATCATGTAAACCACGGTTATTACGAATACGAATACGACACGTTCCTTCAAACCGAAGTAAAAACGCATGCCTAGCGTAAGACAGTATATAATTAAAAAAATATTGGAGCAATAATAGTTGCATATCATGATCATAATCATCCACATCTAAATATTTCTTAAGCGAATAGATTGATAAATGTCAAAAAGCACATAGGCACAAGCTAGACTACATGTTGCCAAGGCAACCCCGATTAAGTGCCACATACATGGAGGTACGATGTCAACGAATCCAGCTCGTATGTACAGGATTTGAAACAACAGCGCTGTTATTATGAGTCCGACACATAAACTACGTAGCTTTTTAAGCTTTTTAATGTCTTTAAGGCTTTAATGTATCTTATTTTGTTGCATAGCTATCATTAACGTACAATTTATTCCTGTTTGTAAAGTTCAAATGAAAATCCAATATATGCCTTATACCCCTGAAGGCTTGGGAATGTAGAATAGGAATAATGCAACCTCCTGCCTGTCGTAAAAGGCGAATGATCGAGACAGGTTTAGCACTGACTCAGTGATATGCATGCCGAACTAGTGAGCTAAAGGAGGCGGGTTTGAATCCTACCGTAGAGTTAGCATGGATCGGTTGCTATGGTGTGTCCTTGTCAATGGCGCTTTACTTTAACTACCTCGGTTCTGAACAACATACTTACGTTGCAGTGCGGTAAAATGCCAAACCAAAAACCAAAATTAAGCATGTATTCACATCACGTTCTAGCATTGTTTCCTCGAGAAAGTCGTTATCTTCTACATGTCCAGGTATGATGACGTATATTTGAAATTTGAAGTTCTTTACGTTCAGTGTCAAGATGGAGAATTTATGAGAAGTATTGAAGATAATAAACAATTATTTTTTAGCTTAAAACTGTCTGTAAGCTTCAGCTTCCCTCCACGTGTCCAGGGATCACACGATTCATTTCGGACTACGTTTCTGTTTCCTGTGATATACCAACGACGCCACAGCTGCCAGGTAAGTAACACCATATATGGCAACAAATTATAGATACTTTCCTAATTGTACCTAAATATATCGGCGAAACGGAGACCTTGGTTCTGTTTCTATGTTTCAGCTATGTGGGAAAGCAACTTGCGAAGCTCAAACCCTTACTGTTACACGAAAAAAAGATTTATATAAAGACATTAATAAAGTACTTCATATGGTACTAATTCCAAATGATACTGATTGACATCAATTGACATTCTCTAAAGTTTTGTGATTTACTGAAACTTACCCAAGATATTTTCAGAATTAATTACAGTCTCTACATTTGTAAAAAGGAGTCATTTATTATTAAAAATTAATTCATTAATTCATTTGTACTTTGATTTTAATCTAACTGAAACATTTTATACATAGTTATTGGGGCTTTTGACGTAACGGTTGATCATGAAAATTAATTTATAGACGAAATCAATAGTAACTATAAATGACTTTCGTGAATAAATCAACCATACTGCACGACAATAATTTCTTGCATTATAATGTCCTGCTTTGTTCTTGTTTTGTTGTTTTGTTTGTTTGTTTGTTTGTTTTTGTTTCATGCAGCTATCCGTGATCCAAAGTTTTTGATCCTCCTATGTGTAGCCGTCGTGTCTGCTGTTTTTCTGACGTTGTGCTTCCGCTTTAAAGGTAGGAAAACAGATCGATATATATACACGTTGCAATATTCAGTTTCAATTTGAACCGTTGTTTTACCAATTATGAGTGTATAGCAAGTGTCAATAATTTAGACCGCGAGCTGTCTATGATTCAGGCTTGAAATTCACACAAACACAAGTGAAATACTTAAACTCTAACTCAAAATTGCAATTTTTATCATCGTAGCGAAATCTAAAGCTGCCCTCCACCGACACCTAACATTTCTATATTTTCCGTTATATTTTTGTGAATGTATTCAAAATGATGTGAAAACAAGTACATGCATTTCTGACAGAAAGTGGATGATACCACTTTGTGGTTGCATTGGTATTTCGAGAAAAACGAGAGCACCATTTTGAAAGGAGTTTGACAAAAGCTTTCAAACTTTGGTTGAATAATTTATCGCAGAAAGATGGCAAATGTTGAACATTCAATGCAGGTTTAGTCAATGAGCACTGAAATACTTTATCTCACAATTTCCTGCAAATACATCAGTCTCAATATTCAAGTTCGAGGTCAAATCTAGTGTTGCTGTCAAGGAGGAGAAGGAAATATAAGCACCGCACTCCTCAAACAATCACTGACCAGGATGGCAACCTCATGCACTTGCACAAGTTGACACCGGAAACAGAAGCAGGCACAAACATATGTGCATTGAGAGAACGCCATCTTTGCGATCAACTGCAGTTTAGTTACTGTGAGAGAAGGGCCCGCTATGTTACCTTGCTGCCCGAGTCTCTGAGTTCGTCGGTAACCTTTGCCTAGAGTTTTCAGAATATTTGTCTGGTAGGAGCCCCTGCTGTGTGCTTTTATTAATCAAGGACCGTCACTGTTTCTTCGCGCTACCTTTACAATCCAAGGCCACACAGTGGTAAAAAGATTTAATCTCAGGGATTTGAAGAAAACATACAGGTATATGCTGTGTTAACCAAAACACCAAATCGTTAACTAAAACATACAAGTATATTCGGTGTATATACGTGTTAACCAAAACAACAAGTCTTTAACCAAAACATACATATGTATACTGTGTTAACCAAAATACCAAATCGCCAGTTTGTGAAAGCCGATTAATATGCATCATTAATTGTATGGTAGTTCAGTGTAGTTGTTACATCTTTAGGTTTCTTTGATTGTGTTGGGGGTGGGGGTGTCAATGGCTATAATTTTACTTCTCATTATAATTTGTGTATCATCCAGCTACTTATCAGGTTTTGTTTATATATTTCCAACCACTCCGGTGGCCATAGAGGTTAGGGCGTCCGCCTTGGATGCGGAACGTTGCGGGTTCATATCCCGGCCGAGTCATATCACAGGCTTATACAAATTATACTAGTAACTGTCTTGCTAGGCGCTCCGCATTAAGAGGTTAGTGTTAGGA
The DNA here is from genome assembly GCA_028554795.2 of Sinohyriopsis cumingii. NCBI lineage: Eukaryota > Metazoa > Mollusca > Bivalvia > Unionida > Unionidae > Sinohyriopsis > Sinohyriopsis cumingii. The sequence continues at coordinate 87,489,845 of CM068828.1, read as the reverse complement.
CTGGTTGGCCTGGTATCAAGATAATGGGACTGGGTGGAACATGATGCTACGTGTCGGCGGCATGATGCCCAACTCCCCAGTGCTAGGCATCACTATAGACTGCCACACTGCAGACATCATTCAAAATGAGTGGAATATTTTAAGGCTACGTTAAAACTCCAAATCACACACACACATATCTTTCTAAGTGTAGCATACACCTTTGACATTTCTTGCCCGAAAAACTTTATATCCAAAATTACTTTTTTTCAGGTCCTATAACAAAATATTTTAAAAGATGGAATCCTGCATCAAATGGTGAGTTTAGTGTCTATGTTTTTTAATTAACGACATCCAATATAATCAGACATCAAAATGGTGGGTGTCTATGTTTTTTATTTCGACATCCAGTTCAATCAGACATCAAATGGTGATTGTCTATGATTTATTACGACATTCAATTCAATAAGACGTCACATTGTAGTCGCAATATCATTTGATTTTGAATTTCTGGAGAAAAATTAGACAGCTCAGATTCCAACACGATCAAGTTACGAAATTATAAACGTCATCTGTAGGAATGGGCCAGCTCTATTTTCTTGACTGTATTCCATTAATAGAACTATGTATACGCAATAAAAGCAAATGCTTGCAGATCCCCAACTCGGCAGTTTTATCGTTTCGAATGGGTTGTCAGAAAACTGTTTAACAGTATAAAACTTTAGAACATAATACGAAGCACAGATTTGTCCACACCGTAACATCAACATCCGATTTAAATAATTGTGCAGTTCTGAGACTAATTCTATCTTAAAAGCCAGAAACTTGACAGTTCATGTTATATATATATATATTCAAATATCAAATAAGAGACTGAGATTCACTGTGTGCGTTCGTGTTCATCACGTGGAATCTGAAGACGTCTGTCCTTGACTGACTTTTCTTACACCTTAATGCCGGTTGTTCGTTTCTGTCAATAATGTTTCAGTTCTTATTTTGGTTCATTGAAAATATCATTTCAATGCGATTATCGGTTGCTGAATTTTAGTTACAAATGTGGATGAATTCTCAAGTTCCCGTGCATTTTAAACTCCAGTTTGATTTCGAATTCTAAGCACACGATGCGATTTGCATTAAGGCAAAATATGAATCCTGGATCATAACATCAATTAGTAAATATATTATGTTGCACACAATATTAATTTGACAGTTTCAGGAGTCGCATCCAACAATGTACACAATCCAAACAGTGCCACTGACAGTTTACTCGAGGATATAGGTAAGTTTACATACATACATGCATACATTCATACATACATACATACATACAGACAGACAGACAGACAGACAGACATACATACATATATACATACATACATACATACATACATACATACATACATACATACATACATACATACATATCCCACCTACCTGTGAATCAACCACCGTATATGTTAAGAAAAATGTTTTTGTTATCTAATAGCAGTAAAGTGTTTCTTTGTTACAACAGGTCAAATTTTTACCAAGTATACATTTTGTTTAAAAATCGACAAGAATTAACCAAAAGGAGAATCAACACAAATAATTCTACTATAGTTTTATGAACAATTGACCTTTCAAAACACTTGTGAGCAAGGAATGTTTTTAATGCACGGATAAAGCATTTGGCTACTAAGCATTAGGAAAAATAAAACTGGACTGTCTATAAATTGTCATATTGCTTCTGTCGAATGCTGCGAAACATGGCATACACGGACCGGTCCATCATTTTGGGGTCGTACGTACAGAGTATAATGGATCCAGCTCTATTTCGATTTTCTATTGTAAAATTGCATGTGTTTTTCTTGTGACATCTTTGTAGACGCTATAACATTCCAGTGATCAAATCTGAAGAAAAGTTGCACTCCGACATTTGCCTCAGGCTACACAAAAGAAACATATTCCACGTATTCAACAGTTTTTTTCCTCATGTCCTCATCCTTCTTTATGTTTCACGGTTGTCTTTGTACCTCTGTCTTTTAACTTCCTGCACGTTTTAAGTTTATACTCAAATATTTTCAAAGGAAGTCACGAATACGTCAGTAATGTAAATATCTGAAGGTCCATCGGCATTTAAATAAACCCTGAAATGCTGTCACTTTTTTGCTACTTGATTTACTTCATAAAAGGGTACTTTTAATTATGATCCAATTAAAGTGTTTCAATTTCAAGACTTCTATGACTACTTGGGATCACAGCCACAATGCAACAATTTGCCAATTATCCCAGACATTGCACAAATATTTTATCGAAATGAAAATAGACGTCAATGAAACAGTCACTTCAAATGTTAGCCGCTAAACATATTTCAAAAACTGCACTTTAAGATTTGAGAGTAAAGATTGTTTAGAGAAACAGTGCACCATGGGAGATGGGATTTTTGCAAGAATCAACTCAAGTGGGCACTTTGGACGGTAACATTTGCTTGTTGGATTTCTTAATGGCATTTGAAAGGTCAAATTATACCAGAGTTAGTAAAATCAGTAAACAAGTATCAAGTTTCTGCTTTCAGATGCAAATTACCCGATAGCGCTACACCGTTGCGTAGGTAGCGGGAGCATACTTCTTTCAACAATGGCATTGACAATGTTGTCAAGCATGTTGGGACAGTTACTTTTAATCTACCTCCATGTCGTGATGTTAGAGTGTGATTCATAACAATATATAAGTATAACAATATGAAAGAATTTACTAGGCTCCGATAAAGCAGAAAGAATGTAATACTGAAACACCTGTCTGCGGGTTAGATATTGATTGGGGTCCTTGGGAATTTTGAAGTAAAAATGTCAAATGATTTTCTATTAAGTTGATAATTAAAACAAGAGAAAAGGGACAAGATTTATTTCTTTTTATAAGCTAGAAATGAACTCACAAAGGAAGAAATAACAAGACTGAAAAAAGTTTTGGATCCTATTTGATCTGCAGTTTCATACGTATATGTTTAAAACAGAACACCCATTACACGTTATATATTTCCCTGTTAAAGACTTTGTCAAAGTTATTTGAGATATTATTTTAACCCATTATGACGTTAAATCAATAAAACTGACTGTTGTATGACATTTATCAATGAGTATACTTAAGCAGATTCAAGTACCCTTTTGTTTGATATTTTTAACAACATATGACATGCTCATTATATCTACAAAGACAAACTTGCCTTCTTTGTTAAAAAGATCAAAGACATACTATCTTCAAGAAAACGTGGTTCTGATTGTTAGAATAGGATATAAAAAAGCTCCTAAAGCCCATTTTACGGTATGTAAAATCAAACCATGAAGAGATATAAAAAATATTATTATTAAATACAACAATGGGAACAGCAACAATTATTGTCGGCGATGCAACGGGTAATGGTTTAGCATTTGCAGGGTGTTATTATGTGTTCAAATACTTTCATTCTCGGGGAACCGATGAAAACGAAATTAGACACCATATTTATATACAAATTGCAGAAGAAAATGGCAGACACATGACTACACTAATAAAAGATTCAGAGAACAATGTTTGGTTACTCAGTTAGTAATGAAATTGAATAATGATTTTACGCTGTATCTACTCATTCTGATATTCGTATCGTTACGCCTCTTTTACAAATCACTCTTTAATGCTTTCTAATTTAAAATTAATTCCCTTGCCATTAAATTGTATCTTTCACTGGCTTTAGCTCCTTGAAGGTATATCATTTTCTCTTCTCGTATGGCAGAAATCTATTATCTAATGGCGAAATTGCACACTTTTCATTACAAAATTGTCGATTATATTTTTAACACTCGACAAATGTCTTGTCAACTGTAAAAGTACTGGAATAGATTTTTAAAGCATATGTAAAGCAAATTCGTAGTCAAGTGTAGATCTTCGGTAAATATGTACGGATAATATTGTATATTCATCCTAAGTGAAATTAAGGAGTTTGTGTGTGTGTGTGTGTGTGTGTGTGTGTGATCTAGATTTTTAACGTAGCTTTAACAATATTTCAGTCATATCGCTACGACCAGTCCTAACATTAACCTCTTAATGCCGTGCGCCTAATGCGGCAGCTATTCATGCCATTTTTATGTCTTTGTTATAGCTTGGCTGTGGTTGGCCGTGGTTCGAGCCTACACACGTGTGTGTATGTGTGTGTGTGTGTGTGTGTGTGTGTGTGTGTGTGGTTCAACAATTGCGTTCTCTCAGTAGCTGATACCATAGCAATACTTAGAAATGTTTATGCTTTTGAATAGTTCACATCACTACTTGATCTCGCTCCGTGTGTGAAATATGTTAGAATACACTCCAAATCTCTTAAGAGTGTGCATATGTGTGTGTGTGTGTGTGTGTGTGTGTGTGTGTGTGTGTGTGTGTGAATATCTTAACACACAGTGTCATATTGTTACACACACAGATACATGGAATAGTGTTTACCTGAAAAATAAACAAAACACTCCTTTTGGCTGATGGACTAACCAAAACACATTCTGCAAAATACGAAGCATGTATCAATTTTACCTTAGATTTAAGGAACTTTTCTCAAATCTTTTGCAACTGCATATAAAGTGCTATTTAAAGATTCTTTTAAAGTTTATGCAAAATCTCTCTACAATGGATGGACAAAGAACGTGAATTTACCGGCCACAAGGCTGCTTTACATGGTTGTATTAATGAAGCAGTTTTCTATACTCGGGGCCCTTTATTATCAACTCTTTGTCCAACAACTCTATTATGGTGATAATCACGATATGTCAGAAATATGTTTCAATTCGGTCACTGTGTTTACTTCACAATAAGATGTATGTATGTATGTATGTATGTATGTATGTATGTATGTATGTATGTATGTATGTATTCAAGAAATGAAAACCGTCATCAAAAAAGTAATTCTAATAGTGACAGAAAGTCGTCGAATTTCAGCATCTAGTTTAACCAGTTATCTTATTTCTAAAGATGATGAATCTGACAATACAACTTTTTTTATTAATTTTGATTATGTCTACCTATCTATCCTCAAAAGTTCGTAAATCTCCCTTTCAGTGGATAATTTATCGGAAAAGACAGAAGATGCCAATGGTCACTACCGAGCGGAGACATCAAAACTAAAAAATTGAAACATATCTGCAGCTTTGTCAGAAAATTGAAGTGGATATTTCATCTTTTGGAGTTAAAACTCTGATACCGGATCACCTTAATCTATTTAAGAATATCTTTGACAATGCGGAACAATATGCTCTGCGTCCAGCATATTGATTTTCTTACACAACTGAGAGCGACAGGATGAGATTCCGCAGGGAATAAGTCCTGGGGTCTTGTACTGTAATATCCTAAAATATTCCTTTGAGGGAAGAAAAAAGAGTTTATTTACATTTATTTCGTCGAAAATTCGTCCCTAAAAAAGAACAGTTGATAAAATTTCATTGAAATTATTGGCAAGCAAAAACATGCATTTACGCATGTCGTGATGGATTGAGATGATCTCCATAGCTCCGAGTGTGATTACGTTTTGTGGAGCGGACAAAGCCAAAAGCGCAGACGAAGAATAACATATTTCTATCAATTCTTGCTTCAGGAACAATACCCAATCAACATCTGAAAACACCGTGGATAAATGATGACTGAATAAGTAATATACTTTGATATTTATTGTATGTGCATCTTAAAAATGTATTATGAAACGAGAAATTTAGCTCCTCTGGGATATTGTCAATTTATTCACAACAATTGATTTGTACATACTAAAGAGAATCTAAATATCTTAGTACCTGAATCTTTTTCACGTCTTTACACTGTAATTTTATACCTTTATTCCTACATGAACCCATTGTAAAATAAGCGGGAATAATAAAGGTTATTTAACATACCGGCAATTCAAACATTTGATGCATTCACTTGACACATTGCAGAATTCTCTCAATGGATCATCAACAAGATAATTGATTGCAATAAAAATGATATGCACATTGCAGATATAGATCGGATATTATATATTTATACCTTTTTCCACCTTTACTTTATTGAAAAAGTAATAATTTTAGAACAACCTTCATGAAAATAGTAATACATGCTTCATTATGTTACCTCTAGTACCGGTTGTTTATACCTATCAGGTTTAGGGTATATACCCACCAGATAATCAACAAATGGAGTTTAAAAAAAATTAAGAACAGAAACAGAAAACATCAGACATAAACCAACAAATGATCCAATCTTTCTTGACTGATTATTAGAGCAGGGTTTCAAGGTAAACGAGAGGCCCGTTACACGTCAAGACAAGTCCAATACATAAATAAGCTATGCCATGTTCAAGAGACGTGTGCTTAAAGGAGTGAAACTTAATTTAATTGAGGAACAGAATTTGGATAAGACTTTTTTTTGCGGAAAACTTGTAGAAATGTTTGCTTTAAGAAAACTACATTGTAATTATCTTTAATTATCCCTGCAGCATAATTTCGAAACTCTGTCGATATAAACAATCAGCTGTTGATGTACGATATGTGGACTGAGCGACGTGACGTATGCAGCCAAAATGGAATTGGCCGCGGGGAATAAAACTATATGCTAGCTTATAAAATAGCTGAACACTCAAATTATGGCTTGGATAGCTGTTTGAAAGAAGCCTTTGTACAAATATTTTATGCTGGATTGGAACGATAATTTTCAGAAAGTGAAGATATATGACTGGGCGATCTATTTAACATTTTTACTTCATAAATGGAGGTAACTCCTTAAAAAGAGATGCAATTAAATAAAGTGGTAATTCTAGTTTTACATGCACAATTTTTGTCCATCGGGCTCAGTTTTGGAAATGGAAGTGCGAGACAAAAATATAAACGACAGGGAAACTCGGTCTATCAATATTCTGGACCTGTACTCTCGAAAGATGTTCACACAAAACTCAAGCTGAAACCAAAACATACGGATTTATTCCTATTCTTTTAATTATTACTGACTTTGAAGTCTACAACATTCATATTCTGCTTCCATTTGCTTTCTATACAAGGGTGACATTTCGATGAAATGGTCTCACCCTAAGGTATCACGTCTGATTTCGGATCTCCAGAGTTAGCTTGGCATGCATACTCAACGTATTTCTGTGTTAGACTCTATTTGTTGATAAATTAAGTGAAACGAAAACAGATAATCAAGGACATTATATTAAAAAGTCACGAGTAATAAGCATTACGTTCCTGACAAAATTTAATGGGAACAAACCTACCTCTAAATAAAAGGCTGCCTACACATACCATATTTAAACAAAACGGTTATTGCAATAGCTGATTTGACATTTCGCTTTCTATAATCTGAATATGTTGCAAGGCATACACATAAACATTTGATTCTGCCGTTTATATATTTATATATATATATATATATATATATATATATATATATATATATATATATATATATCCATCGTTCTTATATGTATCTACATTGTTTCATTCTTGTACAAAAGACTAGTAGTTCGTGATTTCAAATCCTTATCAAAATAACTTTGCTTGTTTGTTTCTTACAATTATTGAATCTATATTAAAACACACATACATTTGTGTCTTTACTCTCAGTGGTGGTAATGACTGTTAGTCAAAAGAACTTTGTAATTTGGAAAACTGTTCATTGTGTCATAGACATGGCGAGGAGAAATTAATAAAGGTTCCCTGCGTTTTTAGGCGCGAACAAGACTTTAACACACACACACACACACACACACACGCACGCACGCACGCGTGCGTGAAGGAAAAATATTTACATTTGGCACAGACGAAAAACTATCCATAATAATGAAAACGTCTAAACTAAAGGAAAATATCAAAATAAAAACTGCACGTTTAGAACGAGATTGGATCACACCACTATTAATTTTCTTTTATACTTCATGCATACATTTCCTCAAGCAAAACACAGAGCGACATTCTAATCACAATAGCATTCACTGGGATGACAGGATCATTATTGCCCATTCAGTATAGCAAGGCTTGACAACACTTCTCCAGCCAATTTATACTTCGCAGCTGATCAGTGGATATCAGGGACAAAGATTCCTTTTCGGGATCAATCAAAATATAGGTTGTTACCATATCACATAATGATTTTCTCATGTGCAGTTCCGACAAACGATTTTTGCAACTGCAATGATATACATCCCAAAATACAAAATGATTCCTTTCCAATAATTGCACAGTGAAAAAAAAAAGTTTCTTTCTGGAATAAAAAGCGAAAATCATTAAATTCATATACGAACTCCTTGATTTATTATGGTGTGACCCTTGCTTGGCGTGACCAAGTTTGCCACATGTACTCAGACCACAACTATTTTTCTATGTAGTCCCTACATTATTTTCTCCATACTGAACTCTCCACTGTGTCTAAATCCTAAGCAATGATAAGTTAATCTAAAGTATCTTCAAAGATGAACTCACGGTGAAGTTCTTCTCAGAGATTGTTGGGCACGTTTTGAGAGGCTGGACTTGTTTCTAGAAGAGTTACGATCAAAATAAAGAAATGGTTTTCCTCGGTGTCGGTTCTTCATCTGAACTGTCATTAACACTGATTTAAAGGTTACTTTTCTCACTGGACGTTTGAATTTAGGACCACAACTCTTGGGTATAATGATGACATTTCCAAATTCGTGGACGTCAACGAAAATACCTTTCTGAGTCTCGCCGCCCTTGTGGAACGGGCTAAACACATTTTGTCTTGAGGGTTGCTAATTTGGTTGAAGCTCTTTTTGGTGCTGCGAAGGTCGTCCGTCATTAACATCTTTTTGCGCCCGGTCCCTTGGAGAAGAGACACGTGGGTCATGAACAGTGTCGCTTTCCATCAGTGATGTGAAACTTGTCTTTGGATTGTTGCACGTGTTGAATCTTGTCGATGACTTTGGAATGTGCTAACTATGATGGGCTGCTAAATTCAATCCGAACGGGGAAAATCAGACTGTCGTGATGAATAGAAAGTCTCAAGTTATCGTCTTCTTTGGCTTGACATTGTCGTTTCAGTGTGATTAACAAAGAATCCCACACATCGGTGATGAACCCCACTGCTTTTCCACCGGTACGTTGGTCTTGAAATCTTTAAACTTCACCGTGTACGTGCAGGCAGTGATTCTAACTTTTCTGGAGGAGTGCTTTTCCGTCTCTCGAATGTGACAGTATTTTTCAGGGTTTACTGGTGAACTTTGGTTTGGTGTAGATTCTCTGGGTTCGGATTCTGGCTCACTCATGTCATCTCCAAAATCGCTGGCATGAATCTGAGCCAAGACTTCGGCTACTGTGCGAAGCGATAGGTCAGTCACGTTTTTGCCTCTTACTTTCTTCCCCCTTCTCCACGAAATGATGCGATCGTTTCTTCTTGACTGCACAAAGTCAAATGACTACATATTAAACGCCACGGGCCCCTATATCCATGTCAGGTTAGTGTCCTTCCTATGAAAAGAGCCAGTGTCTTCCCTCCCAGTATTCATTTCACTCTCAAACCTAACAGAACGATGGAAGAGCCAACACAGATCGAACTTCTGATCAGAGCTTTGCGAGGCAGCATACGAAAGATTTATTCAGATAAGCCGATGGACTACTCTCCTCCTTTCGAACTAAAAGTCAAGATACTTGCTATATCTGTTAGAAGAAATGGTATTGAGCTACAGAATATCCAGACCGTCAAAATAGCAAGACCTGTGTCAGAAGAGACAAAAGTCAAGGTCTTCAGACTGCCCTAAGAAACAACAGGAGCATGTAGAAGAGAGGGGTAACGAACATGAAGAAGAGGTACCTTCCCAAAATTAGGAAGCCCGATAGGTCCATAAGGAGAAAAAAGAGACGACGATAACCTGAGGGGAAAGTGAGGAAGAAGAAAGAAAACCTGTGAATGTGAAGAAATTCAAATAACAGAAAGAGCTAAAAACGACACAGAAAAAGTATGTGAACTATTTAATGTGTTTTGTTGTGAATTGGTTTGTGAAATTTGTACTAGAATAGACCAGACCGAAAACGTAAGTGTCGTTTGGTTTTGATTTTTAGAATAAGGACCTACACTCACACATTCACACCCACGTAATAAAGAAGTCTGATACATTTATATCCTTAACGCTGCCAAAACGTCTAAGAGTACCGTCACTTCTCTGCTGCTTCTTCTTCCTGCCATTTCCTTCTTGCATCTTCTACTCGCAGTTGATGTGGAATGAGAAAAGCTTCTTCTTCTTTTTGCTGTTCTGAATCTTTCTCCAATTTTTCTTTCTGTCCCTGTTTAAAATTATTGACGTATGGTAATGAAGGAGTAGGTGGCGAAAGTGCTTGAACCGGAATAAATTATTGCGAAGAAGCGAGAAAATCCACTAAATCCCAATTAAAATCGGTCTCTTCTGGAAGTATGACCGTTTTGATTTTATTAGCCGCTGATATACCATCGCATTTCGTCTCCACGGCCGGTGCACTCCAATTCTTCGTCTTCTTAGTTTCCGTCATGTTTGAAAACAATGTTATATTGATTCACAGACGTTAGCGCACCTATATAGAGAACGTGACGTCACGGGTAGCTCTCTTCGAATGGAAGACGGACCCCGTATTGTGACTGAATTTTGTAACGCGTGTTAGTATAGGTGAAAAAGCTCAATCCGTTTCGATCCGCTCTTCCACTATAAATAACCCGGTTCACTTCATTCCCTTCATCTGTTCTCGTCAGAAGACGTGGACTAACTTGAACATTATACCCTCGTATCGTCGATGCTGTTCCTCACGGACTTATCCATGCATGTCAAATCATCATGGACAATCATCCGGATCACGTAAATGAGCATTTGGAAAAGAAGGATCTATGTGGAGAGACAATGTTGTCTGACGAGAGTCCTCATCTACGGTCCAGAAGTCAGAGGAAGTTTGAGGAAGTGAAGAAGGCCTAAGCTATGCCCTCTATGTTAACGGACTGATGTTAACAAAATGAAAATATGATGCTGTTGGATTAACTGCAAATTTCCGCCACTTTTAAAATGGACTAAAAGAATGGCAGTGACACTTTGGTTCTTCATGCCTTTGATGATATAAATGTCATTGACCACCATCCCCTCCGCATTTAGCAACACCGAGTCAGACCACCCATCTAGTAAGAAGTAGATACTTGGTTAGTGTTTTCTGCGTCAGGGTGCCACTTATTTGTCTCCTATTTACTCACTACCAGGATCCTTTTCTCCATCGACACGAGTCGCATCCCACGGCCTATAGGTTTCCTCCACTCAGTCTCGTCTTAGAATAGGTGGTATCGTGCCTATTCGTCAACCACGAACACACGGGGAATGGTCGGAGGAGTAATTCATGTATCAAATGTTTTGATGTCGATTTACACAATACGACCAAAGAGCGATAACGACTACAAAGTGAGAGCAAGTTCAAAGGTCGTTGGACAAATCTATTCTTGTCAATCCGGAAGGCATAGATTTTATTCATCCTCGAGACGAAACATGAAATCAGCCCTGGGGGTATTGGCTTGCACAAAACTTTAAAAGTGAGTTCATGACGCCGACATCGACGATGCCATAGATAGCATCATCTTTGTGCCATGCATTTTCTCCTCTTTTTTAAAACAGAGATAAAAGTAGATTCATCCAGTTGATATTTAAACAACCACCCGCCCCCCCCCCATTCGATTATGTTCGTGGGTATCAGTTTTCTTAATTGACCTACGCTTTTGTTGGTACATAACTTTGAGGATTGGGGAAAGGTCCTGGCGTTTCTACAGAACGACTACTGCTCCTTCAGTTTTTCAGTCGTTTTTGGCGTCATCAAGAAGTCCGCAAAAGTTTGTACCCGATCAACAATAGTGAATTCAGTTTTATCGCTCGATAAAGGATCACGTGAGTTGTGGAAATGTGATATTTATCACATAAAGATCTCCAGACATTGTGCACGTTGTGCGTAAGGGTGTGTGTTTTGATTGTTAAACCGTGACGGTTTCTTCAGTAAACTATATTATTCAAAGTGACAAAGGAAAACAATACAGCCAACGAGAAGCAGTAAAACCTATTACTCGTACACAAAAGGGGTAATTTAGACTTTTGGTGACAAACAAAAGCAAGCACGGATTTTTGGCAGTTGTCCAGAAATTAAGTATATGGAGATCTTAATTGAAAAATTCAATCGTAAACCTGAAAACCCCAAATTCCATTTATTTTTATTATTTGTCTGTGGACGCCTTATAATTAGTGTGAAACTCACTTTATTGTGTATATAATGCCCAAGGGAACTCATCATGAAGTTATTGAAGAGGTAGGTATACAATAGCTTTTAAATTATTCTTTAAATTCATGAACCATATAATACATGTACATCAGGATTGGAGGGGACACATATATACGCTTGCATTTTCACCGGTCCATGCAACAATCAGTTTTTCTGCCCAACCGTATTTTGTGCCTATGTCTTTGTCATGCCAGAATATTTATCTGCCATATTTCATATCGTCCATTCGTCAATCTATGCATCCATCCATCCTTACAGCCGTTCATATAGCCATCAATTCATGTATATGCATTAATGAACATACTCCAAACTGCCTAATTAAGTCAGGCTGCACGTATGCACAATTACGCACGATTGTCAGCCTGATCTCACATACACACACGTTCAAGTAATTAGTCTGATAGTGACTCAATACATATGTGACATTCAAACCCGATTATACTGGTGTAGACGGATTCAGTATAAATGAAATCATCAGGTTGAAAAATTAGCTTCGCCGATCATCAAGTAGATAAGAGTGTGCGTGCATGTGTGTGTATGTGTGGTATGTGTGTGCGTGTGAGAGAGAAAGAGAGAGAGAGAGAATTTGTATTGACACTCTCGAAATAAGACCTTCATGTAGAGAAGTCCTCTACCAGTGAGAAAAATCAATCTGGTTCATTGCGCACTTTTGGGGTGAGATTTTTGACGATGATATAGTAACTTAGTATGAAACTGTTAAAAAATAATTCGGTAAAGTTTTTTCTTGATGATTATTTTCATAACGGATACATTACCGTCGAAAAAAGGTATGCTGACCGAAAGTGATTAAAAAGGAGACGAATAACACATCGCAGAGAGTAAGACTACGACAGATAACTGAACAGTATTGGATAGGCGGTGATTCTATTGGCCCAGCACTAGTCCTTTGAGCGAAACAGTTACTCATTTCAGGAGTACAATTTGCCCATTAATCCACAAAATGTATCCGATTTGACAAAGATCTCTCATTATAACATAAAAAACAAAATAAAAACACTCGCTACATACCTGCTATTATTTAAAGAGTAATAGTTGGGCTTTAATGATGTTGCAAGCGCTCGGAATTAAAACATGCGAAACATTTCTTAACATTTCAGAGGCGCGATAAACGCAGTATCACACGAGCACATTTACCGTAACAAGCTCACACTTAAGCTAGCACATGCATTCATTACCTCAGGAATGCACATATCATGTTACCTTCAATCCTTAACAAAGGTTCATAAACAGTAAGCTAACATACTGATTGAATCCCATTGCAAACTAGTATTAAGCAAACTAGACACCTATATGTTAAAGATAATTTCTGCTCTAATGAAAGCCTTTCACTCAAGATATATTGACAAAATGCTAATCGTAGGTTTCCTAACACTAAAAGCCGAGCCTAGAGATCCCTCGCATTTGGTTTCATACAGCAAATGTTCTTTATCCTCAGAACAATCGCTGGATTTCAAACAAATAGCAACACACTTAAAATCATTGTTTTTAACCTATATCTTTAGCAGATTCATGGCCTAAGAATATGTTGAGCAATGTTTGTTTATTAGTATTCGTGGTTAAAAACTGTGTCATTTTCACGCTCAACGCTTTACAACAATGTACAGACAGAAGAAGTAAAGAAACACTAGAAATTGCGCATCAAAAACTTAGTTTGTAACGAAATCTGGTCAGCGACAGACAAATCTGGAAATCAAAGTACGGCTCAAAAGTGTTATGAGTATGTCTTCTCAAACAAACACCGACGTAAGTTAAAAGCATTTCGATGCATTTTCAGCGACTCCTCTCCAGACCAGTTGCTACTAATACATCACGACACTCGGTTATGTTGAGATTGAGGAGGCAGCCATGTTTCTATCGTTGAACACGCTAGCTCTGGTATACTCGACGCTTTGCCTTCCAAATGCGTTTGCCAAAAGCACTGCAGGATTATCTCCGGAAAGATGCAACGTCTTCGGTCCGAGTGAATGCAGGGCTTACTATCGCCTTAACGTAGGATACGCCCCACCTCTCTCTCTCTCTCTCTCTCTCTCTCTCTCATTGAGTGTTTAGAAATTCTATGAAAGAGTATATTCAACGTAGGACGCTATCATGTACAGAACAATCAAACATATACGCACACTTACACATACTGAAGTGGATGTCACAAAATTAACCCATTTAGTAAAAAAATAAAAAGATAAAAACTACATCATGTCTTTACGTGTTTATACTAGTTCGATTAACACCATAAAACCATTTATCTCTTAAATTTCCACACTATGTTTTTGATTTGTTCTACGAATTTGTGGGCTTGTTTTAATGAAATATGTAACGGAATTCACCCTTACTACTAATTTGTAATTGTTGTCAGTACAATGTAAATTATTTCTCACAAAATTAATTTGTGATGGAAATAAATCATTTCGTGGCTTATTTACCATAAATGGCTTTTCATCTCACTTGCTTGTCCAGGAGCAACAGCTATGTAATAGATATAACATTACGATTCAGATATCAAATAGACACTTATGTGCTAATTTTGTCTGTGCTATATCACGTTTGTATCTTTATCTTAATGAGACTTCTAGAGTAAAATTTCAACAGTCACCTAATGGTCGTTAATGCTATCCTTTGAAGATTACCATTCACATTGTGAAATATAATTTTCTTAATTACCTTTGTTTTTCAGAAATTAATTTGTTATCTAAGTTTCGTTCACAATTGTTTTTCTGTCTTTTGTAAACATTAATGCAGTTTTTATTACGGTAAGACTGAGTGCTATGGATATTTCGTATACCATCAAGTATCCGTTACCCTTGTACGCGCCATCAGGCTTACATTATTATATGCTATAAATAAAGCGTTAAAAATTATTTTGTAAAATCGTTTATCTGTCATGTCATTTACGTTATCTTATTGCATCATCGATTAAAAATCAATGGACTATGCAGGAACTAATAGATGTGTACTATCTTTGCAAGGGTCAACCAGAAAGTGATGTGGGGTTAACCACAGAGTATGCAGAACAACGTAAGTAAATAGTTTGAGGTTTTCTAATTAACCACAAAAACACAGGCCTACAATATGGCTTTCAGAAACAAACGTGTGTGTGTGTGTGTGTGTTCTAGATGGTCAGGAGAAAAGAGAAGCAGGGACGACGGAAGAGAGTAAATCATTATTTTTTTTATACAAGACAATTTTATTTCTTTCACTAATATTTCGTTGTTAAAGTTCCTAACAAGTGTAAGCTCTCGTTGCAGCTTCTTTACCGTAAAGACTAAGAAAGCTATAAAAATGGTTGTAGACCTTAGGAATAGAATTAATACAACCATAGTTGAATGTAAACAGCCACTTCAGGACCATTTTGTGAGGGCTTTAAAAAGTTGATTTCTTACCCACAATGCATGAAAGCAAAATTTATCTCAGAGAGTCTGTCTTCCAGACGAAAAAAGGAACAACATAAAAACTAACTCCCGTAAAGACAATGAACGAAACAACATTAAACTTTTAAGAATAAGAGAAAACTAAAAAAATAAGGATGCTTACGTGTTGCTTATATTTGATTCAAGCAGTCCTAATGCAAAAGATGGAAAGTATCATGACGTTGGAATAAAAGATTTGTACAGATTAGTTTCATTATGTATAAACAGCCATAAAGGACAGAACTTATATGCAACAAAAATGCTTGTATTTGTTCAATGTACCAGAAATATTATCAGAGCACAAACGATTGCATGCTACAATGTAGTCTAGACTTACATACTTTCTGAAGAGGGAATAGAGTAAAATTTAGAAATTGTCATCATCAATTAAAATTTCAGTATGGTCTTTATTGAGCGCACTATTAATCCAGAAGCAACATGTACCGTTCTAGACGATCAGCAAAACTGGACAATACAAACGGATAAATATTATATCAGTGTTTCAGTGTACTTCAAGTAAATTAATGTAATAAACGTAACAAGCCAACTGTTTACGTAGATTTTGATTGCATTAGCGAGTTTTACTAGTGTTGATTCGGGAATAAAGTGCACGACTAATTCAGATCGGAAGATGCAAAAGCTATAATCTTCATTGAAGAAGACAAAGAATTTTGATTTTTTTTGCATTTTCAAAAAAAAACCACATTGAAACAATTTTACAATCAGGACCACTTCTCTTAACTATATAGAGTTGCTGCACATGCCAAGTGTAATTTAAAGTTAAAATATCCGATATTCATTCCGCTCTTCATGTATAATTTGTCAGAGTACAATTCACGCGTGTTCATTGAGGAGTAGGTTAAAAAAAGCATCTAAGGAATGATGTAAAACTCTCAACGAATACCAATAAGAAATATATTTCATTCATCAGGAACTTTGTGGTTGATTGAAATAAAAAGGACGGACAACCAATGCTAAGGAAACGAATTATTGTGTTTGCCGATAGCTTTCCATTCATGGGTCAGTCTCTAGAGCACTTGGATGAGATTGAAACAGTGAGACATTTTCCTGATCTGAAACCTAAGTTTCAGAAGAAATGCGTCCATCTATACGAATACATTGTCAAGTTTATTAAAACAGACATGCCATGCAAAGAAATATCGTCTAGGTTGTTCAGGTATTAAGTCGCTAAAGTTTGTTATCTCATATATCTTACATTCAAGTTGTCAAATATCTTTCATCTGTTTTAATTGAATTCTGAAGCTCTTCTATGGTAGTTTTTAAACGATTTGTCTCAGTTATAGTTCTCGATTACAATATGGTCAGATATCTTGAACGATATATACTTTTGTAAATTACAGGCTGTTATCTATTTGTTCCACCGATTATAACTTCTGCTAGGACTATTTTAGTACAAATGCACAGTGTTTTACGAGTAATAAATTGTTATATTACTGCCAGTTTTTTTTTCTTATTTGAAACAGCGCCTTGATCTTTAACATACTATTATATTTATATGCTTCAAATAAAACAAATATAATTTTGCTCTCCTCTAGATAACATATATATGAATCATTTACCCTGCACAAATTAGACTCATTTCATGGATAAGCTGCATATGAAAAAAGTTTATCTTTACCTCTAACCCGGTCACAACTTTTTCGAAGTAAATGTTATCAGATCCAATATTTGAATTTCCAAAACATTTACACAAGCTTGACTTTCTATTTTAATGTCATATATTTTTGTAACATACATTAAGCAAAACGAGATGCAGCATACTTAAATTTACATGTTTCAGCCAGTGTTATGTGACGTTCAGATTTAGACTGTTCCAGGGTTCCATTTGTTTTCATATTGATAACGAGGTTTAAAAGATACCTTTACTAGTTTATAAAGCCTGGCCTTTTAAAAATTTTAGTTAATTTATTTAACTTGTTTATATGTTTTTGTTTACTTTGTTTTGTTTGGGGATTTTCTGTTGTGTTTTTTTTTTAAGGGTAGCAAAATTTATTCAATGCCCTCGGGCATTCAGATAATAGCGAAATTGTAACGCAGTGTATATCCTGGTATTAGGTTAGTTTTCAATTAACCTCTTTTTATTTGTATCGATTTTCCTTTAAATCCATCCAGTGTTAAATCCAGTAGATTATTGTTGATGTCCATTTTTGTTTTCAAGTCAGATTAATATCTCTACATGTTTTTTTTTTCTTTCTTTTTTTTTTTTGATTTTTAACAGTATCAATGCGAGTATTTGATGATAGAATCTTGTCATCTGCTTGAGTCTCGAATACATTTTAGTTTGTCAAAATCTTTGTCGCAAATCATTGAAATCTGTTCTTAGTTGCTTCATCTTTTAGTGTACCTTCTCCAATCCAATAATGTTAACCATTTCTCTATCAGAATGCACTTTTGTACCTATTTTAGACTGTTCAACCACAGAATGTTATATGTTACAAAATGCGGCCAATATAGTGTATCTATCGTTGTGATCATATCACTTATATCTGTGATGGAAAAATCTAAATTTTCTTCACAGATTTAATCCTGAATTCATTTACAGTCATTTATAGCCGACGTTGTCTATCAATTTTATTAGTACATTAAATCACTTTGCACTTACACTTCTGACAATATCATAGTATTAGCGGCTATATTTTTCTTCGTGTCATTAATTATTTTGTGACAAATGTCTTTGTCTTTCCAATTTCTTCATAGTTCACTGGGTTTCTTTATTTAATTTTTATTGTGGCGTCTTTTTACTGATATTGCAATATGCCATAATGTTCGTGACAGCTAAAACATTCCCCATTTCACTCTCCAAAAACCTATCTCTGTGTTTTGTCCTTCGCTCAAGCGGTTGTAGATATTGTAGAATGCTAGGCAAACCATCTGCTCTTTCTCTTAATACTTGCAAGCATAGTATAGCAGGACAAAAGGTTTTGAATTTTAATATACACACATATCCTGTGCATCAAACATCATTTTATCTGTTCTAATCAAAATATCTGTTTAGTTCTGAGATTTTCGTAGCTCCTTCAGTACCACTCGTTTATTGCAGTTAATGTATTGTCAACTTGTTCCCTCCACGTCTTGATATCTTTCAGTTTGTTATGTTCTGATTTTAATACATTCGATTTCAACTGTTTTGTTTGTGATCGGAATGAATTGTTTTGTTCTACTATTTCGGCTAGATTGCTAATACAGAGACGGTTGAGATCCAAATAGTTGTTAATTGTTTCACATGGTACAGCATCGTTTTATGTTTGTGTCTCAACGTATAAGTCAAGAACTTACTAGGACCTATAAGAGATATTTCTAATCATTCCTTTTATTATAGTTACTTTTCATGAAAATTATACGATGCAGGTATACCGTGAAAAGTTATTTCCTCTTTTCATTTTTCATGCTGAAAATCAGTTTTAAAGTTTTGCCCCTTTGGAATTGTTTGTACTTGCAATTGGTATTGTACAAAACAAGCAACGATAAAAATAAACATTTCAACTTTAAGTGGCAAAGACTGTAGCAAATTCGAATAATTACAATTGAAATAAATTTTTGTTCACCTGATTGAGGTAATGTATGCAGTGTTTTAAAACCCACAAACTATATCTGATCCAGTAGACGACTGCTTTGTTAGCTGACTATTGAATGCCAACAATTTAGCAATATAATTTCCTTTACATATTGCGTAATATATACTGTGTAATTGTTAGAGAAAGTATTTTGTATTTTAATAGTTGGCGTCAATACACTTCCACTGCCACAATTTGCAGTTATTCCCTCTTTGATTTTTCTTGTTTATATATAGATCCAACAACAAAAATCATTCCTTTCAACGAGATGAATAGTTTTTCATGTCTTTTATAAAGTTGACTGGGAAAGAATAGTTTTGTTCTTGGGTGGTGAGACTATTATTTTATAACTCTATTACGATGGTCCGATGTTGTGGAGTTTAAACGCTTATTCAATGGGGAAAACACTGTTCATTTATTGATTAACGAGTCTGATATGAATAATCCGTTTTCTATCACTTTGTACATTCGTCAACTGGCTAAACGAAACTATAATTATCGGCTTCTAATCCTCTTCATATTTCATACTTTATGGTGGATACATTTGTAAATTAAATAGCTTTTATTAAGAACCTACTGTACACAACAGCTAGAGCATCGCTTAACGCGGCATGGTAAATTATATTAATATTGTTTTCGGAGTATTTCCAGACAACTTGTTGTATACTACCCAGACAAGTAATTTATATTTGATTTTAACTTTGTAACTAAAATATTGACGATGTTTAGTTGCATGAGAAAAGCAAGAAATTTTAATAAATATGTAAAAGAAATAGTTCTTAATGTTTTTTTCAATAGAACCTGCGAAGTATAGGCAGACTTAGCCGGTTTTCTGCCATTTTTGATAGAGAGGCTAAATACTTTTACTCTAGGGTCAGAAAACTAAAACTAGTCTGGTATACTAATATAGTCTTTTCTTTGAAGGCTGCAATCATTCTATAAGGCTTGTTAACGATCAAGATTTACCGGAACCGCCACATAGAATCAGGATTCAAGTTAATTGCTTAAACCAGACTGCCAATATAATATGGACGCAAAGGACTTGGAGAGGTAATCACCCATTCATTTCAATCACAGAGGATATGTATTACTACCTGTTGAATTATGGTGTTTCCTATGGGGGCAATGCGATAGATAAATCGCCAGGTACTTGAGTGGATAGATCGAATAAATTGTAGTTATGATGGCATACATATATTAAAAACGATACGCTGACCGAAGAAGAGCATATTTTCAACAAATCTTGCTTTCCATAATTCAATATTTTCAGTTGAATTCATTCTATTAACATCGATTTTATGTCTTACTGCAGAATTAAACAGTATAATATGCAGTTTTATTCCATAAAAAGTGTGATCAAAACGGTTTCATACTAACAACAGCGATAGCTCCGGTGGCCTAGTGGTTAGAGCATCCACCTTGGATGTCTGACAAATTGTTAAAGCTATGTTCAAAATTCAAATCACACCCACACACACTAACTAAAGCAGTAGTATCATGATGGAAGTGTTTTATCATAGTTACCTACCATGACTCCTCAGACCAGATCACTTTCTCACGTCTTCATAAGTCTTTGTTGACGTTGCATTATGGACTAGAAGTATGGGAACCTTGATAGGAAGGCAGGATTTCACACATGCCCTTTTATGATAACACTCTGTCGAAGCTTTTCTTCCCGACCACTCCGCTCGAAGGTTTGTCATGATTGTCTCCCGCGAAAGCCTCTCTGTTATAACGATCGCGCCTCTGCTGGATAGCTGTCTTATCTGATCTATAGTCTTTCCTATATTTCTTCCTCGACTTCGCCCTCAGTATATCTTCTGTGATATTTTTGACTCCTTTTGGCCATCGGTGTTTCTTCTTTAATGGCTGTAAAATATTCACTTCCGTTCTTGATAATGTTTGATGCAGTGATGATATTTTTTCTTCCTCATAATTGAATCAACTCAATAATGACTGAGTACATTCAGTTATAGGCTGAATATATTTTGTGTGGATGCCATATATATTTATTGAGTTAATAGTATTAATTATGTTCTGTCGATATTACTTTGTCGATACCAGCTGTTTGTAATGACTTAATGCTATCAAGTGTAGGCTTTAGACTTTTTGGTTGAACAAGATTCATTTTACAGTTTGGCAATATTTGAGAGCATTCCATATTTGATATAAAATCTGTTGAGCGGATTCGATTTATTTCTTGGGTTTGTTTAGCAGAAATGACACCATGCAGCTTTTGTAGTTCTTTAATTTTTTGTGGTGGAAGGTCTACTTATTTTCATGGTATTTTATATAGTTTAACGTCTTAAAAAGGAATTCAGTTTGTTGGGCAAGCGAAATGTTCCATGTGGTTTTAGTTGTCGGTGATTTTCCAGTTCCACCAGGACCGTTTCAAGCTCCTCCGTGGTAATTGTTTTATCTTCGATGAACACCGACTATAATCTGATAATTGTGCATAGATTACTTTAAGTGGCTGTGACAATTTCCGAATAAACACATATTCGAAAATATTATTCTGGTGCCACTGCACACCGATTTCTATCGATATGACCCAACAAGAATTCCGGTAAACGAGCATATGATTGTTGCAACTTCCGCCACACCTAGGCCAAAATGTTATTGCCTCGGCGGGTGCGCAGATAGTATTTACAGTAAAGCAATCGAATATTATTCGCAATCGAAAGGGT
Organism: Sinohyriopsis cumingii; assembly: GCA_028554795.2. Taxonomy (NCBI): domain Eukaryota; kingdom Metazoa; phylum Mollusca; class Bivalvia; order Unionida; family Unionidae; genus Sinohyriopsis; species Sinohyriopsis cumingii. The sequence goes on along the minus strand of CM068828.1, from coordinate 87,467,943 downwards.
TTTCGTGACGATTTCATCTCGCAGTTGTTCTTCAGCTTTTATAATAGCTTCGTATCGTGTCTTGTTGTTCTTTGGTTGTCATGTACCTTCCTAAGGGAAGGTACTGCCAATCTTTCTCACATGAACACGTTGGCAGGGGTCGAGTCTCGATTCCAGACTGTCAAAGGTGAAATGTCATTGATCTATAAAAGTGAGCGCCTAAGCCCACTCGGAGACCCTAGTCCTCGTTTCTCGTCAATACCATTGAGGGTACATCACAGCCCTTCTATTAATATTGTCATCGTGAAGTATAAATGCTCGACAGGCTACGTCTATCGCGTGCACCCCAAACACGCACTTCTAACCAATTACTTTTCTTCCTTGGTACAACTGCCAGGCAATCGTAGAAAATATCTTTCCTGGAAATAGTTATCTCTCTCCTTGATTTCTTTTACGACCTTTCTCGTTTTTGTCCAGGAACTGTTAGACGGACAAGTGCGTCCTTGCTTAATATTTAAGTGTATCTGATGGTCCGATAACACCGTTTCCATGCAGATATTGATCAGCAATCGGAAAGAGATCACCATCGATATTGACATCACCTGTCAGCCGATCCAACACCTTATCTGTAAACTGTATCCTTCAAAATATATTTCATCTCCGGCTACAAATGGTAATGATACTGTATATTTTAAAAATGCTTGAACATTGGCTGGTATGTTAGTGTCGCACTAATACGCTGACGATCATTTAACAATAATGACATCATATCCCACACGCCTCTTGACCCGGATAAGATGAACATATATCTTTAAGATGTGAGGTTTATGACTATCAATGTTATCCACGTCAGAAAATAATACAAGTCAACCATTCACTATGGCGTCTGTGTTTACCATTCCTTCGCCGGTTAATATTTTGTTGAATGGATCCATAAAGGTATTCCACATATTAGTGAGGGGGACAGCCTTTGTAGCGGCGTATCATCTGGTCGGTACATTAATATCGTCTTTGATAAATGCATCTTACACCAGAGTCCCCTGGTTCTCTGTGATTTCGATCTGGGTTTTGTACGATTGTGTCTTAGATGCAGTGTCGCTGCGCTTGCACGTCCGTAAATATCAACAGGCATTTTGTATAGTTCAAGTGTAGTTTCCAGATGACAATGTAAAATCAATAAGTGTTGTGTAGTCGGGCTTCCCATGAGTATATGAGTTGACAACAAGATGTCCACATAATGTGCCATCTGGTAGCGTTTGCAACTGCAGCGGGGCAAAACCGCAATGTAAATAACGACTTCACGTGGCCGTACAAGCCCCTACGATTGAAAATACAAAAGATCTAAATGTAGATAAATATTTAAATAAATGAGTTCCAGGTAATGTTGAATCTATGTTAACAACGCCGGTTTACCATGTACTGTGGACCATCGATGCAAGTTCAATCCAAAAAAGGACACCTCAGAAATGCGCGAATGAATGACTTCGCGAGGAATTCAGCAATTCAAAATTAGTAAATGGACAATCTTCTGTAACCGTCAACGGTAAGGCCGCAATCGAATACCTTGACCTGAGAACATAGGGCTCCAATACCTGGATAGTCGAAAGTCTTGTCCTTTATATGTGTCCATGAGATGTTATGCGGCCTTAACACACCTCTTTTTGCAACCGGGGAAGTTTCAGCGGCCAACTGCGCTGGAATGACCGCGAGGAATGGAAGCATTCCAGAGTTTCATCACGACAACTCAGTCAGAAAACTTAGTCTCTATTTGAATTCCTGGTTGCTTTATTATGTATGTATCGTCTTTGTCTTATTTCTTGCTGTAAATAATTTGGTATAAAAGTAAAATCTTTGAAAACTAGAGGAAAGTATTCCATTTCATGACCCTAAATTGTACGATATCTCTTTCCACCCAAGATGGTGATTCGTAATATCACATCAGGTTCTGCTAAGTGCTAAATTAACAGTCTCATCTTCGCGACTCCGACTATTTTGTTTCTAATTATGGAAATCTTCGCTGTCCATGCTGAGGTTTCAATGTATTTGATGTCTTCGTTAGATGTTTCGCTGTCTACACTGGACCATTCGCTGTATTCGACAGGTGCCTCAAATATCGTCAGTGATTTAAAGTTTCTCTTACAATATTATACAATGACATTTTGTGCGTTGTGTTATATTCTCCACCATGATTTCGGCGTGATTGCAAATCCCTGGCCAAGTTAATTTTCAAGATACTCGGAAACGTATTTGAAAAATTAAATAACATCTTTTGGTCTTCTTTGACGAATCGATATGACGAATTCAAGCTAAATAGCTATATAATATTTTCATTCACGTTCTAAACGCCATGGGTCTTTTAATTTAATTCCTGCATCTGACGCTGTCGTGACTTTTCACAATACTATATTTATCAAACTGTGTCATTTTTAGTGACATTACATAATAGCCCACAGCAATTCTCTAATAGTGAATCACATATGTTTTGTTGGCATTTCTGTCTCGGCAAGTAGTTTCATAATTAGATTATTATCACGATTCCCCAACCGCTAATCGTAGATGCGGCTTCCACACGGCTTCCACACGGCCTCACGCGAGCATGAGAAGCGAAGCTTCCACGCGGATGAATGCGTGTGTGAAAAAATCTCCCGTGGGGAAAATATATGGGGAATCAAAAGGGGTTGGGCTGGGGATTCGTGATACGTAAGATTATCCCGAAATGCACATTATAGTACTGCTACAGCTACAGTTACATCATTCTTGCCAAATTGGTTTATTTCAGTCAATGCGAACAAATTGTCTGGATTTCTCCTTGAAGTGGAATATGCTGCAACTGAAGACCCAAAACTAACATTAAGATATTTGTGTTACAGAATACTCTTGGATGAAGCAATCTTATTGTCTGTATTCAAGGTATGTACTGCACTATAAACAGTTTTGAATCACAAAATGTACAAGCTGAGAGAACATAATCACCTATTATTCTCCTTTCGAAGGGTGCATAGGTGCTAAACCATTTCCGATTGTATGTCTCTCTAAACGCTGCTTAGTATCAGCTACGTATTTGAAGAAGAAGAAAAAACTATGTGACTTTGCATGTGTCACTACATTGGTATCCAGCTGTACCAACCACCATGCCAATATGCCAATGATAACATTAAACGTCGGTTATATAAAAAGGAGTTAACTGACCATGGTCATCTTGAAATGAAGATGGTGGCCTCTTTCGTTGCTTCACACCTACACATCATATCTTCCTCAAAATGTATGTGCCTTTCCTCTTGAAAGCTACAAAAGACAACTAATTTCAAGATGCAATTTGAAATGTCAATGCAGTTATTTCAATCCGAATTATCAATCATTTTCATTCTTTCTTAAGTTTTCCTATTTTCTATATTTCACTGTACTGCAAAACAATTAATGCGCCGATTCAATAAATATAGATAAACCACTAAGTCAAAGAGAATTTACCTTAAGTCGGAAATTGGTATTGCAATCTTTTATTATAGCTCAAGTTTTTTTTAAATGTATGACATACTCAGCTCACGTTTCTTGTGATGGCTTCATTTGGAATGGGCTTTGTGATGCTTTTTCTCAAACCTTCACTGTGCTTGAATACAGTTTTACTTCTCCAAATCGTTATTTCGCTATTTCCATATATAAATGCATGTAGGTAACATACATCATGTCAAAATATGGATGCGAATTACTGGATATACCCTCTTTATCAATATTAAGAGCAAAGTTAAAACAAGAATATCTGGAACACACACACACACACACACACACACACACACACACACACTGTAATGATTCCATCACTAGTCATTTTGACAAATCATTTTTATAATTACCAACAACTGGCACAATGGTCAAGAATAACTGGACTGGCAACATTTTGCCACTACACAATAGCCACATTGTTTTCCTAAAAATGACTTCCGATCCCGGCATAGGGAAGAAGATCCTTATAATCTGCATTCTTTTGAACATATTCTTACTTGGGCTGTAACGATACGTTTTCAGCAGTATCGCGATAGTTCATATTGCATCGCAATAATGTTGCAATATTTTGAAACAATATAAAATGAGAACAAGAGTACAGTTCAGAGTAAAATGATATACCGGATCCATGCAGTTTGTATATACTTTCTTTAGTGGCATCTAAAATTACACCTGCAATTAATTATTTCTCAATCATTTTATTAGCTGGACATGTTACCTTTCGCATCACCTCTACGCAACTGTTACATTTTTACACAGGTTTCAACCATTCAAGAAATTATTTCAGGATCGTTATTTACTCAATAACACTCTTTCTTGGTGTATACTTTCTAAGTATCTTTTATTGGTCGTTGGACAATTATAATATATCAGGTTCAATCCACGCATACTTAATTCTAGCCATTCATTTTAATATTATACCAGGTTTAATCCACGTACAAGAAATGCCAGCAAATTCAATTCAATATTATAACAAGTTCAATCAATTATAGTCACTTCAATTCAGTATTATATCAGGTTAAATCAACGCACAATCAATACCAGCCAATTCTACAGCATACTCATTAATACATAATTGGATATTCGCTGCGACTCTAACTCTTTCAATTTTCAAAGACCGGCGTGAGCTTGAAAGCATATCTTCACATTTAAAGTTGCTTTACTTTATCATCAACATGTAGGATGTGATCATAGATTCACTAAGATGTTCAATGATGATAGTATCACTGGTAATACTGCGTATCTGTGAAGCAGTAATTAGTTCAATCAATGGACCTTGTCTTCTATAGCTAAAATACTGACCTTGTCCGACTCTAGTAATCATTTCCATGCTGCAATAGACATTTGAATATCTTGCAATCATCAAACAATAAATTGAAGCATACATACCATGAAGATGTTTATGGAGATTCCTAAATGTAGGATATGCTAACAATTTTCCTTTACAGGTTTACAGGTTCCATGACCATTCAGTCACTAGTAATATTATGAACTGGTTGAAGCAGTATATACTGTGGCCCATGGTGGATCATTATTTACTAGATCTGATACACCTAACACCACTTTTAGTGTGATTTTCATGCTGCAGTAGATTATTGAATCTTGAAGACGTATCAAATGATGAGTTCAGACAGAAATATCAATGTGGATCTTAAAGAAGTCAGAAATACAGCGTAGAATTGGATATATTAGTGATATTGGGTCTTGCATATAACACAAAAATGTGACATCGGCTTTTGAGATAATAAATGCCAACATTCTTCGTATTTCTTATATGCTTCCAGATTATATATCTTTAAAACTTACTTTACGAAATCCCAATGGGCGTGTACTAGTGTTCTCTTTACAGTTCGTCAATCAAAACCCAGAAAGCACCATAAACATTACTCAATCAAAGTTTTACACATTCATTTAAGGAAGCCAGGATTTGAACATAGAACCACAGGATTGCGAGTCGATTACTTTCATTGTCGAACCAGTCAGTTAACATCCTATATAAATTTCATGGCTCATTTAGGCACAAGTAATATTTATTATGATGGATCATTATTAGAAAGAAGAAAAACTTCTTTTTAAAAAAACTTTCTTTGCTGAAAATATGCTTTTTTCAGTACGTATTTATGGTTTCTGTACCTGTGTTGGCATACAGTATAACGCAACGCAGTGTTACCTTCTTCTAATGTGCATATCGGATAGTACGATTCGCTTAATTTTTTAAGGTAATGAGTAAATTCACATAACGCCTGTACAGCCATGTTTACAATCTTATCAACAAAAAATTCAAAATCTTGAACAAAAAAAACATGTTTGTTAAAAAAGGCACCAATCTTAGTTTCCACACTGACGTGTCCGTTGGCATTCATATCAACAAGCGCACGTAATATTAACGAACATCTCCACCTCATAATAAAGACTTATAAAAATGGTACTAACAGCTGCCTCGCTTGGCGATCAGCATTAAAAGGTTAGTGTTAGAACTGGTCAGCCTGGTGTCAGGATAATGTGACTGGCTGGGACATCATGCTACATGTCTGCGGCATGATGCCCAAGTGCCAAACATTACTATAAACTGCCACACTGCAGGCAGTGTAACGAAATGACAGAACAAATGTAAAGCTACATTAAAAATCCAAATCAGACACATGCACATTAACGAGCATTACATGCACCTACATGTTTTATATAATTCACATTTGCCGTTTGACAAATGTATAGCTAATAATATTAGAACAAGAGCTTGAAAAGCAACATGTATGACTACGTAACATCCTTTTTCGAAATTAACACTTATGCTGCCATAAAGTCTTGCGTATACTATTCAGTGACATTATAACATATCTCCCAGTAATTGGCTAATTACTCGGGTTGAGAAATATTGAGCCAAAGACCGACTCCCCATAGTCAAATAAATTATCATTCATATCTAACAAAACTGTAAAACGAGACCCAAAATGCAAATAGCATGTATTCCCTTGGTTTGTTACAACGCGATATGTTAAGATTGATATGTTGCTGAGTTGAAAAAATACCAATATAAAGCATAGTAATTTTTATTCCTCTGGTGTCTCTAGTGTTCTAAACTGACTCTTTGAAACAGTGTGAATTTATTGAAGTTAAGATTTCGAGACAAGCTCTTGGTAGAAAGCGTGCAAACTAAAGGCTCTCGCCTCAGGAAACAAACGTTTATTCCATCTTTATTTCCTCCATTCGGAGATTAATAACATAGAGAGTTGGTACAGAAACGAGAATGACAAGGACAAGATGTACAATTAGATACAAACTCGTACATATAATCATACAACCACACATAGAAATTATATATATATATATATATATATATATATATATATATATATATATATATATATATATATATATATATATATATATATAATGGATCATTCTTATATTCTATTACTCAACATAATACATGAGGTACACAACACAATTATCAAATTTGAGACCTAGCAGAAATCAAAATTTATCAGCAGTTATATAGCTACATAATCAAAGCTGTGCAGTCAACTTATCCGTGAAATAGTTTTGAGTTAATTTAGTTATTTGTCGTTGCTTTGTTAGCTAGCCATAAAACGTCACAAGCTAACAAACATTCCTATTAGTTACAAAATTCATGTAGGCTTCCTATCGAAAATATTGCAGCTGGCATCATGAAATTTATGTAGAATTCGGGATCATTCAGTCCACAGGTTTATGGGAATTCCCTTCCTAGTAAGTGCTGAACAAATTCTTCGTCAGATATATTTTAAAGATATGCACCAAGTAAAATATCAAAAGTTTTGATAACATGCAACCAATATAGATCCGTCATTCTTTGAGTTTTTGAACACGAGATAAGCATTTGAGCAATAACATCAGTGAGCGCAGTATTGCAGTGCTGGCAAATACGAATAGTCATACTGTATGGGGTTACCAGAAACCTGGCCAAAAACTTTGACCAGTTTAAGTTCTTTGTTTAACCTAGGTATTTGCCACAAAATGGCGGCTTTAATGGTAAGATGTATATTTTTGAATCTTTGGAAAGATGTATCGTTAAAACACGTGCTTAAAGCGATTATTCACATTCATTTATGGTGTTCCATAAATTTGTGCTTCCATTCCTTGTTAGCCGGAAATGTCTTATTTGTACACAAATATAAATAAAATATTTAAAGTATTTGTGAAGAATTCTATATATATCGGGAATCAATCCCATTTGTTTCATACGATCATTCCTGCAAAGAAAGGTGTACAATCAATCTCATCAAAGATATTCTTTTAGACAACGTATTTTCAGGCATATGACAAAATTTACAAAGGAAAAATAGTTTCCTTTAATCGATTGCGAGGACAATTCGGTCCAGTTCAAGCATGCTTTTGCTCATTGCAGACCTGGTTGTACGAGAAAATTCTTGAATGTACTTAACACATTAATGCTAAATAGATGTAATCTTTCAATGTCTTTCGATCTAATCTTGGATCAAACCTCGCAACCATAAAGTGCTGGTGGAATAACAATTGTTTTACATAGACTTGCAGTGATTAAGGGGTTTAATTTACATTTCGTTTTCCCAATCTCGATAAGGGAATATAGTGATTTTCTTGTTTATGCCTTTTCCACTTTTGCTACGCAGCTCGTGTTACCGCTGATATGGATATCTACGTGTTCGGTAGTTTGAGAAATTGGTATAAAGTGTGGGCCAAGTCTCCACTTAAAATTGCAATCTGTGTTCTGTCTGTTTCATTCATAGATGAGAATGCAACTCATGTTTTTATTATTTTTAAACTTTCAGTTTACCAATTAAGCATTGCTTTTAAATGAGCAGGGGTTGTCGTTATAACGTGATATCATCAGCCAACGCATGGTTCCAAGCAGAAATTGATCATATCGTTATTCCTAATTTGGAATCTTCTAACAACTTTAAAAAAATCATTAATATATGCCAGTTATATATTTTTATATTTTGCCATGCATGACATGTTATGCTATATATATGATAATCACACGTATTATAAGTAAGATTTTATTTCAATCTTTTGTTTCATTCTGTTACTTCTGTTTTAATTAATCATTTTATTATTCTCCAGAACAAACGGACTTTGCTTGAATTTGGACTTCCATGTTTCAAGAGTGCCATATATGCATACATGGGGACGTCAGTTGTCAGTATATCTTCACAAAACAAAGCGTCTTCCGGATCATCATCTAGGGAATGTTCCTACAGGGTCCAAAGACAGACTGAGAAATACGAAACTTCACTAAGTACATACATACATTCAGTCAGTCAGTCATGCATACATGCATACATACATACATACATACATTTCCGCAAGACGCGGAGAAATGCTTGATATAACTTGTTACGTGTAACTGCCATAGAAGAGGGCGGCAGGAGGTATATTCTGTTTCTGTTTGTGTGTCATAATTTCCATTCTAAAACTTCCGAAATAATCGAGACATAAGAAGCAATTTTGTTTGCATATGTCATTACTATGTTTCTTATATTCGAGAAGCTACTGGCAGGCTTTCTCACGTACCCATGTCAGCCGAGCCTGAGACTTGAACCCACACAGACAGAGGTGAGATGGCAGTAATCCTGAATGGTGATCGATTTAGACAACTCTGCCACTCGGGGCCCCCTAAAGACATGTAAATTCTGAACCAATGATGTCATCTATTTTCAAGTATGGCAGCCATTTTATTCAAATATGAAACCTTGAACGCCTTTTTCTTATCTCGTGAAACAGCTAAATTGAATTTTGACAAATTTAACCGAATTTACCTTAATATGTAGGCCTTCCAATTTGTACAATATATGCCGCTGAGTAGAATGTATGCATATTTAATACCTTTGTGTCACACTTTTAAAGACTGCTATTTTCATAAAGTCGTTTTTACCAGTGTTTAATTACCTTCTCTATAATCTGAATGATATACTGATGACATTAATTATTTCTAAAACAAATTACATCAGGAATGCAGTGCCAGTCTGACTGCAATAGCTGGAGACCACACCTGAGATTACAGATCGTACAAAATGAACATGGCGAATGCAGGAGACTGCGATTGCATCTGAACAACATCGTAAAAGACTTGTCTTATGTCCGTTTTTTCATTGTCCACAATGAGAGCGGAGAGGTCATTCTGGATCAGATTCTGGACTATGAAATTACTAGCTCAGTTAGAGAAATTGTGAGTGTTATCTACAGTTTTCTAAACCAAATTTATAAAGCTAAATATTTTAATTAACGTGGTTTCCATAAAAAGAACGTTAAACAACATGAAAATAAAAAAGACTTCTACATCGATATCAAATGTTCTCGCACTTTGTTTTCTTTTTCTTGAAATCCCCATCAGACTCCACATAGAGCAGGTTCTAAAAAGGTTGTCATGGTTCTTACATATTGCCTTAATATTATGTGTTTTATAGCATACATTGCTATTGTCTTAACATCGCGGCATTCAGTAAAACAAATTTGACATGTACATTGGCCGTACCCCAACAAATAAAAGTTAAACACAAATCCATTAGTATTTTGAAAGCGCATTTACAGGCAAAATCCAATTATACATAGTAACTAATGGTGTGTCTTCTGTAACAAATGGTTTAACATTTTCAACACAGTGTCATATAAGTACGAAAGTTAGATAAACGGAAAAAAATAGAAAGGTACGGACATTCGTGCCGACATGAATTACCAATATCCGTAATTATTGTTTCGTAAAGAAACTTGCCCATATGAAATGACAGTACAATTATAGCCTATTCTAGAAATAATAACAACAACTATTATATTCGTAAGTTTTCAATTATGAATTCAATATAAAGAATGAACAGAGAGGTCTTGATATTATTATCTTTCTGAAGAACAATGACAAATAAATTATTCATCCGTTACTTTAAAAGTCCACTTTTAAAAGCGATCCAGCAGAAATAGATTTTATTTATTTTCGGTATCCCATCAAATATCTTGCTTATAGGTCCAAACATTGAAATATTATTGGTGATTTATATTTTTTTCTTTTATAGGTTAAGGAAACGGGTTTTCTCAAAGAAAATGGCCGATACTGTGTAAAGGTAGGTAGGTATAGGTAGGTAGGTAGATAGGTAGATAGATAGATCTGTATAGGTGTGCGTGCATGTGTTTTTATTTGTTTTTAAATAAGCAGAAAGAATATGGTTCGTTTAATTAAAAAAATTAATTACTGAGTATGCATCGTCGGTGTCATTTTCTGAATTAGTTTTGTTACAGAACTTTTATTTCCATCATGACTGAAAATTCTTAGAAAGTGTGGTAAATAAGGTAGTTGTGGAAGATAAAAGTCTACTTGATACAATCACATGTAAGAGTTTGGGATCTCAAAATTGGGATTAATTTGACCACGTTTTTGTTATTTGCGATTCTAAGGTCATTGTTACTTTAAGTACTGTATCAATGGAAGTCAAACAATGGCATCACGTATTAACTTTTAATGCAAACTTTCGTGCTGAAATAGTCTAGGAAAATCAAACATTTCTCAGCTCGAGTTTGAAACTGCGTTTCTACTTTCTACCGAATAAACGAACTTTCTGAGGCAATGTTTTTTTTTTATCTGATTGGTTGATCCACAAGTAGTGCCATAGTTTTTTTTATCTGATTGGTTGATCCACAAGTATTGCCATAGTTGTTTTTTTATCTGATTGGTTGATCCACAAGTAATGCCAGAGTTGTTTTTTTTATCTGATTGGTTGATCCACAAGTAATGCCATAGTTTAAACTTAAGCTTTTGGTTTTATTTACCTTCAGATCTAAACATTTTTCCTTAGCTTCCACAACCAGCCTGTTAATATTGCATTGTTTGTAACCGTGGTTTTTACTGACTTGTTTCCTTTACTTTTATTAAATAATTCTGTACCCGAAATCACGTGATGCTTGAAGACTTTTTGGTACTTTTATTTATGTAGCCTGTTAATATTGCATTGTTTGTAACCGTGGTTTTTACTTACTTGTTTCCTTTACTTTTATTAAATAATTCTGTACCCGAAATCACGTGATGCTTGAAGACTTTTTGGCACTTTTATTTATGTAGCTGTAAATCATCATCTAAAATTTATTTAAAATGACACCTTCTGTATTAATAAAAACAATGACATGTTATTCTCTTTGATTCAGATGGAAATTTGTTGTAAGGATCAAATCTCTTCTACATGTGACAAGACTATGAAGTTCATATCCGATTTTGTTTCCTGTATGGTAACATCATCATCAGCTAGGACAATAGCAGGTTGTATATATAATATTTAGTTCCTTAAATGATAAAGATTATAAAAAGGAATGTGCATGTTCAAATATCTTATAATGTGACACGTGACATGAATATGCATGATGAAACGCTGCTACTAATAATTTCAAGGTCATGACAAATTCGATCTCCTACATATAACTCAGGATACATTAATTTGCATTATGATACTCTATTACATTTTACAATGCCATAGCAGATAAAATTTCCTACGTATCACTTAGAATGAACGACTACATTATGATGCGCTAACACTAATTGCAAAGCCATGACAGATACAATTTCCTACATGTAACTCAAAATGTCTAGAAGCCTTTGATTCTTCTTTCAAAATTTTTGATTGAAATATCGAAAATAATGTCATTAGTAAATATTCAACCTACTGCAATTCTAAAGCTTGACCTCAGAAATATCTTGTGACAAGTTTTTTTAAATTAAAAATTATTAAATCACACGAATAATTGTTTTTGACCGTAATTATACCCTTGCGATTTTGTCTTCATGCATATGAAATTAATAAAACCAAATTGTCAAATCAGCTCCTTAATGATACATATTTGTTCATTATTTCTTGTGGATCATTGTACAATTCAGCTTGAAATCGTGTTCCAATAACATTCTGTATACAATGTATTTAGCGATATTCAACATTTATTACATTGTCCTGATATTAACAATTCTTGCGCAGTAGTCCCTCGATATGAAATTTAAGAGATTTCAGCATATTTTAATATTCACATAGTTTTAGCGTTTGTACTTTGCATACATTTTTAGAAAGAAATAAAATAACTTTAATTTTGAATTCACTGGTGTTCTTTTTAAACCGTCCTCTGTGTCAACAACTTCAATCTTATGCAAGTTGACAACTGTTAGCTTGTTAGTGTATCTATTGTCATTATATATTGGGTGGCATGAACTCTAAGAAGGAATATTGCAAACTTTCATATGTATATCGTAAAAACAAAATGGTATGAAAACACATCATGAATTTGTGTTTCTTATGAGATAATTCTTATTCCAATTACCTGATTTCTCGTTACAGCCCATCCCGGACCTGATATTCGTTGGTGGATACCTGTTTTCGTTGGTATTGCTTCAATAGGACTGATTTGCCTTGTTGTATGCTTCTTGTTTCGAGGTAAGAATAGAAATTACTGTCTTAAAGAGAACTTAAACAAGTTTTGATTTCATATTTGCCGTAGTTGTAAGTATATTATATTTCTTTAATTATTCTTTTATTATTATTCTTTACTTTTAAATTAGTCTTCATATCAGGAAGCAATTAAAATAATATCATTGGATTAATATACAGTATAAAGAGAAATGTATTTCTTTCATGGATCTGGCGTAATTACCAAACACCGCTGTCTAATTGGGAAGATTATTCCTTTTGTGACGAAATACGTTTGATTTCGTTTAAGCTACATTTTCAGATAGCTTTTGGTAGCTACATGAAATCTCACTTTTCGGATAGCATTGGTCGGTATGTGGAGTCTTACTTCCGTTGCTTCGGGTTATCTGTGTTTGGTCAAGGTGTTTGGGTAAAAAAGTTAAAAGAAAATGTGCCAACTCGACGTGCTCATCTGTTTCCGTTAGGTAGATAAATAGGTTCAGTTTATAATTCTGACTGATATACTTTTGTTAATACAATTTGCGATTTATATCATTATATGGATTTTCTGGTCTTAAGGTTCGCCGAATCCCGAGTATGTTGTTGAAGTACTGAGGCCGAAGGGCACGGATTTCAGAACACCAATTTAGCGAAGTTGATACGAGAGAAAAAAATACATGCTCGATATTATTACATATTTGTTTATACAAATTTATTTTTTACATTCAGTTTAGAATTTTCTTGATAATACACATATCCAGTGCGTTGGCTTTACGTAATCTTTTTCTGGGGCGGTGCGCTTGCTACTGGCTGATGCTAAACGGGTGAGGAGTGAACGTCTTGCAAGAGAGCCAGCTTCTAGGTTCTATTATAAAAACAACCACTTTATTATATCTGTCATTGATAAGAAATAATGCAATAACCAGATGTTTGGCAGGTAAATATGTGAAATTACCCAGATTCGAAGACATATTTTGATTGATATACATATGCCCTTATCAGTTAATGTAGAGCAGACGAGTTGAAACCTCCACTCTGCGTGCATCATTATTTATATCGTTATGAATCAATAAAAGGTATTAAGTCAAGAGATCACGTACCATATCTCTGTTTGGAGAATCTCTGTCTTCTTTGACATTGGAGAGTTCTACAGGATTGCACGTTTTCAGTCAAAACAGACACAAGATGCTAATGCGGCCCTGAAAAGGGTTAAGTATAAGAACACACTAGTGTATGAACGGCGCGTGATATCCGATATTCATAGAATGGTACTACCACATTAATACACCTCTTCCAACAATACTTCGCACGCAGTTTTATCCTAAAGTCGTTAATTGTCCATCAAGCTGCTTGTTGTAACTGAACGTCAGTTTTGTTACGTCACCGAGTTGCTGGAAACAATTGCCGCACCATATAGTCGTCATATAAAATTAAAGAGCCCATGAACAGAAGTAACTGGTTCAACTTTTGTGTCTGTGTATGTGTGTGTGTATGTGTGTGTGTGTGTGTGTGTGTGTGTGTGTTATCTTCTGAGTCACTTACACGATTCTAGATATGCAATATAGTCCCTAATTAAATTTGATTTCCTATCGTTTACTTATTTTTCCACGTTAATCAGTGCCTTTTGGTCCGTTTAGTTATAAGTATTCTTTAATCTTTCAATTTTGTCACAGGTCACTTTGCTGTCTGCAAAGAATGTAACAGAAGTTGCTTCCAAAGATATCGGTCATCCGCACAAGCTGGTAAGTCGTTCATACAAATTACATATAACAGTGTGTGTGGTGTGTGTTTGTGCGTGCATGAATGACCCTACACGCTTTACACAAGCGTTTTAAAGATCATGAGATCATGTTTGTGCGTATTTTAACGAGTCGAATGAAAAGGTTCGTTTTGTACAAGGCACCAACATTTTGCTATAAAACGGAAAAATAGTCTCTTGACATATTGTGCTTAGCACTTCTTTCCAGTTTTGCAAGAAAGGTAAATATATACTTTTTTCAATTAGATGTGTTGTCTTGAAGAATAACTAGTAAATACACATGTCTTTCCCATGTTTTGATAACTGTTTAGTGTTTTAAGAGATAGGTTCTGTGAAGAATTACTCTTTATTAGTCATAGTTCTGGAACATGTTTTAAAGGTCCACATACAAATGCATTCTATTTTTTGTGAGAGTATCCTATTTGCCTCCATTTTGGTGTGAAAATGCTATTTAACTTTTTTACTGTGATGGTGTTGCTTTTTTTCCCCCTTTTTTATATCTCATCATTTAACGTTTTTCATCGTTCAACATGACTTATCGAGTTGTAATCATAAACAAACTCGTATTAACTCGGAGTATTCATTGGAATTTACAAACAGCTAAATGGTTAGAGATTCCGCCTCTGAAGCGGGACGTCGCGAGTTTAAACCTCGGCCGAATTATACCAAAGACACAAAAATGGTACTAGCAGCTGCCTCGCTTGGCGCTTAGCATTAAGAGGTTAGTGTTAGGACTAGCCGTCCTGGTGTCAGGATAATGTGACTGGGTGGGACATAATGCTACATGTCTGCGACATGATACCCCAATGCCAGACATTACTATAACATGCCACTCTGCAGACATTATAGCGATATGACTGAAAAATATATTTAAGACTATGTTCAAAACCCAAAT
Organism: Sinohyriopsis cumingii; assembly: GCA_028554795.2. Classification (NCBI taxonomy): domain Eukaryota; kingdom Metazoa; phylum Mollusca; class Bivalvia; order Unionida; family Unionidae; genus Sinohyriopsis; species Sinohyriopsis cumingii. Next base: position 87,452,417 of record CM068828.1, on the reverse strand, counting down.
CACACACGCATAGCTTATTGACCTGAAGATGTAATCGCTATTTCGGAATTATTGTGAATTCATTCAGGCACAATCTGGATTAGATCATTGAGATACACGAAGACACTTAATAAAGTATCACATTCACGGCTATAGGTACATCAGCACATTCAAGATTGAAAAATTTCATTCAGAACACCACTATAATTCACTATACGTTTGGTTTTAGGATAGAACTTTTAAGACTGTTTGGGATTTAATTAACAATAATATACATTGATGAAATAAAAAGGCAGATTGATGACGCTAAATTGCCACATTCATCAAGTGCCTTGAGTATGAGATGGAAAAGATCCGAGAGGTGTTTCAAACATGGCCAAGATTGTTACGGATTCAGAAGACTTGAGGGCTTTCTAGAAAGCTGCAGACTGTTACCAAGTAAGGATATGTTACGAGACCACTGCCATATTACCGGCATATACCGTGTCGCCTTATACAAACCGTGCAGCAACCCATATAAAACAAAGGTATTAGTTGTTGCTCATAACCTGCTCAACTATGACGAACATCTTTTTATGGAGGCGATTGGAATATCCGCGTCCAGACAAATAATTGTCATTCCAAACGACATTGTAAAGTACATCATGCTTTCACTTTGACACTTAACACTTTGTCGTCAACCTCCAGTTCATGAATAGTGGTCGCAAAACAATGTCCAAAACTCCATACCCTACAACAGCAAGATGGATTGAGATTGGCCTTTTATTACGCAGGAGCGAGTACATGAGTAGCCTCCAATTCATAAGCAGTGGTCTCAAAAATGGTTGCTAGCATAAACAAATAGTTACTCCGTGTAACAGCAAGATGGACTGAGATTCACCTTCTGTTATACAAGAGCGATTACTCATGCGAGTACACGAGTAGCAGGGACCTATTCGACGAAACGAAGTTGCCTCACATTTATGGTTTCTCGCAACAAGCTAAGCTGCACTGACATTTCTGTGAAAGATTAACAGCATGCGCATAATGTGTGAAACGCCTTTGACTGTGTGGACATGGGAAGGCAACACAATCTTCACCTCCAAATCGCCGTGCTTTTGACGGCGGATGCTTCTGATGCCTTCCTTGAAATTTGGCTAACAAACTACAGCTTTGACCCAGCTCATTACTGTAGTTTATCAGGAATGAGATTGAACGACCTACTAAACAATTACAAGCACCAAACTTGAGCTGCAGCATTTTCATAATAAGCCATAGATATGTAAAAGCGAACAATCAAATGTGTCCAGACTATGCTAGTAATTATCAGACAAGCGCCATATCCTATCTAAAAGATCAACAACCATATTAGAAAGAGGCATGATGCAAAGTCTACCAACTGGTGGTTTTAAGTGGGTTGACCCGTAGGCGCTCGAATCAATTTGCTCTTGTGCTGTTCACGCAGTGTTTGTACTAGTACATTCTAAATGATAACATGCCATACGGAAAACAACTAGTTTCCCTCTCCAAAGGTCATTTCGAAAAAGATTGCGGACTATGTGCTACGGATTTCCATGCAGCTCTGCTCTGGTAATATTTATAGGCGTGTCACAATCATGCTAACGTACGTTCAGATCAAGCACCTCAAAACCGCCATACAAAGCATGCACTCGAATTTTAACGTTAAACCTCGGCCCTGAGAACCGTTTGCAAAGATGAAGACATCCCACTAGGCTCGCCCTTAAGCTTGCTACTTTGGTTCTGGTAGCTGTGGGCAAGACTGGAGCGCTAGGCATGGTTGGTACAGCTGGTGGTCTTGCCGTCAGTTGAGTAATTGATTCAGTCACTGAAGGAAGCAGTGGTCTGCAACAAGAGCGAGGTCTTTTGTATCAAGGCCTATTTCCAGTGCATCTCCACGTTTATCATGGACCACCAACTGGCTGGGACAAATATTTATTTGATATAATGTTTGTTCTGTGCTGTTTTTTCTTTTTTTCTTCAGAGAATCTTTCAGAAAATCTTGCATTTAGTTAAAATTGATTTAGTAAGTAAGAAATGTGTAATACGCTCATCAAAGGATCACTAAATTAGCTTAAATATCTACACGTATGTTATCGTTGAATTCCATGAACAATTACGTATAACATGACCGGATTAAGGTCTTCCAGGGCCCTAAGCACTGAAAATATGATGGTGCCCCTACCCTTCCCTACAAAGAATGAAACTCACAAAAAAATCTAAAAAAAGCTAAAGAGGTTGGAAAATAAGTGCTGCCATCATTCCAAAACATATATAATTCTTTCATTTTTATCATCAACAATTTGAATTTTTTGGGGTGCCCATATTCGATTGGTGCCCTAAGTAACGTGCTTAGTGTGCTTAATGGGTAATCCGGCAATAAGGTATTATATATATAAACTCTGACTAGAAACCTGATACTTCACTTAAGCATGTACATAAGTACTTCGAAATACTCCAAACGGTAATTTTTCAAAATCCCTTATACGTCACCGACTACCTGAGCGTCCAAAATAGGTGGGATAAAGTAAACTCTTCCACCTTGTTTGTTGAATGAATTGATGGACGGGCTGGAAGATCTGTAATGGGATAATCGGTCGACTGCCGCCGCTTTTGACTGAGAACTCATTTCAATGTACCTATTCTTACGACAATGTAGAAGATAAAAGTATGGATAATACTGCTGGTTGCTTTATTTGGTGACGAATTGTGTGAATAGGAAGTTATATAATGTTTTTCATTTTCTTACATGCATCAGACATTTTTAGAGCTATTAATGATACATTTCATTTATGTTTATCTTCCTAATGAATTTTAATTTTCAATTTGCCATGATACTTTCAGTTCGACGATATCTATTTCAGCAGAAGATCTCTAAGAAAATGCTGTTAAGACCTTGCGAACGTTTTCAAAGCAAATAGATCAACGAAAGGTCTTGTTTCTTTTACATGCGAATCAGAAGAAGAAAGTGGAGACATTGACAGAAATCGGGACTAGCTGGCTTCTTTTGGAGTACAAACATTGGTTCTTAGCTACCTGGATACATCTTAGAATATTGACACACTAAACTCTTTAGATGTTCAAGTGGCTGATTATGTGTTAATTAGGCCAAAGAAGCTATTTAAACTGTACAAAGTTATCTTAAACTTAAAAACTGCGGAGAGGGACAAGATGCGATTCTTCCGGAAACAAGTGATGGCATGTTTGCTGTTTTAATCAAGTGCATTTGTTTCTTGCGGGATGATATGAGGTTCGAGTGCATCTACTTTTCGACGATTCCATCCAGAAGCGACATTATCTACCAAAACTCGTCGAGAGGAATGAAATGCAAAATCAAATATTTATGTATAATAGGACAGATAGAAATGACCTGATATAGCGTGTGTTTTGGGGACCTGCATAAAAAGATCCCCAGACACACTAGGATTTATTCCAGTCCTTCAAAGTTACGAGTTGACGGAGGGGTTAACGTTTGAATGTAATATATTAGCATGATTTCAGGTATTGCATATAGGAAATGTGTCACGCCTCGATATTTTAACAAGGCTTGATTTCACCAGAAGAAGAACTTGAACATGGACTTAAACTTAATTCGAGAAACCCAATGATCTGACTAAAATTGAAGTCTGATTTAAAAACGGCTAATCAATGTCATATGTCTAGACTTAACTATAAAGTCAGTGTTGGTTAAATATGAATTGATTGTATTGACTGAATCTACTCTTACACATCACATGCTTTTGAGAATTTTTGCTATACTTAATTCATTTTTTTCAAATTATAAAGTATAATGAACGTCTTTGAATTGCTACATTCAAGGAAAACCTTGCCTTTTAGAAATCCTAGAAACCAGAAACGTTTATACACTGGAGTGTAAACATACGATGTGAAAGGTTAAAGTTTGAAACGAAATCGATGATAAGATTTACTGCACGGAAATAAATAAATACACCCCAACATCCGACATGCCTGATATATATATATATATATATATATATATATATATATATATATATATATATATATATATATATATATATATATATATATGTGTGTGTGTGTGTGTGTGTGTGTGTGTGTGTGTGTGTGTTGACCACTGTCTAGCTCCCGGTGAATTTAATTTATGAACAGTTGAAGGCGTAATTATCAGATGTAAACATTCTTATCGCAAGATATTCGTTGAAGATACAGTAAAACTGAATTCATTTTATTTGCACCCCGAATTGACCAAATCAAATATATTTGATTTCACCTTAATCTATTAGGTGACGAATATTCTGTAATTTTAAATTATTTTAAATTACAGGTAAGGCGAGTCGGTCTTTTTTTTTATTTCACATTAACTGTACACGTCCCAACAGTATCTCGAAGTATTTCGATTAGCTTTGAGTTCACGTACAAATCAGTAATAATAATCTTTCGGTAGTAAAAGGTGGTTGTGTCCCACATTTGGTTGCACAAATTTGACAGCCTTATAAACTGTTTCGTGTTTATTTCCATAACCTGGATTCATGCCATCATTTAAAATACACATGCTAACAATTTTGCTGACGATATTTAATTAACATATTCTTTTATCACATGGTTAATGAAATTATTAAAGATAAGTGACGATTTTTGTTGAAAATCTCGTGCCAATTGAACACCAGCTTTTATCTGCCACCAAATTATCTCTGTAAATTGCAGTATGTCAATAACAGATGAGTTGATCTATCTTAGCTTCCACCTTTCGCCTGTGATTCCTAGACTCTAGCAGATCACTCTAACTAGACCCACTAACAGTCATTAGTAGCCCAAAAGTCTCCGGATTACCGACTGGACCTTCTCGCAGGTTGCATTTCTTACCTACAACCTTTGTTCTTGATCCTTTACGTTCCGACCTATCGGAACTACTAATCGATCAGACTATCTAAACTCGTGCAAATTTCCCGTGATCTCATATAGGCTCCGAAACCATAACTTGACCTACTTAGTGAGATCGTTTCTTCTCAGCTCGTATCAGTCATCCTTAATCCTATACTCTCTAGATGCCTAGCTAGACCTACTCTAACGTAACTAATATATTATGTCAAGCCCACGTATCAACGTTTTGTCATTTCGGTCAGCAGGATGTACCCTGCCCAAATCAGACAGGTTGGGGGCTCCACATCACCCTGAGACAGCTATCGGAATGCGAGTGGCTATTATTCATTCGATATATATTGGGACACTGATGACTTTTTTTTTCCTTTACATAAGAGTAAATCGCATATGTTCATGTTTCCGGCGCTGAGGAAACTTTCGCTGACAAGAATTATGAAATATCTTTAAAAACCAAGTTAAATAATTCTGATCAAGGTACACACGGCCATACAATATTACTCATACCTCCATATAATAGATGTACAGTTATTGCATCATCACCAAGTAACACAGCTAAAGACTAGATTCCTAATTACCAAAACCCTACACTGTTTGACAGGAAGCTTGATATGAAGTGAAAAGTGGTTATTCAACACCAAAAATCTTATGAAATGTTTAGCAATAATTCAAAACAGTACCAAAAACTGTTGTTTTAGTAAATTTTCAAACTATCTGCATATGCCAAACTTTATAACGTCACAGTTATTATCATCGCATAACTAAATTATATGAACACAAATTCAATTAACATCCATAAATAAAGTAATTTTGAACGTTAAACCTTTCATCGATCAATGCAACATTCATATGAGATATTTCAAGCAATCAATTACTATCAATGCAACATTCAAATGAGATATTTCAAGCAATCAATTACTATCAATGCAACATTCATAAGAGATATTTCAAGCAATCAATTACTATCAATGCAACATTCAAATGAGATATTTCAAGCACTCAATTACTATCGATGCAACATTCAAATGAGATATTTCAAGCAATCAATTACTATCAATTCAACATTCAGGACCATTGTTTGTCGTCATAACATAATGCTAACCATTGGAAAAACTTTTGACATTTTATATTCAATCAAAAGGAATGACCAAGTTTAATGCTAATATTTAACTATCGTCGTTATTTCAAATCTAAGTGGTTACTAGAAGGTATGGATCATATAAGTTCCTAATTGAATGTATTATATCTTACTTCACTGACTGACAGCAGTGGAAATATGTCAAAGGCTATTATTCAACAGTGTTGACTGTTGGAACAGCTCTACAGCAGTGGAAATATATCAGTGGTTGCTATTCAACAGTGTTGACTGTTGGAACAGCTCTACAGCAGTGGAAATATATCAAAGGCTGTTGTTCAACAGTGTTGACTGTATGAACAGATATATATATATATATATATATATATATATATATATATATATATATATATATATATATATATATATATACAGCAGTGGAAATATATCAAAGGTTGCTATTCAGCAGCTTGGTGAGGAGCTATTTAGAGTTCTGGACAGTTTCTACTTATAACGAGGCGGTAAATAATATAATATAACATAATAGTTTGTAATCTGAACCAATAACATAGTTCTACAACCTACATCACCTGATATGATGTAGGTTTAAAAACGGGGGGCGGGGACTAATTGCGAGTATTTATACCCATACACAGGTGTAAAACAAATTTTCAGGAAAACTATGTGAAGTGTGTGGTCAAGAAAACTATGTGACATTTATGTGGTCAAATGATTCACGCAAACTACGTGATTCTTATATGGTCAGATGATTTTGTCCATCCAAATAAACAACAAATGTTTTTATCATGGAGGACTTTAAAGAACATATATTTCACTAAAAGAAATGTTTCCTCTAACTCCTTGGGTTGTGGAATCAATATACATAGTGTATATATTTATGAGGCTATTGTGAAGTAATAACATATATACCCTGTATATTGACAGGCCTGTAGGAAAGCACGTTGTTTAGAGATTGGCAGGCGTGTGAGAATGCACACCGTTTAGAGATTGGCAGGCCTGTAGGAAAGTACACCGTTTAGCTTTTCATCAATCTGTATTTTGGAATGGACATTTTACTTCTTTCAGCACAAAAGCAAATACTCTGAACAAGATTGAAGCAGAAATATTTGTCCTTTGAAATATACGATTGATGATTTTAGTTGCTTTATTTGTATGACATTTAATATTACTGTTCTTGTTGTGGTTTTTTTAGTTGAATATTCGACAAATATGTTGTTTGAAATTCAATGAATATGTATTGCCTTATTCGTCTAATTTCCGTAACAAATAACGCCGATTGTCTAGATTACAGTGGTTCCCAACCTGATGTTATTGCAAGGGATTCTAAATGTACAACTATTAGCATGTGGTGGTGTGAGATTTATTTAAGTGGCTCTCATGCTGGAAAAGGTTGGGAACCACCAGACCTGAATCACAAGGAAAGTTTATACAATGGTACTGTGCTTTTGATACCACCATTCACTGAATATGCATCCCCATGCATGAAAACATGCAGCCATTAATGTGACATAAAACATGTTTAAGACTTCACATGAAGTGCACCCATGTGGCAGTAACGTTCCAGCGAACTTCCAATTACCCGTATGAACAATCCATCCGCCGTTTGCATGTACATCCGTGTCGTGAAAAATCATAAGGGTGATCCATACTGGTTGGTAGTTTATCTGTGAATTTATTTCTTTATGATGAAAATATAATTATGAATACATTTATTTAATCAATACTCTATATATTTGCTTTAATAGTACGTTTACTTCTGTTCTTGTTTATATTTGTTCATACATATACAAGTTCATTTCTTCGTTCATTACTTGTTTTTATTCATTCATTTGTCTACAGAAAGGAAGCATGTACCATTGAGTGCCAAGACACAAACTAATCTAACAGCACCAAATTATTCTGACATATTTTTGGGACGTAACAAGGACGTGTTCATGATGTCAGAACACTTAACAGTGGTGTGTTGTCAGTGTTAGAATGCTGTCAAATAAATGTAAATAAATGTATCGTGAATTCAAATTTTAATTTATCAGATGTTTGTGTAACTTACTTTCAACATATTTTTGTCAGCATTATGAACCAAGACATAAAAGTGTTGAAGATAATACCGATTATCAGATTAATGATAGTTGAATTTTAATGCAACATTGCAAGATAATATACATTTTGGAGAAGACATTAACTTATATGTCAAGCTCATTAAATGACTGTTATATGGGACATAACCCAATGTTCTGTAAAAGCCTCTGCAGTTGTGGTACTCTTATATATATATATATATATATATATATATATATATATATATATATATATATATATATATATACCTCCGGTTGATCCCGACGCAGATGATATTGAATAGGAAGTATGCGAGGCGGCATGTGACAATTTATTTTTGGTGTAAAAAATAAGGCAAAATTGACACAAGAATGATATACATGAAACTATTAAAAGGTTTCAAAGTTATTCTCTTATAAATGGCACTCATTCAGCACGAGTGATCAGTAATTTATATAAGCAACTATTTCCTAAATCAAACTGGGAACTCAAAGACACACTTTGAAAGTCAAGCGTGAAAAGCTTAATATTCACGGCCATACTATAACATGCAACACTGTAAATGTGATTTACCTCATCACATGCAACACAGAAAATGTAATTTACCTCATTACATGCAACACAACCAACGTGATTTACCTCTTTACATGCAACACAACAAATGTGATTTGCCTCATCACATGCAGCACAGAAAATATAATTTACCTCATCACATGCAACACAACAAATGTGATTTACCTCATCACATGCAACACAGAAAATGATATTTACCTCTTTACGTGCAAAGGACGCAGCTCCCAATATGTTGGAGAAACGCAGAAAGTAAATATTTGAATGAATCTCCACAGATCAGACTGGCAAACAAATAAAGTTGAAAGAGGCCCAATGTCGAAACATTTCTCTTCTCCAGTCCATATTTTCAGTGATGCAATCCTGACTGGGATCGCCCATAACTCAAAATGGAACACACAAATTCGGAAATCCAAAGAAACATATTGGATTCGCCAGCTGCGTACACTCAAACCCAGCGGTTTAAAATAACCCAAACGACCATTTATCAATGCACATGTAACAAGGAACTTACAGGTTACCAAAGTCACATTTTCCTGCCCTTTATTCGCTTTCTAAAACACATGGTCTTAACTATTAGTCTTATTTCAAAATATCAAAATACATATTTATAAACATATTGAAAGCGTATATTAAGCTATTAAATATTACAAACACAGTGATGCAATTTTACAAACTCAATGATATAACTTTGCTCTTGAACATAACAAAGTGCAACTTTTAACATACAACTACAACAGCGAAATACTACATCCAGGATAAAATATTACATCCGGAATTAAAATTTTGCAGACAGCGCAAACAATTTATTGCTAACCTACAAACGCTTTCCATTGAAATCAGCTGTTTCAGCATCTCTTGCCTTGATAGAACCAAAACTTAACAACACTATTTATCTCAGCAATATGAACTATGACATAAACCAGTTGAAAATGAGAGATCTGGAATCTGTAGAATATAAATTTCAGTAGCAATTCTTTTGTGACTTCATCCTATGAAGGAATTAGGAATTCGATTAAATTTACTTTAACAGGCATCCCATGCAACTTGTAGTCTTTAACGACACTTTTAATTCATATGTCTGGAGAAAGTTAGTGTTCTCGGGTTTATTCCTGTTAGAATAAATACCACATGCCGGAGAAACTTCTGCGATGTTACGGAATAAATATCGTATATGGCAGAAACTTCTGCGATTTTACAGAATAAATACCGTATATGGGAGAAAAGTCTGCGATGCTGCAGAATAAACACCGTATATGGGAGAAACTTCAGCGTAGTCATATAATAAATTATCCTATAAAAGGAGAAGCAGAATAAATCTGGGAGAAACATCTGCGGTGTTACATCCTTGTGATTTTTAATTATCAATAATTTGCATGTCTTATTTTCGCGAATCGAAATTTCGTTTTTGTAGCAGAACTTGTATCATGCCACGGTTTCTTTTTTTTTCTTTTGCGAATTCACTTCATCTATTTAGCATTCTTTGTTGATGTCAACAATGACAACTTGAGAAGTTGATAACAGGCCATTAATGCAAAAATTTGATTTTATACTGTAAGTACATCCCGGCCCTGCCACTCTGCAGTTTTGTTAAAAGTGCATCGTGTTTTGCTTTTAAGTCATAGAGTTCTTTCTCAAGATTATTCTTCTCACAGCGAAGGTTTTTGTATGACTCCTCAATTCGGTCTTTTTCAGTCCTTTCTTCAATCAGTTTCTTCTGAAGGTCATCGCGCTCTTTCTCCAATGCAAGGGACTTTGCGCTAATTTCCCCACTTTCTTTTGCGACTTTCTCCTGAAGGTCTTTGTATCTTTTCTCCAGCTCATCACTCTTTGACTTATATTCATCGGATTCTTTTCTCATTTCGGATAAAAGAGCCTCGTGTTCTGTCTCTTCAGCAGAGCTGTGCAACACTTCGTAACTCGATTCAGTTTCTACCTTGAATTCCATGAACTTTCTGAGACCATGTGTTATGTCCTCTTTGAAACGAATCATCTGTGTGTACAAACGAGCAATCTCTGCCTTGGTCTCTTTTTGTATTCTTTCAAGCACTTCTTCATTTTTTTTTCCTGCCTCAGTGAGCAAGTTTATAATTTCCTTTCTGTGATTTTCATCCCTCTCTGCTAATTCCTGTTTGAAAAAGTCTTTCATTTCTTTGAGTTCCTTCAGATGTTGCTCTTCTCTTGTTTGGGTTTCTTTTATTTGAGTTTCTGTCAATTGACGCACTAGTCGACTCATTTGTTCTATTTCCTTCCATAAAAAGAAAATACTCAGAATACAATTGTGAATTTTGAGGTATTTGATTTAGTAGGCATAGGTTGTTATTCATCCCATCTTTCTTTTGTTGACACCATTTATCATATACTTCGTAGAAAGATATCGATGAATGTCAATAGAATGATACATGAAGAATAAAAAATAAACATTGAATGAGTTTAGATACTGCTTGAAATAACGAATATAATAAATTCATAAAATGGGTGTCTATATTGATAACAATTTAATCTACCCGTTTAGTCATTTTTGGAAAATCAATGACAGGTATAGTATGGTTCTTGTGACGTCAAGTTGTATGGATCAACGTCTATCCATATTATAGATTTACATATAAAAATCATATGCAACCTGCTTGTTAATGTTACGTGCATTTATCTTTGTATTGCACATTGAAAACGTGTATCTATTTAAGTGTGTGTGTGTGTGTGTGTGTGTGTGTGTGTCGTCTTTAGAAAGGATTAAGTGTAAACAAAACCAATTTTATTTACTCAAGTCATTATAATACCGTTTGTTCCACCGTTGTTCTTGTCTTTTTCCTTTCGTCCATGCGACCTAGAAATTAAAACAAAAGCTTGCTGGATTACATTAATCATTTAGTAGTGCTCTAATGCATATCTACAACAAATTAACGTGCCAAATCTAATGGGTAAAGACTCTTGCCCAGAAATACAACTACGGCCGAATAGGTCTGAGCAGGATTCAAATCCGCACCCTTCTGGTCGCAAGTCGGTCTCGCTAACCACGTGACTCTGACTAACCCTCTATATCCGTACGTTTTTCGCCGAAAATATGGACCCTACTTGATAACTCCGTGAGTGTGTACATACCTGTGGGGCCAGCGGTCGTGTATGGCAAGTCAACAAGGTCAAAATGTAGGTTGGTTTTTATTGGCACCAAATTAAAAATGCATGAACTTCCATTTAAATAGAGATGTAGAGTATTGAATATATATATATATATATATATATATATATATATATATATATATATATATATATATATATATATATATATATATCCAAAATAGTTCTCTATCTTTTCTAAAAGCTAGTGCTACTGGAGAGAACTGGATCAGATTTAATGATTTTTATTATCGGATATTTAACACAATCTATCATGTGGTCAGATAAATTGAAATGTTTATACACCAAAGCTCTATACGATGACAGATATCCCTAAAGTGTTCTTTTATTCTCACTTGGACTTCCCTTTTGGTTCAGTTACAATATTGTTTACCACATTTAGTACAGGTGAGTAATCTCTAGAGATGGTAGTAAAAGATGCTTCACTATTGTGCGTTCTGTAACTGGTGTTCTTCCAGTGTTCTCTTTCGTTCGAAATCTCATTTGTACGGACAACTGTTGGTGTAGAAGAGCAGGACAAGAGTTCTGGTGCACTCTCGTATAAACTCATTGGGCTCTCGTTGGATTTGGGATCTGTTGAACTTGATTTCCGCAGAGGGTTGCCTTCACTTCTGATAGAATATCAACTTAGGGAAGATGATGATCGTTTGAATGTGGAGGCGTTCCTTCCCATTTGCTGGGGTGTTCCAGTCACCATTGTCTCTGACCAGTTTCGTTACTATTGTAGCTGATCAGGAGTTATTCGGGTTAACTCACGTGTTCAGTTGATCACTTTGTTATGTCAGTGAGAGGTTTATATACCCAGCTGTCGCTGGTTTCGCCGATAACACCGGTGAAGAAGATGTTGCTACTGATACAGTCATATGACCATTGTTGTTACGACTTTGTTGTAGCATCCGGGTTCCGAAAGAATCATCGTCTTGTATCCGGGTTTCGGATACATAGAGTAATATGGTTTTAAAGAGGGGTATAAATAACGAAATGAGTAGACAAAATCGTATTTGACACAATCACTATGACCTTAAAGTCTCCAAAATTAGCAGAAATTAACTTATAATTAATTAGCCATTATCATTCATTTATCTTCTTAAGAAAAACGTTCTTTACAAAGATTTCTAAAATATCATATTCGAGACCAGATCGCTGATTCTCTAATCTATATGCAAATCAAAGGAGGAACTAGTTTTCCGATTGGCTATCCTGTGCTAAGAGTTACCACATGACTGTTGTCTCAAAACACAGTCTAGAGAAAAACAGAACATGAAACGCTTTTTACGCTTTCTCTCTCTCTCTCTCTCTCTCTCTCTCTCTCTCTCTCGTGTATGCGAGACACAAAAAACTGCATATATGATTGAAATGCATGTTCTGATTGGCTCTCTCCGTATCGCGTAATCACGAGATCACAGAATTTGTATTGTTATGAGCCCAATGGTTTATCATAACCTAGGTGAGCAGTGTCACGCAACTAATCCTACCTCGTATCATATAGTTAGGTGGTGTCATTTGGTAATCCTGTTTCACACCCACTCTACCGAAGACGGAGAAGCTAGTAAATCATTGATAGTAGGACTTGTGAGCGTGTTCAAGTTGTAAAATGATTTAGACTTGCATGCTACATCGCATTGCACAGAAACAGTGATGTCATACGCAAGTTAAAATAATTACTTGATTTTAAATTACATTCTGCGTCATATTACACAGAAGCAGTGAGGCAATAAACAAATTTGTAAAATCATTAAGGAGTTGTATAGATAAAACACCTAAATATATACATATAGTTTTTATTGAAACACATTAAAATGGAGACTTCTTTACCCGACGCGCCACAGTCACAAAACAATTACAACCTCCTTTAATATGGAGTCAACTAGAAAATAAATATGGAACCTGAACAAACGTAATTTAAACAGAAGTATATAGGAAAGCCTTTGAGATTTTTTAAATACAAATATAAATGAATATATATATATATATATATATATATATATATATATATATATATATATATATATATATATATATATATATATATATAGTCATATTTCAAGAAGATCATTAGGAGAAAAATCTGCAATTTGATTCTGTGAACAATCAGTTAAACTTAACGATCAAGCTTGTGAAAACAAAATTCAAAAAGGTGAAGCTAAGTAAAGTATTTTCACAGAACAAAAACCTCTAAATATATTAAAGTTGAAACTGGCAATGTCATACAACGCTTATTTGTCATTTTACATACCAGATTGGGAGTGGAAAAGGCAAAAAGTACGAATTAAATTTGTAAATAGCTTTAGAATGATAGGACAGTCTTTGGAACAACTAGATAAAAATCATAGTGTCGGAAAGATCACAGAAACATTGAAACAGTGTACAAACATAGCTCATAAGTATTTAAGGAAAGAAATTTAACCGCATGAAACAATAACTGGCTATGAAAAACGTTTATTTGACATTTTACATATCGGAATAAGACTGGAAAAAGTAAAAGTATGAAATATATGATGACGATTTTCTTTTTGACATTGCACATAAATATACATCAACAGCTCAAATGAATGCACATAAATATATATCAACAGCTCAGAGGAATGCACATAAATATATATCAACAGCTCAGAGGAATGCACATAAATATATATCAACAGCTCAGAGGAATGCACATAAATATATATCAACAGCTCAGAGGAATGCACATAAATATATATCAACAGCTCAGAGGAATGCACATAAATATATATCAACAGCTCAGAGGAATGCACATAAATATATATCAACAGCTCAGAGGAATGCACATAAATCGACACCAAAAGCTCAGAGGAAAGCGCATACAGTTAAAGGAACAGTTCAAAAGAAAGCACATAAATCTACATCAACATCTCAGAGGAAGATCATGCAAAGAATATTTTGCTGGGTTAAAAACAAAATTGATTGTATTATTGTAATTTTAAAAAAAAAATGTCAAACGGACAGGCTTTCGTTTATGCTGTAGAAAATGTGTTGAAAAAACCGAGTGTTATGTACATAAACGCTGAAAAGACAATTTCAAGACACGTTTGTTGATTTAATAGAAGCCCGGTATAATTGGAGGACGTTAGAAACATTTAAATGAATTTTATACATCTGTAAATGTACATCAAATATTTCAACCATGTTTCATCAAACATGAACTAAAATAGAGCAAGAGAGACAGTCGCGTTGATATGATAATTACAGTTCAGAATGATGACATTCAAGACTACATAAATATAATGTACCTTACATTAGAATCAATAATACTTAGAATTGGTGTCATCACATGTAAATGAACATCACTGACACATATACATCTCTAAATATGCCTAAAGTTTTTCAGTACACTAAACAAATTATCAGAACAAACAATCTATCATATTCTATACGATCAAAATAGTCAAACTTATGAAACGTTACAAACATGATCAGTATTACAGTGCTTCTGGGTGAACACATGCAAGTTTAAAAACATCTTGCATGTTGAAAACGTGAATTCGATTATCCAGAGTGGAATACGATGTATTGAAAACGTGTATTCGATTATCCAGAGTGGAGTATGATGTGTTGAAATAGAACTATTGACAGACTTTGCCATGTATTCGATTTTATCCAGAGTGGAATACGATGTGTTGAAAACGGGTAGTTGATTATCCAGAGTGGAGTATGATGTGTCGAAATGAAACTGTTGGCATGCTTTGCCATGTATTCGATTTTATCCAGAGTGGAATACGATGTGTTGAAAACGTGTATTCAATTATCCAGAGTGGAGTATGATGTGTTGAAATAGAACTATTTACAGACTTTGCCATGTATTTCATCATCAAGAGTAGAATATGTGGAATTAGGATTAATATTACTCGGACAAGGATGGTAAGATTAACGATGATGGTGACAACGAAAGGTCAAGAACAAGGACAATCACTATATGTTTATATGTTACAAATCTTTAAATGTGGAGAAATGTAGAGGAAATTCAATAGATAGACGAATCGTTTTTGAAATAACCGATGACTATGACACTATTGCATTTTACAAGTGGACTGAAGATTTCATTACACTTACAGTATTATTTCAATGACTCTTCATTCGCTCCAAAGAAATGAACTCCAGATGAAAATGATTTGTCATAGATACAGGTGATAAATGATTACAAAGATGCAAAGTGAACATCACCAAAAAATATGTATATTGAAAAAACAGAGAAATATGTAATTCAATACAGAAACATAAAAGTCACGTTTCTCAGACTTTAGGGACTTAAATTTGCCGATAAAACGCCATTTAATGTATCTTACTAAATATGTCAAATTGTTCAAATTAGTCATTTGGTATGGTAAACGCACAATCGCAGTTTAATTACGAATTTAAATAGCGACCTTCTGCTTAGCGAGGAAATACGAATATCTTAGTAACGACAAGTAGAGTAGCCGTTGTTACCGTTACGTCATTGGTGCGATTCCACTTATTATTGCTTGTCTCAGCTGACGTGTATGCATCTTAACGTCAACCTGCTAGCCGAAAATGGGTTATAAATAGAAGATAGCACCTTAATAGACATTCAGATCTGGGCATTCATTTCGCCCTTACTAACATACTCCAGTTTTCATAACACCGTTTCGAAAATATTACGTTAATATTAAACACGAGTAATTCGTACAACAAACTAAGGTTCGATCTACGTGGTTTTCTGACGAATCGTTTTACATACATACATACATACATACATACATACATACATACATACATACATACATGCATGCATGCATTATACATACATACATACATACATACATACATACATACATTCCAGATAACAAAAAATCGAAATAGAAATGATAACTTAATGAATTAAATGATTAAGCTTTGAGCATTTTTTTATCATTGATGCTTTCCTTTTTATAATGGGTAAAACCGCTAAAGGGGGTAGGGAGAAGGGGAGACAGGCCAATACTTAAAAGTGCCTTCTCTGAGGTACTGAATTTATGTTGTGTTGTCAGGATATTTCCCTCAGAAGCCAGCAAAACTACTATCCAAGATTAAATTTGTAAACTTCAAATATGCGTCTTATTCGAATTTAAGAATGATCACCTGTGAAATATTAGGATATCTAACTTTATAAACAGTTTAAGATATATAAGGGCAAACGATTTAAAACCCCATAAAGGTGTATTTTGGTGTGGATGTGCACACACACGTGCACACACACATATATATTGCACCGGTTGAAATTATAGACTTCTCTTGTCTAATGTATAAAAAATGTACGTCAGTAAGTGAATACCTTCGATGGGACATAACTATGTTCGCATTGGTTTCAACCAAGATATACCCTGCAGAGTCAATTTAATGATTTACTGCGGGTTGTAAATTGATAATGTGTTTCTACTTCTCTTATGCTTTTCATCGACTTTATTATCTCCTTTCACGTGACTGGTTTTGCGATTATCAAAATAGTATATACATATTCTTTTTCATTATTGAACAAGAGACAGACGTCGCAACTACGTCAGGCATGTTCAGTTGGACTCTTTTGTGGCTAAGTGAGAAAGTCGCCATACAATGGGTATGATAAAACATTACACTGATCTCGGAAAGAAGGCGCTTTAGTAAAATTTAGGAAAACTAGAAAGACATCTCCATTCATCCCAACTTTTTCTATGCGTATTTTTAGCAATCATTCAAACTTCGATTATACTGAAAGCTTAAAGTAATGTAATTTATAAACAGGCGCCAAAGCAGGAGATGTGTATTAATATGCCATATAAAAAGTACACTGTACATGAAACTTGATGTCATGTTATTATTCTAATGACGATAGACATCAAACAAAACATCAGCTAATAAAATTAGTTTCCCAATTTTGGAGAAAATATCGGAGTGGCATTTCAATAAAAACTCAAGCCTGCTACCTGGCCATCGTATGGCGGAGATCTCACTAATCCACGGGAGAGGTTTAGTTCAAGAAAACTACAACCAAATCACTTTTAATACTAAATAAAAACTGATGTCATTGCGCGTTGTATTTACACAAAGGGACATGAATTAACAAGCTCCATTTAACATGCAATTAAATAAAAAGGGAAATGTATTTTTAAAGGCCACCACATTAATAATAATAATAATAATAATAATAATAATAATAATAATAATGATAATAATAATAATAATAATCTTCACAAATCAATTTAAAAATTATTTTCTTTTTATCTGAAATTTATACAAACAGAAAAACAAAGTGTTTCATTGTTACATCTTACTTTTAAAATGGAAAATATAAAGGCTAAAGAAAGTGCGTGCTTTCTGATAGACATCTGTGAAAGGTGCAAGGAAGACATGTAATTGTAACATAGACAAGAATTTCTTTAACGTTCTCAAGCGATGATTGAAAAATTTACTTGACGCTTCACTGTCATAGTTGTCTAGAAGAAAGAAATTCAAGGAAATACTTATGCCTCCTTTTCGAAGACTCCAAAGGTTTTCAAGATCTATAGCCAAATTGGGAAACCCTCTGTCGGTCATGTTTTTCAAAAATTCTTCGGTCTCTTCACTCCTTCCCTTAATGAGCATCTCGGTAATATCTTCATATTGTCGGTCACTTTTCCCCATCTCACGCATGATTCCTAATATGCTGTCTCGCGTGCCTTTTTGCCCCAAGCATCCACGGATATGTTTCTCCAGCTTTGTTACCATTGATGTTTCCATCTTTTAAGTACAGAAGCCGCCAGCAAAGAATATCCAAGGTGTACAGACACTGACGTACGATTAGGTATATGTGCAGTATTGTATATGATCGACTATGCAGTGTAGAGTTGAAGTCAATACAGACGTTATCGAAATTAGAAGCGTAGCAACATAGGAATTTCCTAATCTATTGAACAAGGAAGCTTTATATAAAAATAATCAGTCATTCTTGTAAAATACCGTATTCTTCTTATCAGAATAAATGGATCATAAAATATATGAAAACGCAAACCATAGGCATGAACACGAGGGAGGTTTTTCAACAAGAGGACTATTTAATGAATTTTACATAAACTACAGTGTTCCAGCCAAATTATACACTTTGTCAACAGTGTATTGACAGTAGTTCACATATAATCAATTACGGTTTACTCGTTACATTTTTAAGTGACGTTCCATAGTTTATTGCAGTCGATGGCAAAAGAAATCTAGAAGCCTTAGCCACTTGGAGTAATCGTACTTGCCAGGAAATGACGTTTCACAGTTCCCCGCATTACAGACACGTTGCTGAACAGCTCACGAATAGTGGTGAAACCACCATATTTATTTATCAGTGTCGACAAACGCTATTAATAGCCTTTGAAGTCAACATTTTTCCATGTTTTTCTTTTCATCACCTATCAATCAGTCTTAACAGATTTATAATTAAAAAAAACACATTCGATTTTGGTTTTTTCAAATTCAGTTACTTCGCTTCTCACTAACAGACACCAAATTATTTCTACGGTAAATATACTTCCGACTCAAGTCAAGTTTTGAGTGGTGTTCGTCAAGTAATCTATATTAAGTCCTTTTCTTTTTCTACTATTATGATGACTTAGTACTGTATACCGTGCACTCTAACACAAACCTTTTCGCTGACGACTCGACACTGTATTTGTCTGGTAATTTATTGAGTCCAATAAAATTAAACTTCAAATCAACCTGAATAACATATCAGTTTGGTGTCAACAAAACAGAACGCATATTAATGTCTCTAAAACGAAATGTATGTCAATCGGAACAAGGAACCGCCAATCTACTAACATGGATTTACTTTTGTCTAAAAGGATTAGACGTATCTTGTGTTACAAATTAAAAACAAAACCTTCTTTGTCTCTACATTGATCAACATCTCAGTTGAAATACACATATCGATCACATTTGTGCAAGGTAGACACACGAATAAATCTCTTAAACTTTTACCTCCCAGTCGCTTTATTTTTGGGGATACATACTACCACTGAAAGACTACAGCTGTACCATATGGGACAAAACATCGAATTAATAATCTATCCAGAATTAACCCTAGAAACGGGCCTCCCGAATAATCTGAAACTTGTACGACTCCCTTGACTGCTTTATTTTAACGTCTACAATGGCAACCTCTACAAAAACGCATTCCTTTTTAAAGGGATTATGCCATATAAGTCTTAAATGATCTTCTTAAAGGTTATATATCTAACATAATTCAACTAAGATCATAAAACACTGAGCGAAATCATAATCTAAGATCAACAACTAACAACAGACTGAAGGAAGGAATTCCTTAGGGGAAGGAAGATTACGTGGCTTACCGTTTTGGAATTCCTTCCCCTAAGGATACCTAATTCAAACTCCCTTGCTGCACTTAAAACCTCATTAAAGAAATTCTTTCTAGCCAGCTGGATAGATGCATTACAGCCTCCAAACAGAGAACGTTATGATTGTGTCCAGAAAAAAAAATGTACGCATGTTTTATTCAGTGTATGCATATACAACTTCTGGCATGCTTAAATATACACAGATATATATATATATATATATATATATATATATATATATATATATATATATATATATATATATATATGTTGATAAATATGATTGCATATTAATTCATTTTAAATATGTGTGAGTACGTGTGCGAGCTTACTTGTGTGTGTACAAAAGTTGAGGTCTACATGGAAGTTGGGTCTATCACGACTAAATGTGTTATCATCGTTAAATCAAGATTATTATTATTATTATCTATGTTCAATAAAAAAAAATTATCTTTGATACTTCCCAAAGTGTTGGTTCACGGCTGTTATGACACCATTCACAAAAAGGGAAATAGAAATATGCCAGAAAGGGATTAGCCTTTTACCAGGGCTCAGCAAAATATTTATCTCAATTGCAAATGAAAGACTACAGAATGGGACCAAAGAAAATTATATTTTAGGTGAAAAGCAAGCTGGTTTTAAAAGTGGGTCTTCAACTGTTTTTAGTATAATAGTATATTTACTCTAAGCACAGTTATATGTAAATATTTGAGGAAACAAAGAGGTAGGTTTTATGCCCTTTGTGTTGATTATGCAAAATGTTTGACTGTATTGACAGGAGCTTATTGTATCATCAATTATTAAATGAAAATATTAGCAATAAAATACTTACGATAGTAAAATCCTTAAATGCAAATGTCCAAGCTTGTGTGAAAACGCCAAACGGCTTGACATAAATATATACCTGCCCAACTATGGTAAGGCAATGATGTGTTTCATTATTTTCATTATTCCTAAACTAATTTAAAGACAAGCATTTCTGATCAAAATAACAGTTTGACACTAGAATTTGCTAATTTATATACACTGTCGTATGCAGATGACTTGGTTGCCTTTGCCGAAATGGTTACTCAACTTCAGAGAATTTTAAATAAACTAAAAGAATACATAATACCTAGAAATTAAAGATAAACCTGCAAAAAACTAAAATTGTAATCTTTTGAAAACGGGTATACTTGAGAAGATATGAAATTTGGTATTTGGTGATAGGGACAGTATCTTATTATATATATCATGGATGTTCGTGGTATATGTGTCAATGAACGCTAGTAGCAAAAGGGGCAAAGTCACATTACAGTTTGAATATTGAGCTTAATCGGTTTGGTAAACATGTCTTTAAAAAATCTACAGTCCAAATATTTCAAATTAAAATAGCACCAGTGTTGAATTATCGGTCGGAAGTCTGGGGTTTCCACAAAGCAATTGACACTGAAACTGCACATACGTCATTTTGCAAATATATTATTGGTATTTAAAAAGAAAAAACACCAAAAGCTTTTATCTATAACGAGTTGGGCAGAATGGCAACGCAAGTAAAAAGATATATACGATCTCTTAAGTACTGGTTCAAATTGTTAAAGATGACAGATAATCGATTCCCAAAAGAAGGCTATAACCTACGACTGACATGGGGCGAACACTGTGACCGTTGGACGAATAAAGGTAAGAATCTGCTGTTTTCATCGGAATGGGAGAAGTTTATGTTCAACAACGGGTGGGTGGGTGATGAGAAACTATTTTTCATTATATGTAAACAACGTTGTAAAATTGTTTTTCAACAATAACTAAACGGAGAGTTAAATTCAATGGATAGATAACGATTTTATAACAGATTAGAAGCAATCTGAGGTTGTCAATACTATATTGATTATTTTAACTCTTCGTACAGTGTTGGCTTGCTTTGCATGTTTAAAACTGGAAGCATTCCCATAATGGCAAATCAAGGTAGGTATAAAAAAAATATCCCCTGTGTCGAAAGACTGCCCTATCTGTGTAGATATATAAGACGAGTTTAGTTAAATGTCCCATGTATGATAATCTGAGAAAGCCCCACGTACCTTCATGCGTTTATTGTAATGCAAATAAAATGAAGTGTTATGACTTCATCTAGAGAATCAATAATAATATTCTTATCCTACATAATTTTGCCGTTTATCAAACAAAATCTTTAAAAGTGAGAAAAACAATCTGTTAATCCTAGAATCATTATGGTTTGTGGTTGCACAATATTTTTAATACATGTATGTAATTTGGGCCGATTGTCTATGTTACAAGTAAGGATTATTATTATTATCATTATTATTATTAATCAAATGACCAGTCACATAGCCACATTATGTAATTCTTGATTAAGCCCGCATCATAAGGCACTCATGTAACCGGACCTTCCTTAAGCGCCCCCCCCCCCCCTTTGCCTATCATTGTTTGCTATTCGTGTAGTAAAATCACGAAGAAAAACACGCAAAATATAAAGCTGCAGAAAAGTAGCGCGTGAATTCAGTCTTTCACCGCACAAAATTATGTGTGATAAGACCTGGCGGTATTATTGTTGTAAGGATTTAAATTAGTTTACTACAATTCAAATAGGTGGAAGGAAAATAAAATATGTGTTTGAATGTCAAATAGAACCGTCGTTCAACACATTGGGTTTCTTGTTGTTGTTGTTGTTGCTATTATTATTAGTAGTAGTATTGTGTCATTCAGCTGAGATAATCTACATAGTTTTTTTATACATGTAAAAAGATAAGGACCATCTGCATGACAAATGATGATTAGCAGTCAAATATGAAATTTGATGTTTCTGCATTTTCCATTTTAGGGGTTTAACATAAAAAATACAACCGCCTCTTCTTTCCATTTCGGCGAATTAAGAACGGCAGAGGTGTGGTAATATACGGTATTAACATTCTGTTGCTACAAATGGTCTGACAGTTATATGTTACCATTAGGAAGTATATCTCCATAACAATAATGAAATTTGGATGCACGAGTTTATGTGTTAATTGTGACATCATGGAAAATCTCAATCAGCCACATGAAATGGACTTTAATTCACACCATCTTGCAGAAACTTGGAGGAGGTGGAAGCAGACTATGCAGTTTTACTTAGATGTTGTGCTTGCAGATGAAGTAGACAAAGAAAAAATCAGTGCTTTCCTAGATGTTATTGATCAGGATGGTAGGACATTTACAACACATTTATATTTGAGGCCAATGAAGTTGAAAAAATAAATTGATCCACTGATAAAACAATTTGAGGATTATTGCAGTCTGAAGCAGAACATTACAGTAGAGAGGCACAGATTCAATACAAGAAAATTTACAGGATGAATTGATTAAAGATAGAATTGTCTGTGGGACTGATTCTGAAAAAGTAAAAGAAAGACTTTTACGAGAAGACAACTGACATTACAAAAAGCACTGGCTATCTGCAGAGCAGACGAAGAATCCAAAAAGCAGATTCAAAGTATGCAAAATGAAGCAGTTGCATCAGAAGTTCATGGTGTGAAAATGAAGAAAAAAGAAAAGAAAATGTCACAACCAAAGAGAGAGGAAATGTTATACATGAAATCAGATTCCAGATTATTCAACTGTGGTAAATGTGGCAAATTACATGCAAAAGGTAGGTATCCAGCATATGGACAAACTTGCTACAGGTGTAGAAAACAGCATTAGTTTCTGAAATGTTGAAAGACAAAACGGGTGCATTGTAGGCAAGAATACTGAAGTGAAGAGGAAGAAACATCTTTTGTAGGAACAGTGACAAAGACAAACGCTGAAATCAGTGACAACGAATGCAACGTCACTCTGACTCTTCATGGTATTGATGTCAAATTTAAAATTGATACTGGAACGCAAGTAAACATCATTCCAAATCACATTTTTAAAACAATGAACATTGACAACCTTGAAGTAAAACCAACCAAGATCTGTCTCACAAGCTACTCGGGTGACAAACTAATTGTCATCGGCAAATGTAAATTAAACTGCATGAATCAAGAACATGATTTTTATATCACAAAAACAAACAAACCGCCTATACTTGGCCTCAAAGGGTCTCAAGATTTGCACTTAATACAAGTTGTTTGCAATGTTCAAAAGAATAACGACAATCATATTGTGAAAGAATTTCACAGTGTATTCAAAGGTCTAGGATGCCTGTAACATATCGCAATTGACAAAAGTGTGCAACCTGTTATCATTCCACCACGGAAGATCATACAGCTTTACGAGAAACACTTAAATCAACTTTGGAAGAGATGGAACAGAAAAATGTAATACGGAAAGTAGATGAACCAAAAGAATGGGTCAGTTTATTAGTAGTGGTTGAAAAAACCCAAGTCGGGAAAACTGCGAATTTGTCTAGATCCGAGAAATTTGAATCAAGCTATCGAGCGAGAACATTATCAACCACATACAATTGAAGATATAACCACAAGGATGGCTGGAGCTAAGGTTTTCTCCAAACTAGATGCCAATCATGGTTACTGGCAAATACCCCTGGATGTGGAAAGCCAGTTATTGACAACATTAACACCCTGTTTGGTAGATATTGCTACCGGAGAATGCCTTTTTGTATTAAATCTGCCCAAGAAGTATTCCTGAAACCTATGGCACACGGTTTTTTAGAACCGGCCTGGGGTGGAGACTGTTATAGATGACATAATTGTTTGGGGAACTTCAGAGGAAATTCATGATGGAAAACTGAACAATGTTTTACAGAGATGCCAGGAAATAAATATGACACTAAATTTGGAAAAATGCTAATTTGGACTAAGAGAAGTGTGCTACGTGGGACACATGTTGACATCATCAGGTATTAAACCTGACCCAGAAAAAGTAATAGCCATCACAGAAATGCCCGCTCCGCCGGACAAGAAAGGAATTGAAAGATTACTGGGCACAGTCAACTACCTAGTGAAATGTATCTCAAACATGTCTACAGTGACAGAGCCAATCAGATCACTTTTCAAAAGTGACACTGAATATTTGGTGGAAAATTGCACAGAAACATGCATTTGAAGAGATCAAACAGATTCTAAGCAATGAACCTGTGTTGAAATACTTTGATTATAAGAAGCCTGTCGTTGTTAACTGTGATGCATCAAAATCAGGACTTGGAGCAGTGTTAATGCAGTCAGGCAAACCCATAGCATTTGCATCAAGGTCTTTGACAGATGCAGAAACAGTGTATGCACAGATCGAAAAAGAACTGCTTGCTGTGTTATTTGGTCTTGAAAGATTTAATCAATATACTTATGGTCGTCAAGTACAAGTTGAATCGGTTCATAAACGTCTGAAATCAATCCTCACGAAACCTCTTTCTGCCGCACCACCTAGACTTCAGAGAATGTTTTTAAGACTGCAGAAGTACAGTTTTTACTTAATGTATTGTCCAGGAAAAGAGTTAACTGTAGCAGATACATTATCGAGAGCATACAGACAGATGAACACATCTGAGATGAACATGGAGAGTGAAATTGAGTGCTATGTGCACATGATCATGTCAAATATACAGATTGCAGATACACAGTTAGAAGCAATAAAGAATGGAACTAAACGTGATAATAACATGACCAAATTACGAGAAATGATTTAAAAGGGATGGCCAAATGATAAACATCTCGTACCTTTTGAAATCAGAAACTTCTGGAACGGTAGAGATAAACTTTCAGAAATGGACAGATTATTTCTAAAAGGAGAGAAGATTGTAATAACATATGCTCTTCAGAAAGAAATACTATAAGAGTTGCACAAAAGTCATTTGGACATTGAGAAGACAAAGCAAAGAGCAAGAGACAGTGTGTATTGACCTGGCATGAATGCACAAATTGCAGACACAATATCTAATTGTTTTACTTGCCAGGAATACAGAAAGTCAAATAAAAAAGAACCATTGTTGTCTACACAACCTACTGCACCATGGGAAATGGTTGGAACAGATTTATTCGTGTGGAATAATTGCAACTATATCTTGATAGTAGACTATTGCTCCAGAAATTTTGAAGTTGCCAAGTTAGAAAATACACGAGCAAGCACAGTAATTACACACACAAAGTAAGGAGTGACACACGAGAAGTAAGGAGTGATAATGAACCACATTTCTTCTTAAAAAAATACGGTCAGTTTGCAAAAACTTGGGGATTCAAACACACTACGTCAAGTTCCAAGTATCCACAGTCTAATGGTTTAGCAGAAAGAACCATTCAAACTGTCAAAGGAATTCTCAATAAGGAAAAAAGAGATGGAAAAGATCCACATTTATCGATATTGGAGTATCGAAATACACCAATCGATGATATATGATCTCATGCACAAATACTGATGAGTCGAAGACTTCGATCGACTTTACCTGCTACAAACATACAGCTTCACCCGTAAGTTATAAAAGAAAGAAGTCTAAAGTGGAGAATACGTGAATAGAAAAATCAGCAAACGAAACAGTATGACATAACAGCTAAAGAGCGTCCAAATCTGACTTCTGGAGACAAAGTAAAAATCAGAATACAAGATCTTTGGGAACCAGCTGTAGTCGTCAGAAAAAGTAGCACTCCTAGGTCGTATGATGTGCAAACCCAGGATGGTGCAATATACAGGAGAAACTGAAGATATCTGTTGCAAACAAAAGAGACATTACAAGAGACATATGATACATATGAAGATGCTAACAAGGTCATTGAACTGAATGACAAGATGCCATTAACCATCAATGAGCCAAACCAAACAGAAGAGATTCGAACAAGGAGTGGACGTCTGATAAATAAACCTGCAAGATACAGAGATTTTTGTATGTGAACTTGATCATTTTTCTGAATTATATTGTGTCTTGAAAATATTGGAAACTGGAAGTAGTCAAGGGCATAATAATACATAATACATATGTTATATCACGTCAGTTTATATGATGTGATAACTGGATTGAAGAACAAAACAACTCACCAGAAATCATTTGAAGTATATATTCGTGTGCAGAATAGAAATTTGTCAAGTTTGAATATGTTTACAAATTTATTACAAAGAAAAGGAGAAATGAATATGTCAATTTAAAAGATAAGCACACAACTCATGGGGGATGTGGGGTTGTGCTAATATGCAGTATTAACATTCTGTTGCTACAAATGGTCTGACAGCTACGGGCCACCTATGGTCAGCTTCCGGCGCTCAATCATTTGTAACCCTATATGCCTTATGATAACACTAGCGTGAGAAACTAGTGTGGGTGTGTTCTCACTGTTTAGTCAGTTGTAATCTAACCATTACAGTAGTTAGACCAAACCATGTTTGTTTTTTTTTTAGGAAAACATAACAAGAGGTATATAATGATTTTTCCACAAAATTATCAGTATGAATATCGGGTTAAAATAGCAATCATGAATTCTTTATTTGTTATTGAAGAAACCTTGCCTTGACTTAAAAGATTTACTTAAGTTTGAGGAATTCCCGAATACTTTTTCAAGATTAAAAACACTCCCATGTTTTAAATTCTAAAACGAAAAAGATGTTTTGCATCCTTTACACTATCTCTACCTCATAAAACAATATTGGCATTTCTTAAAGTATCATAAGCAAAATAATGAAAAGTATTACTTTGATGAGAAATTGTAATGATTTTAGTGTTAGAGAGGCCTGGAAAGTTGGTTCAATAACTATACACATTACGGAGATTCTCTACACTCAGTAAGCTGGAGATTGTTGAAGGACCAAGAACCAGGCTAATAAGGTCTTTAATAGTCAAACAGAATAGGCGGAAGACACATCCAGTTCAGGATAGTTCGATACCAAGTTCCAACCACAATTAAAACTGGCGCCCGGCCATTTGTTGGGCTCGCTCTCATTCACATTTGGGAGCAGTAAAACTTGCAGAAAAATCGTACAAAATTTTGCTCGCCGGAAATTTCTTTTCGCAAAAAAAAGAAACCCAATTCATTACGACCCACCTTGGTTATTTCTACGGTTGAATTTAATGTAGTATTAACTGACATGTTACGAACGGGAAAATAATTTTTTTTTTTTTTTTTTTTTTGTAACTTTCTGGATAATCCTTGTTTCGTAAATAGCCAAGAGATCGGAATGGCAGCTATCAACATACATTCCAGGTGTGATCTTTATGATTGAACTCGAAGTTACTAATGAATCCAATTGCAAAAGTTGTCCGAATATATCACGGTTTCTTTTCTGCGAAGATATTCCTAGCGAACAAAATGTGTGATTTTTCTCTAACTTACTGCGCTGACATACAAAAGAGTTATACTTTAGTCTCGAAGAAACAGTCGATGCAGTCTGAATGGCCTTCGGCGGCGGAGTGTATCACTAATGTTGCGATTGTGATCGGACCACCCCGGCTTCTAGAGGAGAATTTCTAAAACAATTTCAGTTATAATATATCTGACTGCGAAGCATTTGAGATACTCAAAAGCTAATTTGAACCAACTAGATTTGTCAACATTAACCATCACTCATTGTTCTTGAAAAGCACAGAGTCCATCAAGCGTAGAGTTTTAGATGCAATTCCATAATTAATAACTTATTATTTAATAGTCTTTTTCAAAATCTAGTACAAAAATACCTACATCGTTATCTGTATCTAAATGCTTAGCTCCATCATCGCTAAAACAACCAACCTGTGTTTCACAACTGTGCTATTTCCATCAAGGTATGTCTTTAAATATTATATAAGTCACACAAAATGTTAAAACATGCAAAATGTTCAAACATGCTCTGACACTTAACATAGCAATCTAGAAAGTGAGACTGGACGGTAATTACTGGCCATTGTACGATCCCCCACCCCAACCCTTTGGGTTTTTCAGATTCGCCTCCAACATAATGAACCTCATATTTCATATTCTTTTAGAATATATCTCAAATACCTGAAGATTATTTTGGACCCCATTGGTCATCAAATATCTAAAGCGCATTAATACACGAGCACGCTTCCAGGATCGACTCTTATATCTATTAACAGAAATAGAAATTCTGAAAAAGAAACTTGAAAAAAAACGAGGCATTAATGGTCAGACTAATGAAGGATGTTTAGATGAGTTTCAGTGTGACGTTATCGGTATATTCTGACTGCCGCGTGCTACCTTGCAACCTCGTCAGCCATGTGCTCCGTCTCTTCATGTAAAGAATTCCCCGATACTTTCCTCCAACGCATTAGGTAAAATGTTTACATTCTACACTAAATAAACTGTGTGAAAAGAACGCAGAAAATTCCATACGAATTGAGTGTGATGGTGTTACAAAATCATACGGTTTTCCTCGAAAAACATCAAATGAAGTTATTAGACCCGAATCAGATATTAACGAGGACGTTTATAATGAGATTCAGAGGTAATAGTAGTGATACTTAATAATTTTTGTGAGTTTGTGTAACGATGAACATCCTGCTAGACATAGGATGAACATGTGTTTTTTTATTTTTATTTTTATAGAACGATAGTTGTTGAAATAAGCACTTAGCGGCATTACATAAAATAAATACCTACACATTTTAGTTTTAATGTTATTCATGCAACTTTCCAGTTAAAGAAATAATTCGGTTTCAATAGACTGAATTAGACGACATGACGACTTTGTTGTTGTTATTGGTGTTGTTGTTGTGGGGTTTAACGCCATGTTTAATCACACGATAGGCTATACATGGCGGCCAGTATTAATGGTGGAGGAAGAACCCAGGAAGAC
Organism: Sinohyriopsis cumingii; assembly: GCA_028554795.2. NCBI lineage: Eukaryota > Metazoa > Mollusca > Bivalvia > Unionida > Unionidae > Sinohyriopsis > Sinohyriopsis cumingii. The sequence continues at coordinate 87,422,723 of CM068828.1, read as the reverse complement.
CCCGGAAAGAACCACCGACCCACGAGAAGCTAATGGCAAGCTTTCTCACATACCTACATTGGCTGAATCCGAGACTCGAACCGGTGCAGACAGAGGTGAGATGGCACTGATCCGTAACGGAGAGAGCTTTAGACCACTCGACCACTCGGTGCCCCGACATGGCAACTTTGTGTAAACATGCCACAATATGGTGGCAGAGTAGAAAGAGACAAAGTCACCATCGGAACAATTTCAGCCTTAGCTGTCGTAACATATGGGTTGAACACCGCCAGAGGCGAATCACTAAACATGCCAATTGATATGTGTTCCGACAACTTATTCCGATATTATTTCACGACCTGGCGAAAATGGCTGAGCAATATTTCGATCTGCTGTATTGTGGCGTGCGAGCAAAAGTAGTGCTAAATTTAGTTCTCAGTGGTGGCGACATTAGAAACAAATTCGTCTTTGCGATGCTGGTCGAACAGCATTTACTGTCTGAAAGAGATTCAGAAGTAATCATAGTGGTGCTTCACTAACTGGTAAGTACGAAGAACAGAGTTTTATAACATGACAACAATCATTTAATTTTTAATGTTATTCCGTCTTCGCTTGTCAAGGTTCCGATATGTTCACACTATCTATGCCTTGGCGGATTGAGCAGATATTTCTCTGCTTCTGGTCTGTCCCCGCATCCAATCAAACTCAAGTTGTTCAAATATGAACACTGTTTCCCATGATCGAGACAAGAGGAGCACATACCTTGATTGGACTCATATATTAGCAAATACACCTGAAATGGCTTCTTTTTGGGACGTAGTAATACTTTCGATGTTAAACTATCAAAGTATCCTTTTGAAGTCAATAGCCTCCACCATTTTGGCCGATATACAATACACCACTGTTACATGCTATTTGTTTCTTGGCATTACATACATTACAATCCAATAGATGTCGCTAGGACAAAGCACTAAATATCTGCTCGATCCGCCAAGGTGTAGATAGGGTTAATATATCGGAACTTTGGCTATTGAAAAAGATTGTTATTCCTGCAACTTTGTATATTGTAAAATTCATACATGCTATGTAAGCGCGTTTACTCATCTTAAATTAAATATAAATTGTTGTTTTAAAATATAATACTTATTTGTTTAACCAAAGTCGAAGAGTTTCTTGCTTAAAGTCCTGATTATTGAATAACTGTTATCAAGAAACTTTCTGACGAAAATTATCGATCGATTTTAACTTTTACAATTGTGACCAGGTACTAAACTGGGTCAAGAAAAGAGCACGACGAGTCTAATCATCACAATATACGGTATTACGAATTTATTTATAATCATGCGTATATTTTCATAGTGACATCGCAGCGCGCGATGTTCAATCCGTTTTGAATAGGATCACACTTTTGGGTTGATCTCGTCCAAAAATGTCCAGTTAAGTACCTGTCCAAAATAGTAAAAGTTCATAGCAAGATAATATTTTTTTTTTTAAATTTAAAAAAAAAAATCACCTGGAAGTTTCTTGCTTAAGGTTACGGTGCAAAGCATTCGTTAGTCAGGATTGAATAGACTTTGTTTAAGCTATATTAGTATGAAATTTGAGAACAACAATTAATATTTAATTTGAGTGAATACGCCTGCGTACCCACATCGTTATACACTGAAGTAGACCTAATCAACCGGTTTCATTTTTGAGTAACTTATGCTTTCTTTTTCTGTTAGCGATGATAGGAAATCTCTATTGTGACGTTAATGAAGCTATTATAACGTAATGGGGGGGGGGGGGGGGGCAAACTGACCATAACTTCCGGGTTCTTTTTCTTCTTCAAACAGTCGCTGTTAAAGGCCGATGGTATTCGAATTTGGCGGCGAGATCCGATTTCACGACTTGGCGGAAAGAAACAGAAATTCCGATTAGCCCTTGTTGTACTAATTTGCATTCGTATGCATGCTTGTTCTGATGTTTTGAATGAAATCATATATAAGCTTGTGCAACCAGATTCAAGTTTATGGTTAGCAAATATTTCTAATTTTGTATTGTCATGTATGTTTGAATTCGACCGACTAGACAATCACATATTGTATGACATGTTTTCGAGGTACGTTGTCTGTTTCTTATCAAGATTGCTGGAAAACACTGGCACTTTAATCTATCGGTAATAGTTAATGGGGGACGTTATGATAATATTCACCACTAATCCCAATTAACACAATGTAAGTAACTCTCGTAGTTCGAAATGAGAACTCTGTGACCTCTTGCTAATTGTCTTATACTATTTCCGCATTAAATCAAAGGTAATTTGCAGTGTAAATTACACCACCGTAACGCAGGCATTCCAAACCTTTATCCATGTACGACATAAGTTCAAATTTCTTAATTTTTACTCAAAGTTTCTCGATTGCTTCATGTCTTGTCAACTTTAACACTTGTATGAAGGACAACACTTCCGACCTTTAAGTAAAAAACACCGTTTCTGTTTTCCAAGTACTTGTCAAGCCTTTCTGTGCATTTTTTTACAAAGCATATTCTAACATTTTATGTGTGGAATGTCACGATTGAGTCATATACAAGTCGAAATTAATGTTACTGTTAAAAGCACGAATTCATTACAGTCAGTGTTCTTGTACGTTGATATGAATTTACAATTTAGTCAATGACAATTGCAGTTTTAAAATTGCGTTATGATCAGCAATATTTGGTCTTTTTAGATTACTTTTTTTTTAAATCAGTGACCAAATAATCAAAAGACAAATAAGATTAAGTTGTTTTAAATATATCCACAATTCTACTTTGTTTATAAAGTTTTTCTTTTCATTTTAATTACAGGAAAATCAGTACAAATGCGGTGTACATTTAGAAGTCTCAACATGAAATTTTGTAAGTCCCAGATGTGTTATATTTTCTTTATGATTCCTGAATTATCTTGATTGAATTAGCACAGTTCATTATTGAGCAAGAACACACAAGAGTTCAATGTGGAGTTCAAGAAGAAACTGGCATAGTGTAGTTTCTCAACAAATTCTGATATTTTTGTAAGCAGAGAAACATTAAACTGCAGATTGCTCCTGTCCTAGACATGACTTTAAACTGCCACATTGCAGACATCATAGTAGTATGACTAACATTGTTAAAGCAATGTTAAAAATCTAAATCACACACACACACATAACTGCAGATTGATCTTATGCTTATAGTCTTATTTGCAAGGTCTCAATTGGTTTTCTTAAAACATCCTTGAAAATGTATTAGAATGGTTTAATTTTTAGACTTGTTATTTGCTTATGTTAAATTTACATTTTAATACCACACCATTTTATCTTCTTGCAGTTAATTCATTTGTACTGGTCTTTTCTTTTATGAGATTTCACAACAATCCATGACAAGTCTTACTATAAAACTATGATACAAATGCGATTACAAACTTTTTTTAATAAATCTTGAATGAGGCCCAAAAAAATTTGTTCCCTATTGTACTAGCTTTAAAATCAGGACTGGTGGTTGTTCTTCCCAGGGTTTTCCAGGGTTCTTCCTCCACCAATTATACTGGCCGCCATGTATAGCATATCATGTGCTGAAAAATGGCTTTAGACCCCTCAGCAACAACAACAACAACAAAGTAAATAAAGTCCACAGGACTTAATGTAAACTTTGTGAGTGATTAGGTAAAATTTACACATCGATAAATACCCAACCATGATCATTTAATCCTTATAATTCCAGTTTACTTCTTTCTAACATCAGATTAGCAGATTTAATCACCAAAACGTTCACTTTTATGTACATGGAAGTTTTTTTTCATTAACCTCTTAACACATTAACCCCATGAGCTTTTTGACATTTTTGCCTGAAAATTGAGTAGGAAACACATTTTGAAAGCTATTTATGAAAAGACTCAAAAAAACAAATCCCCGGTCATTTTTCAATAACATACTGCCTAGTTGTGTTAGAAACATCATTTTTCATTAGCTATTTGACTTGCGCATGAGCAGAAGGATAAAAGTTGGAATTTTTTTTTTTTTTTTGCTAAACAGAGCCATTATTTTTGTATAAAGACCACTCTTTATTCCAAATGCCCATCTTATCCTACTTTTTGCAAAGGCTTATCTGTTTGCAGTTCATACCGGTTTGCCTTGGATTTGAGACCAAAAAGTATAACATCCAGACACAAAATCAGATTCTGACCACGGGCGAATTTTGGGTAAAAAAAATGTTGGGTCCAAAAAATGAAGTTTTTCTGTCTGTATTTTGTAGTGCGTCTAGATATTCCAGATTATTTTGTATCATTGTAGAGCTACATCTGTCTGCCTTTCTATAATACCACCCACTTTAGTGTATCATGCATGACCATGATGCTACAGAGCTCGGCAGTAGGTTACTACCTCCAGCCCCGTAAAGTCGTCGCTAGGGGTTAATGTGTTAACTGCAATACAATATATAGCCCTATCTTCGCTAGCCAAGATTCATCGATTTTTTTATACAGTGATACTGGGAAGAATGTCATAGTGAGTCATGCCAATGATATATTGTTATGATCATTATTTTAATATATAAAAAATGGCTTTTGCAGTTAAATTAGGAATATTCCTTTTTTTTCTAGAATTATGCTTGCATATGGCATGTGTTGTTATAGCAATGTCGTTACTTTCTATGCATTTCAATCATTCAAAAGCAAAGTCAAGTCTATTTTTAGTGATATCCATTGGTTGACATATGACCCTGACCTTTAATAACTGCTGCTGTAACATGTTGTCAAGGTGAAATGCAATATTTTCTGAAGATTGGCTTCTAAAGCCTGCCATATGCCTTCTTCGGAAAAGGGGTGAGTGTTGGAGTGCAGGAAGGTGTGTGCAGTTACATTGTTTTAACTTCTAATGGTCAATTTTAATCTGTGGCTTGTCACATTTTATCTGAAATCACAGGAGTGGGTGGGTGGGATCTTGTTATTTTGAGGGTATAAGCCGTTGATGTAGATAAAACTTCTCATCAAATAATCTGGAAACAGGAAACCAAAAGTAGTGTGCAGAATTTATCAATGTGTAAAAAATTCCAGATCAGTATCACATGTCTGTTTACATCCAATAAAAATGTAGAAAACAGTCAATTCATAAAAATTGGAATTATAACCAGATCACTTACTATAAATATCTACTTTTTTAGAAAACATGTCATGTTTTTGGGTCTAGTGTATGTCAGTTTTGGTTACATTTTGTGTAGGTGTTTGCTTGCAGTATTTACCATTCTTGCAGTTATGGGTGACTTTTAAAAATAACATAATTTGGGGGATGTATGGAAATATTTATACACATTTATCCTTACTCTTGCAGAAATAACTCCAGACTTTACAAAACTTAGATGAGTGCATATGGTCATTTACTTGTTTTTCTGGTTGTGAAGACTTTGATTGACAGTTATTATTGCAAAATCCATATATGTCATATATGCCAAATATGAGCATTATACTTTTAAGCAGTGAATATATTCAAGTATAGGATGTGTACGATTTTTACACATGAAACCGCACAAACTACCGGGTGTAATGAGGTTGCATTTTGTGCAAATTGTTAATTGTAATCACCAGCACAAGCTAGTGGCTGCTACTTGGATGTGGGATGCAGTGGTATTCTCAACTAAAACTCTGTGATATGTTAAAATATGATTTTATCTATATTTCTTATTGGGTCTTGATTATGGTCCTACAAGGGTACAATTCAAGATGTTTATCCTCACTTACAAAATGAGTCCAAATGTAAACTGCACATACTCAGATCTGCCATTGCATACTGCGCTGGCAGATCTGTCTGTGCAGTTTGCTAGGAGTAATCAGTAGAAAAAAACAAGATAGACCCTGATCTGCAGGCTCATTATGTTATGCCAGATCAGGAACTTTATTGTTTGCAGTAGGACAATACTTACATGTATAAGCAAATAATATGGTAGTTCTTATTTAAGAACTTCAGATAAAGAAATACTGAACTTGACTGACAATGGTGATTACAGGCAAGTATTCCAAAAGTTTAACTTGACTGACAATGGCGTTTACAGGCAAGTATTCCAAAAGTTTAACTTGACTGACAATGGTGATTACAGGCAAGTATTCCAAAAGTTTAAGTTGACTGAAAATGGTGATTACAGGCAAGTATTCCAAAAGTTTAAGTTGACTGACATTGGTGTTTATGAGAAAGTATTCCAAAAGTTTAAATGATCTTCTTTCTGGAATTTTTCTCAGAATAGTTAGTTGTATTGCCACATTTGTAAAACTGACATTTTAATGCAATTTATGTTGACCCAAGACATTTTATTTCATGAGCAAAGTATTTTTAAGTTTGAAAGGAAGGTCAGTGCTATTTAAAATGCCAGTAAGATCAAAATTAAATGAAGGATTTTTCATGCATACAGTTATCATGTTTAATTTTAAGGTTTACAAACACCTTTTCAGTTGCAATAGATACATGTAACAATACGAAGAGACTTTTTAATTAATAACACATTGGATGGATATAGAATATTTAAGTTACTGTTAATAAAATGAATACAATTATCAATTATAACCAGTGTATTTTCTAAAATGACCATCTAATGAGATTGGAAAACTGACCAAAAAGGTACTTAGTGCCTTTGTATATTGATTATTTAAGCATGAAAACCAGTTTGACATTTTATGTTGCATGGGTAGATACAAGTGATAGTTAAAAATAATCTTGAGTGACACAGACTGTGACCTTGTACTTCATAGTGGAGTGCACTTCAACCAAAAGGTATATTTACATCATGCATTAGTATTATACATTGGTCAGCAGGTGATGATTCAGCCGATCAGAAGCATGTTTGTGTAACCAGTCTGGGTTGTAAAGAAGTACTGTGGACATTAGCAGTGATAAAAAAATCAGATAGCCTGTTATCCAGGACCTCTCTAATTTTAGATCATGCCCCTCCTGTAATCTAAGTGATGTGCCCAGTAGCCTGTCAAAAAATTTTCTTTGCCTGTGAAAACTTTGAGTGTGATCACAATGAAATGCAGAAATTTATTTTCAAGTTGTTGAAAGACAAGTAAATTATTAAAATTCTTCCCTGTATGCCCATTACCATTATGGTGGGTTCTCAGAAGAATTAAGTTATTTCGCATTGGATTTGTTTGGTCACATTACCGGTAATAGGTATTTTGAAATATTTGATTGAATAATAAGATCTGTCACATTGGGTATACTGTGACATATAGTCGTACAGTAATAACTGTAGACTTTTGAAGGTGTATATATAGAGAGAAATGGGCAATCAGATTCATTCCTATTTCCGATTCTTATTGTATACATTGAAATCAACCTGCAGATGTGTTTACTGTTGTGTTTAGATAGTTGAGAGGAGACATTTGTTAGGATTATTCATTGGCAGTGCTTATTGGTCTAGACCATTATTCTGGGACTATTGTGAATTATTCAAAGGAGTTCTGGACAATGCCATTGTGATATATACATTTAAGGATCTGAAATTCAGTTGGAACATTTGATTCTTTTGGACTTCAGTAGAACTATTTTAGGACTATTTTGGATTAACTTCATAATACTGTAATTATGTTCCTCTTTCATTTTCATTTTATATCCTTGATAATTAAATTATTAGTTAAGTTTTACAGAACGTTTTGGTTTTGCTTCTTTTTGTTACCAAGTTTATGACCATAGAATATTATCACTGCTTTTTCAAAAGAGATGGTCGTATCAACATCAGTTAGTCACCAAAATACTTCTTATGGCAGAAGACCCATAATGGTATCTGCATGGTTGTAACTGAAAAGATGCCAATCTGACATCCAGTATGGCTTCCATGGAAGAACAACTTCCATGATATCTACTTAGTCCTAAATGAAAAAGATGCCAATCTGACATCCAGTATGGCCTTTATGGCAGAACAACTTCCATCATATCTACTTAGTCCTAAATGAAAAAGATTCCAGTCTGTCACCAGTATGGCCTTCATGGCAGAACAACTTCCATGATATCTACCAAGTCCTAATTGAAAATGATGCCAATCTGACATCCAGTATGGTCTTCATGGCAGAACAACTTCTATGGTATCTACTTAGTCCTAAATGAAAATTATAATGGCCAATCTAAGTCTGCCTGTTAGAGTAGAGTCAGATCTGTGTTTATTGTGTGATAGCCAGTCTAAGTCTGCCTGTTATTGTAGACTCTGATCTGTGTTTATTGTGTGATAGCCAATTTAAGTCTACCTGTTATTGTAGACTCTAATCTGTGGCTTATTGTGTGATAGCCAATTTAAGTCTACCAGTTATTGTAGACTCTGATCTGTGTTTATTGTGTGATAGCCAATTTAAGTCTACCTGTTATTGTAGACTCTGATCTGTGGCTTATTGTGTGATAGCCAATTTAAGTCTACCTGTTATTGTAGACTCTGATCTGTGGCTTATTGTGTGATAGCCAATTTAAGTCTACCTTTAAGAGTAGATTCTGATCTGTAACACATAATGTGATAGCCAGTCTAAATCTGCCTGTTAAGAGTAGATATGGATATGTCGGCATGCTTATGCCCAGTCTACCTGTTTGGGGTGATTTTGATCTTTTGGCACACTGTGTGATGACCAGTTCAAGTATATTGGTTTGCAGCTTACTCTGCTCTATACATAAAAAAATGGTTCATATTCTCTTAGGAAACAGTCAATGAAATTAGTTTGTTAGAACACCTCGTTAGTGTTTTCAATACCGTATTTTCTGAATTCTCATAAATAATATTTCATTCCAGAATGAAAATGAATGGTTGTGTAATCCCTCACACTCCAATAGCAGTAGATATCTGGAAGATACGAGAATGTCCCCATGCCAGACTTTTCTTCCTATCCCATCTTCATGGCGACCACATTGTTGGCTTGACATCATCATGGCAGTATCCCATCTACTGCACACCCATTACAGCAGAGATACTTAAACTTCGACATAACATCAGAGAAAGCCTTATTCGTCCACTGGATTTGGGAGTTGGCCATATTTTATATCTTGATGAAGAGAAGACAATGATGATGACGGTTACTCTCCTTGATGCCAACCATTGCCCAGGAGCCTGTATGTTCCTTTTCCAGGGATACTTTGGGAACATTCTCTACACAGCTGACTTCAGATATGATAAAGGAGTTACTGAAAGCAGCCCTCTTTGTGATATTGCTGGTGGGTATAAAATGCCTTATAGAAAAATGATACCAAGGTCGCTTGAACTAAATTGAGATCTCTAATGTAACAGACATGCAGAGATGAAAGTTCATGTTCTGATACCCAAATCACTTATTTTTAGTAGCCTATCAGGTAAAAGATTACATTTCGTGTTATATGTACAAGCCAAATCAATTCAATCACAAGGCCATGACAAGACATGAGGCCATGTATTTTGTAATACATTCTGGCTCAGGTTCTTCTGGCTTTCCTAAACAGGAGGACAAGTAATATTGTGTGCAGATGGAGTACATCAGACATTGTGATTGCATAGAGTTTGGTTGTCTGACACTGTATTGATAAAAGAAAGAAAAACAAAACCATGTCATGTTGCATGGAATACCAGAGTATGTTATTCTATTTATGAGTAAACTACATGATCAACAAATAAAACGAATATTAATTCAAATTGGCTTTGAGTTAAGAATATCTGGCTCTGCTGATAGTGTGAAATTAAAAGTAAATCTTTTTACATTTCTTTTGCTTTATCTTTAGTTGGCAGTGTGTGGCTGTGGGTGTGCTGTAAAATGCCATCACATGATTACTTGCTATGATTTTCCTTATTTGTGCCCTGAATTTTAGAATGGTAATGCTAATATTATAAGTTTATATTTTGACTGCACTAAAGGAAGTGACTTTGAAAAGCAGAAATAAGTTCTTCTATGGCCCAAAAACTCATTGCCTATAATTGATATTGCTGTTTTAGTTTACAGAATTTCCTTCACAGTAATTATGGCTCCAGGACTAATAATGACTTCTTGTTAAAATTTGTCCATCAAACCTTTTGTCATAAGTTACAGCAAAAAAACTTATTTACTTCCCAATAATTTGTGGTTTGAGCTCTTGGATACTTAAAAGAGATTGATATGAACTTGTAAAGGTCTCAGAATGTTGGAGTTTTAACCATTTTTTTCTGGGGCCCTGAGTGGTCTAAAGCGCTCTCCGTCATGGATCACTGCCATCTCACCTTTGTCTGCATGGGTTCGACTCTCGGGCTTGGCCAATGTGGATATGTGAGAAAGCTTGCCGGTAGCTTCTCGTGGGTCGGTGGTTCTTTATGGGGTTTTCCCGGGTTCTTCCTCCACCATTAATATTGGCTGCCATGTATAGCCTATCTTGCGCTGAAAAAGTGGCGTTAAACCCTATAACAATAGCAACCCTCTCTTTCTTGAGTTATCTCCCTTTTGGTCCCCATGGATCCATTTCAATCAAATGCCTCCAACTTCATAATTTTAATACAATTTTCTGATGGGGATGTCGTTTGTTTTATTCTACAAAAGAAAATAAACTAGAAAATTAGTTTAAATCTTGACTTTTTTTAATTTTTGGTACCTTGACTTAAATTGGTTTATATCTTTAATTTTATTTCTGAATTTTCACACAGTGTTCATCATGAAAATCTTATAAATTATGCTCCTGAATAAATGGTCATTGCAACATGAGGTTTTCACTAAAAGATTTCTTATGATATCTAGTTGGGCTTAAATGAGTAATCTTACTAACTTTACTCGTCATAGAGATGGCATGATCTGTGGTTCGTTAGTCAGCTAGCACAAGTTTGTCATCCCTACTCCTCCTAAATTATTTGGAGTACTGGCATGAAACTTTACATACAAATTCATCCCATGGTCCTAAATGAATATGGTACTGCATGGACATCAAATATGGTGACCACAGCACTCATCTTGAAAATCTTGTTATTGCTACTTCTGAATGGAAGGTAACAGCAACATGGTGGTTTTCACTAGACGACTTCTTTTGATCTCTAGTTCATCCTAAATGAAAATATGCAGAATCACTTAGGGCTGGCATCACAGCCGCCTTAAAGATTTTGTTATCAATGCTTCTCCTGAACAGAATATGATATTTACATAGAGTTTTCAACAGAAGACTTTTCATGTCTGCCAAAGTGAAGATGGTGCCAATCTGTGGTTCTTTGTATGGCATCATGATGGTGCCAATCTGTGGTCTTTTTCATGGTATCATGGTAGCCATCTTGACAGTAATATTTATTGCTGCTCCTCATGAAGGGATGGTCATCACAACCAGGGGTTGTAACTAAAAAACTTCTTGTGATGTCTATTTGGTCCTTTACCAAAAAATGGTTTCAATTTGACTGCCACAGCTACCATCTTACAAATCTTGTTATTATTACTCCTCTTAAACGAAACATCATTTTGACATTGGGTTTTCACCAGAAGACTTTTTTATGAAGTTGATTATAAATGAAAATGGTGCCACTCTCACACACATCTAGTATGGTTACCACAGTAACCATTTTGAGAATCTTGTTACCACTACTCCTCCTGAATTAATAGTCGTAGCAACACGTGGTTTTTGCAACAAAACTTTATACAGTGTAATGTCAGTTGTAAATGAAGAAGGTGGCAATCTGACCTCCAGTATGGTTAACACAATAGCCATCTTGAAAATCATAATATCACTACTCCTGGTATGACTGCTCATGTTGACATTGTGTATCTATCAAAAACCTTTTTATGATGTCTAGCTTGTCCAAAATGGAAATGGTACAAATCTAATAACCAGTGTGGCCACCATGACAGCTGTCTTGAAAATCTTGCTATTGTCACTCCAAAATGGAAAGTCATGTCAAGTTTGAGTTTTCACAGGAAGACATATTGTGACATCTTGTTGGTCCAAAATTAAGATGGTGCTGATCTGATGTTCAGTATAGTCACCTTGGTGACCAGTAATGTTTTCCTCAAAAGAGTTCTTATGCTCTCAGGTTGGTCCTAAATGAAAATTATATAAATGGACTCCAAATATGGCAACCATGATGGCCATCTTTAAAATATTGTTATTTCTACTCCTTCCATATGGATGGCTGTATCAACAGGGGTTCTCGCAAATAGACTTCTTATGTTACCTAGTTGGTCCTAAATGAAAATCGTACCACTCATACATTCAGTATGGCTGCCATGATGACTGTCTTGAAAATCTTGTTGTTACTACTCCCACTGAATGAATGGCCATATCAACATGAGGTTTTCACCAGAAGACTTCTACTGATGCCTACTTGGTCCTAATGAAGACTACTTGGTCCTAATGATGACTGTTTGGTCCTAATGAAGACTACTTGATCCTAATGATGACTATTTGGTCCTAAATGATGGCTACTTGGTCCTAATGATGACTACTTGGTCCTAATGATGACTACTTGGTCCTAAATGAAAGTGATGCCGATCTGACATCTCACTTTAGCTAATTTTTCGAAATCTTGTTATCACTGAAGAATATTAGAGGTAGTTTCCACACTTGGCAGTTAAAAGGAAGAAATGGTCTTATCTTGAAGTCCTGGAAATTATAATAGCTACCATAGCATCAATCATTTCGAGGGCCTTATTTTCAATTTTGTGTCCCTTTAAGATTCTGTAAAGTTGTAATGTCTTCTACTATGGAATTAAACTATAGAACAGTAATAACAGTTACAGTAATTATTGATTATTCTTATTCCTCTTATTATATTATTATTATTATTATTATTATTATTATCAGGGGCCAAAGTGGCCGAGTGGTCTAAAGTGCTGTCCGTTACAAATCACTGCCATATCACCTCTGTCTCCGTGGGTTCGAGTCTCGGATTCGGCTAATGGTGGTATGTGAGAAAGCTTGCAAGTAGCTTCTCATGGGTCAGTGGTTCTTACCAGGGCTTTCCCAGGTTCTTCCTCCACCATTAATATGGGCCGCCATGTATAGCCTATTGTGTGCTGAAAAATGGCATTAAACCCAACAACAACACCACCAACAACATTATTATTATTATTATTATTATTATAAACATTCATGCAACATGTATTCCAAAATTTTTAGTGAATAGTAATTGTTAGTAAAAAAAATATGCTGTGAGTACATATATTAGAAAATGGGCAGGAAGTTGTTAGTAGTCACATGTTTTAAAGATATACTCAGTTTTTTTTACTTTATGTGAGTTTTAAGATGCAAAAAATCCCAAAACTTTTATATTGCAAATATTTCCGAATTTATGGTACATATTATTTTTCAGGAAACCTAGATATCATCTATCTGGACAACACCTATTGCTTGCCGGCCTGTTCCTTTCCCAGCCGACAAAAATGCTTTGACCAGATAATGGCTATTATCAGGAAATTTCCCGATTATGATGTTGTGATAGGGTTGAGAAGTTTGGGCAAAGAGGATTTGTTGGTAAAGATTGCTTTAGAACTACAAGAATGGATAGCCATCTCACCAAAACTGTTTGAACTGGTGAACATTTTAAATTTGCCTAAGGTTTTTACAACATGTCCTTCCCAGTGTAGGATAAGGGTTGAATCATTTCATTTAATTTCCAACAAAAACATCAATGCCTGGAATGAAAAGTTCCCAACCATAGCCATATTGCCAACTGCCCTGTATTGTGGTCTGGATATGTCTCCATTCATTAATCAGGACAAAGTGTTCATTGTTCCATATTCAGACCACAGTTCCTACACAGAATTGTTAAATTTTGTGTCTTATCTGAGACCATGCTCAATTCGACCCATTGTGAGGGCCAATTCTCGGGGCCCCTTTGGAACTAGCGTAGCTTCTAGGGCTGACATGACATGTTTCAATAAATACCTGAATAAAAATAGATCTGTCCAAATGACTAGTACACTTGAAAGTGTGAGAATACTTACGTTTTCCCGTCCACTTGGCAGCTTACCACAAGGTGGAGTGAAAAGAAGAAAATCTGTCAAAGTTTCAAAGTCCAGAATTAAAAAAAAGGGTGTAATTTTTGAAGATTCTCCAGATAGATCAAATATGAGCGAGATCATGAAAGAGGGTATTATTGGAAAGGAAAGCACTCCAGATATGGTAGAGGAGACTTTTGACTGTGATGATTCTTTTGAAATGAAATCAATAGCATGTGTTCAACAAAATGTGGTGAAAATTGAAATTAGACCACAAAACACACAAAACTCAGCTTCAGTTTCATTTACCAGACATACCCAGGAATCAGATCAGATCTGTAATGGCAATATAGGAAATGAAAGTAATCGAAACATTGTCTCATGTTGCAGTGAAGGAACTGATCCCCTCAAGACTGAAGGAGTAACCTCCCTTTCTCAATATGTTGATATGCACCAGCATGTTAACTATAACATATCACAAGAAAACTTAAAAGAGGACAATTCCAACAGGACACTTTGTGTAGCTCATTGTACATTTCAGTCCCCTGTAGATTTGACCTGTGAATCACATGAATCTCCAGACTTGTCAAATGAATCTATACGGTTGTGTGACTCGTGCAGATCTTTCAAGTCTTCCAATGACAATTTAGAGGCAGTAGATACTGATGATGATACAAATCAGTTCAAGAACCCTTTTGTAGATTTAAGTAATTATAATTGTTCATCAGACAGTTGTGACCTTGTCACAGAGGACTCTTCTCAAGTTGGTGGAAGTGAGTCAGCTTTAGCAAGGCAAGGAAGAATTTCAGTACAGTCTGCTTCTAAAAGCCTGAAACTTCAATTCTCTGATTATGAAATTATGGATCAGGTCAGTCCATTACAAAATCGAGAGAAACAAAACCAGTCAAAGAGTAAGAATTCAGATCTGATATGTAAGGTTAAGAAGCTGACCCCAAAAACTCTTTCAGAGAAAATAAATACTAATGATTTAAAATCCAGTACAAAGGACACAAAATATGTGTGTTTTTTCAGTTTGAAGGACACTGAAAGAATGAATTTGAGCAAGGTAAATGATGACAGTGATTCTCATGGTAACAAGTATGACTGCCATGATTTACAGAAAGCATCAAATTGTATGACTAAATCTCATAATGATGTATCAGATATTCATTCAGATAGACCCAATGATACGAATAACAAGTTCCAGGATTTAAAATCAAATAGTCCAGTTGACATTAATGGCAAGTTCCAGGATTTAAAATCAAATAGTCCAGTTGACATTAATGGCAAGTTCCAGGATTTAAAATCAAATAGTCCAGTTGACATTAATGGCAAGTTCAAGGATTTAAAATCAAATAGTCCAGTTGAAATTAATGGCAAGTTTCAGGATTTAAAATCAAAAAGTCCAGATGACATTAATGGCAAGTTCCAGGATTTAAAATCAAATAGTCCAGTTGACATTAATGGCAAGTTCCAGGATTTAAAATCAAATAGTCCAGTTGACATTAATGACAAGTTCCAAAATTTCAAATCAGATAGTCCAAATGATACCAGTGACAAGTTCCAGGATTTAAAATCAAACAATCCAAACAAATTTGATAAGTCAAAAGCTGTAGATTTACCACGTGAATTGCTGGAACACGAGTTACAGATATTGTCAGGTCAAGACCAGTGTGAGTTTCTGGGATTTGATTGCAATGTCAGCTTAACTCAGCCACAAATACTAGTACCATGTGACCATCACTGCCTATCTTATGGTTTTGAATATGATTTTAAAGCAAACAGATCTCGTCAAAAAGAAGAGATTCAGACTGCTGCCATTACTAGCAGGTCTGTAGAATGTGATTCAAATAAATCAGCATATATTTCTGAAACAGAGGGCACAAATAAGAATTGTCACTGTTCTTGTACAGAGAGTAGGTGCAACCAGATTGAAGCAGGGGGTACTAGTTTTCAGACCCATGGAGTAAAAAAGAGTAATATAAGTCAGTCTCAGCACAAGGAAGTGGAAAATGATTTGACATTATCACTTGAGTCAAAAGAAGAAACATTGACATTTAAAGAATCTGACCTGGGTTTGCCTTTCAAAGAAGATTCATTAGATTTAGATACTAGTTGCGGTGCACATGATGTTGATATGGATATTATTGCCTGTACCACACATGCAAATACTGATATTACTGCACGAAAGGTTATCGAAAATCAGGCTCCAAGTCATTCAACTAAAGCTTTGGAGATAGGGAAAAACTCAACAGTTTTGTATCAACTGTCATCTGATGAGCAAGGAAATCAATCATCAGCATCGTCAACAAACGATACAGATTTAAAACTGACTTCACTGGCATCATTTTGTACAAAAGGGGATGTATGCAGAAATGCTGCCAATTCAGAGAGTAGAATGCAGTTGACAGAGAACAGCATTGTAAAGGGAGACGAGATCGATAAGGAGCACCGTATGCAGCAGAAGTTTTTAGACCTTTGCACCAAGGAAAATCAAAAGGACAGTTATCACATTATTTTTACAAATGTCAGTGTTAAACCTTTAAATAGAGAATCTTATAGGAGTGGAAGGGGAAGCTTTTACAGAAATGCAAATTAATTCTTGGCTAGCTGATTTTATTACGATGATGTTCAATGAATTTCTATTGTCATTCAGAATGATTGAAAGATAATGCTTTTGACTCCAGTGGTATATCAGCACTCAAGTCAGAATATTTTTGCATGATACTATTTTTACAGATATGGTGTTTTAATTGTAATATGACATTTTGTCTTATGAATCAGCTATCAGTTGTTTCTATTTCTATTTTATTAGTTTATTGGAACATATAAAAAACATGTATGTTTAAAAATGTAGAATATTTTAGCATGATAATATTTTTTTACAGATATGGTGTTTTAATTGTAATAGGACATTTTTGTCTTATCAATCTGCTATCAGTTATTTCTGTTTCTATTTTATTAGTTTATTGGAACATATAAAAAAACATGCATATTTAAAAATGTAGTTTTTTTTTCTATTATTGTAGAAAGGCACACCTGATAGCAACTTTTGCAAAACCTTTCATGTCAGAAATATTTTATTTTGAAATAAAATACGTATATTTATGATGTCACATTTTTGTATCTTTTAAGATGCATCCCTGAGTAGTTTCTTTGTCTTCTCATAGTCTAATCAAAACACGTGTACATGTCCAAATCGTAAGAACAAAAATGTATAAAGAAGGATTGAAGTAGCAAACATTACATTACCATATTTTTCCAGTGTAATCAACTTCAAGCTGTAAACAGCATAGACTTCACACCGAGTCTCCAGCTTCATAACGAGCTGGAAAATCTGGGTCTACTATTCTCTTAAAATCAACCAGACAACATTGACACTAATCTGTCAGTACCCTATGGTAGAACCAGATAACAATGCTGATCATTGACTCATATGGACAGTTACCTTGCTCTCTTAAATTGTTACTCACTTCAATGTACATTTATCGAAATGAAATGAACGAATTTGCTGCTCACATTGCCAACATAGAACAGAGTAAAAAAAAAATGAATCAGACATGATCAAATATAATCTAATAAACTGTTTTGCAAAACCATGAAAATTTATAATGAGATAAATAAATTCACAGTAAATCAGTTATCATTTGTGGGCCTGCAGCATGGGGGTTTCAGGAAACAAATCAGTGTAAACTAAAGACCAAAAAAGGAAATATTGTGTTGAATGTGATGATTTGCCTGATCCACTGTTTGACAAAAATTCCTAATGTAGTTACTAAAGAAAGTAGGTAACTGTGAACTAGTTTTAATGGGTGTGATTTTTCATGTTTGAAAATGCAGTGAGTGTTTCATCACTGGGACAATGACAGTGTCTTTAGAGCTATATATAGAAAGAAGAAGTGTTTCATGATTAATTTGTTTGCCTTAAGAATAGTTGGTGTATGCCTGTGTTGTAGTCCATAATTAGTGTATGCCTATGTTGTAGTCCATAATTAGTGTATGTCTATGTTGTAGTCCATAATTAGTGTATGCCTATGTTGTAGTCCATAATTAGTGTATGCCTATGTTGTAGCCCATAATTAGTGTATGCCTATGTTGTAGTCCATAATTAGTGTATGTCTATGTTGTAGTCCATAATTAGTGTATGCCTACGTTGTAGTCCATAATTAGTATATGCCTACGTTGTAGTCCATAATTAGTGTATGTCTATGTTGTAGTCCATAATTAGTGTATGTCTATGTTGTAGTCCATAATTAGTGTATGCCTACGTTGTAGTCCATAATTAGTATATGCCTATGTTGTAGTCCATAATTAGTGTATGTCTATGTTGTAGTCCATAATTAGTGTATGCCTATGTTGTAGTCCATAATTAGTGTATGCCTATGTTGTAGTCCATAATTAGTATATGCCTATGTTATAGTCCATAATTAGTGTATGCCTACGTTGTAGTCCATAATTAGTATATGCCTATGTTGTAGACCATAATTAGTGTATGTCTATGTTGTAGTCCATAATTAGTGTATGCCTACGTTGTAGTCCATAATTAGTGTATGCCTATGTTGTAGTCCATAATTAGTGTATGCCTATGTTGTAGTCCATAATTAGTATATGTCTATGTTGTAGTCCATAATTAGTGTATGCCTATGTTGTAGTCCATAATTAGTGTATGCTATATGTAGTCCATAATTAGTATATGCCTACGTTGTAGTCCATAATTAGTATATGCCTATGTTGTAGACCATAATTAGTGTATGTCTATGTTGTAGTCCATAATTAGTGTATGTCTATGTTGTAGTCCATAATTAGTATATGTCTATGTTGTAGTCCATAATTAGTGTATGCCTACGTTGTAGTCCATAATTAGTGTATGCCTATGTTGTAGTCCATAATTAGTGTATGCCTATGTTGTAGTCCATAATTAGTATATGCCTATGTTGTAGTCCATAATTAGTATATGCCTATGTTGTAGTCCATAATTAGTATATGTCTATGTTGTAGTCCATAATTAGTATATGCCTATGTTGTAGACCATAATTAGTGTATGTCTATGTTGTAGTCCATAATTAGTGTATGTCTATGTTGTAGTCCATAATTAGTGTATGCCTATGTTGTAGTCCATAATTAGTGTATGTCTATTTTGTAGTCCATAATTAGTATATGCCTATGTTGTAGACCATAATTAGTATATGCCTATGTTGTAGACCATAATTAGTGTATGTCTATGTTGTAGTCCATAATTAGTGTATGCCTATGTTGTAGTCCATAATTAGTATATGCCTATGTTGTAGTGCATAATTAGTATATGCCTATGTTGTAGTCCATAATTAGTGTATGCCTATGTTGTAGACCATAATTAGTATATGCCTATGTTGTAGTCCATAATTAGTATATGCCTATGTTGTAGTCCATAATTAGTGTATGCCTATGTTGTAGACCATAATTAGTGTATGTCTATGTTGTAGTCCATAATTAGTGTATGTCTATGTTGTAGTCCATAATTAGTGTATGCCTATGTTGTAGTGCATAATTAGTATATGCCTATGTTGTAGTCCATAATTAGTGTATGCCTATGTTGTAGACCATAATTAGTGTATGTCTATGTTGTAGTCCATAATTAGTGTATGTCTATGTTGTAGTCCATAATTAGTATATGCCTATGTTGTAGACCATAATTAGTGTATGTCTATGTTGTAGTCCATAATTAGTGTATGTCTATGTTGTAGTCCATAATTAGTGTATGCCTATGTTGTAGTCCATAATTAGTGTATGTCTATGTTGTAGTCCATAATTAGTATATGCCTATGTTGTAGACCATAATTAGTATATGCCTATGTTGTAGACCATAATTAGTGTATGTCTATGTTGTAGTCCATAATTAGTGTATGCCTATGTTGTAGTCCATAATTAGTATATGCCTATGTTGTAGTGCATAATTAGTATATGCCTATGTTGTAGTCCATAATTAGTGTATGCCTATGTTGTAGACCATAATTAGTATATGCCTATGTTGTAGTCCATAATTAGTATATGCCTATGTTGTAGTCCATAATTAGTGTATGCCTATGTTGTAGACCATAATTAGTGTATGTCTATGTTGTAGTCCATAATTAGTGTATGTCTATGTTGTAGTCCATAATTAGTGTATGCCTATGTTGTAGTGCATAATTAGTATATGCCTATGTTGTAGTCCATAATTAGTGTATGCCTATGTTGTAGACCATAATTAGTATATGCCTATGTTGTAGTCCATAATTAGTATATGCCTATGTTGTAGTCCATAATTAGTGTATGCCTATGTTGTAGACCATAATTAGTGTATGTCTATGTTGTAGTCCATAATTAGTGTATGTCTATGTTGTAGTCCATAATTAGTGTATGCCTATGTTGTAGACCATAATTAGTATATGCCTATGTTGTAGTCCATAATTAGTGTATGCTATATGTAGTCCATAATTGTATGACAAGAATTTACACGTCCGCATTTATTGTTTTGAGTTTGTCAGTTGATAAATTTGTAGTCAGTAAGGTTAAAAACAGTTATTAGTTCAACATGTGCACTGTTGTCAAAACTAAACATGTTAGTTTTGTACTTCATACTGTTACTTCCATTTTAATGTTCTTTATATACATGTAAAACTGGTACCTTTCAGCCAGTTTTCATATTTAGTCGGGTATCATTTTTTTAAAAACTGAGGGACTTTAACCCCCTTCAATATTTATGTCATAAATATAATACATTCTTTGGCGAAATTCTTCAGGTGATGGCACCAATGCCTCCAATCTTTGCAAAGGATTCCCATCAATAACTCCTGCATTTTGAGCATCTATGTGTCTTGTACATGTCAGATCACCACCACCACCACCCCAGCACACTATGGCATACACAAAATCATTATCTCTCCCTAGAATATAGCCATGCAGCCATTTCAATATCCTCGCGACTCCTGTGGTTGTTAAAAGATTTTATGGGATCACAACAATATTAATTAAGCTAAGGAAATGAAACACTCTATTACTGCACTTGTACCATGGCTGTAACCATGACTTTACAAACAAATGTATGCAGTTTCAGTGTTGAAGTGACAAACATAATTTTCTTCAGAGAATTTTCAACACTTGATATTGCTGTGTTTTTGCCACAAAATAAATGCACGCACCACCTTACTTTTAACATCAGAATGTCAAAAATGGTATGGATTGCAAATGTTAAACAAAACCCATCTTCACCTCAGATCTTAAAAGTGCAATTGTTTAGAACTGCTTCATGAAAACTTGGAATACATAACACATTCACAACTTGTATGCCCTAACATATCAATGTTGAACATGCATGAATACAAATGGACAGTGAATCATTTAAATGAGAATATTATTATTACAATTTAGTGTAAATATTGGGTAAGTACATACTACATTACTTCTTTGCCTTGATTCCTTCTAATGTTTGTGTTTAATATGATGATGAACATGGTCCGATATGGTTGGAGTCATGGGACATTTTCAGTCAGGACTCTAGACACTGCAGTTTCCATTCTATCCCTGGTCGCTTGTATCTCCTTCACTGAAGGAAAGTAAGTTCATATTGGCAAATCTACAGCTCTTCTTGTGCGTTAGGGGCCATCCATTTAGTATGTACGCATGGAAGGGGGTTAACCCAAATGCATATACTTGCATGGGGGGGGGGGTCTGCTGATAATGTACATATACATAGGAAATGAGGGGGTGAAACCTCGATAATAATTTGTCTGTTCGACTGGTTTCAGTTGGCATTTGAATATTAACAGACACTATACATTTTTTTAAAGTTATGCAGCTTATTTCTTTGATACAGCCAGACATTCAACATCAGTGGACTATCTGTTTTATTAAACATGTTAATAATATTAATCCTTGATTGTTTCTGCATGCGTTAAATATAGGCCGTTCTATAGAATTCAGAGGGGGGAGGTGCATCAAGCATATGTACGCAGGGGGGGGTGTGTGTAAAAAAATATGCATGTGTACAGGGAGGGGGGGAGGGGTCAAGCTTTGCCAGATTTTTGCATACGTACTAAATGGATGACCCCTTTACGGTGTTCACTCTATTCTTTGCTATATATGCTAAGACCCAAAATCATGTAATTGTTGCCATGGTTTTTAGTCAGATGCCTTGCCTTGCCTTTAAGTGTAGGCCAACATTGTCCCAGCAAATACTATTGCTTATTTATGTCAACAAATTTATGCAACTAACAAAAATGGCTATTTTTTGTATGTGATATACTGTAAGAAGATTAATAGTCAATATGAAAGAAATATAAGCACGAAATTAATAATGACTGTTTTTACTTTTAGTATCATTGCCATACATTACCTATGCACTGATTTCTCAATTCCTGAATAACAATTTCGTTCTATATGTCCCAAAAGTATTATCATATAAAATGAAAAATACGTACATGTAATAAACCATCCACTTATGAAACAAAAAGTCTCTTGTACCTACACTATTCTAGAAATGTCTCCTGAAGTTTCTTGAGAGTCTGACACTTCTTCCTCATAAGAGTCGTCCTATACAAAGTCTGAATCCTCCTCTGTTGTGATTGACCTTTGACCTTTAGAGTCTGATTCAGTCTGAGCCAGAGTGGATGATTGTCCATACTTGAAGGTACCTTCCTCAGATCAAGTGTCGTCAGAAAACACACAGCTCTGACAATGATATTTTGCAATACATTACCAACATGAGCAATTGACTGTTGATAAAGGTGAATTCAGAAAAGGAATCGTACATTTATAACCTATATATATGTTTTATTACATTTGAACTATTATAGGGTGTCATGATATAATGCAATCAAAATGAAGAAATTCATACTATTATGGAAATTGTTCATATGTAGAAATGAAATTACTTGTAGTTCTGTCCTCCACTGCAGAAGCACCGATTCAAAAAGAATCTTTGATTCTATCCAAAGCTCTAAATAGGACAATCTTTCCAAGTGATGCTCTACTGTGTTGGAATTGTTGAAATAGGTTGAATTTAAAAGAAAAAACATAATGGTGAGAATGGCAACATGTGCTAGTCAAGAGATTTATACTTTATGAACAGTTCATTTTTAACACTGCATTTGCATAAATACAGTGCGTAAATCTTAATGTAATTGTAGTACCTAAATTACTTAGTGGATTTCACAGGCAGTCTTCAGTGTTTGTTTACTACATATGAAAACATTGCAAACATGGAGATGTATGGTGTAATGCTTTATGATTTACAGCGTAAAAAGGTTTGGTTTTCACATAACATGGGTCCATATGCAGAGAACCACTTCTCTATCTCTCTCTCTCTCCAAACCAATCTCTTTGTTACACTTTTCAACATTTGTATTGCATTCAGTTTTTGAAAAAGTGACATTGTCCTGGGAGGAAACTGATACAGTAGAACTGACAAGCAACAACCAATAGCTGGTTTTAGAACAATCTGTTACTCTGGAAAACGTTTTTGTTTTAAAAATATGCTTTTGTTATCAATGAAACGTTTGCATGTATATGTTATACTATGGGAAAATTAGCATCAGATGATGATAATAAAGGATATATGACAACTAATTGATTGAGAGTGAATTTGACAGCGTACTAGCACTGGAAGACTACATTAAAAAGTTGTATGACGAAAAGAATAGTCACAATGATTTATTATAGAAGAGTCATAAAATTATAAAAACACAATAATTACATGGTGGAAATATATGAGTCTTCCCGATCTACAAAGATGTAAATGTTCTTTGTAAATTCTTAAAAAGATAATTAAAAAAATAGGAGTGATTAATAGTATGAATGCTTGTTAAAATACTAAAATCTATCATAAAGTATTTCAGAGTGAAGGGTTCATTGCAAGAAACACTCAGGCGGGTCTTCATCTATTCATATGTAGGAGGGGTTATATAAGCATTACTAATTATAATTCTTGCAATGACACCTCATCCCTATGGATGGATCTGTAGGAAGGAGGCCAATGGCTTAGGGTTGGATTGATCGCAAGGAGCTTGTTATTCACAGCATCATTCCATTATGTCTTCCACTTACTAAATAAAGACCGTTCTGGTGGGCATAATGGTTAGAGCGTCCACCTCGGATGTGGGAGGGTTTGATTCCCCAGCCGAATCATACCAAAGACTTACAAAAATGGTACAAACAGCTACCTCGCTTGGCGCTCAGCATTAAAAGGTTAGTGTTTGGACTGGTTGGCCTGGTGTCAGGATAATGTGACTGGGTGGGGCATCATGCTACATGTCTGTGGCATGATGCCCCAGTGCTGGACATCACTATAATCTGCCACACTGCAGATATCATAGTAATATGACTGTAAAATTGTTAAAGCTACGTTAAAAGTCCAAATCACACACACACACACACACACAACCACACACTAAATAAAGACTTTGATACGAGGTTCAAAATCAGTGCATGGTGTTCATGGTATATTAGAATAGATGGTCTATAGAGATAGGGCCAATTTAGCTTCGTGATCAGCTTTTTCATTACCATTAACACCAACATCACTGTGTAACCAACAGTATATTATGTTGTGAGAGGTACACAGCTCGGTATCTTTCATGAGAATATTGTTCAGTTGTTACATGTTTAGGCTCTCATAAACAGTAACAAGAAAAAAGTGAAGACAGCAAGCTTTGTAAAATTTCACAAATAATATATTTTTCTAGAAAAATGAGGAAAAGAACTTAAGGTTTTGAGAATCAAATCCAAAAATGCGATGACCAAAAAATACTGCAGCCAGTATATTATTGATGTGTCAACAGATCTTTGTTGATCCACAAACAATAATATTCCCGTGTTTGAATTCTGAATAAAATTTCAATAAATGTCTTTGTCCAAGAATTCTGTATGAACACTTAAATATTCTCAGGGAAAAGAATAAATCTATTAGAATCCAAATAATTTGAAGAAAAATTAAAGTATTAAACTCCAACTGGTCACAACAGAAAAAAACACTACCTTGATGTTGAAGTGTTTAAAAGCACAACTAAAATTATTTCTCAATACATCACTATTATATCTGACTACTGGCCAATTCAGGTAAAACCAGAATTTTGAAATAGAGGCTATTCATATGTGTAAAGTCACGTGCACCCAGTACAGCCTCGATTCCACTCCAGAAATCCACACTAACAATGAATTTAAAAAATTAAAAAAAAGAAGCTGTTTACTCCAACACTACTGATTCTGAATCACAGTCAGGAACTAGATCAGCTTTTTGATACAAAGTTCTATTATTATGTGTTTGAAAAAAAAAAAAACAGGTCAAATTAATTTCTGGAAAATGTCAAACTCCAGTAAACAAAATTACATTACTATAACATGTAATGGAATAAAAAAATTTTTAAAACTAACAATCAAACAATTAAATTAAATCAAATATACATACCGGTAGGTCTTCCAACTTCCTATTAAGCAGTGTCTGATGTAATGATAGTGAATCGGTGATGATGATGGTAGAGTTTAAAATCGGTTTGCTTTCTATATATTTTAGGGCAAGGTCTATTGCTCTCATTTTAGTGGAAATAAAAGATACACAATCCGGCAGATGAACTTTTCTAGTCTGATATCCACAAATGAAAGCTGCAGCAATTTTTATATTGTCTGGGCTGGGAGATATTCCAATGCTGAAGGTATTTATGGCACCCATTTCTAGCTCATACATATTAGGAAGTGTGGAACCCACTCATAGCTTAAATTCTCTTTTAGAGAGAATGTTCTATATAACAGTACATGTGTGTGATTTTGGATTTTTAACAAAGCTTTAACAATTTTAGTCATATTGCTGTGATGTTTCCAGTGTGGCTATTTTTAGTGATGTCTAGAAATGGGGGCAATCATATCACAGACATGTCCCACTCAGTCACTTGAACCTGACACTAGGTCGGCCAATCCTAACACTAAGCCCTTAATGCTGAGCGAGGCAGCTGCTAATATTATCACTGATCATGCAGGTCATTCATTATTCCATACTTCCATCATATATATATAGAGAGAGACAGACAGACAGACAGACAGAGAGAGAGATTAATGTTAGTCCTGGAAAGTGTTTAAAAAGCTGGCAATGTATTTCGTTAAGTTACATAATGGGGAATATAAATGGTGTGAGTCAATGAAGATTTAGATAAGAGAGGTAATGAGTATCAACAATGATATACACATTACATAAAAATACTCAAGATGATAACATAAAAGTTATATCTTAGAACAAATGTTTGCTAATTTCAGGAATTTAAAAATGCAAGAGACGTTTATTGTATCAGAAAGTTTCTTCATATCGTGCATGTTGTAGTACTGATTGTGCGTAGGTTGTAGATTGAAACAATTCATCATTAAGTGACTAACTGTGAATGGTTTAATGCAAGAAGCACACTCAGGTGGGTCTTTACCTTTTAGAATGTAGGAGTGGTTTATATATGTATGACCAATTCTAATTCTTTCAATGACTACCTCATCCCTACGGATGGTTCTGTAGGAAGGAGCCCATTTTCCTAAGGTTGGCTTGATAGCGTGGAGTTTGCTACTCGGTCCATCATTCCATGATGCCTGCCACTTCAGACGTAAAGACTTTTTAATACTAGGTTACAAATCAGTGTATGTCATTTTAAAATCAGATGGTTTTAGGAATATAGCCATTTTAGTGGCGCAATCTGCTTTTTCATTGCCTTTAATACCATACTGGCTGGGTTTTTTGTTGTTGTTGTTCTCTGGTTTAACGCTATTTTTCAGCACAAGATAGGCTATACATGGCGGCCAGTATAACTGGTGGAGGAAGAACCCTGGATAACCCAGGGAAGAACCACCGACCCACGAGAAGCTACTGGCAGGCTTTTCTACGTACCCACGCTAGCCGAGCCTTGGACTCGAACCCACGCAGGCAGAGTTGAGATGGCAGTGATCCGGAACGGTGAGCGCTTTAGACCACTCGGCCACTCGGGGCCCCCACATCCTCACAGAAGACTGTCTGGGTAACCAACAGTATATGATATTGTGAGTAGTACAAAGCTAGGTATTTTTTATGAGAATATTGGTTAATAATGGGTTTTCTAATTTTCTATAGTGTAGTGACTGAAGTATTGATAGTGAATTCGAGATGATGATGCAGCTTAAAATACGTTATTTTCAAAATAAAGTCTATTGCACTGATTTTGGCTGGGGAAAAAAATAATGTACCATTTGGTAAGCAAACTTTTGTTGTGTGTTTTCCACTAACAAAGGCTGCAGCAGCCTTTTCCTCATCTTTTGATCCATCAGTGTAAATTCTTGTGTAGTTATAAAATTCGGCAAAGAGTTCTTGATAAGCATTATGGAAGATGGAAGGGTTTGTATCAGACATTTTTTTTCATCATGTAGCATACAAAAATACTTCTGATTGCTTAAGTAGCCAGGGAGGTGTTTCGGAGATGGACGTTTTCTGAATTTTAAAAAAAAGATCAATTTTGGTACTGTTAAGGCTGGATGATGTTCTAATGTCAAAAGAAGGTATGGCGTTTATTTTATTTTCATATGAGGTTTTGTATTTTGTGATGAAGGTGGCTATATTGCTTCAGCAAGAAGACTTTGACATGTGGATGTCTTAAATACTCCCAGAGCGAGTCTTATTCCTTGATGATGAATTGGGTCAAGAATCTTCAAATATGACTTCCTAGCTGAACCATAAACAGCGCAACCATTCTCCAGTCTGGAGTGAATAAACATTCTATATAAACTGAGGAGGACTTTTCTATCAGCACCCCAGTCAGTGTGTGCTACTACTATAAATAGATCTAGCGATTGTAAGCATTTAGCTTTCAAGTTCTTTAGGTGTGGAATAAAAGTCAGTTTTCTGTCAAAGATAATACCTAAAAACTTTGTTTCCTAAACAAGTGGAATAGGTGTTCCGTCCAGCGTGAGTTTAGGTTCATCATGATGTCTTCGTAACTGACAGAAATGGATACATACTTTTTTTGGATTTCGAGAATTTGAAACAGTTAGTATTGGCCCAATTTTGAATCTTGTTGATATTTTGTTGTAGTTGTCTTTCAATTGTATGCATGTGCTTTGATCGATAACATATTAGAAAATCATCAATGTATAACGAGCAATCCACACCAGGAGGCAAACACTTGGTGATGTTATTGATTTTGATGTTGAAAAGTGTCACAGATAAAATGCTTCCCTGGGACACACCCATGTCTTGCTCCTGCAAATCTGAGAGAGTACAGCCCACTCGTACCTTGAATTCTCTGTCTGAAAGAAAGTTTAATATGATAGAAGGCAGACGGCCTTTTAGACCCAGATCGTGCAGGTCATTTATTATCCCGTACTTCCATGTCGTGTCATAAGCCTTTTCTAAATCAAAGAAAACCGCTACTAAATGTTCCTACTCAATAAATATCTCGTGAATAAATGTTTCCAGTCTAACCAGATGTTCATTGGTGCTCCGCCCATAACGAAAGCCACTTTGGAAATGGGAAATTAAATTGTTAGTTTCCAGGTACCATACAAGCTGAGAATTGATCTTTCGTTCTATTGTTTTGCACACAGCTGGTGAGTGCAATATGTCGATTGTTGGTAGGATCTGCGCTATTTTTACCGGGTTTGGGAACTGGTATTACTGTTGCTTCTTTCCAGATCTTAGATACATTACCAGTAATCCATAAATCATTGAAGATGTTCAAAAGAGATGTTAAAGCTGATTCTGGAAGGTATTTTAAACACTGGTAATGTATTTTGTCAGGCCCAGCGGATGAATCATGGGCCTTGTCTAAAGCCTCCATAAGCTCCAATAGTGAGAACAGTTGGTTATAACTTTCCGAGTAGTTGGATGTGAATTTTAAAGGTAACTTTTCGTTTTGATGTTTTAGTCTTTGGAAGGCTTTTGAATAATTAGATGATGAGGAATTTTTAGAGAAACTGCCAGCAAGAATATTTGCTATGTCACGTTTTGAACTAAAATTGTTATTATTCAGTTTCAGATGTCGGAAAGAATTTCTTTCTCTTTCCGTTTATTTTGCGGATAGTGTCCCAAACTTGCTTAATAGAGGAACGGGAGTTTAAAGAAGAAACATATTTTTTTCCATGCTGCTCGTTTATTTTCTTTGCGCGGCGAGCTTTGACCCTGAGAATATGGTATTTACTTAAATGTTCGGGCGTCGGATGATTGATACTTTTTTTCAATGCTTCTCGGCGTTGTCTAATGGCTTCCTTACATTCCTTAGGTTTTGGGGTTCTTTTAGAGTTCGGTGAGGACTTGGGAATGAATTCTTGTGCAATCTCTGTTTAAAAAAAAGTAAAATGCTGAATAGGGTTAATGAGGTTGAAAACTATCATCATTCAGCCTAGTTTTACAGAATGTTTCAAACTTATCCCAGTCTGCCTTCTTTATATTCCTTTGTGAATAGCGTCATCAATAGTGGAGTTGATATTTGCAAGGTAGATTGGAAAGTGATCACTGCTGTGAAGGTCATCAGCGACCTTCCATTCATAATCCAAATGCAGCGAAGGAGAACAGATTGTCAGATCGATACACGTGTATGTATCCGTTCCTGGGTGTAAATATGTCGGTGATGTGGTGTTTTAAAGATACAAATTGTGTATAGATTTGAAGTCTTCTCTACTTTGTGGCCTCTGCCACTTATGTGACTTGATCTCCATAAGATGTTATGAGCATCAAAATCCCCGAGTAAAACAAAGGCAAGCATAGCTAATCCCGATTGACTTGTTAAGCCACCGCCTTCTAGGAAGTCTTCTAAGAGTAGGAGAAACGAAAAATAAAGGGGTAGACAGTAGGGGCAACGGTGGTATCAAGAGAGATACAAGAAGGAAGATAGAGAAGGTGAGCGAGTAAATTAAGACCACCTAGGGCTTGGCGTAACCAGCCGATTTGTCCAGACTGGGCCCTCCTGACCACCCATCTAGAATGCGTAGAGGCCAGAGTAGTATATTTTATTGGAATGCCACTGCCCAGCTAGCAGGATCATTTCCTCCCCCCGACACAGGACGCAACCAACGGCAAACAGGTTGTCTCTAATTAGTCGCCTCTTACGACACGTAGTGAGGACACGTCGGGCCAATTATACAACCACGGATCCGTAGGGGGTTGTACTCAATAGGTAAAACTACTTCCCCATTGACCCCTTAGACCACCGCCTTCTAGGAAATCATTTAAGAGGAAGAAAAGGAAAAAAAGGAGCAGAGTGTAGGGGAAACGGTGGTGTCAAGAGAATTGCAAGCAAAAAGGAGACAAAGTCAGAAGTAAATTAAGAACTTCTAAGGGTCGACGTGACCACCTGATTTTGTCGTGTGTGTAAAATTACCGATTGTCTCAATATTTCATGCTTTAATTCTAATTCATCGGAAAGATGATATGTCGTCAGTATTTTAATTGGATGCTTTCATTTTTCCTATTTAGTATAGTAAATCATTTCTAATTAGCCCGATTCGGTAATAAACGAAGAATAAAAAAACACATGTATGGACAAAAATACCTTTTCAAATGTCTAGGCTTGTTTTTTGGTTTGTTGCAATGATAAGTGCGCTGTCAAAGATAGAAGATTATTTAACTTTCTCAGTATTTCCTCCAGTTAAATTTTGTTACTGACACAATTGAAAATCTCTCTTGATAGAGGAAAATCAATAGTGGTGTCTGACTTATTCCAGTAAAATGCATCAACATTAACTTACTATCTTATTTTAACAAATATATGTTGCGGGTGAAAGTTTGAAAAAGGCCTCATTTATATTTGCGTCACCTGAAGCAATAATGTCCAGATCGCTAGTGTCAGATGACCAATATCGAGGTCACTTAGGTCTGACTGCTTACGATGATGCTCACTGTGTTTCACAATGGTATGTAGTGCTGGGAATCAGTTGAAACTGAAAGCTCTGCCATTTGTTTCTATGAACCGACAAATTATATATTTTATCTTTTGCATGAATGTTTTATTTTTTTCATTTATTATTACAAATAGTGCTGAAAAAGCTTACTTAGATCTTGAAAACATTGATTTAGAAGATTGTATCTTCTCCTAAGAATCCACAAACAAGGGAACCCGGGAACACCTATAATATCCGGAAGTTGGGTAAACCGCCGCACAATCTGGCTCGTCTGTTGACTCTGAATTTGTACGGCGCACTATGACTGTAAGGCCATGAAAACGTCGTATGATAAAGATTTATGACTCAAAAAGAGGTTTATTGCCGATAAAAGTTTACAAAACATAACGATGAGATGGCGATGACAATATATAACGGCTCGAGATCAACGGGGTATATATATATATATATGGTGTGTGCAAAGAGTAGTTTGATAATAAGATAGTTTGGGGTGATAGAACACAAAAATAATAAGGGAAATGGGTTGCACCCAAACTATACTTTACAACAATTGTTAAATGCCTTTAAGAAATTTTAAATAAAAGACATTTACTGTATCAGAAAGTTAATTCATGTGCTGGACATTGTAGCAACGATCGCGTTTAGGTAGGAAATAGAAGAAAAAAAATCAGCCGTTAATATGTAGAAATGGGTTCTCTTAGTATTACTAATTCTAATTCTTGAAAAGACTACCTCATCCTTTCGCACGGTTCTGTTGTCAGAATCATGCTATAATACCTCATGTTCATAAATTACAATCCCTTTTTCTGAATATGACAGATTTATCTAAAAAAAATGAAAAGCAAATGAACAGTTATCGCCTAATACAATGCTGTTTTTCTTAATCACCATATCCATGCATGTAAAAGAGTATGCGAAACAAGACCTATACAAGATCTGCCCACTGCTTGCTTACTTAAACTTCTTTAGCTAGTCTTACCACTTTACAACTACCTCTATATCAATGGATCCATTATGGAACAAAGATGGCCCTCTCTTCTTACTAATATATTTTTATGGGAAGACTGTAACACATTTGGGTATGTATTCCACATATTAAAATAATGTGTGTCCTAGGATACATACAGTAATGCATTAGGTAATCCATTTCAAGGATTGATACAGGCAATAGAAACTCAATAGTCATAGAAACATACAATAGAGGGAATGTGGTTTTCTGCTATCGAATGAGGTTTGATAATAACAGCAAACAAGCCATGATTCCATCAGATATGAGTCACATACTAGTTCCTCTAACAGCACCTGAGGCTGAGTCACGAAATCTGTCGATTGAGCCGGCCATTGTTCGGAAAACGAACAAAGAAAAAGCAGACAAGCCAATTTCACAATGATATTATTACCAAACATTCCTGCAAAAATAAAAAATAAAAACTTGTACGATCTAAAGCTGCTAAAGGCCTTCTTCAGAGAAACTGTGACAAACAATAACAGAGAGACTCATCTAATCCACTCCCACTCCAATAAACTATAGAATCTCCCGTGCAATCTTCTTTATTAATGTAAAAACGAAACGATGGGTCAAACCATGAGAAAAGACTATCAGGGTTTCTGTAAAGTTTTTAATGGCAACTTTACAAATGTGATGATCCCGCCTGTTTCTTCTCTGCGAAATTACAATAAAAAGTCAGATAAAGGAAAAAATATAGATTTGCATAGAAATGTGGAGTCTATTTCTGACGAAAATATTGAAACTTTATAGAAATCTGGCCAACTAAGCGATGCAACTGATGAAAAACTTATCGAAAGTTTTTAAATACAGTTAACTTGGTTTTAAGATGGTCCTTAGAACATGTAAATATGTGTTGAGATTATGTACAAGAAAAACGAGACTCCAACGGTCAGACCTACTTGTAGATTGTGGAAAACAAACTAAACGGAGAAATGGTCAAAACCAGCGAGATGTCCCACTTTTTAAACCTAAAATGTGAAAAAACCTAGAAAATTCATCACGTTGCCCCGAAAGTTACTACGGTTTACATACCAAATAAACGCGCCATTGTGTATTGAAATGCCGACTCGCTTTTCAAGATAGCACCTAACATACCATATGGATGTTGCAGTCCATTCCTATGACAAGCGTGGTTGAAATGTCAAGGAATAAATTAAACTAATCTCTCTTAAAAAGACAATGTCAAAAAACTAACGCTCGTCTCCTGGCTGACAAGATGTAAATATACCACGGCGCCCAAAAATATTTTAATCCAGAAACTGCATCATCACTGCATTGATCAAACCAAACACCCAGTCAGTTAATAAGTGCAGACAAATAAATGCCAATCAGCACCAGCAAATCTCAATGCCACGTAACATTTCTGTATCTAGCAAAGTTTCTGCATCCAGAGGGAACAAATCCAGATCTAGTCGAAACGACATGTCCGGACTCAGGTTAGCACTCGTCCTGAAAGCGTAAAAATTGGTTGTGCATAGGAAGACTTCACTCGACTCTGGGCTCAGATACAGATGCAGATTTCCATCCTGATATTATGTTTTGTTGCTGCCCATCACAAGGACATCAGCTCAACATGACGTAATTTCTTGCGTGCATTAATTATTGTTTCTTCGCTGATTTTTCTTACTTGTTAGAGTAGAACGTCACAAGGGAGGCTGACTTTGCTCTTCACATTTATGATATAGATAAAGAGGCAACTGTCACTGCATTTTATTTACACAGTTATTTCAGCCTTTCACCTAATGGTTATTCTCCTGAGACTATTGAATTTTTTACTTAGTTTTACAAATGTTTTATCGAGGTATCTGCTCAAATTTAATTTCTATTTTCCAGCACTTCTTGGCTTGTAACCTGTTGTTCTTTTTGTTCTCTATGTTTTCATAATTTTTTTTATCATTACATCTCATAGATTCCGTTATCAAACTGACGACGTTG
Source organism: Sinohyriopsis cumingii (assembly GCA_028554795.2). Taxonomy (NCBI): domain Eukaryota; kingdom Metazoa; phylum Mollusca; class Bivalvia; order Unionida; family Unionidae; genus Sinohyriopsis; species Sinohyriopsis cumingii. The sequence continues at coordinate 87,389,082 of CM068828.1, read as the reverse complement.
ACAACATGTAAATAACCCGTTATTTACACCCCACTACGGGTCTGGGGTTGTAGAATTGGCCCGGCGTGCCTAAGTACGTGTCGTAAGAGGCGACTAAGTAGAAGCAACTTGTTTGCCATGGGTTGCGTCCCGTGTCGTGGGAGGAAAGGATCCTGGTAGTTGAGCAGACTGTTTCCGATGCAATATACTACTTTGGCCTCTACTTCTCTTAGACGGGTGGTCGGGATGGGCCGGGCCCGGTCTCGACAAATAGCCTGGTCACGCCGAGCCCTAGGAAGTCTTTATTCACTCCCTCACCTTTTTTATCTTTCTCCTGGTACCTCTCTTGATACCACCGTAGCCCCTACATTATATTCCTTTATCCTTCCCTTTCTCAAGTCTTAGAAGACTTCATAGAAGGCGGTGGCTTAACGGGTCAATCAGGAGGTAATTTTACCGACCCTAGAAGGCTGTCTCTTTACGGGTCAATCATAGGTAATTTTATCAACTGAGTATAGCCTCTGTATATCCCTGGCACTTGCAAAGTGTCCCCTTGTTGGGCTCCATGGTGTGAGGGGAGCTCGGGTGCTGCATTTGATACAATCCAACATTGAAAATCAAACAAAAAAATCAACATAAACGCACCAAAACTGGATCTGAGTCAGATGATGAACCATGTGGTGTGGAATCCTATTCGTTGCTTCATGGTCATCCAATAAAAAGACAAATCTAAAACACTTGCTACACTATCGCCATTTATAATCAAAAAGACTATACTTGGATTAGTCGGCAACCCAAAAAGTGTCCAAAAGAAAATCAGGTTGCCTACTTGTAGAGTGCGAGCGCAAAGCACATACTGAAAATATCTACAAAGTTAAAACCTTTCACGATATTCCAGTAACCTGTTTCGCCCACTCTACACTTAATACATCAAAAGGCGTCATTCGTTGCCGTGACTTAGCTGGAGTCAGCGACAAAGAGATCGTCGAGGGATGAAAAATGAAGGTGTCACTGCAGTCCGTAGAATTCGTATCAAACGAAATAACAATCTGCAGGACACCAACACCATTATACCCACCTTCAACAAACCAACAGTACCTAAAGTGGTCAAAGTTGGATTCCTACAAGTTAAGGTTGAGATATACATACCAAATCCCCTCCGATGCTACAAATGTCAAAAATACTGCCATCATGAAACCGATGCTCCAGAAGCCAAATATGCGGCCGATGCTGAGACCCTTCTCGTCGAGAATCCGAGTGCAAAGCCACTCCGCACTGCGTCAACTGCGGAAAGGAACACCATGCTAATTCAAAGGAATGTGACACCTGGAAACAGGAGAAAGAAATATAGAGGGTTAAATACACATCCAGCATCCCCTATCCAGAGGCCAGGAAGCTTGTACAAGCTAGAACATCCCTCCCCGGCCCGTCTTTCTCAACTGTAGTGAAAAGCAACCAAAAAGCAAAGAAAGACGCCCAAACCCAAACAAACCCACCTGAATCCCCTTTCAGCTAGAACATTCCGCATTACAAATCCCTGAAAAACTCAATATCAACTCAAACAACATTCAACAACACTCCACCGCCAAAATCACCTAACAGTATAAACAAATCGCAAACAAATAGGCAGCAAAAAGGGTCTGATGACCCCATAAAGCTGCACAATAGGTTTGGAGACTTTGAGGATATGGAGGCAGAAGAAACTGCTCCATGTCCTCAAGGTGGCTCCAAACCTAACAACAAAAAATAAACACCCGTACTTCCTCCAGAGAAATAACCAGACAGATTGCTTCCGCGAAAGGTCTAACCTAGCTCCAGAATCTTCAATATAAACTTCTAATGAAGAACATTATACTACAATAGAACTGTAGAGGACTTAAAGCCAACTACCATGATCGTCTTCTGCTTTTAAACGAACATGATCCTGCTGTACTATTCCTTGAGGAAACTTTTTTGAAAGATACGGATAATATCACACTTAAATCTACTCCCTGTTTAACACCTACTCTCAAAATGTTGACAGGGCCTCAGGAGGAGTCTCGGTTATTGTGAAAAACAGAGCCCCACATAGCGTCATCCCTTCAAACACAAATTTACAAGCCATTGCTGTAAGCGTCATTCTACATCGAGTGATTACCTTTTGTTCTGTTTACCACCAAACACCAACCTAGTACCAAACGAATTAGACAATCTTCTTAAACAACTTCCTGCACCATTTGTTTTACTCGGGGATTTTAATGCCCATACAATTTTATAGGAATGAAATCACATAAGTGACAGAGGCCACAAAATAGAAGACTTCATTTCCAGACACGATTGGTGTCTATATAACACCAAATCACCGACATATTTACACCCAGGAACGGGTACATACACATGTATCGATTTGACAATATGTTCTCCGTCGCTGCTTTTGGACTATGAATGGAAGGTCGCTGATGACCTTCACAGCAGTGATCACTTTCCAATATACCTTGAAAATATTAACTCTACAACTGATGACGCAATTCCACAATGGAATATAAAGAAGGTCGACTGGGCTAAGTTTGAAATACTCTGTAAAATTAGGCTGAATGAGGATACAGTTTTCAATGTTAATGACCCTATTCAGCATTTTACAACTATTTTAACCGAGATTGCAGAAGAATCCATTCCCAGGTGTTCATCAAAATCTAAAAGAACCCTAAAACCTTGGTTCAATACGGAATCTAAGGAAGCCATTAGACAATGCCTAGAAGCATTGAAAAAATTTAAAAATCGTCCGACGTCCGAAAATTTAAGTAAATATCGTATTTTCCGGGCCAAAGCTCGACGCACAATCAAAGAAAGTAAACGAGCATCATGAAATAAACATGTCTCTTCTTTAAACTCTCATTCCTTTACCAAGAAAGTTTGGGACACGATCCGCAAAATAAACGGAAAGAGAAAACACAATTCTCTCCGACATCTGAAATTGAACAATACAAATTTTAGGTCAAAACGTGACCTAACAAATGTTCTTGCTGACACATTCTCTAAAAATTCCTCATCATCTAATTATTCAGAAGCCTTCCAAAAATTGAAAACTCAAAAAGAAAACTCACGTTTAAAATTCATATCCATCAACTCAGAAAGTTAGAACCAACTGTTCTCACTATTAGAACTTATTGAGGCTTTAGACAAGGCCCATGATACATCCGCTGGGCCTAAAGAAATACATTACCAGTTTTTAAAACACCTTCCAGAATCATCATTAACAGCTCTTTTGAAAATCTTCAATGATTTATGGATTACTGGTAATCTACCTAAGATTTGGAAAGGAGCAACAGTAATACAAGTTCCCAAACCAGGTAAAGATAGCGCAGATCCTACCAACTAATGACCTATTGCACTCACAAGCTGTGTGTGCAAAACAATGGAACGAATGATCAATTCTCGGCTTGTATGGTACCTGGAAACTAATAATTTAATATCTCCTTTCCAAAGTGGCTTTCGATATAGCCGGAGCACCAATGATCATCTGGTTAGACTGGAAACATTTATTCGCGATGCATTTATCAATAAGGAGCATTTAGTAGCGGTTGTCTTTGATTTAGAAAAGGCCTATGACACGACATGGAAGTACGGGATACTAAATGACCTGCACGATCTGGGTCTAAAGGGCCATATGCCCTCTTTTATATCAAGCTTTCTATCAGACAGAGAATTCAAGGTATGAGTGGGCTCTAACCTATCAGATCTGCAGGAGCAAGAGATGTGTGTGCCCCAGGGCAGTATTTTATCGGTAAAGCTTTTTAACATTAAAATCAATAGCATCACGAAGTGTTTGGCTCTTGGTGTAGATTGCTCGTTATATGTTGACGATTTTCTAATATGTTATCGATCAAAGCACATGCATACAGTTGAAAGACAACTACAGCAAAATATAAACAAAATTCAAAATTGGACCAGTACTAACGGTTTCAAATTCTCTAAATCAAAAACGGTATATATGCTTTTCTGTCAGTTACGAAGACATCACGAAGAACCTAAACTCACGCTGGACGGAACACCTATTCCACTTGTTGAGGAAACAAAAATATTAGGTAATATCTTTGACAGAAAACTGAGTTATATTCCACACCTAAAGAACTTGAAAGCTCAATGCTTAAAAGCACTTGACCTACTTAAAGTAGTAGCACACACTGACTGGGGTGCTGATAGAAACGTCATCCTCAATCTATATAGAACATTTATTCGTTCCAAACTGGACTATGGTTGCGTTGTTTATGGTTCAGCCAGAAAGTCATATTTGAAAATGCTTGATCCAATTCAGCATCAAGGAATAAGACTCGCTCTGGGAGCATTTAAGACATCCCCTTGTGAAAGCCTTCTAACTGAAGCGAACGAACCACCGTTATCGCATCGTAGAACAATGCTTTCCGCACAGTATGCTCTCAAATTAAAATCAAACCTCTGACCTCTGCTTTTTCGGCTGTTTTTCAACCAAATACAAAACCTTATACTAAAATAAACCAAACGCCATACCTTCCTTTGGCATTAGAATATCATCCAGCCTTGACAGTACAAAAATCTTTTTAAAATTCAGAAAACGTCCATCTCCGAAACACCACCCTGGCTACTTAAACAACCAAAAGTACTTTTTACGCTACACGATGGAAAAAAATCTGAGAGAAGCCCTTCCGTCTTCCACAACTCTTACGATGAACTCCTCACCGAATTTAAAAACTACACAAGAATTTATACCGATGGATCAAAGGATGAGGAAAAGGCTGCTGCATCCTTCGTTTGTGGAAATCACACAACGCAAGTTCGCTTACCAAATGGCACATCTATTTTTTTCAGCCGAAATCAGAGCAACAGACCTTGCTCTGCAATATATCGAAAACAAACGTACTTTAAACAGAATCATCTTCTTCGACTCCCTATTAGTACTTCAATCACTACACAATAGAAAACTGGAGAACCCATTGTTGACTAATGTTCTCGTCAAAAATACTAAGCTGTGTACCTCCCACAATATCGTATGCTGCTGACTACCTAGCCATATTGGTATTAAAGGTAATGAAAAAGCAGATCGCGCTGCTAAAATGGCCCTATCTTATGAACCATCTGATTTTAAAATACCGTATACTGATTTTAAACCTAGTATCAAAGAGACGTTACGTCAGAAGTGGAAGGTCTCAAGGAATGATGCAGTCAATAATAAACTTCACGCCATTGTAAGGCCCTTTTTGGTCCTTAAGGGTGCTACATACTTTTGTACAGAGGAACTGATTATGTTATGTAAGAAAAGATCAAAAACTTGGGGTTGGGACGATGGAAGAGGGGTTATGTCATCAACATAAAATCGAGAACAATTTGACAATGTTTAATGAATTGTGAAAATAAATAAATAATAAATAAGAGCTATAGTTATTGTGTACAACCAGATTGTGTAATTCTAATATAACAAACTGGAAGTGGGGGGGGGGGCTGTCAGGTGTGGTGGGAGACAACTGTTATAATGTATTTTTGTTGGAATAAATATATTATTCTTGTTTATTCGATATTGTAAAACGTGCTATTTATAAAGATCCGAAATGTACTAACTTGACACTTTGCTTTTTTCTTTTTGTCACTTTGGATTTTGACGCCGACTGTACTCGTCGTTTGTCTCACCAACAATGACAGCGCTCCCCTATTTATAACCTTCCCCCAGACACCACATGACACAATTCAACCAATCGATGAATGCACGGGAAAACCCATGCAACCAATCAGTGTCTTGTATAGTATGCCGTGCATTGCATTGTAAACAATACAGTTTTACATGGTATACCATGTCAACATTACAAATACATAAATTACATAACAAGAAGTATTTCAATACTGTATGACTTGTCTATGAAATGAATAAGATCATTTTATGAGATCAAGTTTATGTGAAATTAAACTTTATGATGATAACTTAAGTCTTGAATAATTGAATCGATTCATGTAGATGCGGGTTCTGCACTTGATGCAGACGATCGGTACTGTCACATCAAAACATGAATTACATACATCATCAGTACAACTGTATTGCAATGATGTTATCACTAAAACATTCAAATTACCTTCTTACAGTACCCTACTATCATTAGAGAGAATAATTGCGAATGCGAAAGTATAGAATCTCTAAATACGAAACACTCATGCTAATCCAAAATGGCGGACATCGTGATACAAGGATATACATGGACTTTTCTAGTCATGATTTTGCAGGTATTTTACATAGATTACAAATAGTAATAGCATAAGAGCATACTATATGTGGCAGATAAGCTAAACAGTACACTCTGAAAAGTTTATGACAGACGTTCAAAGACGTTTAACCGAAAGAACATCTACCTCGAAAATAGGTTACACATGTTAAGATCGGTTGCCAGGATTGGCTGCTAGTTTGACAGTCGATAGACATTAGAGATAAATATAATTGCTATGCTTTGTAAGTGAACATTCTAATTCATATTTATCATATTTATAGAAACAAACTTAATAGAAGCAAAGACTGAAAATATTATCCAAGTCATTGTGACTCTAGTCATGGTCATTACACCATCAAGCCAACCCTAGGAGAACTTCCTACCGAACCATGCGTAGGGAGCAGGTAGTCATTGCAAGAATCCGAATTGATCATACTCATATAACCCACTCCCACATACTAAAAGGTGAAGACCCACCAGAGTGCGTTTCTTGCAACGAACCATTCACTGTTAAGCACTTTATGATAGAGTGTTTCGACCTGCAACCTACGCGCGATCAGTATTACAATGTGCATGACATGAAGGAACTTTTTGATACAATAAACATCACTTGTATTATAGAGTTCCTGAAAGCAGTGAACATTTACTCTAAACTCTAACCTTGTGCAGTTTCATGCAATATATATATACCGTCCCTTTTTTAAAACATTTTCATCACTCTTCATTGACATAAACCATTTACATTCCCGTTGATGGCGAAGCTTTATTTTTCACCGTTACCATCTTATCGTTTTAATTTCAATTATTTGGTTTTGATATCGCTGGTCGATATGAGACTTTTGTATAATTTTTAAAAGATTATACATATAACATTTTGTTTGGCGCTAAATAGCCTAACAGTGCTGAAGCGCCGTTAAAATACAATCAATCAATCAATCAATCAATCAATCCATTATTTACATTTCTCTGCAGTATAGACAATAACAATTTCACTGCAGATGGAAGCTTTCCACACTGAATTCATCCGTAGTATGCGTCAAATATTCTGATTATCACACGTTTTCTTTATATTTAGTTTGTATTTGTTAGTTTTTTCTCCATGATTATAGTTTATGTATAATCGTATTTTGAACTTGACCTTGTCCAAAATCAAGTTCACTGTGTACCTGACTAGGAATACTGATTTTCTTTTGTAAACAAATAATAAAAAGTTAATATTTCTCTAGGAGTATGGGTTAAATAGTATGATCATCATCAATAAAGGCAAACATATGTATTTTGCGTCTGGGTTTAGGACACTGGAATTTCCCCATAAAACCTTTTTCACCTGCTTGTTTCCCATATTCTTTATTAAAAATTTTGTACAGACTTTGTATGTTTGGAACTAAGAATTTGATATAAATGAGATTGGGACCTACATCCTGTCTCTACTTTTTGTGTCCTAGAGTTGATAAAATATATAATCTTGTTTATTTGAAAAATGATTCAATCTTGCGAAAACATCAGAAGCAGAATCATTTGTATTATGATCAGTTTTTGATTTAGGAGGAATTATTTATTCAAATTATTTTCCTCTGGAATTACAAAGTGCTTATTAATATTCTTTGACAGAAACAATAAGTTGCAGTTAAAGTGGATTAATACAAGCATATCATTGATTATAATATCGTGATTAATTGCAAGACTGTTAGCACATCATCACACTTCAGGCCACTAGTACATTCAAGATCCCAGGCGCATCGATACCTTCAGCTCTGGATCTTATTTCTGACACCACTGTAATTTAATTTGAACTTTATTCGTTGTTACTGGTATTATATATTTTTAGACCATTTTGAATTTTCACCTTGTATTCTAGGGAAATAAATTAGTTTGCTCAATTTTTTTATAAAACAAAAAACTTGCTGGCTTTTGCTCTTATTATTACATAGTTTAAGACCATAGGTTCGGAAAACATGGTTAATGGCTGTCTTTTGTTGTTACTTTGATTTTTTTATTAAAAAAATAGGTTTATCGTAGATTTACTGACAATCTACCACTTATCAACTTGCTTTGTTCAGCTCAATGTAATTCACAACGTCTTACCTCTGAGATATCTTTCTTTCAATTTCATCCTGTTGTTCATTCCTTTAAATGCTTCGCTTTGCATCCTTCTTGTTCAGCTCAACAACTAGAAGTAGGGGTGAAATGCCAGTGCCTTCATTTTGTGCAACATCTTCTAAACATTCTCGACTTAGCTGCGATGAACCACAGGCATAATTTACCTTGTCATAAGACTGAATTCGGTTTTGTACATTACATCAGCAAGTTCATCAAAATCATCACTACCTTCTTTTGCCAGTTTCATTTATTTAAACAGCTAAAATAATACTGAATTTTACCTAGAACAAACAGCAATAGCACCCTTCAAGATAAACTTTAAAGATTAATCTGAAATTGAAAACAACAGTTATAAACTGAACACATAAAAAATTATACTGTACATATTTAACCGAAAGAAATGATGTTATCGAAACTGGGATTCGGTTGTCTACATGAGTGATAGTTTGGTCACACCGAGATATTTTAAATTATGTCAGAAGAATACAGGGAAACATATAATACTGAAAAAATGGTTGAATAAACTGTGTGATGGTTGCTTTTATTTGCTGACGCATTCATAACTTTACCCACGATTGTTACATTATTACATGCTCATTTTTTTCCGTTAACTTTACTTTGCCAGAATCGTTGAGTATTTTACAATATTGCACTCATGTTCATATCATATTGCACTCACGTATTCCCAATAGTGTATTAGGAACTACTTTGTAAACAAATGATGTACACTCACGTAGTAGGCACTTTACGTTTTGGCTGATTAAATTTGTTTCTGAATTAACTAAAGTACACGTTTCGTGGACTGCCACATACCAGCTACTTTTCCACATTCCGCGTTAAGTTTCTTAATACAATTTTCATTTTTAGGCTAGCGATAGACTCCAGATTTCATAAAATTGCTGGGTCCCTACCAATAACACGCAAGTGACGAGGCATAAACTGTCTTATTTAGCTGATAATAAGAATGACAAAAGATATACTTACAGTTTTACATCCTGCATTTCCCCAAAGTATACTTTCTTAGTTCTGCAAATCCGAATTACATGAGCAGTGTCATGGGTTCTCAAGACTGATTACACATTTCGAAACTGCACTGTAATTTCAACTATATTACAAGTGCAATTACATCCTTCTTACTGCACTCAAAATGAAATAAACATTATATTCCATAACGTCTTTTTGATAATTGCAATTGACAGATTTCATATTTTCCCCACACTATGATTTCAATCTTACAATGACGGAACAGAAACACAGTTGCAGATGTCAACATTCTGCAGAAATCCAATGTACTTCATGTAGAATTGGCACAAATAAATCAGGTCCATAATCATGAAATTTCGTAGAATCGACAAATACCAAATTCTATTCATTCAAAATCAAATGGAAAAGTTGTTGCAATGCGCATTTAGTCACAGTATGACTCCAAATTTCAATTTTAAATAGACGCAAACGACATTTTCTTTCGAAATTTATGCCGAGCGCGACTAAGTTTAAATTTATCTGGGCGGAGTTATGTGCGCATTAATAATGTTGTTGTGTAATGATGAATCTGCGCTTGTGTATTTAGTTTGGAATACGGCATACAATCAGTTAATTTGTTTCTTGTAGTGTGTATTTGTTTACATAATTAAGCCTTAGGTAGATTAAGAAAATGAGCATATAACAAAAAGGTTACTGTATTTTTGATAGGTCGTGCAGTACCTCCATCTAAAGAACTCGTTCATATTTTCCCATACAAATCCAGTAACCCATAAATACTTGCCAGAATTATGCAAGAGGCAATGTGTGCCTCGCACCAACGTCTCGATGATGAAGTTAGCCATCTTGAATGATACATATTTTTTCATATGATTTTGCAAATTTTCCTTCTAAAGCACTTGATCGGTCTTGAACCAAGCAAAAGAGATAAACAAAATTAATAATGCAACATTAAGCTCGGCTCTTATGATAGCAAATAACATGCTTGTGAATATAAAAAAATAAGGTTAAGAATTGGCCTGCCGTTAAGTTGGATGCTTAAAACATTGGACAGCTAATTATTCCAGTTTCTTGTAGGCAGTTTATAAGATTCTGTATAAAATAGCTTGGAGTTCAACTCGACAAAACTTGTTACTTAACTAATAGCGTAAATTTCTCAGAAAGAAGATTCCAATGCAAGTGACGCAGAGCCTGCTGTGCTGTGCTTATTAATTGTTGCTTATGGAACAAACGATACTTAAATTTCTGTCTGAAAAACGAGGCGATATAACCAATTCGCTTCTAAAGCAAAACTGCAAATTCAATGCAGAGGACAAATAGGTAGAAATGTTGGAGAATGTGAAAAATAGAATAGTACAACTAAGCGAAAGACACCATCATTAAAATTAATTATTGTATATCAATCTCTGCTTTCACGGTGGCCTAAAACATGGTGTTAAGCAGTTCTATAATTATTACTAGAAAACAAAATGATCCAGTTGCCAAACATTTCAAACCAAAGGACGACTTTTGTCATTATATAGTAATAGGAATTGAGACAGTGTATGGTAAAGTTCTCAAGCAAACACCTGTCCGCAATAAAATTTTAAAACATGAAAATTGTAACATTAGTAAACTTAACAATGCATAGTAAACTCAGCAATACTGACCACAAAGCAATAACTGACAACGATATCAAATATAACGACTTTACTTGAATCATTAACGAATACATGAAATATATAATTTAATGAACAAAATGCCCACGAGAAAGCATAAAAACAAGATCAGGAAAGAAAAAACAAAAGAATACAATTTGAAAATAAAAAGATACAACTTGAACAGAAAAGCTTTTTTTTTTCACTGGGAAAACTTATGGTCTTATATTTCGAGATTTTAAAAAGAACGAAGTGTTTACCAGAAGAAGATGAGCAGTCGATATATTTACCGCCTGAGGCTAATTACTTATTGAGAAAAGCATACATTAAAGTTTATCACGTTTCCATCTTCGGCATTTATGGTCAAACCGAAGTTTTCATTGCGCCAATCTGACTGACTGCAATCTCTACGAACAGTGCATAAATGAAGCAGTGATTATTTTGACTGTGTGTGCGCGCGAGTGTGCTTTTGATTTGAGATCAAATAAATGTGTACTATTTATGAATCCACACACTGTTTCAGATTCAGTACATGTTTCCATAGTTCCAACAACTTAGAATTATAATTGTAAACTGTAATTGTTTCGCGGAGTGCTTTAAAGTTCTGCTTTAAAACTACAACATCTGTACTTTCCAAATTTTTCTAACTGAATTCTTTGTATTCATGTACATCTTAACGATATGAACCCTACCTGGAATAATATACGTTCATTGTTTAAATCTTCTCGAATATGCAGTAAGCTATCATTTTTTAGGTGACCGGAAATAGTAAAATACCCAACACCAAAATAATTTGTAATGAAATGGATAGCTTACCATTTATATTGTCCAATGCATTGTTTAGATGGATTTTATTACATTACAAAGGTGTTAAATGGAAAACTATATATAAACGATCTTTGAAAGAAGGACCTCAGCTACGACAACAATTTACACAATTTTCATTTTTTTCCTTGGCAATGACTTTCCTCATAAACACATTCATCTGAACAATTCAATTGAAAACAGAAATGGTAAAATCGTCTGACATTGATCTAGCACTGATGGCAGTACTTGTATTGACGGATGAAATATATTGATGTAACATTGATGACAGATGAAATATAGATATTGGCTTAGCATTGATGACAGTACTTGCATTGAAAGACGAAATATATTGCTGTAGCACAGATGACAGTTTTGGCGTCATCAATATTGGGATGTTTTATTGAGTGTGTTTTTTTAAGTCCAACACTGTAATATGCATTATAGTCCAGATGGAAAATGAGATACGGTAGTCCAGATGGAAAATGAGATACGGTAGTCCAGATGGAAAATAAGATACGGTAGTCCAGATGGAAAATGAGATACGGTAGTCCAGATGGAAAATGAAATGAGATACGGTAGTCCAGATGGAAAATGAGATACGGTGTCTTTGAGCGAGCCAGTTCTTATTGACCTAATTTCAAGAATATAATCTGTAATTTTTATCTGACTGAGGTTTCACGAAAATCTGAAGTGCAGTGGACATAAACAAAGAAGGTCGAACATTCTGATTGAAATGCGCCATGGTTGTGGTTCCAAGATTAACTCGAGTTGTTGGAGGGGGCACACGTAGTAACAACTGAAAATGTGAACTGATCATTTGGACAAAAATCGAATCCTAGTACAGAACGCCCAGTGCTTAGTGGTTAGAGCGTCCGCCTCGGAAGCAGGAGATCGTGGGTTTGAACCATGGCCGAGTCATAACAGAGACTTACAAAAATGGTGCTAACAGCTGCCTCGCTTGGCGCTCAGCATTTAGAAGTTAGCGTTAGGACTGGTCGACCTGGTGTCAGGATAATGTGAATGGGTGAGACATCATGCTACGTGTCTGGGGCATGATGCCAGAGTGCTAGACATCACTATAAACTGCCACATTAGAGACAGAGTAGCGATATGACTGAAAAATTGTTAAAGCTACATTAAAAATCCTAATCACACACACACTCAATATATTCCAGTGGGAAAATATTAGATGAGCCACCAGAATATTTTATCACGGATAATTTATTTTCTGGATCATTTTTTATATCCGTTTTAAATGACTAACATTGATGGCATTTAAGACATATATATTATAACCCTTAAACTCCATTATATATATATATATATATATATATATATATATATATATATATATATATATATATATATATATATATATATATATATATATATAATTGTGGGAGGAATTAATAAAAGGAAAAGAAAAACCATGATATGCGGTTAGGAATAAAATGCTTGCACATTACGCAAGCAAGCGAGAAAAAAAGATACCCTTCAAAATATTTCATGTAAATCACGTGGATTACCAGTCGCAGGTCCACATATGTGACGTAGTATTGGAAAATACTCCAATTGATGCAATACTATTTGAAAACTATGATAAAGCAGAATAAAGATTTACATACAACTATCTGAAATAAAGAAAATAGTTTCATGAAAGAAGATAGTTTTACAACGTAAACATTAGGGATCTGCTTGTTGCGTTTTTTAAGAGCATAAACGTAACGCTAACATTTAATGCATTATGTAGTAGTGTTTTAAGGCACTTCAGTAAAATTGGCTATGTAGTACCAACAATAGATTAATCTCCACAACTGTTAAAAAAATAAAAGAAAAAAAATTTCACAATACAAGTTAAACCTTTCCAAAAACATAATTAAGAACTAGATATAATACAAAATGTGCAGATGATTACGAAGAAATAATTCCCTCTCACAGGGTGGAAATCGATACACTCGAGAAGAATGTGTTCCACTGTCAGGGCAACGTCAAGTCGATGTTCAACCGTTCAAGAGGTATAAACCAGTCAGTTACGTTTGCCCAAAAAATAATCAGCATATTACCACATCTCTCCGATTTCTTCTCTAAGAGTGATGCCGCTCTCCTACAGTGGGTTTGACATTCTTAAGGTCACTTGTGTTGTTTTCATACCACATATTTGACCAAGTATGACGACTATGCTGATTTACACAAGAATTAAATTTAGTATATGGATCCTACCATTCGGAAACGGTTGACTGCAGGGGCCGATTTCACTGCTTACCTGCATTTTTATTACCTCTCCTGCAAATATGACTAGACAGGTAACAATAAAGAAAAAATATCCCAGATAATATGAGATCATGTTTCTGTTATATCTGGTATATTGAGGGGATGTCAGACCTATGATTCTGTAAGACACTCAATGCGGAGAGCCAATCACAATAGATCTTTAGTTTCTTGAAAAGTTTCAGCGTACTTCAACTACTGTAGGAGATCCTTATTTATATTTAATTTATCATGAACAAGGAGAGAATTGGTTAAAAACTTTTTGAATTTCCAAATGTTAAGAATTATTGTAAGAGGTTTTGATAACCACGCTAGTGATTTGGGAATACAGAACTGTGCAATTTTTTCAGCAGTTTTTCTTAAGCGCGGACGAATTTGTATTCCAGATGGTGGAATGAAGTTCGGTGTCTGAAACTACAAGGTTTTGGTGTCGTCTGGACCTGTAAGATGGATTAGAAGAAGCTTGGCAGCATACTTTAAGATCAAATTTAGATCGTCTGAGCTAAAGTGAAATCTATTTGCCTAAACACAGGAGGCTTTCTGAAATGAAAGTTGCATAAAACCAAGAGTTCCACAAAATCCACAGGGAGGCCAACCCTTCCAAACAAACGTAGGCATTAAAAGAGGAAACGTGCTTTAAAAAGTAATAATGTGGTAATGTACATATTAGTGTTTTACGGCATCTCAGAAAATTAAAGGTTCTATTTTACCTATTACAAGTTAAGTTCCAATAATGTATAAACCAAAAATTGTACGAAACCAGAGGAAGTTAAACCCTTCCAAACAAATTTTAACACGGGGAGAAACGGGTGAGTTTTCGGGTCCTTTTATTCTAGATACACATTACACATTTAAATTCGATCAAATAATCAGTTCAATTTTGTTCACTATTGTCTGGATCTGATTTATTTGATAATTCAGGTTATTTCAAGTTTCCTCTTGTTCTAGAATGCTTCTTTCTTTCATTCTTTGGTGGCATATTTATCAAATATTTTCAGTATAATTACACGTTTCTGATCGCCTAACAAGCTTATCTAAAAAAAACGAAGGTTCCATATGGACGTGTAAATATCTGGTCATGTTCCCAGGGGTCTCTAACACAATAATCTTGCTGATGTTTCAACCAACATCATCTTTCCTTTTAAACATACAGACAGGCTGTTTGCTGTCCTTTTCTGGTGTCTAGAATAGTCTAATTCATTAAATAATGTGACGTTTGCGTCCAATATTTGCAGTCTAGTTTTATATTTATAAAAATAATTAAACAAATGAAACAAAATACCTGTATAGACCTGTTACTCGAAATGTACGTAATTAGTGAAATTATCAAAGACGGCTAAATACACTACATATGCTGCTTGGAAACAGCATCGCCTTTGCAAATATGATGGCTATGTTACTCAGGAAACTCCATATTGATTCGAAATGTCAGGCTTACCTAATATTAACAACCACGAACAGCCATGAGAGAGCAACGACAGTGAACACACCACACCACAATAGTCAGCATGGGACCATCTACTGCAAATGGAAGATGAAGCAGTTGAAAATGGAAAAGGACTTTGCTAATATTACCTTGGCATGAAAGATGGTTCATCAAAGGCTTGCCCATTCCTAAATCACCCAGCAGCAGAAGGAGTTGAACAAAATAAAATATTTGTGGAATATTTGAACCATCGGTCTTACAACATTCTGATTGATTTTTGTTATTACCAATGCCTTAGTCATTGACCATATCAAGGTAGACGTATTGGTATTTGCATGCCATTGATGGAGCGAAAGGTAGCGGAAGCCAAACTTTCTCAGTCATCGATCGAGTGGCATCATGGACAAAGATAAGGCCTTAGTTTAAAGGTCACTGGCCACCTATATTGTACAAACGTGTGATATTATTATAGTTATAAACAAAACGCATTGGTTATGCATGCACGCCATAAAAATGTTTGATTAGACTTAAAACTCCGCTTTATTAAATGAAAAAATTATTCGGCAATCTCTGTAAACAATCGGTTGTTTCCGCGTGCGAAAACCTGATATGACGTACATTTATCCCTTCTATTCAACCTAGCCATTCAAGTGCTTAATTTCCCCACGTAAATGTCTATGTGATATAGTGTACGATCACGCTTTTGTGCAGCGAATATGATGCACTGTGTTGCATACGGATGTAACCAAAAGAGTGATGATGGGAAAGAGTTCTTTCTTTTTCCGAAAAACCATGTTTACCAGAAGAAAGTGTATTTAATCTGTGGGATCGAATAAGGGAGGAATGGGAAAGTTGTATCATTTATGCCAGATTATAGTGAATTTGGCCTAAAGACAATTCGTTTCAACTCTAAATACAAATCGGCCAAACTTAACAATAGTTCGTACGTTCTTTTTCTTCAACAAAAAAGTAGATGGTATGTAAGATAGGTTTTAGGAAGAAAAAAAAACTAAATTTAAACAAACTATTTTGATATTCTTTGAAAGAAAATAATCATACTTCGTAACGTTCATATTTATGAGAGAAAACACAAACTGACATATATTGCTTGTTCTAATTAAAATATTTATATACATCTGCACAACGACATTCTCAATTTAAATCTTCCGGTCAAATTATCAATAATCATTTGTAAAACAAAAATACGTCACAGATAATATTTTACATAATATGTATACATTTTGCTAAGTAGTGTACATTAGATATTATAACAAATATACTTCATTTTAGGCTTCACGTTGTAACACAGCTGCATACAATGCATACTAGATTACACATGAGAGAGAGAGAGAGAGAGAGAGAGAGAATAATGTTGAGCATTTTGTCAGTATTTAGTTGCTGCAATATGAAGCTCTTACCAGTTAATTTTATTGTTTGTTTTTATTTTTCAAGTTATATTAGTGTTTGCGCGCGTAAATTGAAAGCTTGTCATTACTGGTCAATATTGTCAATCATATTTGCTCCATTATTCCGTACAAATTAGAAAGGAAATAATTTTGTGTTAATTTGTGCCCCCCCCCCCCCCCACTCAAAGTACAAAATAAATTGATAAACTGACACTTGTTTGAAAATAAAATGAAAGAAAGTAACCATGCATTGTTATCATGTATTCCTTCTTTTTTCATCATGCGAAAATTATTTTTAAAAAAAAAATATATATATATATATATATATATATATATATATATATATATATATATATATATATATATATATATATATATATATATATATATCCACTAACTCCGTATATGTAGCGGATGCCGGCTTGCGTATGCATCCTTAGTGTGTATCGCTTATGTCAAATAAAAAAATCGTAAATGAGACGAAAGTATCATCCGATTGATTAAAGGCACCTGCCATTTACCCATGATAAGTTATTCATTGCAAACTGACCCAGATTGTATTGTATCCAGGTTAACTATAAGTCAGTATCTCGCAAATAAATATCCATAGGTTATTTTATTACAATGCAAACCAATCCCGGAAACTTGACTTAGGTATTTTTTGAGTGTGCCGATTTTTTCTTCTGAAGTCGGCCTACAAAAGGAAGTCAAGTTTGGTTCCTTTGCATTCTTTAAGTATGCCGATTTCTTTCATCATTTTTTATGTAAAGTCTGTTGACACAGGGAAGCCAGCATTGATTCTTTTTACCCGTATTAACGGGAATTTTCAAAATAAATTGAAAAATGGAACAGTTTTAAAAGCGACACAATCTAGTGCGTCGTGCACGCATACCGATATAAGGCTGAATAGTAAATTAGTTTTCTTTAGTTTCATCTAAAATATTCCCTTTCCATAGTTTATAGTGTTTTATTTTTCGACAACAAGAATCATGTACTTCGTCTTGTAGGGATAAATGTACGCCATTTCCGGTTGCGTCCTCTATAGGTGGGAAATCTTAACCAAAGGGAAGTAACAGCGTTGTATACTTCTATTTCGAGTAATTAAATTATTATTTCTTCTTTACACTTGATAATTTTTTTGTTCTTTTTGTGCGAGTATAACAATTTTTAATCATGCAATGTAATGCAAATCTGATATAAATAGGAAAATGTTGGAGTATGGCGGGTGACCTTTAACATTAGCATATTTAGCTATTTCATAGTGTACTTAATCAATATCATTTCGTGTGTCTATTTGTTTAAATTTATAGTTTTTACAGGTTAACAGAGGTTCATTCGTAACAAAGACCTTCACATCAATATCCAATTATATCCGTGGAGAGGAATATTTTTCATTTGTTTTATCATTTACATATATAATCACTGTACTAATTTTGATTAGCAATACATTATTGATATATTTTGGAAGGTTGTCACTTATTTTTAAGGTAGAAAGTTGGAGGGCTTTTTGAAGCAATTATACATAGTGTGAAAATATTTGCATCTAACTGCCTGCATAATGTAAAAGAACTTCATTATTATCTGGACATTCATGATCTGCAGTAATTCATTATGACTGATCACGTAGGAAACTATTGCAATAGAGATTGAAGTTGAAGAAACTGGAACGGCATAATTATTATCCTTCAGCAGTAAAAGTTTGTCTTGCATGCTTCAGCAGTAAAAGTTGGTCTTGCATACTGAAATATATCCAAGCATGTTTATACTTCATTAAAAGTACATGCAATGGAACCACAGTACTGTTCTGGCAATGCTCTAAGCAATACAAAGTAATATTTGATGTCATCTTTAAGTATTTTGCCTAAAACAATCTCACTCGGACACGAGTATTCCTTAATATGCTTTCGGTTATGCCTGTTGTGCTTCACGATGAAATAAACCCCGACTAGGAAACGTAAATGTTACAACTAACTAATCGATACAGCAGAACGGCAGAGCGTAAAAAAAGAAAGAGGTTATGATGCTTTTATTATGAAAATGTTGAATTTGATGATCTTTTAGTTGTTTCTGGTAGAGATTTTCAAGTGAAGGTTCTGTTTAATGGGTACAATTGAAAATAGTTTTGGAAAATTTCAAGACGAAAAATATCTTGGATGGAAACACAATTAATAAATTAACAATGAATGAACTAAACAGATTAACATTAGAGAACCTTGAACTCAGGCAGCAATAATCTGCAAAAGTATTAACTTATGAATCTTTTATTGGAAGTTATGAAACTTGAATTATTAAACTTGTTTACCAACATCTGTAATCTTAACGGCTGTTTATAAATTAGTGGAAGGCTACATCAATAATTCCTCAAAGTGTTCTTTGTCTAAATTTGAAAACTTTATTCTTGTGTCAATTAAATTGGGTCTGAACATACCAGCATATAATTCAGCATACAGATTAAATGTTTCTGAACAACTGTTTCAATAAGATTTCTTTCACTGACAAGTGCCCTCTATTCATGATTGCAATTCTGAATTTAATGGCCTGACATAGAATAACTCCGAAAAACAATGCCCATGGAATTTAGGAAGTCATTTGGATCAAAAATAGTTGTGATTATTGACTGTTTTGACATTTTGATAGAACGCCGATCAAATCTTTATGCAAGAGCGTCTACCATGTCATCACAAAGCATCAAACACAGTAAAATACTTCATATGTATTGCAAATGAGAGTTCTATCATTTTTGTCACATACATGGTAGAACGTACTACTGATAAATTCATTACAGAAAATTGTGGATATCTGGATAAATTAAAACAAGGTGATATAATTTAAACTGACCGTGGATTTAATATAATAGAATGTGTAGGACTAAGAGGTGCTGAGGCAAACATTTCAGCATTCAGAAGACGCTAGAGATAAATGTACCCTTGGAACTTAAAAAATCCAGAAAAATATCACATTTAAGAATTCATTTAGAAAAGGTCATTGGCCAGTTGAGAACAAGTACACGCTGCTTCAGGGCACACTTGATATAGACTATATCACAAGTTCTGAAAATGGCATTCCTGTTATAGACAGAATTACTGCTGTCTGCTGTTATTTATTTGCGTGAATCTATTAAACCATTCAAATACATATTAATTTTGTTGTGTACATCTGTTCGTATTAATCATTTAATTTGATAACTGCCAATCTGCATTAAAAAATTATACCTACGTAGAAGTTACATTTACTGTTAACCACATTAAATATATGTATGATGGATTAAAAGCTATGGAATAGTTGAGTGTACCAAGTATATAAATGGACTCTGTGGAGCGTCCTTGGTACAAATACAGTATATTAATTTTCATGAAACTAACTTCTACGATTTTGTATCAATTTGAATTGATTTAAATAAAGGTTTACAACCATATTCAGATCAAATGCTTATCAAATGCTTCAAGAACAACATTTTCAAGAGTGTCTCTTTCATTTAATAATTGAGCAATACAGATCACTTGAATATAGTTCTACAATTATAGGTTACTGCATTTGTATGGGAAGATATGAACGAGTTTTTTTCGGATGGAATACTGCACAACCTTGGGAGTGCAGTATATCCATCCGACAAAACGAGTTCATGTTTTCCCATACAAATGTAGTAACCTTTTTATTATACGCTCATTTTCTTATTCTTCCTAATGCTTAATTATATTAACAAAATACATTACAAGAAACAAAGTAACTGAATTTATGTCATATTCCAAACTAAATACATAAGCGCAGATTCGTCATTACACAGCAACAGCATTATTGCTGCCCACATAACCTCACCCAGACAAATAGGAACTTAGTCGCGTGCTAAATATATGGTAACGTTCGAAAGAAATGGCGTGTCTAGCTAAAATTGAAATTTGAAGTCATATTGTGAATGAATGCACATTGCAACAACTTTTCCATTTGATCTGGAATGAATAGATTTTGGTATTTTTTCGATTCCGTGATTCTGTGAAATTTCGTGATTATGGACTGGATTTAAATGTGACACTTCCACACGAAACACATCGGATTGAAGAAGAGAGGGAGAAGCGTGCTGACATCTGCAAATGTGTTTCTGTCATTGAATGTTTGAAATAATAATGTGGAAAAATATGAAATTTCGTGATTATGGACTTGATTTATTTGTGCCATATCTACATGAAGTATATTGGATTTCAACAGCATGTTGAAATCTGTAAGTGTTTCTGTTCCGTGATTGAATGATTGAAATCATAGTGTGGGGAAAATATGAAATCTTTCAATTGCAATTATCAAAAAGACGCTATAAAATTTAATGCTTATTTCGATGTAATTGCATTTATATTCGAAATTACAGTATAATTTCGAAATGTGTAATGTGTAAGATTGAGAACCTATTACATGGCTGATGTAATTCGGATTTGCAGAACTAAGACAGTACATTTTGAGGAAACTCAGGATGTAAAACTGTAAGTATATTTTTGTCATTCTTATTACCAGCTAAAGAAGACAAGTTTATGCCTTGTCACTTGCATGTTATTTTTTAGGACTCTGTCTGGCATCTACTGTATAGCTAGCCTAAATCCGAAACACTGTATCAAAAAGGTTAACGCGGAATGTGCCAAAGCAGCTGCTATGTGGCAGTCTACAAATATCTGCTTTAGTTAATTCAGATTCAAATTTCATCAAACAAAACGTAAAGCGCCTACTACGCGAGTGTACATGATTTGTTTACAAATCAAAAGCGCTGACGTCCGCGTCCATTGTTTGTTTACAATAGAAAGTAGTTCACTTATGCACGTTTATGCAATATGAAGGTGTGCAATATCGCAAAATACTGAACGATTATGACAATGTAAATTTAACGGAGAAAAAAATGAGCATATAATAATGTTTATTATATTACTTTTGTATTGTCAAATAATATCCTCTCTTTTTCCTATTACTTACGATTCGAAACTTAATGTAAGTGTTGAGTGGTCTGTCACTGTAAAATTGTAAAACAATGCAAAAACATAGTATACATGTTCATAACTAGATGTGATTTTTCCTCAACAAATTACATCCATATTTAATTAAGTTGAAAACATCTATGCTCAGATACACGAACACAACAAATCTTGTAATAACCTGACACCGAAATCTCAAATCCATTTTTGCATGAATTGCATTTTAGAGTCTTTTTAAAATTCTGGTAGAGAACGAAGTGTGGAGCAGTACCATTTTCCTTTTGGTACCCTTTTCAAGTTCAACCACTTGAACGAACATTCTGCCTTATTACACCAAATAACTGAATCATTTTCATTATCATACATTGTTTGACGTGAACAAATAATACCACCCATTGATTTCATAGTTAACAACGTTTTGGACTACTCGAATATGACCTTTCAAATAAAACATTATTCGGTCATTTCGAACAGGCCTTGATTATTATTTTCACACTAACTCTAGCAAAATGACCTTCTGAAACAATTGGTTTGCCTTTTCTAATGCAGATTACCAAATTTCTATCCTGTTTCATTTGACAGTACATGGCTGAAGTGAACCAGCATTCATTCTCTGTGAATGTTTGACCTGTGCAAAAGAGTTAGGCATATTTTTACATTTTAACATAACTTTAAGTTAAACTAAGGGTATGATAGGCACCAGTGTTATAAGAAATTATATATATATATATATATATATATATATATATATATATATATATATATATATATATATATATATATATATATATATATATATATATATATATATATACACAAATATTACATTAATTATGGAATACTGGCATATAATTATAAAACATATATTGAGTGGCGGTCACACTGTGATTGTTATATTGGATACAGACTGTGGGACTTCGGTTTTTAAGTCATTCAACACTGGTGTATTGTGCAATTAGAATTAAAAATTGCAATAGGCCTACGATCCTCGTTATGGAAAAGCGTAGTCCAACCTGGACATTTTTCAGTGTGTGTGTGTGTGAGGAGGGTGACAGCAAAGCAATGTGCAAATTGAGCACAGGGTTATATCACCGGGTGGTGTTGTATCTAAGACCTTAACAACATCTCCGTTCAACAATCACCTGTCATAAAAACATCCATAGGAATACAAGCATGTTGTATCTCAACGACCAGCAACAAATAAAAAATCTGCAGCTGGAGCTAGTTCGTCAGATTAAGCAAGTATCCATATGACGCTAACTGAATGTGCAACCCAAATAAGTCATGGGCAATAGATAATGCTGAGGCAAACACATGTCATTGGCAAAATGATGGCAGCATACATTCAGCCGTATCCCATCGTGGAAGATGTCGGTTTCAAGTCTCTGGTTGGTTTGTTGGAGCCAAGATACATCATGTCAAGCAGGAAATATTTTTCCAAGAAAATAATTCCTGACATGTACAACAGTGTCAGAGCTCATGTCCAGTCACATAATGATGAAGTGAAATTCATGTGTTTGACGACTGATACGTAGACAGCTCATCATAGCACCGAATCCTTCATCAGCCAAAAGCACATTGGATTAATGAGAGTTTTGAGCGAAAAACTGCAGTACTTCACTGAACACATTTTACAGGAAAGGAAACAGGATTGCGTTTGGCAGAAGCTTTGACATAAATGTTGAACGAATGGAAAATTGAAAGAGAGAAACTACATGTTGTATTACGTGATAATGGTGCAAATATGGTAAAGGCTACGAATAAAGCAAACCTATAAATGCTAACTACTCTTCATATACATTGCTGCTTGTTATTCACTATGACATTCTCTACCAGCCATCTGCAGCATAGATTATTGCATCCGTCCGCAGAATTGTTTGGCACTTTAAATATTCTTCGACTGCAAATGTTCGCCTTCATGATATACAAGAACTGGATTGCCTGAAGATCAAAATTCAAAATTTTATATGTTAGATCATCTTGCAGAACACAAACGTGCAACCTCGTTGTTCAGAGTAGAAGCAGGCGATCAAGACCGCATATAACAGAGTTTTACGACAAGTCAATGGAATCTCATGTCTCGTGTTGTGATATTAATGAAGCCCTTTGAACAAATGACTCGTGAGATAAGCAGTACATATGCTTGTTTGTCGATAGCATTGCCATTAACACGAGCCATTGTGTTGTATCTGCAGAGAGTTATGTGTGATCACACAATCGCGAAAACGGTTGCAGAAATTATATCAGTGTTGAAGCACAGGCTTTTGGGCCTATTTTATAAAAAACGTTTTGTAATTTCTACAGGGTTAGATCCAGGTTTCAAACTGAACTTCTTAGCTGGAGTAAAAAATATTAGAATTAGGGCGGAAATTGCAACAGTTATCTCAATCTCAAGATGCCGACACAGTCAACAGCATGCAAGTGGAATCTGAAAATCTACCCAGTAAAGGAGCTAGGAGCGCATTTGATGACTTCTGGACCTCATGGGGCTCGATGCAAACACGCAACAACCAGCCAGAAAACAGTACTTCAATTCTTATCGACAACCAATTGAACAAATTTCTAAATGAGTCTTGTATCCCGAGGGATATTGATCAAGAGTTATGGTTGCAGACGAATGCCGACAGGTTACCTTTACTCCATTTTTGCGCCCAAGGTTATCAAGCAACGCCTCCAACACTCATCCTGAGTGACGTCTATTCAGCGCTGCAAGCCACACCTTGTCAAATAGATGTTGTCTACTGGCAGACAATGTTGAGAGACTGTTTTATTTTAAAGCTAATGTATCCTTCAAGCAACAGTTGGACTGCATTTGAAATTTGTTAATCTTGCTATTCATTAGTTAACGTATTAAGCATTACCAGGACGTTAGTAGTCTAGTGGGGCTATTGGGGCACAATGGGAATTAACATGGCAGACCCAAAATGGGCCTGTACAGGGACAAGACATATAGGGACAATGGGAAAATGCATTACAGACCCCATTGGGCCTGTATATGGACAAAATACACTGAGACATGTATAGGGACAATGTGAAAATGCAGTCAAAAACAGAGTGTGCCTGTATAGGGACAAGGAAAATATAGCGTCTGACGTCACGGTAGGGGAGATTGGTAACAATGTAGCAACTAGGGGAGGTGACGTCACAGTACTGAGCAAAGAGCGGGTGTATAGAGATAACACAGACAAGGGACAAATACTTATACAACATATTTTTATAAAAAATATTGGTAATCAAGAAAGTAATTTCTTTTCGAGACATATGAGTGGCCCTGAAAAGGGCCTTTGGGTTCTTCTTCTATTTCCTCCGTTTCTTCATCCATCTCCTCACTTTTCCAATTATTCCTTTCTCCTTTTCCGACTCTTTAATCCAGTCTGGATGGCCCAATGCTCTAAACTTCTCCTGGACTTTCATTCAGTTGTTGTTGAGTCTCTCAAATGCTTCTTTTTTTCTTTCTGTCCTCATGTTCTTTCCTCTCCTTAGCCCATGTGTTTATAATGTTCTTTACTTCTTTTTCCAAGACCTTTTTCATAATTTCTTCGGCTTCATTTAGTTGGTCCCGTCTTCTTTTGACAAATGGCCACTCTGTCAAATTGAAGCTATCATCTAAAAACACATGACTTTGATAACAATTTAAAGAGACTGTTTCAACGTTCCGACTCTTAGATATTCAGGCTGGATGTAACCTCTAAACTTATTTACCTCTTCTTCTGTCATCCCTTCTATGTTCTCCCTGGCTAATTTCATCTTCTTAGCAAAGACCAGGCTGCCTGGGAACTTCCATTCTCTTTCAAGTCTTTCCACTACATACTCCCCATCTATCATCCAATACCAACTGTCTTTCATGTTGTTGAATAAAGCAGTGACTGCTATCATTTTCTTCTTTTATACTTATTCCGTAGAATGGCGCAAATGACGGACGCTTGATGATTACCCTCAGCACTCCAATCTTCTGTCTCTGGGATAGTGAAGACTTGTTCTTATTCCTCCGTCTATTCTGCACCCGTGGATGTTGTCGCTGAGGCTGTCTTCTTTGCCTCTCCAATTCATCATCCCAATTTTCTCTCTCGGGAACCACGGGTCTTGGTGGTGCTAGTGGATGTGGTGCTTGTTGCTGCGGCGGTGTCCTCACCATAGGCTTCACTTCACCTTTTTGTTTCATGATAAGGTGAGACAAGATCGGCCTTTTCTTTTCCTCTGCTTTTCTTCCTCTTCCTTCTCTGTCCTGGCTTGCTCTGCTATGGCCTCCATAGCCAGCTCATCCAACAGTCTTCGTGCGTACTCCAGGTGCATCTGAAGTTCCTATAACTTACTCATTCTGCTGCTCATTTTTCCTTCTTCACAAATCAACAGGGATAGCCAGACTGCCGAGCGTTTCCTATAATCACGTTAAGCACGGACGTGAAGGAAAACATCCCCTGACACCCAAAACTTACTTACTTACTTACTTACTTACTTGGATTAAAGTGATTTTAGCTCCAATGGAGCATGTATCACTGTTTAATGCACGCACAGCGTGTTATTTAATTACTCCTGGGGGAAGGAATGAGAGCCACATCCCCCAGGCTTTTATGTGTTCATGGAACACTTATCAATTAGGCCGTCAGATCGGGTACTATTTAGTTCCTAGCGATCTGGATGTATGGCCGAGGTGAGTGGGATTGCACCCAGCACGCACTCATTGCTTAGGTTGCATTGCTTTGTTGATTGAGACGAGTGGGATTGGACCCAACGCGCACTCGTGTATATTGCTATTGGGGCGTGCACTGCACGCATGATGTTTTGATGTCCGGTCGTGGTAGAGGAGGAAGAGGCTTGTGGATCGGGAGGCGGTTCATGGCACATTTTTGGCGTTTATAAGTTCCAGGGTATAAGTTCTAAAAGTGTCGTCCTGCATAATTTGGAGGATAACTCTGTGCTGTTTTTAGAGTAAGTTAAGGATAGATACCCAGGTTGACAGCCATGGGTTTTGATGTTGCCACCTTGTGTAGCGGGCCCTGATGGTCTTGGGTATTTGAGACCACCTTGATTGGTATTGGTTTTTAGGGTCTTAGTATTCTAATTAGTGTTGTTTTTCGTTGCAGCTTTGTGCTGCTGGATCTGATGGTCCTTGGGTTTTAGACCACCTTATACGTGTTAATTTGGGGTTATACTTCCTTAAACAGAGAGTTTATTATTTTGCAGCCTTGTGCTGCGGGATCTGACAGTCTTTGGAGTTTAGACCACCTTATACGTGTTAATTTGGGGTTATACTTCCTTATGCAGAGAGCTTTTATATTGTGCAGCCTTGTGCTGCGGGATCTGATAGTCTTTGGAGTTTAGACCACCTTATATATTGATAATTTGGGGTCGTATTGTTCCTGATCTGTTTTAGTGAGGACGATCCTGATGGTCTGTGTTCAAGTCCACCTTATATGATCTGATTTAGGGTCCTGTCGGTAATTCTAGTTATTTGTTGATTGATGGCTGTCACCTGGGTTAGAATGTGGTCGTAGAGGTGTTAATTTTCATGCCAAGAGACTATAAGATGGTTAAAGAGTAAGGTAGGAAGAAGGTATAGATAAAAAAAAATTTTAAATAATTTGTTTACATTTGAATATTTAATTTTTTTTTCTTTTTTTTTCTTCAGTTTTACATCTTGAATTCCTTATTTATAATGATTCCTTGTCTTATTGGTTTGGAGTGAAAAATTGTTTTATAGTTATTTGTATGTTATTATGTAGTCCTGTTTGAATTAATTCCTATTTTCCTATTTTAAGTTTTTGTGGTCTTCATTGGTTTTAATTATTAGGGCTATGAACGGCTGTGTCAGTCTGTGAACCCACGAGACCTAGCCGGCCGTCATAATTCACAAACAGTGATTTTGTATTATTTTTGACTGGTCTTGATTTACTTGTATTTCTTTTAATTATAATTAGATTAGATTCGTCCTTAGTTGGTTTTTATTATTCGGGGCTATAAACGGCTGTGTCAGCCTGTGAACCCACGAGACCTAGCCGGCCGTCATAATTCACAAAAAGTGATTTTGTATTATTTTTGACTGGTCTTGATTTACTTGTATTTCTGTTAATTATAATTAGATTAGATTCGTCCTTAGTTGGTTTTTGTTATTCGGGGTTATACACGGCTGTGTCAGTCTGTGAACCCACGAGACCTAGCCGGCTGTCATAATTCCCAAACAGTGATTTTGTAACATTTTGGACTTGTCTTGATATGCTTTTTTTAATTTTTTTAAAATTAGATTAGATTCGTGTATAAAACTTATGATGTTTTCGAATGTTAGATTGATATTGTGGTTTGTGTTCATCAAGAATTCTGGGTATGTGACTGGGGATCCAATAATACGTTGTTTAATTTTAAACTTAGTCCTTTCTTTTTCAAGTGTGTGGCAGTTGTTAAAAATGTGCTCTAGGTCTTCTGGGACCCTGCAGTGGTAACAGTTAGGGTTATGTGGTTGTGGTCCTATGTACTGTCCGAAGCTGTTGGCCAGCATGGGTTTGCCTGTGAGTATTCTATTTATGAATTTATTCTGATAATAAACCAATCGGTTAAGTCAAAATGACTTATAATAGTTGAAGTCACGCATAATAAAGAATAGGAATTAAATTTTGACGGCGGTACCAAAGCAATCCAATTAGTTATATAAAATAGTTGATCGAGGAGGGATACCAAGCCAAAGTGGATCCCTATTATGTTAAAGGCAATCCTAGAGCTCTAAAAAGGGATGTTTTTATTCCTGGAAGGTGCCACGCCGCTCTTATATCCTCACTATTTGCTCTGCTGTTCTTTTTTCCTGTTTCCGTATATCAGGAGAAAGGTAGCCATGGTGCGAGGCGATGTACGAGGCAGCTTCCGTTAGCAGAATGAGAGGGTAACCAGTGTAGACACGCGTGTGGAACTGGGGGAGTACTCTGGTTCCAAAGGCCCATTGTTAAGGTCGAGGCTGAAATGAGTCTAATGAGCGGAAGGCAACATATTGAACCGCTCTAATGAACTGCCCCGCAATTTTGGTGCTATGCAGTGGCAGTTCTAGACCCATTTCAGTATATTTCTCCACCAGGGGGTCGATATCCTTGTCCTCCTTTCCTTCTTCTTCTACCTCTGTTGCCCAATTTTTAACCGGTGATGTTGTTTGGTCTTCTTCCGTAGAGGTAGATAATTCAAGGTCAGCTGCTAATACTTCCGCCATTGTTGGGGCTTCTTTCTCAGGTATGACTGCCTGTGATATTGGTAAAGGAGCGTGTCTATTTCCGAGCTCCCTAATTAATTCCAATATCTGTGTTAATTCTTGCTGAACAGCTGGGTTGGTTTCCTGAACCCTTTGTTCCACAGTCGCACTCACCGGTGCGGGTTCTGTCACCAGGATTGTTTGCTGTCGGCAAGGTGTGCTAGGTTTACTCGTTGTGGTGGGGCTGCTAACATTCTGGGTCTGCACTGCATGCTCCCTCTGTTTGTTGCGCTTTTTCCCGCCTCTTCGAGTCCTGGGCTTTTCATTGTCTTGGTCGTTATCCCATACTAAGAGCAACGTAGTCCTTTTGGCTTGTGCTCTTATACTCAGCCGGTAGCAACTTTAAGCTGTAGGCCGTGTAGTGCGCCAAGTGCTTGAGTAGGGATTATATCCGTCGCTAGCTCCATTGTTGATGTGTTCTGCTGTTGAGTTCGCTGCAGACTTATGGTCAGACTGGAGACTACCCCGCTTTTATGGTAAAAGCGCGGACGTGAAGGAAAACATCCATACACGGTTTCGGAACGCTAAAATAGTTTGATATGAGGGATAGAGAGAAGTCAAAGAGCATGGTTCACGATACCAATGGCAAACAAATGACAAACGCATGTTTTATTCAAATAACTCACAACTAACAATTAACAAATTTTCTAAAATAAACAATTCAATAAACTAACAAACATTTTTTCAATTAACTATCTATTTTGGACAAGGTTGACAACGTTGTGAATTCAATTGAGATTTCCACTGTTGGAAGTCAATATTGTCCACATACCAATGAATCTGTACCTTGTAATTTAACATTATTGAATCGTGTTGTCTGAGCATTTCTTCTCATACAGTCAATGATATCGTCTTCCAAAGGGGGGGGGGGGGGGCAATCCATACGAATCAAAATGCTCCACACATCCTTCTTGAGGAAAGTAGACGGCTACCCAGTGGGTTCCTGGGAGATGACTGTCGTCCGTGTTGATCACATAAGTTTGATGGTCTCGAGGTTTGCGATGAGGTAGTTCATCTTTTTGCACTCATGACGGGTTCCAAGAAGCAGTGTACGAACTGTGGTTCAAAAGGTAATAAAGTTCCCAAGTATCCATTTTTGTGTTCTTTTTTCTTCACAGGCAATGATAAGTGATCAATTCGATCCTGACTTTCTCTTTGAATTTGTCTGACAAGTAACCGTTTCTTCGTTTTGTCTCTGCACTCTGAGCCAAGAGAGCTTCGGTGCGATTGACCTCTAGAGTTGATAATGGAGGGCAAGAATGTTCACTCAAGTCTTTATAACACTGATGCAACACGACTTCTTATGAGATGTCACTCCAAGCTTCTTCTAGATACTTGTCCAATTTTTCTTCTTGACTCAGCATCAGACATTTGTCGTGTTGAATTTGACTGGGATGATCGTTTTGACATCCATTGCAATCTTTGTTGATCAATTCCGTAATTTTTTCGGCCAAGTATTTGGGAAGACAGGAGACTAAATGTTGTTCTTGTTCTGGCTATCTCGACTTTATCACTAGGTCCTTTTCGTCTTTGTCTTGGGATTCTCCTTCCACGGGTTCCTCACATTCCACGTCCAAAGATTCTTCACTATGCAAAGAGGGATAACAGTCTTCCATGGCTTCTAATAGCCTACAATGACTTCTCTCAAACTGTTGATTTCTATGGCATACTCGATTTCGGCATACAGGATGACGTTCACTGTGTCCATACGAATCTGACCGGATTTTATAGGGTGGAAATTCCTTCGTTGCTGCCATGGTCTGGAGTGAAATCAAAAGCACACAATGCATAGCCTCCTGTGTAATCTTCGTACGTAATGCCGTGACTGGTGTTGGTTCCTAAGTGTCCAGTGGATTCGTACAGGGACAAGTACGATCTCAAGTAACTCTTCTCCTCACCAAACTTAGGTTGAAGGCCGAATTCTCGACGATGCCAAGGATTAAATGTTTGGGTAATTCACCATGGAACAGATGATCTTCGATCATGGATCGCTGGTTAGCGGGAATGGTGAAAGTTTTCACTTCCACGCGGGGTATAGGATACTTGGCAGTCGTTCTGCTCAAAGTGTGACTGATATCGTTTCCTACTTTAGTTAACACTTCGACGCGTCGCACGTACAGTTTGGCTTCTTGGATGATAGTTCTGCGAATGGCAGAAGTAGCATCGGCCATCAAGTGGAAATCGGTACTGCTAAGATTCAGTCTCAGGCGAACATCGACACCGTTCAGCAAATACTTCTCTTGTACCACATGTTCAAATGCAAACGATCCATCAGTTCTAAACTACGGTCTCCAGCAATTTTTCTTTACGGGCTTTAAACATTTATTGCTGTCATCTAGGCTTTTGAACTTGGTTGGTGTGTCAGGTTTCCATTCCACGCAAACATCCAGATGAGTGTTCTTGGCCTCTGTTCCGTACGTCAAAAGATTTTCCAGGTACGCTCGATAAGGGTAAGTATCCATGTTACTGCTGGTCGGTTTGTTATTCAAGTACAAATTAACAGAAATGAACAAGTAATGCATAAAATTGTTGACGGGAGCTACTACCTCGTCGCCCTCTAGATTATCACTATCGATCCTTTCGACTACTTTCATTTTCAAGTAAAAGTAACTCCTGTTCAGATCAATGTAATCTTCGGGTTGTCCTTTGATTTCAAACTCAATGGGAGGTGAGGTTGTCAAAGAAGAGATGGGATGAAATTCGACCCATTGGGATTATTGCATCGTCATCATGGTGGGTGGCAAGGCGAACAAATCTAGTTCCGACATGGAACAGACGCAAGACTCTCGGTGCATAATTTTTTGTCTCTATGATTTTTAATAATCAAAAATGTCTAAGTCTCGGACGGTTCTTCTTTCTTGGTCTATCTAGCTTTAGAAGTGTGAAGGCTTCTGAAGGGGTATTTTCTTCTTCGTCTCTTTCTGCCTTGTCCTTACTGTGTCGTCAGGGAAGCAGGAATGCCTGACTCGGTAGCGTGCAGGGCATTTAAAAGAGTTTCTTGTCGGCCCAAAATATATTTACCTGTTTGAAGCAATACAGTTTTGCCTGCTCTCAAGAATGCTTCTTTGGGGTTGTGTTTGTCGATGATGACATTTTGGAGAAATTCTTTACCGTGTGTCAATGCCGCATTTTTCAAGGCGTGCAATCCTCGTGTCACCATCGGTTTCAAAACTGGTGCCACCGAACGAAAGGACGATTTCAACATATCTCCTAAACCGTATCCTCGCTGTAGAGCGACGCCTTTGTACACTGGATACATGACTTACGAGTCGTTAGGGAATCGTTTTCGAAAATGGAGTTTCACCGTGACCTTCCCTTTGGTGAATGTAATATTTTGTCCCAGATCTGCTTTTATAGCAATGTTGACAATTTCTAAATACGACTTGCTGACGGGTAAATAATGAGGATGTACAAATTCGCGGTGAACGTGATAGGTGTTTCCACCTTCCTCGGCAGTGTTCGTGGCATAATGTACTTTGAAAGGAATGACACGCAGTAATGGTACCGAGGTGTGTCCCACCACGTTGTACTCCACCACATCGGAGTACACAAAGATCAAATTCAGCCCTTAGTTCTACCGGGTTTCCAAAAGACCTACAAAATTCCATATTACTGTAGATCTTTGGGCTCAAATTCTGTGTCCACCCAAAATGTCAAAAAATTTGCCATTAAAAATAATCCTCAACGTGTCGGTATCCTGAAATTTGATCAGTAGGCGACGAGCAACTTTATGGTACTCAATCTTAACCTTCTTGGTTATTTTGTTCAGGGCTTTGCCAAATTTTAACTCGAACCTGTCCGCTATGGTATCCACCAAATGTTGAAAGCTAAAATAATAGCCTGGCGGAATTTTCACAGTGTAGATAATGAAGGGTGAATTACTTGCTGGTTTTGTGGGACCTGAAAACCAGATTTTATTCATTTCATCTTGCGACTAGACGTTCATAATTTCGACGTGGAAAGTACATTGATTTTCAGTGATGTTTTGGATTTGTGTCGTTTGAATCGTTTCTACCAAAGCCACTTCCCAAAGGGCTTCGTGATCTAATTGGATGGCCTGAGGTTACCGTTACCATACAATCATCTTAATTTCAACTATTTGTTTTTATATCTCTAGTCGATATGAGACTTTTCATAATTTTTAAAAGATTATACATATAACATTTTGTTTGGCGCTAAATAGCCTTACAGTGCTGATGCGCCGTTAAAATTTTAATCAATCAATCAATCAGTCACTGGGTAAGGTTAAGTAAAATTGGCTATGGTGGCTCATAATTCCAGTTCTGTGGCTGACTGAGGGGTTACTGGAAGTCAGAGGCGTGTCTCCGCCCAAAATGGGGTTGTTGTTGTTGGAGTGGTGACTGACCCTGGACGCAAGATTCCCGTTGCTGCCGTTGAAGTAGAATTTCAGGGAAGGATTGGGAAGAAGGTAACCGATGCAAATGCTCAATAAAATGGTCCACAATTGTTTGTCTCCTTGTTGAAAACTCAGATTGGCGATAGCCGCACCAGTGACACAATAGACCGCAAAGATTTGGCAGATAAAAACGATTTGCGTTTTAGGCACACGTTCTCCACTCCACACCCACAAGGGTTGCTTTTGTAGATCTTGCAGAGAAGAACTGGGTGAAGAAGTGGTCGCTGGAGTGGTAGCGTCAGTTGAGTCTGTGTGAAAGGGCATGATGGTCACTTCTTTTTATAGTCGATGACTTGCGAAGCGTCGATCCAAGAATCAAAACTGGGTGGATATCCTTTCCAACGTACTTTGACTTCTTTGACACGTCGCTTGCCCACTTTACGGGTTCTGCGTTCGAGAATGCTTTCGATGTCGTACACGTCGTCTTCTTTTTTGGTGACACGTTGTAACTCAGGCAAGGAAAACGTTCCTTTTAACACTCTCCGATCATGTCTTCCAATTTATAGACGGCAGGATGACGACCATGCACTCGTCCATTGACACTAAACAATTCGGTGGTCCAGTTGGGTAAGTAACCATTGTCGAAAGTGCGTTTGGTTTAGCCAATGTGTACCCAATCTACTACGGCCAACACTCCACATTTCTTGGGGGCAGCCACCGTCGGGGACGTACCAAACAGGCGATCAGAAACCAGCTCTTCGTTGTCGGGAGTCACATCTTGGGGGCAGGTCCGATGCTTCGATGGTAAGATAGGTTGTACGCTTGAACCAGGTGCGGTAAGATGTCAATGTACTTGAGAGTGTGGTGATGAGTAAAATATTTCCACATGCATTCTTGCAAAGTGCGTTGAAAACGTTCCACGATAATGGCTTTGGCTTCAGGATTCTCGGTGGTGAAAAAAATGAATGTCATGTTTCTTTAATTCCTTTTGGAATGCTTGGTTTAGAAATTCGGTGCCTTTGTCAGTTTGCCATCGAAGAGGCTGACGACCGCTTTGTTTCAACACCAGTTGCAGGGCTCGCTCTAACACGCTGATCGATTTGGAAGTCAATGGCATTACCCAGGCAAATTTGGAAAAGACATCGATGACACAAAACAAATATTTGTAGCCATGATTGCAGGTCGCCAAATGAGAGACATCGGCTAAATCGGCTTGCCGTTGCTGATCGATGCATTCCACTTGGGTGCGACTTCTGGAAAAGGTGCGTCGAATGGGTTTGTGTAAAGTGTAGGTAGTTTGTTCTTGTAACCATCGTTGCACTTGAGGAAAACGGAGACTTTTCAGTCGAGTTTTGGCAGCACGATACAATTTCTGAACTCCTCCGTAACCTGCAAGATGGGACGGATCGTAGTAAATGTTAGCTAACACATTCTCCATTTTTTTTTTGTTTGTTAATAAGTCACCCACTCTTCGCTGATGCTACTTTGGACGGGGCGAAAGGGTGGTTTGGAAACAGATTTACGTGTCCGACGGGCCACGGAGTAGAAGTCTAAGCTAGTAGTGGAGGTGGTAATGGAATGGATTTGGTCTTCTTTTCTTTTTCACTTCTGGTTTTATTTCTTTCTTTCTCACTTCTGTCGAAGGAAGAGTGGACATCATCTTTTTAACCCAAGCTTTCATTTCTTCTCGTTGGGGTGTGGGGGAAGGGGTCAACAAGGACGCTGCAATCTTACTAGAAATGGGAGCTGCTGACGGTGTTTGAAAGACTTCTCGTATCTCTTCTTCCTCAGGCTTTGGTGGGGTGACGTCTCTCATGACCACTGGGTATGTTGTTAGTGGTGGTGATGGTGTGGGGGATGGACTTTTCATCAAGGTCTTAAAATCTTTCAGAGTGGGTAGAGTTGCTTCGTCTAAAGCTTTCTGGTGAAAAAGTAGCAGTCTTTGCAAGAGTTGACAGTACCTTTGCTATTTTTCTGTTTCCCACAATTCGTGGCGATCCATCAACGACTGCAATTCGTGTTGTAACTGGGACATCTCGCTCAAATTGAGATTGGGAAGCAAATGCGGGGTTCGTTGTTATTGCCAACGGTGGTATTCCATCCATGGTTTGTAAGGCACTAAAGCTAGTTTTCGTCCTTCCATTTCATGTCAAGGGTCACGTTTGAGATCTTGGGACTCCAGAAGTCCTTTATTATCTAGCTCCCATGAGTCCTCCCAACATGGTTCCAAAGACTCCTTTCAGCAAAGGTCCTAACAACAGAGGCAAAATTCCTCCACGTTGGACCAACATCTTCTTTTGACGAATGGGGATTTTTTTAACCATTTGGCGAAGAACGTTACGATGTTTGCCTAAGCATTGTTTCTGGTGTTTGGACAAAGGGATCGTGCCTTTCAAGACGTTCAAACAACATTCGTACACGGTATCGATGACATCTTTGGAGGCCGTTTGAATGAGTTTTTTCGTATGGGTTGAAAAGCTTTCGACAGGACAGACATGTCCCCATGTTTGACTAAACGAGGAGGCAGTCCTTTCCTTTTCTTTCCTTTGGGTTTGGAAGAGGGATCTGGAATGCGTTGCCACTGATTGTCTTTACGTTGTATCAACTTCATGACAGGCATCACGCGTCGTAGAGGGGTTCGCAACGGACTAAATCTAGTCAGTTCTTGCTTAGCCAAATCCAGTAAACTCTGTAACATGCCCGATCTCTCTTGGACTTTAATTTTGGGAGCAAGTAGTTTGTGAGCAGCTGCCACTGCCGCTAAATAGGAGCGTGTCACCAGCGGAGGAGAAGCTCTTGGAGACACGGGATTCCATGGTGTCATCAACTGAGAAGTGGATGAACCTGAGGCTACCGGAGACGCTGTCACCGGCGTTGCAGGTCGTGGTTTGCGAATGTAAGGTTGCGTCTTGGCCGAAGTGCCTCTCTTGCGGGAAGAAGCTGTTTTATGTGGGCTAATCTTTTTCTGGGGTTGTGACCTGGTCTTGATACCGGTGCTATTTTTCTTCTTGAGGCTTCGTTTGGCTTTTCGGGAGTGGTTTTCTTCTTGAGGAGACCTTTGAGAGCGTTAGGGTCCCATTTTAAGAGGGAGCGAATGATGACACCTCCTAGAGTACCACTCCCTCCAGGTTTCAAAATGATTTGCCTTTTGGTTCGAGTGTTGATGCGGCGATCGGCCAGTTGTGTCAACGCTGTTTTGTTTCTATCAAAAAAGCGTTTGGTTTGATGAGGAAACTGAATGATGCCTTGCAGTAATTGACGTGCTGTCACCGTACACCATTGTAAGACTTCTTTGAGACTGGCTTCTAAGACACGAGCACGTATTTGTGGATTTTTTCGCGACTGATGCCATGCAAGGCACGAATCAATTTGACGGGAAGATGAGACGGAATGGACGTCATGTTGACGATGTGTGAGACAGACGAAAAGTGTCCGACGTTTTAATAGATCTTTTTTGGTTAAGTCGAGGACGGAGACATGTACAGGATAGGCCATCCGTCTTGACACCAGAGGTGAAACAAATGGGTACGAAATCGCAAATAATCGGGGTTAGTGGGTTTCAAATCGACGAGTAAATAGGCGTGTGGAGTTTGAGTGGCATCGTCGTACGCATGAGTTAACCAAGGCGTTCCTAATTGTTTGCTAAGACTTGCACTTGCGATTTATCTCTAGGGCTTTTAAAAAAGACCACCTAATGAGCATTGAGAATGATGGTGCGATGGGCTTCACTTTGTTGAAACAAATTTTGAATAATGTAAATCACACTGACATTACGATGATGCCCTTTGCGCGTAAACCAAAGTTTCATTTCTTCTTCGTCTTCTCCTAACATGTCGTCGAAAATGACCAGATGGGTTTGACGGGGGTCAGACACGATTCCGTCGTCTTCGATATGAATGCCTTCCACAAACACGATGTAATCGCCATGACTTTCTCGCAAGAGACTGTACGCCGATTGCCACTCTTTGTAACACCACACGATTCATTGAGGTGGACGATCGATCAAATGATGTTTATGTTCTATCAAACGTTTGACAAATTCGGTTTTGCCTGAACTGCAAGGTGCAGCAATGAGCATGTTAACGGGATGGCGAAGATACATAGCCTCCCAACTGCCAGGATCTAAGTGTTCGTCGATGACTTTGAAAGTGGAGGAAGAGGGAGCAGATACAGCAGAGGTAACCATAGTGCAACGAATGTCACTTGTGACACGAAGACAGACAAGACAAGAGTTTTTATACTTTTTCAGGACACGTTTATTGACTTTTTAAAAATAAACACGAAAGACTAAAATACATAAAACCAAAGGGTTAAGTATAACGATAAAATGCACATAAAAAGGTTCAAAGTAGAATAGAAACAAATTTCTGTACAACATGTTTTGGGTAACCAATATGTCCTAGGGACAATGTGTAATGTTCTTACAGACTCTACATTGGGTAATGTCACACAAGTGTCCTCCCGAAAGAGTCTTTGGTGAATGTCCACGACAGTCCTATCCTGATGGAAGTGACTGTCCTCAATGACGGGCTCTTCTTCAGGCACCGTCACTAACACAGGTTGAAAAGTGACTTTTTTCCTAGGACGTTGAAATGGAGGATCCCAACTCTCGAGCATAATGGGCTACTTCTTGTGTCCAAGCTTCAAATCCCCCATTTGTCCAGTCACGTACATCTGTCCAATGGCGGTGTAATTCACAGGCTACAAACACATCGTCATACACATCTTCGGTACCCAAAAGTTGACGAATATTTTTTCCCGTAGAGGTCGAGAAGTATCTAGATCAGCAAAATGAGTCTCTTGTGGACATTTAAAGGAACCACTTTCATATTTGATTGGTTGGTAAGTATTGTTCGTAGCGTCCACAAGGAATCGGCTGGTAAACGAAATCCCCAAAAACAAGTCACTAAGACACACGGCACAGGTCGACCCAAATTCAACGGATACAGTTTTCGTAATAAGTGCTGGTAATCATCCACTGTTTGAATAATGTCATTGATTTCCTTACATGGAAGCTGTTCATGGTCGTTCTCCAGTAGGGAATCAAAATGCTCCAAGCACTAACATACAGTTCAGATTTAGTTCAGAAGTTTCCTCTTCCACTAAGCTGATGTTGCGTAAAAGATTTTGGTAATGGATGCAAATCACGGATGTTCTCTTGTAAAGTATTCGTGATCATGTCATACTAAACTCTCTTTTGTCAGAGACAATAAGTGTACTGTCTGCACAGATATGATTCTACTCCAGTAGCGAATCTAAATAGTTTAGTCACTAGCACATCAAAAGACACCGTTCAGAAGTTTCCTCTTCTACTAAGATGACGTTGTGTAAAAGATTTTGGTAACTCTTTAACTCTCCATCTGGAATTCGTTGCAGTAAGTCTACCTTAGGGCAAATAGAATCATCAACAACAAACCAGTCCTTTGAACCAAGGGGTAGTTGATGAATGTCTGACCACTGGAACACTTTCTCATGAATCTGTCCTTTTATAGAATTCAGGTACCAGTGGTTCAAAACAGTGGTGACGTAACGGATGCAATTGTTATGTACGTTTGACTTGCTTTTTGACCAGTTTTCGGTAAATAAGTTCTCTCAACTCCACAGGCAAACCGCGAATGTTCACTTGTAAAGTATCCATTCATTGATTATTGATATTGTCCCACTAAAGGTAAATAGTGACAATTCGGAGAACATCGAGCATGTTCCATGTAGGCTGAATCTTGTTGTTCCCACTGGTGAAGTGACACACCGCAACTGAAGCACTTGACTTTATCCCTTTCGCCCAAGTAGAAAAATCCGGCTCTGGCTAATTCTTCAAGGGTCGGTCCTCCCAGATATTTAGGCCATTTTCATTTGAACGATTGAAAATGATTTTCAAAGTTGCCTATTCAGGCAAACGCACAGGGAACGAATATTCGTTATTCACAGGTTCGTTTCGATGAGGGTAGGGTGACATCGACAGCAGTTTGCTCAGGGCTGGATAACATCCGTAGGGTGGTAGACGTGAAGGTTGACATACACAATGAAAACCAGTAAAGAGTCCACGATGACGAGTGGCATCGCTTTCGCATCTGTCAGGTTTGACACGCACAGCATCACTTTCTATGGTATGTGTAGTGGTAGTAGTAGTGAGAACAAAGTTCCCATGATGCTTTACTGCGTCGCTTACGTCACAGCGTACGGAATCGCTCTCTCATTGCAAGACACAGGATCGTACTCCGATTCGCAATTACAATGGTAACCGCATGGACACTTACAGTTTCCATTCGGACATTTTCCGTCGCAATCCATGGGTCTTATCCATTCACTACTAGTTACACTATGGGGCGGTAAAAAATAATTTACAATCCCCGAACTTGAATGATGTCTCATTTAAAGGATTCATCTTGTTCGCTTGGTCTTGATAGTCACAATGAACTATCGATCTTGCATATTGTCCCTTTTTATACTAGTCGCAATGAAGTCTCAAGCTTGTACATCGTTCCTTTTTATGTCTAGTTTTGGAAGTCTTCCTTTTTTCTTCCTGTGCTACCTTCTCTAAGGTACCGTCATAACTGTACATTAGTGTAATGGGTGGAAAGGCCATAGAAAGGTATAGATAGTGCGGAGACTATGTATGTTCCAGAATAGCTGAATCTTTATAGATACATAGATCCATTCGTAACTTCAGGCAGCAACTGAAACACTGTACTTCGTATCCCAATCCAGTCTCAGGTCTCAAGCAGACAAATCCTGTTCTAGCTAAAACATTCGAAGTAGGTAATCCTTCCCTATCCGTGGGCTATTTTTGAAATGTTTCCAATCGACGGGCACAATCACAATAGTCAGGCAAGAAGACCGGAAATGGTAGGGTTTGAACCTGGAGTTCTCATTCGGCTTCTCACTCTATTCTTGCTGTGGCGAATTCATCCTTCTTGTTAGAGGCTATCCTCTTACAACCAATTTTTTATATCGACATGTCCATACGGCAAAGTGAAGTGGTTGGGAAGACGCACTCGCTTCTGGTTCACGATTTGATAGACTTTTTCCAAGGGTCGACTGACGATTTGGTGAGTAGGTAAACATACAATCTTGTTCGGTTGGTAAGTGGTCACTTTAAAGTTTCCATCGTCTCCAGACTGCAAGGCTCCTTTCAATACTCCAAAGTTTACCACTCGACTGGTGCGATAATTGAGAGTCAATCCTTTCACTTTACACTCGGCGTGCACTTCTCCTTGTTTGTCTCGATATTCGTAGCCGTAATTTTTAAGATCGCCACTAGCAAACGTAAAATTTTCCAGTCGGGGTGTTCGTCTGTCTAGGCTCCTAAACGGTCTCCTTCGATGTCAAGGTGATGTTGACCCGGGCGATCGATATAGATGCAACTGTCCGTGTTAAAGTTCAGGACGCGATCCCCAAACAATTATAAAGCTTCATACAATTTTAAGCGAGCATGGGCTGTCACGTAAGCTGCAATAACGACATTTCCAAAATCGTTGGCTTGTACAATGTCCAGATCCTCTTCGTAATTGACTAAGATCAAATCATCACAAACGACGTCCACGTGTTTCATGTATTTGGTTTTGTCGTGAATCATCTGAAAGTAGCGGGAAGGTTCTGTCAAATACACCGTTTAAGGTAAAACACGGTCGTTGTGCCATTTTATCCCACATGCAATTTAACATCACTTTGGCAAACGATCGCCTGCCTTCGCTTTTCTCGATGTGGTCTAAAGTGATGCCTTCTTGTTCCCAGTATTTCTCTTTGAATGTCGTTTCATCTTCGGGAGTGTGACACCAAGAAGGATAGACACTGGCTTCTTGTTTCAGTTTCAAAAAGGCATCCACGTAGTCGGCGAAAATGCCTTTCTGAGTTTGGTCACCCTTGTGGCATTTTTGTGTCTTGGGAAAGTGGTAAATTTCGTACACTTCTAACAGTTGGTATCCCAGGTCCAGTGCTTTAAACAATTCCATGCTGACCCACGTTCCCGTCAAGGCGCGTTCTTCCTGGGTGTGCTGACATGGTTGGTCTTACACGTTTCGGCACAAGTACGGCACAAGGGAAATATCAGTTTGTTTTGGCAACAGTGAGGTAACACGGGATGGTACAAGTCGTGGAAGGCAAGACTTTGCACTTGATCAAGCCTTCGTATTGTCGAATGTTGTCCAGGTCAATGTGTTCCATCAGCAATTGAGGGTGTCCAGTAGGAAAGCGACAATATTTGCACACGTAGGGATACAGTGAACACACTTAAGTATTTGATTTCTTCTCCTTTCACTTCATTAACGTGGTACAGTAAAACAGGTGGCATTTGTCCGTTGCGGGCGTGCTGAATCCATTTGTCTTCCTTGTCGCACAAGTAATTTAATCAGCGTAGGGCTTTGACTGAGTATTGACGTTTGACAAAGTTGGTCGTTTGAGGACTGATGACAGCCAGGGTGTTTTGGGGCACGAATCGTTGGCGGTACACTAAGCAACATGCTTTGGCAATGGTGCTAGCTTCTTTCAAATGATCGAAGCTGCCGTGTTCCATGAATAGTTTTCGAAATTTTCTACAGTAGCGCCGTAAAATGTCCACGTCAGAACGAAAATACTTTAACATCTCTTCCTGAAAGTCCAAAAGGGTCTGAGGCGTCAGCCTCGTACCAAGCGTAGACAGCTTCTCGCTGTTCGGTACGCATGTTGTCCGGGTCGTAATCGTGAACGGCATGTTGTTTAGCTTCGGTATTGAAAAAGTGTGGAAAGTAGCCTTTGGCCGTTTCTGTCATTCCAAACGTTTTAGGCATTCGGCTCGAAGGCATGGCCTGCTGTGAACCTTGTGTCTTTAGATGTTGTTGATAACAGTTAGGGCTGACAAAAGTGCGTCGACAAGCAGGGCAATGCACTCGTTCTTGTGCTTTGTCAAGACAGGGTTGAGAGGCCGAACATCCTGAACATTTCGAACCACAGTGCTTGTGTTGCTCTCGATGGTTAGAGCCATAGTCACATTTCTCACAGTAATAACTGCATCAAAAGAATGCGGTGATACTGGTAATGACATCGAAATGTTCATCGTGATAATAGACGTGAATGCATTTTCCATCCTTAAAATCTTTGCCTCGAAACAACAGAGACCCGCGCACTTCTTGAGGGTGCACATTCAAGGTGTAGCGTGAAGCTAGGACATCTTGCAATTTTTGCATTTCAGGAATGTCACAGTGTGTGTCTTTGGACAGACAAGCTTGTTGTAACAGGGTTCTGCCTCCCTTCGTTATTTGGCTTGGTCCTATTTTCGAATGTTCTCCCAGACCCTTTTCCATTCTATCGTGTCGTTCTTGTTGGCATACGTTCGTCCCACTACGATGGCACGGGCTAAGCACATCTGGTCTTGAGAGTTGTTAATTTCGATTAGGCTACGCTTAATGCTGCGAAGATCGTCCACCAATAACACCTTTCTGCGTTGTCCGTTCCCCTTGGGGAGAGAAACGTGAGTCATGAACAGTGTCGCTTTTCCATCGGTGATGTGAAATTGGTCGTTGGATTGTTGCACGTGTTGTATCTTGTCCATGACTTTGAAAGGTGGCAGTTCTGCTGGGTTGATAAACTCGATCAAAACAGCGTATTTCAAGCTGTCGTTATGAATGGAAAGTCTCAAGCGATCGTCTTCTTTGTCTTGACATTGGTGTTTCAGTGTGGTTAACAAAGAATCCCACACCTCGGTGATGAAGCCCTCTGCTTTCTCCAGTGCTAAGTCGGACTTGAAATCTTTAATCTTCACCGTGTAGGTG
Organism: Sinohyriopsis cumingii; assembly: GCA_028554795.2. Taxonomy (NCBI): domain Eukaryota; kingdom Metazoa; phylum Mollusca; class Bivalvia; order Unionida; family Unionidae; genus Sinohyriopsis; species Sinohyriopsis cumingii. The sequence continues at coordinate 87,345,992 of CM068828.1, read as the reverse complement.
TAAGCCGTGGTTCTAGATTGTCTAGAGGAGCGCTTTTCTGTCTCTTGAATTTTCAGGGTTTACTGGTGAACTTTGGTTAGGTGAAGACTCTCTGGGTCTGGATTCTGGTTCATTCATGTCATCTTCAAAATTACTGGCATTAATTTGTGCCAAAACTTTAGCTACTGTACGAGGCGATAGATCACGTTTCTGCCTTTTTCTTCTTCTTTCTTCACGAATTGATGCGATCGTTTCATCTTGCCTGAGAAAAGTCAAATGACTAGATTTTAAACACCATGGACCACTTTATATCCACTTCAGACCAGCGTATATATAAAGGGTATGTGTTTTGCCTCTCAATATTCATTTCACTCTCAAACCTAGCGGAACGATGGAAGAGCCTACACATCGAACTTTTGATCAGAGCTTTGCGAGGTGTCATAAAAAAAAATTTCTACAGACAAGCCGACGGACTACTCTCCCTCTTTTTGAGATACAAGTCAAGGTACTTGCTATATATGTAAGAAAGAGCATTGGTCTTCAGAGTGTCCAGACCGTCAAAAAAGCAAAACGAGTGCTAGAAGAGACAAAAGTCAAGATACCTGTTATCATTGTCAAGAAAAATGACATTGGTCTTCAGATTGCCCTAAGAAACAACAGGAGCAAGAAGAAGAAGAGAGGGATTCTGGAGAGGAAGAAGAGGTAGACTCTCCCAAGGAAGAACCCAGACACGTGCAGAAACAGAAAAATGAGAAGAAAAGATGAAGGGGAGAAAGTGAGGTAGAAGTGGAGGGAAAAACTGTGAAAGTGAAGAAATTTTATTCAAAAAACGGAGAGAGCGAAGACAGACACAGAAGTCTAAGAACTTTTTAAAGTGTTATGTTGTGAATTGGATTAGAAAATTTGTAACAGAATAGACCAGGTATAAAACGTAAGTGTCTCTTGGTTTTGATTTTTAGAATAAGAACCTACACTCACACACGTACATGATGGGTTTAAAAGGTTTTTTGTTGAGTTTTATTTGATGTTGGCAATTGAAATACTATCTCATTTCGAGAGAAATTGGTGGCCCTGAAAAGGGCCTTTGGGTATTTGTTTGTTTAAACAAGGCATACTTCTGAACTGCCTCCTGTCGGTGATGATTTGGTAGAAATCACTAAGGGTGGTACGGTAGGCGTAGTCACAGGGTTGGGTTGTTTAGCTCGAGAAGGTCTTTTTATCTTCGGTCGTAATAAAGAAGTCTGATACATGTGTTTCAGACTTCTTAACTCTGCTAAAATGTCTAAAAGTAACGTGACCGTTTGACTTTCACTACCTTGTTTCTTAGCTGAATCTTCTGTCGTTTCCTTCTTGCCTCTTCTTCTTCCTGTTGTTGGTGAAGGAGAAAAACTTGTTCTGCTTCCTTTTGCTGCTGTAAATATTTCCCCAACTCTTCTTTCTGTCTCTGTTTAAAGGAAGGAGAAGGTGGCGAAGGTCCTGGTTCCAGAACAAATTCTTGCGAAAGAAGATCGACAAAATCCCAATTAAAATTAACCTCTTCTGGAAGTAGGCCTGTGTTGACTTGGGTAGTCGGTGCTAATCCATCGCTTTTGGTCTCCACAGCCGGTGCACCCCAATTTATCGTCTTCTTAGTTTCCGTCATGTTTGAAAACTGTGTCGCATGGATTGACTGCGCACAGACGCTAGCGCCTCTATATAGGGAATGTGACGTCACATACTGCTCTCTTTGGATTGGTCGACTGACTCCGTGTTGTAACTGAATTTTGTAACGTGTGTTTGGATTGGTGAATGAACTCAATCCGTTTCGATCCTCCCTTCCCCTATAAATAACCGCAGTTTGCTGCATTCCTTCACCTGTTCTCGTCACAAGATGTGGAACAACGTAGAATCCTTTACTCTCATATCTTCAATGCTGTTCCGTATAGACTTACCCATGCATGTCAGATCATCGTGGACCATTGTCAGGATGACGGATACAAGCGTTTGGAAAAGAAGAATTTATGTGGATATGCAAGGCTGTTTGAAGAGGGTTCTGATTTACGGGTCAAAAGTCATACAAAGTTTGAGGAAAAGAAGAAGACATATGCGATGCCCTCTGTTAACGGAATAATGTTAACATAAACCCAAAGGCCCTTTCCAGGGCCACTCATATGTCTCGAAAAGAAATTACTTTCTTGCCTCCCAAATTTATTTTAAAAAATGTTGTATAAGTATTTGTATCTTGTCTGTGTTATCTCTATACACCCGCTCTTTGCGCAGTACTGTGACGTCACCTCCCCTAGTTGCCATATTGTTACCAATCCCCCTACCGTGACGTCAGACTCTATCTTTCCCTTGTCCCTATACAGGCCAACTCTGTTTTTGACTGCATTTTCCCATTGTCCCTATACATGTCTCAGTGTACTTTGTCCCTATACAGGCCCAAGGGGGTCTGTAATGCATTTTCCCATTGTCCATATACGTCTTGTCCCTATACAGGCCAAGGGGGCTCTTCCATGTTAAGTCCCATTGTCCCCCAACAGCCCCACTACACTACTGACGTTTAACTATGGCATTGTTGTAGGCCTTGTGAAACTTCACGTGCTTGCTATGAGTTATTTTATGATGAATAGTAAAAAAAAGGAGATAGAAATAAAGGGTCTAAAAGTCCAAAATAACAGAAGCAGAGCCAATTATTAGAGAGGTTGAGGCCAGAACGATAGACGTTTTTATATCGGGCCTCCCTCTTGAAATTGAAACACAGGAGGTTATAGACAAATTAATATCCAAGTTAATGTACAATCCAGCAAAATGGCCACTGTTTATGGTTTTCAAACAGTTAAAACAGGGGTCAGGATAATAAGAGCCTCTTGACAAGAGGCAGAGCAAATTCCAACTTTTTTTATGTAATGAGATATTTGCTCAGATCATGGTATAGGGGGTCGGAAAGAGAGAGACCCTGTATCAGGTGCAAACAAATAGGCCATGCACCTAAAGAGTGCACAAATCAACTAACACAAAATAGGCCACAGACATACGCGGACAAAGTGATACAAAATCTAGAAAAGAACTCAAGCACAAACATCCAACGATAGATTACAAGATAATGTCGGCAGGCTGATACAACAAATCAGAAATGAAGCTGAAGGAGAGGTAGTAACAAGCATACCCGAACTCAATCAATCAGAAATAGATGGGGGAACCTAAAAAATCGTCACAATGGGCACAATTTTTATTGATTGATTGATTGATTGATTCAATTTTTAACGGCGCATCAGCACTGTAAGGCTATTTAGCGCTAAACAAAATGTTAAATGTATAATCGTTTAAAAATTATTAAACGTCTCATATCGACCAGCGATATAAAAATAGTTGAAATTAAGACGGTTGTATGGTAACGGTGCAAAATAAAGCTTCCCGATCAACGGGGGATGTAAATAAATTTTGTATGTTAATGAAAAATGAAGAAAAGGTATTAAAAATGGACGGTATCTATACTGAATAAAACTGCACAAGGTGATAACATACAAATTAGAGCTTAGAGTAAATATTCACTTCTTTCAGGAACTCTGTAATACGAGTGATATTTACAGTTTCAAAAAGTTCCTTTATGTCATGCACAGTGTAATACTGATCGCGCGTAAGTTGCAGGTCAAAACACTCTATCATAAAGTGCTTGACAGTGAATGGTTCATTGCAAGAAACGCACTATGGTGGGTCTTCACCTTTTAGTATGTGGGAGTGGGTGATATAAGTATGACCAATGCAATGACTACCTCCTCCCTACGCATGGTTCTGTAGGAAGGAGTCCATTCTCTTGAGTTGGCTTGATTGCATGAAGTTTGGTATTCAATGCATCATTCCATGCTGCCTGCCACTTCTGACATAAGGACTAGGTTTAAAATCAGTGTACGGTATTTTAAAATCAGATGGTTCTTAAGTAAGGGCCATTTGAGCAGCGCGATCTGCTTTTTCGTTACCTTTAATACCAGTATGGCTAGGTAACCAACAGTATGTTATATTGTGGGAGACACTCATCTCGGTATTTTTGACGAGTATGTTTTTCAATAATGTTTTATATTGTGTAGTGACTGAAGTACTGATAGTGAGTCAGAGAAAATTATGCTGTTTAAAATACTTTTGTTTTCTATATGTTGCAGAGCAAGGTCTATTGTTCTGATTTCGGCTGAAAAAAATTGATGCTCCATTTGCTAAGCGAACTTGCGTTGTGTGATTTCCACAAATGAAAGATGCAGCAGCCTTTTCCTCATCCTTTGAGCCGTCGGTATAAATTCTTGTGTAGTTTTTAAATTCGGTGACGAGTTCTTGATAACAGTTGTGGAAGACGGAAGGGTTTGTCTCAGATTTTTTTCCATCGTGTAGCGTAAAAAGTACTTTTGGTTGTTTAAGTAGCCAGGGTGGTGATTCGGAGATGGACGTTTTCTGAATTTTAGAAAGATCAATTTTTGTACTGTCAAGGCTGGATGATATTCTAATGCCAAAGGAAGTTATGGCGTTTGGTTTATTTTCGTATAAGGTTTTGTATTTGGGTTGAAAAACAGCCGAAAAAGCAGGATTCAGAGGGTTTGATTTTAATTTCAGAGCATACTGTGCGGAAAGCATTTCTCTACGATGCGATAACGGTGGTTCGTTCGCTTCAGCCAGTAGGCATTCACACGGGGATGTTTTAAATGCTCCCAGAGCCAGTCTTATTCCCTCATGATGAATTGGATCAAGCATTTTAAGATATGATTTTCAGGCTGAACCATACACAACGCAACCATAGTCCAGTTTGGAGCGAATAAACGTTCTATATAAATTCAGGATGACTTTTCTATCAGCACCCCAGTCAGTGTGCGCTACTACTTTAGTAGGTTAAGTGCTTTTAAGCATTTGGCTTTCAAGTTCTTTAGGTGTGGAATAAAAGTCAGTTTTCTGTCAAAGAGTATACCTAAAAAATTTGTTTCCTCAACAACTGGAATAGGTGTTCCGTCCAGAGTGAACTTAGGCTCATCGTGGTGTCGTGGTAACTGACAGAAATGCATGCATACCGTTTTTGATTTCGAGAATTTGAAGCCGTTCGTAATTGCCCAATTTTGTATCTTGTTTATATTTTGCTGTAGTTGCCTTTCAATTGTATGCATGTGCTTTGATCGATAACATATGAGAAAATCATCAACATATAGCGAGCAATCCACACCAGGAGTCAAACACTTGGTGATGCTATTAATTTTGATATTGAAAAGTGTCACAGATAAAATACTGCCCTGGGGCACACCCATCTCTTGCTCCTGCAGATCTGAGAGAGTAGAGCCCACTCGTACTTTGTCTGAGAGAAAGTTGGATATGAAAGAGGGCAGACAGCCTTTTAGACCTAGATCGTGCAGGTCATTTAGTATCCCGTACTTCCATGTCGTATCATAGGCCTTTTCTAAATCAAAGAAAACCTATACTAAGTATTCTTTCTTGATAAATGCATCGCGAATGAATGTTTCTAGTCTAACCAGATGATCATTGGTGCCCTGGCCATATCGAAAGCCACTTTCGAAAGGAGATATTAAATTGTTAGTTTCCAAGTACCAGACAAGCCGAGAATTGATCATTCGTTCCATTGTTTTGCACACACATCTTGTGAGTGCAACTGGTCGATAGCTGTTAGGATCTGAGATATCTTTATCTGTTCTGGGAACTGGTATTACTGTTGCCTCTTTCCAAATATTTGGTACATTACCAGTAATCCATAAATCATTGAAAATTTCCAGAAGGGCTGTTAATGAAGGTTCTGGTAGGTGTTTCAAAAACTGGTGATGTATTTCGTCAGGCCCAGTGGGTGTATCGTGGGCCTTATTCAGAGATTCCATCAGCTCAAACAGTGTAAACGGTTGATTATAACTTTCTGAGTTATTCGATGTGAATTTCAACCGTGTCTTTTCTTTGTGAGTTTTTAATCTTCTGAACGCTTCTGAATACTTAGAGGATGAGGAATTTTTTGAGAAGCTATCAGCAAGTATATTAACTATGTCATGTGTGGAATTGATCTTCTTGTTGTTTAGTTTGAGATGTCGAAAGGAATTGTATTTTCCATTTCCATTTATTTTGCGGATCGTGTCCCAAACTTTCTTTATAGAGGAACGAGAATTTAGAGTTCAGACATATTTTTTCCATGATGCTCTCTTACTTTCTTTATCGTGCGACGGACTTTGGCCCGAAACAATACAGTACTTAGTTAAATTTTCGGGCGTTGGACGATTATTAAAATTTTTCAGTGCTTCTCAGTGTTGTCTAATGGCCTCTTTACATTCTTTTGTGAACCACGGTTTTGAGGTTTATTTACTGTTTGGTGAGGACTTGGGAATGGATTCTTCTGCAATGTCGATTAAAACAGAAGTAAAATATTGAAAAGGGTTTTTGTCGTTTAAAAAAGTACCCCTGTTAAGTCTAGTTGTACAAATTGTTTCAAATTTGGCCCAGTCGGCTTTCTTTAAATTCCAATGTGGAATTGCTTCGTCAATTGTAACGTCGGTGTTGTTAAGAGAGATTGGAAAGTGATCACTGCTGCGAAGGTCATCAGCGACCTTCCAATCATAATCCAAAAGCAGCGAAGGAGAACATATTGTCAAATCGATACATGTGTATGTACCCGTTCCTGGGTGTAAATATGTCGGTGATTTGGTGTTATATAGACACAAATCGTTTCTGGAAATGAAGTCTTCTATTTTGTGGCCTCTGTCACTTATGTGATTTGATCCCCATAAAACGTTATGGGCATTAAAATCCGCGAATAAAACAAAGGGTGCGGGGAGTTGTTGAAAAAGATTGTCTAATTTGTTTGGTACTAGGTTGGTGTTTGGTCGTATGTAAATAGAACAAAAGGTAATCACTCGATTTAGTGTGGCGCTTACAGCAATGGCTTGTAAATTTGTGTTTAAAGGGATGACACTATGAGGGGCTCTGTTGTTCACAATAACAGAGACTCCTACTGAGGCCATGTCAACATTTTGAGAGTAGTTGTTAAACAGGGAGTAGTTTTTAAGTGTAATGTTATCCTTATCTTTCAGAAATGTTTCCTAAAGACATAGTACTGTAGGATCATGTTCGTTTAAAAGCAGAAGAATATCATTTTAGTTGGCTTTAAGTCCTATACAGTTCCATTATATGATGATGTTCATTACAAGTTTATATTGAAGATTCTGGAGCTAGGTTAGACCTTTCGCGGAGACAATCTGTTTGGATATTTATCTGGAGGAAGTATGGGGGTGTATTTTTGTTGTTAGGTCTGGAGCCACCTTGAGGACATGGAGCAGTTTCTTCTGCATCCATATCTTCAAAGTCTCCAAACCTATTGTGCAGCTTTATGGGGTCATCAGACCCCTTTTGCTGTCTATTTGTTTGCGACTTTTATTTACTGTTTGGTGATCCTGGTGGTGGAGTATTGCTGAATGTTCTTTGCGTCGATGTTGAGTTTTTCTGGGGTTTGTAATGCGGAATGTTCGAGTCGGAAGAGGATTCAGGTGGGTTTGTTTGGGTTTGGGCGTCTTTCGTTGCTTTTTGGTTGCTCTGGTTTGGATTCGTCTTTTGATTGGATGACCATGAAACGAGGAAAGGATTCCACACTACATGGTTCATCATCCGACTCTGATCCAGTTTTGGTACGTTTATTTTGGTTGGTTTTTTTTGATTATCCATGATGACTTGATTAAAATTCAGCACCCGTGTTCCCCGCCCACCATGGAGCCCAGCAAGGGGATACTTCAAGTGTCAGGGATACACAGATGCCATACTCAGTTGATAATATTACCTTTGATTGAACCGTGAAGTCGCCAGTTTCTAGGGTCGGTAAAATTACCTCCTGATTAACCCGTTAAGCCACCGTCTTCTAGGAAGCCTTCTAAGACTTGGGAAAGGGAAAGATAAAGGAATAGCCTATAGGGCCAACGGTGGTATGAAGAGAGATACAAGGAGAAAGTTAAAGAAGGTGAGAGAGTAAATAAAGACTTCCTAGGGCTCGGCGTGACCAGCCGATTTGTCGGGACCGAGCCCATTAAGACCACCCGTCTCAGAGAAGTAGAGGCCAAAGTAGTGTATTGCATCAGAAAGCCTCTGCCCAACTACCAGGATCGTTTCCTCCCCCGACACAGAACGCAACCCACAGCAAACAGGTTGCCTCTACTAAGTCGCCTTTTACGACACGTAGTGAGGCACATCGGGCCAATTGTACAACCCCGGACCCGCAGGTGGACACAATTGTTAACACCAGACACAACAGGGAGAGCTCTGTACACTCAAGGAAGAGAAATTGGAACCCAGAATAGATTTGAAGTGTTAAGAGAGGAAGGGGAGTTAGAAATAGAGCAGGAAGACTCAGAAATGAGCGGGCTGCTTCCCCTAGCCTCAACACCAATACCAACTGAGAGGAGAAAGAGAAAGTTACTAAACTCCCCCTCGTTATCGTCTCTTAGCGACGAATCATCGAAAGGGGACTACTCAACAATGAAGGAAAATGATGGCAACTTGCCAAAAACGATAAGGATAAAAACCCTAAAGACAGGACAGGACATGAAAATGAGGGAACAAATGAAACCGGAAATGACAGTTACGTAGGGACGGACAAAGACAATAACGACATGAGTGAAAAGGGCAATGGAAAAGACGAACACGACGATAAAGAAGATGACGGAATGATGCAAATCAGATACAAAGTAAGAACGCTTAGCTCCGACGAAGAAACTGAATAGAAAACTGAAATGGACACGGAACTTGAACAAGAAACAGAGAATACAGAAATCAGAACAAACTACGAATCAGAAGTCGATGAGGGGCCGGTGCTCCTATAAATTAGTTTAGAATAATTTCTAAAATAGGAAATTTTCACAATTTTATGTTAGATAAATATCTAACAAAATTAAAATAACCTGAAACGAGACGGCCACCTGGAGGAAAACAAAACTGGAGGGAACAAACTTCCAAATAGCCTCAATTAATACAAATGGGATAGATAGGGATAAAATTCAAAAACTTATAAAACTAACTGAATATGACGTCATACTGTTACAGGAGACACATAACAAATTGACTGACGAATTCATTGCAATGATTGAGGAAATAATGAATGGAATTGTTATACTAAATAATTTTTAAAAAGATGACATAAGGGCGGGAGTGGCTACTATTATAAAAAATAAAAATGGTTTAAATTATGAGCGAATAGAAGAAGGAGAAGATCTGAAAGGAAGAGTAATTCATATAAAAATAAAACAATTACATATAGTAAATGTATATTGCCCGGCGACAAGGTATACGAGACATGAATTTATTCAAAATTTAAGCAAACATTTATACAGTTATACAATGGGAAACTTAGTTCTTGCAGGGGATTTTAACTGGGTTGGCGAAGTAGTAGATAGAACAGGAGGGTTAGCAACAAATGATCACAGCTCCAAAGAAATAATGAAACAACTTTTAACAGGACATAAACTAGTGGATATATAAAGGAGATTAAACTTACTCAAAACTGAATTTACATATGAATACAGAATTAAAGGCAGTAGAATAGATAAATTTTACGTTACCAAATTTGAAGAAAGTATATAAACAAAGGCAGAAATAATTGATTTTAAGATATCAGATCATAAACTAGTCACTTTAGAAATGAAAAGAAACTATAGGGAAAAGTGGAGGAAAGGATCGTGGAAGCTCAGTAGCCAAATATTAGAAGAAGATTTTATCAACGAAATTAAAATGGGACTTGTCCAAATAAAAATGAATCTGGGAAAGAATTTAGTAAAATAATTCAAGATTAGGATATGTTTAAAAACAAAATAAAATAAAAGCCATCTACCACTCAAAAAAATGAAAATATTAAACCAATGGGAGACAGAGGAATTAAACTTTAAACTTAAAAACATAAGATTAACAGAGGAAACAAGGAAATAATACACCAAAAAAATCAAATTCTAAAAAAGGAAAAAATGGGAAAATCATAAAGGCGGGAAAATATAACAGTATTTATACAAAAGCAGAAGGATTATACAAGAGAGAAGAAATGAGACGAGGTGGTGGAAAAACTATCGAAACACTACGTGAAAATGGAAAAGAAATAAAAGAAAAATTAGAAATAATAGAAATGATAAGGCAATATTATAAAAATTTATACACATCACAGGAAATAGATGATAAGGAAATTTTGAAATACTTAGATGAAATGGAATGTGAGAAAATAACGTCAGAACACATGTACAAGTGCGACGAATTTAAAACAGCGGAAGAAATTCAAAAAACTATTAATGAGTTATCGAAAGGTAAATCACCAGGAAGAGATGGCCTCACGGCGGAATTCTATAATAAAAAATACAAAGTAGCGCCGATTCATGAAAATTTGTATAATAATATATTACTTAAAAATGATACAATGACAGATTCAATGAGGGAAGGGCTAATTACAATTATATATAAAGGGAATGGAGATAGGGAACATTAAAAAAGTTGGAGGCCCATCTCCCTCCTAAATACAGACTATAAAATATTAAGTAGGATACTTGCAAATAGAATTTAAAAGGAATAAACCAAATAATAAATGTAAATCGAACATATGGGGGAAAAGGAAGAAACATACAAAGTAACATTTTAAACATAAAAACCATAATTGATTTTATTAATGAAACAGGTGCGAAATGTGCTATGGTACTTTTCGACCAGGAAAAAGCTTTGAACATAACTACACACAAAAGGTATTAGAAAAATTTGGTTTTGAAACAATTTTCTAAATTGGACCAAAATCCTGTACACAAACATATCTGCAAGGGCGCAGGTAAATGGGGCCATAACGGGTAAATTTGATATACAAAGATCAGTGAGGCAGGGTTGCCCACTGTCGATGCTATTATATTTAATAGCAATTGAAATTCTAAGCATAAAAATTAGAACCAACAAAGGAATTGAAGGTATCAAAATTCCGAATTTAAAAGAGGAATTTAAGATGCTCCAACACGCAGATGATTATGCCAATTTTATCAGGGATCCAAATTCCTTTAAAAACTTAGAAAAGGAATATGATTCATTTGGAAAAGCATCAGGATCAAAAATTAACCATGAAAAAAACAGAAATACTAAAAATAGGAAACTGGAGGGGAAATCACCCTGGGTTACCCCGCACCTAATTAAGGACACAGTAAAAGCATTAGGAATTTTCTTCGGGAAAAACCAAGAAAAAGAAAACTGTAAAAAGGTGACAAAATAAATAAATGAAAATATCAAAATCTGGGCACTTACGCCAATTTGCTTAATGGAGCGCGCGCAAGTAGAGAAAACTTATTTAAACCTAAATTATCTTCTAAACTCTGTAGATATAGCCAACAAAATACTGGATAAAATAGATAATGTGATTATAAAATATAGATGGAACTTTAAAACACACCATGTAAAAAAAATCTTTGTATAGATCTAAAAATAGGGGAGGACTGGCCTTACCAAGTCCCATCTTAATAAAAATGTACCAATATGTTAAATAGATTCAAATATCTCAAGAAAAGCCAACCGTCAACTCCTTTGGAGGCTTTATATATTTATTGGTTTGGTTTTTCAATGAAAAATAGGATGGATGTTTATAAAAATAATAAACTACTGAAAAAACTAGAGGTGCCAAGAACATTTAGAGGCATAAAAGAACTATTATGCAAATATACGGAAAATAAAGAAATATGGGAAATTGATACAAAACAACATATAATTGGAATAGAGAAAATTTAACCAATAGGATAAAAAAATAAAGTAGAAGAAGAAAATATAGGGGTAAATTGGGAAAGGTTCTGGGGACACTGGGACACCATCGACTCACTGAAAATACAGAGTATGCTCTTCAAATACCTCCATAACTCATGGCAGACTGGTGAAGTAGCAATCAGAAGGAGGATGATACGAATTAATGTGAAATGCCCTATGTGCAAAGTAGCCAATTTTACCAAATATCATGCCATAGCACAGTGTGAGACCAGAAAACAAGATAGTATTAAATTAATAATGGAAATATACAAAAAAAGAAAAGTATAAAAGAAAGCAATTATTATATTTAGATGGAAATTTTGATAAACAATTACTAAGAAAAATTACGGATTACATGATTACAACAAAGAAGACATGTGGCCAAGTGATAACAATTAAAAATTAACGTATGAAGGTAACAAAATATTTTCGATAACCAAATTAATTTAAAACCAAGGATAATCAATTAACTTAACTAAAATTAAAAATAAAAGTTTAAATTTTTTCATTTATTTTTTCCAAATATTTAATTAATTAATTTTTTTCAAGTACTTTGCCTGCCTTTATGGGTCTATTCTAAAATCAAATTACTATTTTGATGAGGAACAGGGACCCCTATGGGGAAATGTACGTGATAATGACATCATAGGGCTATGTCACATGGCGCCACGCAAAATGAACAGGCCTATGAAAGAGTCCGGAAAAGCGTCCCCATAGGGATACACTCACACAACAATACACGAAAACCAAGTTCCAAATCTCTTTTAGTAATACCTTCCTACTGTACATCTCCCTTACTGTACAGAATTTTCAACTTTAAATGGGAATCTAAACCCATTAGAAAAATTTTGGTAATAAACTAATAAATAAAAATAGGCATACTAATTCGAGTTGGGAGATATACATAAAAAATAGAGTACTGACATCACCCGGACACAGCTGATCTCATTTCCCAAAACTAGTAATGCGAAGAACACATCATATAGCACTCATGATACATTAGGAAATTATTTTGTTTCTGTAAAACCTTAGTACTCTGTTACTTCGCCCAAATTCAAAATTATCTAACCAGACTAAATAAATAAAAATTTTAAAAATTTGATCCAATAATAAGGATCTTAGAACAACTGGGAAAATTTGAAATAGATGGCTATCCCGACACAAAAACAAAGTATAGCACACATACAATATAGCATATACATAAATAGCACACATGGGATATTAGGAGACCTCCAGCCAATGTCAACTAAAAAGAATAGGAAGGAATCCCGATTTAGGTGATGGAAACCTATTCGGATGAACAACCCTATAGAATACACTAGGGAAATCAAAATACCCCGTCAAAATTCTTAAAAGTCTTTTTGACCTAAATTCTTTTGAATAAAGTACACAAACAAAACATCTGAGGGGGACACAATTACACATAACACACCTTTTATTTTTTGGGACCAGTGGGGGGGGGCATCTGTCTGGTGCCCCCCCCCCCAAAAAAAAAAATACGTAGGATTATCATTGTAGTGTTGGATCTACATGCATATTTTGAGATATGAGCAATGTTTATGTAAAGAATTAATTTTGTAATTCGCTATTTGGTTAATTTATAGTAACCTCGTGCATTTATTCATGTGATATTCTAGATTTGCAAATGCTGAATTGAATTATAACTTTGTATAATGGTTGCTGTGCGCAATATTAGTTAATAGTTGTTGTTTTTTTTTACTATTTGTGTATACTTTGTAGGAGTATAATGTGTAAGGATATATCAGCGCATGGATGTGGATATCTGTCTACACTTTGTAGAAGTGTAATGTAAGTAGTATAGTGGGGCACCCTAGCCTCAATAGGAGCTTGATGTTAAAATAGTGTCCCCGCACTCTAGCCTCAATGGAAATTTAACATGGGAAAAAGATTTGGGCAACTCTAGCCTGAAGGGGAATTGAACATGGGAAAAAGTCGTGGGCAACTCTAGCCTGAAGGGGAGTTGAACATGGGAAAAAGTCTTTGGGCAACTCTAGCCTCAAGGGGAATTTAACATGGGAATAGATGGTGGGATTATAAACATAGATACAACATATTTTTTAAAAATATTTTTTGAAAGACAATGAAAGTCAAGGTCTTTTCGAGGCATTGAAGGGGCCCTGAAAAGGGCCTTTGGGTTTATATTAACATACCATGCTGTTAACATAGAGGGTATCGCTTAGGTCTCCTTCTTGTCCTCAAACTCTCTCTTACTTCAGGGCCATAAATGAGAACCCTCTTTAAACATCCTTGCCTCTCCACGTATATTCTTCTTTTCCACACACAGGTTTGTGTCATTCTAACAATAGTCCACGAGGATCGGACGTACATGGGTAAGTCCGTTCTAAACATCATGGAAGTGACAAGAGTAGAGGATTCCACGTCAGTCTACATGTTGGTGACGAGAACAGGTGAAGGAATGCAGCGAACTGTGGGTATTTATAGGGAGAGGGAGGATTGAAACGGATTGAGTTCACTAACCAATCCAAACACGCGTTACAAAATTCAGTCACCATGCGTCCAATCGGAAGAAAGCAGTCCGTGACGTCACATGTCCTATATAGAGGCACTAGCGCCTGTGCGCATTCAATCCATGCGACACAGTGAGCATAAACATGGCGCAAACTCAGAAGACAATGAATTGGGATGCACCGGCCACGGAGACTACCCAAGTGAACCCGGATTTACTTCCAGAAGAGGTGAATTGGGATTTTGTGGATTTTCTTTCGCAAGAATTTGTTCCGGAACCAGTACCTTCGTCACCGTCTCCTTCTTTACAACACATGGAGAATTTAAAACAGAGAAAGAAAGAAGAATTGGAGAAATTTATACAACAGCAAAAGGAAGCGGAACAAGCTTTTCTCCTACAGCAACAGCAGCAAGAAGAAGAGGTAAGAAAGAAACAAGAAGAAGAAGCAGCCAAGAAACAAGATGGTGAAGATCAAACAGTCACGATACTGTTGGACATTTTAGCGGAGTTAAGAAGTATGAAACAAATGTATCAGACTTCTTTATTACGACAGAAGAGAAAAAGACCTTCAAGAGCTAAACAACCCAACCCTGTGTCAACACCTACCGTGCCACCCTTAATAATTTCTACCAAATCATCATCATCGACAGTACGCAGCCCAGAAGTAGGCCTTGGCCGTGGCAAAGGCTTAAGACAGTTAAAGTTGATTGCTTCCTAAGTTTGTTGTTTAAAACCCACCAAGACCCAAAGGCCCTTTTCAGGGCCACCCATGTCTCTCTAAAAGAGATAGTATTTCAATTTGCCACCATCAATTAAAACTAAAAGAAAACCTTTTTTTTACCCCTATAGTACTGTGAATGATTGAGTGCATGAGCGTAGATTCTTATTTTAAAAATCAAAATCAAGAGACACCTACGTTTTATAGACTGTCTAGTCTGGTACAAATTTTACAATTCAATTCACAACATCACATATCACTTTAAAAAGTCCATAAACTTCTCTTTTTATCTCTTCACTCTTTCTTTTTTTAAATGTCTTCACTTTCACAGCTTTTTCCTCCTCTTCATCCTCACTTTCGTCTCTTCTTCTTTTTTTCTCCTGTTTCTGTTTCTTCACCTGTCTGCTTTCTTCCTCTTCTTCCTCTTCATCACTTCCCTCTTCTTCTTCTTGCTCCTTTTGTTTCTTAGGGCAATCTGGAGACCAATGTCCTTTTTCTTGACAACGATAACAGGTATCTTGACTTTTGTCTCTTCTAATCCCTGTTTTGTTTTTTTGACGGTCTGGACACTCTGAAGACCAATGTTCTTTCTTCTGACAGATATAGCAAGTATCTTGCCTTTTATCTTGAAAGGAGGGTGGGTAGTCCGTCGACTGTTTATGACCCACGTCTCTCCTCCCAAAGGGACTGGACGCAAAAAGATGTTATTGGTGGACGAGCTTCGCAGCACCAAAGCAAGTCTCGTCCGAATTAACAACCTCAAGACCAGATGTGTTTAGCCCGTGCCATCGTGGTGGGATGAACCTATACCAACAAGAATGACACGGCAGAATGGAAAAGAGCCTGGAAAACTATTCGACAATCGGACCCAGCCAAACAACGAAATGAAGCAGAACTCCTGTTACAACAAGCTGGCCTGACCAAAGACACACCTTGTGGCACTCCTGAAATACAAAAGTTGCAAGATGTCCTAGCTCCACGCTACACCTTGAAAGTGCACCCTCAAGAAGTGCGCGGACCTCTGTTGTTTCGAGGGAAAGACTTTAAAGATGGAAAATACATTCATCTCTATCATCACGATGAACATTTCAATACCATTACCAGTATCACCACATTCCTGGGATACAGTTATTACTGTGAGAAATGTGACTATGGCTATAACAATCGAGAGCAACACAAACATTGCGAATCGAAATGCGCAGGATGTTTGGACTCTCAACCCTGTCTGGAGGAAGCACAAGAACGAGTACATTGTCCTACTTGTCTGCGCACATTTGTCAGCTCTGTCTGTTACCAACAACATCTCAAGACGCAAGGTTCACAACAGAGATGTGCTTGCCAACTCTTGAGATTTTGACCTACGTGTGGACAAGGCATACTTACCAAAAATGCCAAGGCACACGTATGTCCAGGAAAGAAAAAATGTCACATTTGTCACCAAATCGTGGACTTGGAACATCAATGCTACATGCAAAAATACCAACCCCAACAAGAGAAAGAGGATGGTCACAAGAAGAAGAAAGGCAATTTCATCTTTTTCGATTTCGAATGCATGCAAGAGACCGGTATTCACATTCCTATTTTCTGCGTGGCTCATCGAGCGTACGAGAAGTGCATTCAAGAACCTATCTGAGTCATTGCCCTCACTGCAGCAAGATTCCTAGAGGGCGTGCAAAAATCTTTCGGGCACCCGCAATTGTTAACGGAACACATCGACCTGAAAAACATTCGACAATACGAAGGTTTGATCAAGTGCAAAGTTTTGCCTCCCACGGACTTGTACCATCCCGTGTTACCTCACCATTGTCAAGGCAAACTGATGTTTCCTTTGTGCCGTACTTGTGCCGAAACGTGCAACCAAGACCAGCCTTGTCTGCACACCCAGGAAGAACGTGCCTTGACGGGGACGTGGGTTAGCGTGGAATTGTTAAAAGCTCTGGACATGGGATATCAAGTGTTACAAGTGTACGAAATTTGCCACTTTCCCAAGACACAACAATACCACAAGGGTGACCAAACTCAGAAAGGCATTTTCGCCGACTACGTGGATGCCTTTTTGAAACTGAAACAAGAAGCCAGTGGCTATCCTTCCTAGTGTCACACTCCCGAAGACCAAAAGACATTCAAAGAGAAATACTGGGCACAAGAAGGCATTACTTTAGACCACATCGAGAAAAACGAAGGCAGGCGATCGTTTGCCAAAGTGATGTTAAATTGCTTGTGGGGTAAAATGGCACAACGACCGTGTTTACCTAAGACGGAATATTCGACAGAACCTTCCCGCTACTTTCAGATGATTCACGACAAAACCAAATACATGAAACACGTGGACGTCGTTCGCGAGGATTTGATCTTGGTCAATTACGAAGAAGATCTGGACTTTGTACAAGCCAACGAATTTGGAAATGTCATCATTGCGGCTTACGTGACAGCCCATGCTCGCTTAAAATTGTACGAAGCTTTAGAACTGTTAGGGGAACGTGTCCTGTACTTTGACACGGACAGTTGCATTTACATCGATCATCCGAGTCAACAGCACCCTGACATCGAAGGAGACCGTTTAGGAGACTAGACAGACGAGCACCCCGACGACAAGATTCTAAGTTTCGCAAGTGGCGGTCCTAAAAATTACGGCTACGAATACCGGGACAAACAAGGAGAAGTGCACACGAAGTGTAAAGTGAAAGGATTGACTCTGAATTATCGTACCAGTCGAGTGGTGAACTTTGGCGCATTGAAAGAAGCCTTGCTGTCTGGAAAAGATGAACACTTTAAAGTGACCACCTATCAGCCAAACAAGATTGTACCTATACCCACTCACCACATCGTCAGTCGACCCTTGGAAAAAGTCTATCAAATCGTGTACCAGAAGCGAGTGCGACGTCCCAATCACTTTACGTTGCCGTATGGACATGTTGGTATTTGTCTGTGTATAAAAAGGGACAATGTCCAAGATCGATAGTTTATTGTGACTACCAAGACCAAGCGAACAAGATGAATCCTTTGAAAGAGACAACATTTCAGTTTCGGAATTGTAAAAAAGTTTTACCTTCCCCTAGTGTGACTAATATTGGATGGATAAGACCCATGCATTGCGACGGAAAATGTCCGGAAGGAAACTGCAAGTGTCCATGCGGTTACCATTGTAATTGCGTAACGGAGTTTGCAGACGAGTGCGATTGTGAGTCTTGCGATGTGAGCGATGCTGTACGTTGTGACCTTAGTGATGCCATAAAGCATCATGGGAACTTTGTTCTCACTACCCCTATCATGGAAAGTGATGCTGTGCGTGTCAAACCTGATGGATGCGAAAGCGATGCCACTCGTTCTCTTGGACACTTTACTGGGTTTCATTTTAAATGTGGATGTCAACCTTCACCTCTACCACCCTACGGATGTCATCCAGCCCTGAGCAAACTCCTGTCCATGTCATCCTACCCTCATCGAGATCCTGTGAAAGACGAATATTCGTTTCCTGTGCGTTTGTCGGAATACTGCGACTTTGAAAATCGTCTTCAATCGTTCAAAGGAAAATGGCCTAAGTATCTGGAAGGACCAGACCCCGAAGAATTAGCCAGAGCCGGACTTTTCTACTTGGGTGAAGGGGATAAAGTCAAGTGCTTCAGTTGCGGTATGTCACTTCACCACTAAAAACCATAAGATTCAGCCTACCTGAAACACGTTCGTTGGTCACCGAATTGTCATTACTTACCCTTAGTGGGACCGAGACATTGAAGTAACTTACCATGTCGTTGAAAAAACCAGATTGGCTAGGAATCAAATGTTGGACATCACCGAGACCAGTATTTAAACTTCATTTCAAAAATGATATTGAATCATTACCTAAAGAACTGCAAGAGAAGATCTACAAAGAAGTTTGGCAGGGACTTGCTAGAGTGAAATCTCAATGGGTAACTGTATAACGTTTGTGCCGAGAAATTCACAAGAGGAAAGTGAAAGAAGTCAACCAATGTGTTAGATTTCTCTTGATCAAGTGTGCGTTCATCCTATTATATTGATTTAGACCATTTACATCAAAAGATTTCAGTGACATTCTTGGACGTTACCCTGAGTGGCAGTGGTCAGAAATTACTTACTATGTGGATTACTTTTGCTCTAGGAAAAGATTGTAAATACAATTGTACTGACTGACCTATGCATGGATACTTTACAAGAGAACATTCGTGGCTTGCCTGTGGAATTGGGAGAACGCATTTACCGAGAACTGGTCAAAATACAAGTCAAACGTAAAGAACAATTGCATCCGTTACGTCACCAGTCTTTGAACCACTGGTACCTGAATGCTATAAGAGGACTGATTGAGTTGAAAATGTTTCAATAGAAAGATATTGTTGAACTGGACAAGGACAGTAAGACTTTAGTGTCTACTCATCCTACTACTTACATGTTAACTATTCTACAACAAGTTAGTGGATTACCATAATCTTTTACCTGATCGAATTTTGTCTCCAGAGGAAAATTCTCTGCGATGTGTAGTGTGTGAAATAAAGACTAGAACATTTGGTTCAGCTACTGGAGTACAATCAGATTTGTACAGTAAATTCACTTATTACCTCCGAAAAAACAGAGTTTTAGTATGACCTGTTTATGGATACTTTACAAGAGAACATTCGTGCTTTGCCTGTGGAGTTGGGAGAACGCATTTACCGAGAACTGGTCAAAATACAAGTCAAACGTAAAGAACAATTGCATCCGTTACGTCACCAGATGTTTAACCACTGGTACCTGAAAGCTATAAGAAAACTGATTCGTCAGAAATTGTTTCAGTGGTCAGACCTTGTTCAATCCTTCCAAGTCTCAAATGATCGACATGTTTGTGATTTTGGTTACTTCGAGATTAATTAGTGCAACAAATTGAGGAAGACAAGTTAAAGGATTACCAACATATTTTACGTGGAATTTGCTTAGAGAAAGAGGAAACTTCTAATCGAACTCTGAAGTGTAGGTTACAGTTTGAAGCATTTAAATTTCTAACTGGAGAACGAAGATCTCTGGCTAGAAAGTACGTGTAATGCTTCCGAAAAAAGAGAATATAAAAACAGGCTGCCATGCCACTACTTTTATCACATGTGATTGAACAGATTCCATGGAAGGAACTCAATGACCATATTCAAACCGTGGATCATTACCATCAATTATTACAAGAACTGTTTCCGTTCAATTTGGGTCGACAAGTGGTGTGTGTCTTAGTGACTTGTTTTCTGGGATTTCGTTTACCAGCCGGTTCCTTGTGGACTCTTTACGAACAGTACTTACCATCCAATTAAACATGAAAGTGGTGCCTTTAAATGGTCACGAAAGACTCATTTTGCTCAAAGCCTTGCGTTTTCATCTGGATACTTCTCGACCTCTACAGGAAAAAAAGATTCGTGAACTTTTAGCTACCGAAGACGTGTATGACGATGTGACTTACACCCCCATTGGACAGATGTACGTGCCTGGTAAAAATGGCGTTTTGAGGCTTGGACCCAAGAAGTGGCCAAGTATGCTCCAGAGTTGTGATCCTTCCTTTGAACGTCCAAAGAAAAAAGTCACTTTTCGACCTGTGTTAGTGACAGTACCAGAAGAAGAACTCGTCACTAAGGACAGGACTGTCGTGGACATTCCTGAAAGACCCTTTCGGGAGGACACTTGTGTGACCTTACCCCCTGTTAAACTGGTCAGAACATTACCAAAACATGTTGTACAGAAACTTGTTTCTATTCCACGTTGATCGTTTTCATGTGCCTTTTATCGTTTTACTTAAGCCTTCGGCTTTTATGCATTTTTGTCTTTAGTGTTCATGTTTAAAACATTCAATAAACGTGTCCTGAAAAAAGTATAAAAGCTCTTGTCTTGTCTGTTTTCGTGTCACAAGTGACATTCCTGACACTATGGCTACCTCTGCTGTCTCTGTTCCCTCTTCCTCCACTGTCAAAGTCATCGACGAACACTTAGATCGTGGCAGTTGGGAGGTTATGTATCTTCGCCATCCCTTTAACATGCTCATTGCTGGAAATTGTGGTTCAGGCAAAACCGAATATGTCAAACGTTTGATCGAACATAAACATCATTTGATCGATCGTCCACCTCAACGCATCGTGTGGTGTTACAAAGAGTGGCAATCGGCGTACAGTCTCTTGCGAGAAAGTCAAGGCGATTCCATCGTGTTTGTGGAAGGCATTGCTAAAGAAGACGATGGAATCGTGTCTGACTCCCGTCAAACCCATTTGGTCATTTTCGACGACATGTTAGGAGAAGACGAAGAAGAAATTATACTTTGGTTTACGCGCAAAGGGCATCATCGTAATGCCAGTGTTATTTACATCACTCAAAATTTGTTTCAACAAAGTAAAGCCCATCGCACCATCAGTCTCAATGCTCATTACGTGGTCTTGTTTAAAAGCCCTCGAGATAAATCGCAAGTGCAAGTCTTAGCCAAACAGTTAGGAACGCATTAGCTCACTCATGCGTACGAAGACGCCACTCAAACTCCACACGCCTATTTACTCGTCGATTTGAAACCCACTACCCCTGATAATTTGCGATTTCGTATCCAACTGTTTCACCACTGGTGTCAAGACGGAGGGCCTGTCCTGTACACGTCTCCGTTCTCGACTTAATCCCACAAAAAAAATCTATAAAAACCTTAGACACTTTTCGTCTGTCTCACACAGTTTCAACATGACGTCCCTTCAGTCGCATCTTCCCGTGAAATTGATTCGTGCCTTGTATGGCATCAGTCACGAAAATATCCACAAATACGTGCTCGTGTCTTAGAAGCCAGTCTCAAAGAATTCTTACGATGGTTCACGGTGACAGCACGTCAATTACTACAAGGGATCATTCAGACTCCTCATCAAACCAAACGCTTTTTTGATCGAAACAAAGTCGCTTTGACCCAACTGGCCGATCCCCGCATCGACACTCAAACCAAAAAACAAATCATTTTGAAACCTGGAGGGAGCGGTACTCTAGGAGGGGTCATCATTCGCTCTCTCTTAAGATGGGATCCTAATGCCCCCAAAGTTCTCCCCAAGAAAAAAGCCAAACGAAGCTCCAAGAAGAAAAAGAGCCACGGTGTCAAGACCAGGTCCCCAAGGAGACCCGTGTCTCCAAGAACTTCTCCCGTGGCGGGACCCTCCTCTTTTCGGTCACCACCCCGAAAAAAGAAAAGCCCACTGAAAACGAAACAGAGAAAAAGTCCCCAGAAAAAGAAACAGATAAAAAGTCCCCAGAAAAAGAAAAGCCCTAATCGTTTGCACAAGCACACTCCCCTCCACCTCATCGGACGAGCTTCAAGTCCTCGCTGGGGAACTACCGCTAAAACTGAGATGACAAGAAATGTTACTCAGATACTCCATTCGATTAGCTAACCATCCAAACACGCATCCCACTAAAATTGCCATTAGCAGATGTAACATCACTTTTAGCCACAAACTAGTTCCAAACATACCAGGTGGAAACGTAATCCTAGAACTTAGAGAACAACTTCCAATACTTGAACAGCAGGAAGAATACACCAAAAAACCTTGGACACAAACCAAATTAAGGGTAAACACCATGGTCACAGAATACGGAAATAAATTGGAACAAGAAAATAAAATAAACTCCATAATCGCAAATGACATACAAGATAACTACCCTTATTTAACCAAAATATACACAGACGGGTCCAAAACAGCTGAGCCACCCAGAATGGCAGCTGCAGGCAGTTTTGATAAATACATAGGCCCCAAATATGTAAACATATACAACTGCTACCACTGTCACACAGTAGAAGACCTGCAAATGATTGCACTAAATTCCAACTAGCAAGAACCAATTTCCAAAAAGCACAAAAAGCACTTGGATTCCCTCATACCTTTTCAGAAATCCTAGACTTGAAAAACCCTAACATACAATTAACATCCCATAATATATTAAAATTCATAGAAAAAAAACAGAACTTAAAAATAGGATATAACCAGCCTCAAACAACCTTGTCAGGGAGTTAACAAGAGACGGGCGACTATGACACGTCTAACGGGACCTGATTTTTCAGCAAAGAAACCCGTATCCAAATAACAAATATCAAATAATCTCCTCCACTAAACTTTATCTACTCTAATTAAAGGCCTGAAAAAACAACCATAACTAGAAGTCAGGCTAACAAACCTAAAATTAGGGGGGGGGGGCCAAAAGATAAGTTCAGATATCCTTGACACGTCCTAGCGACTCGAGTAATTCGGCAAAGATATATGTCTTATTAAAAAATAGTTAACCTGAAATAAAAAGACAATACATAAATACAGCAAAACAAAATCAACTATCATATTAATTAAAGAGCAAATAAACTTAAAATCTAGGGACTAAATAAGACATGTCATAGAGACCCGATCTTTTGGCAAAGATATCTATCTTAATAAATGAAAACTTAGACTGGAAATAAAATAATAGGTCCATCAATAAAACTATGACAAAATAAACCAAACAACCGTAAACCCCACATCAGGAACAATAAAATGCATTAACCATTAATCTTTATTTAACCATCGATTTAACAATTTTATTTTTAATCTTTTCTTTCCTTCAAATTCAATAAAAATCTTTATAACATAAATTCAAAATTTCTGCATAGCGTAACCTTAGATCAACCTGGAAACAACGGACAACAGCCTGCCTTCCCGCACTTCTACTCCATTACCACAAACAGACACCAATTATCAGCAAGCAATGCGCGCATAAATCTTTCCAAATAAATATATGAGTGAGTGAGTACAATTCCCACTCATCCCATCAAGTGAAACATTATTATTTCTAAAACATGAGAGTCTGTTGGGTCCATTCCCACTCTTGTCAGCCCTCCATTCAGGCAGTTAGGGACCTATATGAACCCACGGCCTGAGGCTAAATTAACAGTGCTCCTTGAACACATAAATGCCTGGAAGCTGAGGCACTGATTTCTTCCCCCATTAACAATTAACAGGCGGCAGTGCGGTCATAAACCCGAGGTACATGCACATAATGTGCGCACACCTCGTTAATTCAATAATAGATAGATAGTCGGACCATAGTCAGCAGATAACAGAGCAACAAGCAAGTAATGCAATCAGCAATGGAGCTAGCGATGAAGATAATTCCTGCCCAAGCGTTGAGCGCACTAAGAGGCCTTGTTCTCTTAGTAGCCTCCGCTTTAAGCTTAAGAGCACAGGAAAGCTGGATAGCATTGCTTTTAATATGTGGCAAACAAGCTGAAGTAAGGAAAATGCTCAGGAGTCGAAAACGTGGAAAAAGGCAGCAACGAAAGTGGGAATAACATAGGCAGACCCAGTCAGTGAGCAGCCCACCGTTAACGACTCAACGAGAAAATAAACCTTAGCATCCGACTGAGTCACATAGAAGAACCTCCCCAACTAAAAAGGTAACAGTACATGTAGCGGCCAGGCAAAAGGACGTGACTACCCAGGAAAAATCGGACCACGTTCCGGAAAACCCACTACCATCGTCACCACCATCACCACACAACAACACCAGTCATTGGAGACATTTGCGAGTACAGTACCCCAAACTCTAAAAAGCAAAACACCACCAAAAAGGCAGAATACGAACCGTGAGGTTCAAACGGATATCAGTATGGTTACCATCAGAGAACATCACCGAAGAACCACAAGAGCAGCTGAATCAACGGCTGAATCAGATTTGGAAATCTCGTCTTCCTCTAACTGAGAAGATCACGAAGAGCAAGAGATTGAGGAGATAGAAGGCGAAAAGGAGGAGGGAATAGATCCGGAGATGTTTAAAGAGGAAGAGGATTTTGACACCACTAGACAAAGGCGTTTAGTCATGGCACTAGGAGAAGCTCAGGAGGACACAAAGAAGGCAGGCCATTACATCAGTGCTGTCATATATCTTGCCTGGAGAACTCTAAAAACCAGGAATCCAAGACCCCAGCAATGGCAGTATGGAGTCAGAATCCTCTCCCAGTTGTATCATCAGGCATGGGAACAACATCCCCTTTCCAGTCTGGTGGAAGCTGCTGACTATTTGTCAGACATTCACGGATGTGAGGAGTTCCCTGTACACTCCAGCTAAGAACCACGAGGCGCGAAACAATGTTGAAAAGATGAAGACCGACGTGGAACTTTCAACCTGCCTTCATAAAAAACAACCTTTTAAGGGTTTTCAAAATGCCTCATTATTCCATTATTCCAAGCCGAATTTTGGCTTGGAATCCCAATTCGATTAAACCGCAAATACAGCTCTGAGCCTTTATTCACCGTTCAAATTTGAAACCGATACCTGATATTGACGAACCTCTGTTTTGTGGCCCTTAGACAAACTATATAAGTAAGGTCATGGTATAATATTGTGTACACTATGTACCAGTTAAGTCGGTTAGTTAGTCAATAGGAAAATGTGTATTCTACATTAATATTGTGCGATTCTCATTACAATTGTGGCTAACACGGAATTGGATGTAGGGAATCCCAACAATTATAGAACTGGGAAAATTTAACATAAAGCAGGCCATGGCTTTTCATGTAATTTGACATAAAGCAGGCCATGGCGTTTGGCCCTCCCTTTCTGGTTCCTCTCCTCCCTACCTGCTCAGACATCAAAAGACGAGTGTGCGGGCCGATTCTCACTCGTCTATAAATCAGGTGCCCCAATGAGCGTGTATTCACGGAACGGGGGTGACGTCAGGAATTCATCGCCCAATCCTACGAGACGTCTTATCCTGCAGTATACATATATTTATTTACATTGAGTGCGTGATGGGTCAAATCCCACTAATGATAACATGTCATACAGGTCGATTGGGATTTATTGTACCACGACCAGTCTGCTAAATCAAACAGCACTCAGTGAATGCAGAAATGCGTTGAGGGATGTTGCATCATTGCTTCCCCCTCGAAAAAATTAATCATAGCCCCCCCCCCCCATGGGGGCATTAACCAGTCGTAAATTCCCGTATCGGCGCAAACGACTTTAATTTAATTTCAGTTAATTAGTCAGTCGACCATACATTCATGACTCATCCTCCTATGAAGATGTGTTCAAGACTAGCCAAGCTGAACGAAGCTTACGTGAATTTAAATCGTGTAAGGCAATGCCTGTTTCTCAAGCCTGAAGACATAGATGATGTCAGAATGTTCAAAGTGACCAAAGACCTGATAGAGGAGCTCTTCAGAGAGGAAATCAAGAAAGAGATAGAAGAATAGACGAAGAAGTACAGACTTCAGAAGCAAAGAGAGCAGAGAGAGCAGCAACAGCAGCAGCAACCAGACAGAGGTTTTGTAGACCGTCGTGTGGACACAAAAGAGTTCACCTCTCTCCGAAGAAGCAGGCCCTATCCTGTGGGAAAGCCTGCCGCCAGACGGAACGCAATCTTAGATGATAAAATATTACCATAATCCCCAATACTCAAGAAAATACACAATAGTTCAACTGCCAACAATTTGTGTATTTGTGTTTGTCTGTACGTTAAAAAAATAGAAGCGTGTCTATAAGCACTTCGTTTCTTTGTTTTATGTTCAAAGAAATCATAGAGGTGTGTCTATAAGCACTTCGGTTCCGTAGCTTGTCAAATAGTTTGTGTGTTTTTGTTTGTAGTTAGTAACTGTAAGTAACAAAAGTGAGTGAGTGTTTCTTTTAGGTCAGCGCGTTCTACGTTTTTTTTGGAGGGGTGATGTTTTGGGCAATGTAAGGGGATGTTTTTCTTCCCGTGCTTGACAAATATAAAGGGAAGCGTTCGTCAGTCTGGCTACCCATCGTTGAAGGATCAACTTCGAGAAAATGAGTAGCAGAATAGCGAAATTGTTGAAGCTTCACATGCATCTGAAGTATTCCAGGCGCATACTAGATGAACTGACCATGGAGGCTATAGCAGAAAGTGCTAGGATAGAGGAGGAGGAAGAGAAGAAAAAGAAGAAGAAGAAGAAGAAAGAAGATGAGAAGGAAAAGAAGAGATAGACTGCGTCACCTCATGATGAGGCCTCTGTGTTAGGTCAAGCCTGAGGTGAGGACGCCTCCACCACAACCAGCAAGAGAACCAAAACCACAACCACAACAACGTCAGCTACAGCCACAAGTTTCAGTGACAGAGATAAGGCGACCTCGTCATCCCCGACTGCAAAAAAAGAAGACAGAGGAAAGTCTTCACTATTCTACAAAGTGGAGACTGGGACGATGAAGCCACTCAATCTGCCTTTGTGCTCCCAAGAATAAGTGTCAATTGGATACATGACTGGAGTAGACGTTGCGTGTGAGGGGCCAAGCCTGACAGACGTCAGCAATAAGCAGGTGTATGTGAAGCTCAAAAAACACCCCTTCTCAGGAATAAACGCATCTCTAGAAAAGAGACTATTCATGTTGCCAATTTGTGTGAATGTGGAGTAGTGTGACTATAAAAACCTACTCCTTTTCTGATGTGATTGTGCGTGTGTGTTTGTGTTTGTGTGTGTGTGTGTGTGTGTGTGTGTGTGTGTGTGAAAACTGCAACATCTGTATATAACGAGCAACCACAGACTATTATGTATGTGATATCAATTACCTTGATTAAAAGACTGATATTTATTTGCTACTGTTTATCTGCTGATTTTGTATCGTTTGATATAAAAGCAGACACCAAATTGGCTATTCAAGCTAATTTCCATTATTTAAAATCTAAAGTTGGCTTCATCCTATAGATGCAACCGCTGACAAATTTGCAGGTTTTTTTATGATCCTTTGTCATATTTGTTTAAGAAGACTATAATGTAAAATCTATATTAAAATGCTGCTTTTTAAAACTCAGTCACATGACATCGTTATAACTTTGCTTTGATCCGTTTCCGTGGTGGCTTTTACGTTGAGGCAGACGTATACCCATAAGCATACGAAACGTTTAAGTTAGGTCTTACGAAAATGATTTTTCCACCTCTCAAATATTGACAGAAATTAATTACTTATAGAAGCTACCTAACTAAGGGCTGTTGAGTTATATTCAACTTTAAATAATCAGGTCACTTTAGAAAATACCCAATAATAGTTTTGTGAGAGTGACCTTAAGACAGACACGTTGCTTTCACATAAATTGTTGTCTCACATTCAGATTAAAGAAATTTCTAAATTTATTTACTTACTTGATTTATTTTGAAATTTTAAAGACTAACCCTGATTAGGTGTTTCTAGTGCATCTTTTACATACAAAATACTTTTATTCACGTTTTGCATTAAAGAATGCCGTATGTTTACTTCAATCACGGCTTGGTGCTAATTTTCCTTTATTTGTCAAAACCGATATAATTCAAAATATCTCTACAGGCTATATCTTAAAAATCTGAATGACGGAAATAGGTGCAATATTGTAAAAACGTTTCTTCTCTAAGCAAAACCCCACAGAATCCTATGTAAAGTGCGAATAATGACGTTCGTAGTGACAGAAAAAGTTTGCTGCCCCCTCCATCAAACACACACAAACAAACACACACACACACACACACACACATACGCGCGCGCTTATAACTTTGACATTTATTATACCCCAATTTTCATCTCATTTCAGTATTAACGATTTCTTGATGTAAAACGAGAAGTTCTCTACTTTGAGTAAAAGTTTACTAATGTTTGAGACGTTATCTTTTTTCAGTAGTAGTATACTAATATCGAAAATCAGTCTACGGTAGGATTTAAATATAAATAAAATTTACCAAAGTACTTTGAAACCTTCACGTTATTGACATATAATTTGTAGATATTGACAAAATTTAATAAATTGACTATTTTCCTCATTCGCACGTGATTTCGGAACGTTCTTTTCGATCATTACATTACAACGTTAACGACATGAGGTCACTTGTTTCCTAAATTCATCTTGCCATAAAGAACGATCCTGTGAAAAAAAATGAAAATCAATGAAAAAACTAGTATACGAAATTTTGTCAAATCTTTGCTGATGTACATCAGATGTGCATACTTTATGTTGCGGAAAATAGGTACGATTTTAATAATTGGGTCATGCTAAGAACAGAAAATCACTTACCAACATACTTTTAGCATTAAGTATTGTGACTTGAGAAGTATATTGTTTAAAAATGTGTGAGAAATATTTAAGTACCTAGAAGTATTAACCTATTATTTAAGGGGCAATTCGTGACAGGATCCTTTGTTTTTCTTTACTTCTGTACAACCTTTCCTTTCCGATGACTATTCAACTACGAGCTAAATGCATAATCCGCTTGGACATTTTAAGTGATTTGTATCGCTTTTACTCGTAGCTATATAAAAACATAAATTATTCAAAATGTTGACTCTATTATTTCAAGCTCCGTATGGCTTCCAGACTAGCATGTCATGTTGACACAAAATGGTATCTCAAAACGATTGCACTGAGGCAAATTGGCAATTTCTTTTCATTGAATGCAGCTATAAGCACATACAAGGTAGGTTAATTATTCTCTTTGTTTACATGTACATACACAGATACATACGCACAAAGAGACAAATAAACATACGGAAGTGAAAGCAGGTCGGCAGGCAGACAGATAAATCTGGTGCTACGTGTTTAGGATCTCATAAACAGAAATAAAGACAAAGTGAAAACAACAAGCTTTGTAAAATTTAACAAATAATTTATTTCCCTTGAAAAACAATGTAAAAATGAGGAAAAAACTTACGGTTTTAAGAATCAAATCCAAAAATAATCCAAGAATTAAAAATTATTAGTCCTAGTAATATAATGTTCTAATGAATTTGAGTTCGAGTCCCGACGAAAATCCAAAATGGAAGGTGATGACGTATGCTATAGCCTTTATAGTACGGATGTGTCTACAGTTCTTTCTTGAACCACAGAAAATATTCCGGTGTTTGAATTCCGAATAAAATTTAAATAAATGTCTTTGTCTAAGAATTCTGTATGAGCACTCAAATATTTCCAAGAAAAAGAATTAATAATTCCATAAAACAAAATTTCAACTCAACTGGTCACAACAAAACATCTTTCAGAGTCGAAGGTAAAATGCCCAACTGATTAAATGTTCTATAGACAAAGGTAATACCGTAACTTGAGACGCAGAACAGATACTCGGATGAGGGTCAACCCTCCGGTAAAACCAGAATTTCTAGAACATTGTAGAAGCTATTTACGTCTAAAGTCACGTAGTCCCAGTCAGCCTCGATTCCACCCTATAAATCACACATTAAGAATTTTAAAAAAAGAAGTTGTTTACTTGAACAATTACTAATTTGAATTAAGGTCATGAACTAGGCCAGCATTATGTGTTTGAGGGCCAAACGATTAGTTCAAACTAATTTCTGGAAAATATCAAATTCTAGTAAACAAAATAACATTACTTTAACATATAATGAAATAAATGAAAAATTTAAAACTTACAAACAGACAATTAAAATAAATCCAATATAAATTAAATCAAATATACATAACACTGGATCGAAATGCATACAGACTGATAGATAGATAGATAGATAGATAGATAGATAGATAGATAGATAGATAGATAGATAGATAGATAGATAGATAGATAGATCGATAGATAGACAGATTGATGGATGGATGGATGGATGGATAGCCTTTATTATTTAGCTTTCGCAGAGTGTTATATTTTAAATTCATGTGGATTTGTAACATTTTGCTAGAAATTATACGCATTATATCACTGTTAGAATCAAATTACGTTGAGTTTAACTAGTGTAAAATTTGAGAAGCTAAGATAGTACTTTGTTAATAAGATCAGAAATCACACTAAAACTTTCGAGTGAATTTTGTCCTGTTGGAGATCAGTTATTGCATGTGCAGTGTTTTACTGTATTGCAAATGAAGTGGAAATCAAATAAAGAGTTTATGAATAAAGTTAACCACTTCTGTAAAGCATATAGTAACAGCGAAATTAAATTTAGTGTGAATTAGCCACCTCTTTCGTTCCTTTTTATTGTAAATGAATATCACATTATTGATAATTAGCGAATTGCAAATTGGATAACAGGTCTTGCGTGATACACGCGATGTGTCACGAGTTTACAATTACCACCAATGAATAGAATATGTCATTTTGAAATCAGCCACGAATACATATTTTATCTAAATTCTTCTGAAGAGAAAATAAAATTTAATTTCAGCGCTTTTCTCAGTCATTTGCCTAGGATTCGCCTTAATTAAATAAAACTCATGAAAAATGTAATGTTTGAAAGGAAACAATTTAAGACAAATTGTTGAATGTTGGTCTTCAGCAATGAATTATGGATGTTAGAATACGTTAGACAGTGTACTGACAATTAAATGTTCTACGCAAAAAGATTTAATTTTCAATAGTTCAGTAATTATCAAACAGTATTTAAGGGTGTGCTTAGTAAATAAGACATTAAAATTTCTGAATCTTATTTATTTGTAAAATAAAGTAAAACATGCTGATTTTTGTACATGTATCAAATGCAACAAATTTAATATTTAATATGTTTCTCTCTAAATTATGATTTTTTAAAATTCAATTGTTGTGTATTAAGTTATTATTGTAAATAATTAAACAGAAATTATTTTTCGACTAGGACTTGTTTAAGAACTTATCATGAGCGATATGCATATGATGCAGGTACTTTCTGAGTAGAGAATAGTACAGTCAAAAATGTACGCGTTAGTTGTTGGAATGTTTCAAACATCTTATGATTCGGTGTCACGTTGTTGATTGAGTGTGCTTGCTATAAAATTTGTACAAAATGGAAACAGATAAATAAACATATGTATAAGGGTAAATATAAGTGAAGCACTCTAATGAAATAAGCTTGAGTTTACATCTTCACATATGCACCTTTGTGGTCCTACTGATGTACAGATCTATTTTCATGGCTGTATGGAAAGAGAGGTCCGGATGCATTCAGTTAGTAAGTCCATACAAATATTTTACTGAGTGTTATCATGTCACTTGAGTTTGCTTTTTCGGTGCGTAAGAAGACGGGCCAACTGTCAGCAACCTGATATGAAATCATATTTTATGAGAGAAAAAACTTTCATATTCGTACTCATCTCTGTAACAGTAATATTCGCAATCTTATAATGACTTGATTTAAAAAGACCTCTATCCACACACGCACACGTTTTTCCGTCCGTATTTATGTGTACCTTTCTGTGTCTGTCTGTATGTTTGCGTGTATTTATGTATGAATATGTGTATGTATGTATGTATGTATGTATGTATGTATGTATGTATGTATGTATGTATGTATGTAGGTATGCATCTGGTGTTAGGAGTCTATGCTCTTAAAATAAGTAACAGAAAAGAGTTAAGACAACAAGCTTTGTAAAATTTAACAAATAATTTATTTCCTTAAAATACAAAGTGAAAAATGAAAAAAAAGAACTTACGGTATTGCGAATTAAATCCAAAAATAATCCAAGAATTAAAGATACAAGTTTAAGTAATAAAAAGTCCTGAATAAAACTCAGTTCAAGTCCCAAAGAGATCTAAAATTGAAGGCGATGGCGTATCTGCTGTGGCCTGCGAAGTGCTGATGTGTCAACAGTCTCTTGTTGAATCACAAAAATAGTATTCCAGGTTTGAATTCAGTATAAATTCCAATTAATGTCTTTATCCACGAATTTTTTCAGATCACTTTTATATTTCTAGAGAAATTAATCACTTGAATTCAATAATTTGAAGAAAATAAAATTCAGCCCAAACTGGTCACAACATAATACACTTAAGGTGCTAGATGTCAAAGCAAGACTGGTAAAATCATCACAGTCACAAGGTAGTATAGTTCTCTGCTTGACCTCAGGTCACAATTAACATTTTCTAAAACTAACCATTACCTAATGGAAAATAATCTTCTAGAATGATCTAATGAGCCTTGTTTATTTACAACACCATAGCCTATAAAATTCACATAAGAATCTCCAAAACCCAAACCATGAACAACATACTGAGTCCTTCTTGTTTAACTGAATAATAATCCTGATAATAAACTCAAACACAAAGAGAATCATGAAGCTATTATTAGTTGTTTACATAAATGAAATAAATAATAAAAAAATAAAAGAAATACAATCAGGTCAAGCAGAAATGATTCAATTTTGGACAAGGTCAAGTCCAGCAAACATTGTTACATTACAATAACATGTAATGAAATAAAAAAAATTAAAACTGACAGACAAACAATTAAATTAAATATACATAACAGTATGTATGTATGTATGTATGTATGTATGTATGTATGTATGTATGTATGTATGTATGTATGTATGTATGTATGTATGCATGCATGCATGCATGTATGTATGTATGTATGTATGTATGTGTGTGTATGCATGTATGTATGTATGTATGTATGTATGTATGTATGTATGTATGTATGTATGTATGTATGTATGTATGTATCTATGCAAATTATACAAGGGCAAATATTGAGACTTTTACCATGTGCTTATTTTCTTTCTAATTGGGAGGTTAGCGCTTTAATCAATTCATTACAAATGTAGCTTTTATTACAAGGGAAAGGAAACAACAACAAAGATAAACATCCCTGAAACATTGTACTTTTGCTCTGCTCTTGCGACTCAGACAAATTACCAGCATTACCGAAACCAAATATTGTGCCGGACATTTTTTGGGTGTTGTATCAGACCAGAAAGAATGAAGATAACAAGCTAAACAAAAAAAAAACAAAACAAGAAAAAAAGAAAGAAAAAGAAAAAACCTATCTAAACAGATTAGTGTATCACTGGGATAATTTTGAAATGTGACTTTAACGGAATAACTGCACTAGCAAAAACGCATCTGAATCGACGACACATTTGAAAATCTTTATAAGATTCACTATTGATTAATAATAGATAGGCCTATTATAAAACTTTCATTTAAATGTTTAAAAATATGTTTCCATACAATAGTTTAATTTATGAAGATAGCTATTGTCAAGGGTACTTTCATGCTTTATTCTGAAATTTCTTTTTTTTCTTCAAACAATTGGATTTGAAGTGTAGTAGGCGGGTCCTTTAGATTTTCTTTGAATAAATTGTGCAAATCTTCGAAGCGGTGTCATAAGCGTTTTCCAGGTCCACGAAAATGGCAACTGCATATTTTTCCAGGTCCATGAAGATGGCAACTGTATTTTTTTTCTTTATGAAAGCTTTGGTATAAGTGGTCAAAGTTTGAAAAGATGGTGTTGTGATTCACCTGCATCTGAATCTACATTAAACATCTGATAGTAGTTTGTTGGGCTCTATATACCAGATAAATCTATCATTTATCATCTGTTCCATGGTCTTGCAAATACAGATTGTTAATTATATTATCGTTGTAGAGTCAATATGGTCCGTTTCAAGTTTAGGTACAGATATCACTGTTGACTCCGGTGGAATAGAGGAGTCCGCGTCCTATGCGGGAGGTCGTGGGTTCGATCCCCGGCCGAGTCATACCACAGACTTTCAAAAATGGTACTAACAGCAGCAGCGCTAAGCGCTCAGCATTAAGAGGTTAGTGTTAGGACGGGTCGGCCTGGTGTCAGGATAATGTGACTGGGTGGGACATCATGTTACATGTCTGCGACATGATGCCCCAGTGTAGGCATCACTATAAGCTGCCACACTGCAGACATCGTAGCGATATGACTGAAAAATTGTTAAAGCTACGATAAAAATCAAAATCACACACGCACACACACTTACTGTTGCTTCTCTCCTATTAGCCTGAAGTCGTCAAATTCCCAAATTGTATTAAAACGTTTAAGTCGTGTATTGAGATCTGTTTCAGGCAACTATTTAAAACGTTTATTGTCGATATCAGTTGGTCCTGTTAAAGTTTTATGGGCTCGATCAAGACAGTCTTGAAGTTCTCTGAGAGTGAATTAAAAGCAATGAAAGCTGTGGTAAAGTCCTCCATCAAATTACCAGCGCTTAGATGCCCCTCATTTCTAATAGAAAACAGTTTTGAAGTGAAACCCTGACCAGGAATCGATTAATTGCATTTATAACAAAAGTATGCGAAAAGTTAAAGTCACCTTTGGAACACCTTTGTTCTGAAATTAACAAGATGAATGTATGTATCGTCCGCCTTATCATTAAAACTAAATAAAGTTGGCGGACGAAACCGAACAGTAGCGTGAGTTGCAAATATTCTTGTCTTCTTGACCTTATTTCGTTACACTCCCTGCTCACACGCACACTGACGTGTGACCAAGTTCGATTCTATATCACACGTAGCAAATTATACTGATCCTGACTCGATCCTAAATGCATGTTAAAGAAAATTATGTATTTCTATCAACTATTGATAAATAAACAGAACAGAATTCTGAAGCAAATCATGGAGAGATACAACTTTTCATTTCAACTTTACGTTTTGATTAGTTGATAAATTATATACGAAAGGTTATTGAAAACATCCTACAGATAGTCCAAACTGAATAAGCCGATCATGGAGGGAAATGGGGTGGAATTCTGCTAATACTAAAGCACATCATGGCCCTCATTTTGGCGACCACCGATACTTGTTTTATACATGTACCACAAATAGTGGCTAATATAATGGCGGCACTTTCTCCAAGAAGCAAAATGATGAATACAACACATATTTAATCAGGTACTCATCTAAAGAAAAAGGGCTTATGAAATGTTCATAACAATGTCAGTCAGATAAGTTCAATCATCCAAGGAAAAGGATTTATTAAAAGAAGTAACAATATTCAGCAGAAAAGTTTAAGCATGTAAAGAAATTACATTTTGTTGATTTATATGAGCAATTCATATCCAATAATTACTATCAATATTAGTAAAACACTTGTATACATTAACTTAATTAATCACTGAATATGAAACATTAATATTTATCAACAAAGGATAATTATTAATACAGACGCAATGTTCAAATGGAGATGGTACAAATGTCTGGAAGGATCCGTTCCCAATTCATACCGAGCAGACTTTATTTACCTTCGAGAAGATCAGGTACAGTATTTCACATTTGTGGTGAGAAACTTCACGAATGGGAATATAATATACATCGTACTATAAACACGCCAGATGGTCTCTGCATTGCCACTAACTTTTCTCGGTGGGTCAAAAATGTGAGGTCATGTGGACATATTTAGAAGAGCACATTTAGAATCTATCTTTAGAACTGTGAGAACACATTTACCATTACGCTGTACAGATTAAATGTGTGTATGTTGCATTTTTAACGTAGCTTTAAACAATTTCAGTCATGTCGCTACGATGTCTGCAGTGCGACAGTTTATAGTGATGTCTAGCACTGGGGCATCGTGCCGCAGACATGTAGCATGATGTCCCACCCAGTGAAATTATCCTGATACCAAGCCGACCAGTCATAACACTAACCTCATAATGCTGATCGCCAAGTACCATTTTTATAAGTCTTTGGCAGGAATCGGCCGGGGTTCGAACCCACGACCTCCCGTTCTCCTGACGGACATTCTAACCATTAGGCCACCGGAGCAGTTTGTACAGATTCAAATGAATTGCATTAGGAAAGGCATAGACTCTGTAATCAATGAATGGTGTACAAATGTATTACTTTAAAAATGCTCACATGATCAGAGCAAGTATATTTCAGATTTCGTTTTGCATTTGACGCATAAAGTCCCACGTTTTATGACGTTATTGCAGTTATAGGAATATAATATTACGTTGGAATGGTACATCATCTAAGGGAATTTTAACAGGATAGACGAATGACAAACACCTGTTACGACTCGATGGTCATAAACTAAGTAGCAGGAAAGCAACACAAAAAAACAAGTTTTGTCAAACTTAGCAAACAATTTAATTATCAATTTTATCAATGAATATGTGAGAAGAACTTACAGTATTATGAAGCGAATCTTAAAAAATCCTTATTTTTTTTAATTAAAGTCCAAAAGAATGAACTGGTCCGTATCATTTTCAAAACCGGAAATGTACTGACCCGCCAAGAATTGTGACGTTGTCAAAATGGCGTTGTCCAGAACTCCTCTGAATAATTCACAATAGTTCCACAATAATATTATAGTCCAAATTAAGCACTTTCTAATCCACTGAATAGTCCCAACAATTGTTCCTCTCAGATAATATATAAATACAAGATCAAACACGTCTGCACACTTTCAACAGAAACACAAGAAACAAGAACGACTCAAAAACAGGAATGAATCTGATTGCTCAGTTCTTTCCTTATATACATCTTCTATTACGACTATATTTCACAACATACCGCTACGTGACAGATGACACTACTAGATAAATATTTCGAAATACCTAGTCATGTGACTAACCCATCGAATGGGAAATTACTTAGATCCTCTAGAACCGTCCAAATCCACCAGCCAATGAAAAATGAACCCACAATTGCCAAAGATTATTATTAATAATTGTCAACACATGCTAAAGTATCTATGTATAGGTCTTATGTAATTTTACGTTCATAATATTCCTAAAACAGACTATAGTCACATAGGCAAAATCTAACTAAAGATAATTACTACTATTTTACAGCCATGAATAAAAAGTTTTGAAAAATTAGAAAAACCATGAAACAGCAGTTACAGAAACTATAGATATACACACCAAATCTGCTTTTCAAAACTAGGCGAAAGAAATGCAATTTCGTAGGTATCCTGCGGCGTCTAATTCCTAGCAATGAGACTCTAATTAATGCGTAATTTTGCAACTCGTAAAATAATGTCGAAATTCAGTTTTTCGTTATATTCATTCTTAATGTGTTATATAATCATAATTGTGTGTTAGTAGTAAGTGTGCATTCAGAATCTCTTTCACCTCATTAGAGTTTATAGGGCTATAGGGTTAGTAGTATATGGAGGCACCCTACGGACAATGGGACTTACCATTAAAAACATGGTCCCGGCACTCTACGGACAACAGGAAATTTAACATGGGTGGGCTACTCTACGGACAAGGGGAATTGAAGATGGCTTATCTCATTATTTATCTCACTCTTAACTCTGTGTGGGCTATAACATTCACACTCCAACCTTATTAACATTTGTTCCACCATCCCATAATCATCCACCACCCCTTGCAACTTCTGCGTTTTATCTAGGTTGTTAGTGGCCATCTTGGTTTATTCAATGTTGAATGGCGCGAATGACGAACGCTACACTTTATTAACCTCAAGCACGGACGTGAAGTAAAACATCCCCTACACTAACTATACATATCACATGCCAAACAACCCAAAGAGATAATAATGACGACCTAAAATAAACTTTTAAAAAAATTTTTTTTACAATCCAACACACTATAAACCAATAAATGACTTCCTACCAAGACATAGTGGAGAATAGAAGGTTTTATTGCATAAAAAGACATGCACAAACCCTCACCTACAATTACCAATCCTACCAATCACACACACTATCACACCAGCAAAGGGAGTCAGTATTTATAGTCACACTACTCTACATTCACATACGATAAACATTCTTTAGTGTAGGGACAAGGGTGTTTGTTAAGGCAAAGACACACACTACTACTGCTACTACTACATCAGCAAAGTAGTTAGTGTTCATAGTCACACTACTCCAGTTTCACACAAAACAGACACTCATTAGTGTAGGGACAAGGGTTTTGTTAAGGGAAAGACACACATGCACACATACTACCAACAAACACTAATAGTATTATTGATCAGTCTATCTTTTCTATGGATCTGGTTAGCCCTGAGAAGGGCTGTTTTTTTAAACTCCAGTTGCACCTGTCAATGATTGCACCTATCAGGTTGAGTACCACATACGCAATGGCGACTCCAATCATTGTCCCAGTTCATTATTGTTGTTGGGAGTGAAAACGAGAGATGGGTGGCCTCATTATCCCAATTCTCATTTTGAGTGGCCCTAAAGGCTCTTACCCTCCGTTCTCTGCGGTATGCCTGCGGATGTTGTCACTGTCGTTGAGGCTCCCACTCTTGCCGCGCTGCATTTCCAATTCCTCGTCCAAGTGTTCTATCTGGAGAACAGCGTATCTCGGCGGTATCGGCAGTAGTTATTGGCTTTGTGATGGTGGTGGTTTCCTCACCACTGGCTTGAGTCACAACTTTGCCTCAGGATGAGGTGAGGAGAAATTATTTTCTTCTTTTACTTTTCCTCTTCTTTCTTTTTCTGCTCTTCCTCCTCTTCAAGCTTGGCACTTTCTTCTAGAGAAGAACTCGGAGAAGGAGTGGTCACTGTGGTGGTTGAGGTTGTGTTGAAGGGCATGATGGTCACTTCTTTTTATAGTCGATGACTTGCGAAGCCTCGATCTAAGAATCAAAACTGGGAGGATATCTTTTCCAACTTACTTTGACCTCTTTGACACGTCGTTTTCTTTGCTCGAGAATGTTTTCGATGTACACCTCGGCTCTTTTTTGGTCAATCGTTATAACTGGGGCAAGTTAAACGTTCCTTTTAACACTTCGCCGTTCATGTCTTCCAATTTTTAGACGGGGGGGGGGGGCGATGACGGCCAGGTGCAGGTGACACGAAAAATTTCGGCGGTCCGGTTGGGCAAGTAACCTTTGTCGAAAGTGCATTTGGTTTTGCCAATACGCACCCAATCTCCCATCGTCACCACTATACCATTTTTGGCGACAGCATTAGGTGGGGACATACCAAACAGTCGCTCAAAGATGATCACTTCGTTGTCGGAAGTCACTTCTTCGGGGGCACATCCGATACTCCGATGGTAAGATTGATTGTGGACTTTGACCAGGTGCGGTAAGAAGTCGAGGTACTTGAGAGTGTCTTGATGCGTAAAATATTTCCGCATGCATTCTTTCAAGGTACGTTGAAAACGTTCCACGATGTTGGCTTTGGTTTTGGGATTCTCGGTGGTGAAAAAATGAAAGTTTCGTTTCCTCAATTCTTTGTGGAAAGCTTGGTTCAGAAATTTGGTGCCCTTGTCGGTTTGTCATCGAAGAGGGTGACGAACACTTAGTTTCAACACCTGTTTCAAGGCTCGCACTAACTCATTTGGAAGTCAAAGTTACGACCCAGGCAAATTTTGAAAAGACGTCGATGACACAAAACAAATATTTTCAGCCACGATTGCAGGTAGCTAAATGAGTGACATTGGCTAAATCGGCTTGCCATTTATGATCGATGCCCTCCACTCGGGTTCGATTTCTATACAATTTTAGTTGAATGCGTTTGTGTAAGGTGTACGTTGCTTGTTCTTGTAACCTTGTTGCACTTGAGGTAAGCGTACACTTTTGAGTCGGGTTTTGGCAGCGCCAAACTCCGCCATTGCCGGTCCCAAGCCCGGATGTAAAAGGAGGAGGGTTGGGCGCGGGGCTAGCAACCCGATCCTGTAAAACCCACCTTGCTACAAAAACGCCAACAGAAGAAAACCCAGAAAGTGAAAGACTGAGGGAGGAAGGGTCTTCTTCTGGAAGATTTATGAGGCTATGTGGTGAAAGCCGAGAGCCCACGGAAGCCATAAAGCAGACCACCCTTCTATCAAACAGGAGAATTAACATCGCAACATGGAATGTGAGGACAATGTATGAGGCAGGAAAAACAGCACAGGTAGCAGCAGAGATGAGGAACTACAACCTATCCCTACTGGGCATTAGTGAGACAAGATGGACTCAATCCGGACAAAGAAGACTGATGACAGGAGAGATGCTACTGTATTCAGGACATGAGGAAGATAATGCGCCTCATACACAGGGGGTGGGGATCTTGCTGTCAAAGCAATCATATAATGCACTGATAGGATGGGAACCACATGGGCTCAGAATCCTCACGGCAACGTTTAGGACCAAGAAGGAGAAAATAAAGATGAACGTCATACAGTGCTACGCCCCAACAAATGACGGTGAAGAAAAAGATAAGGACCAGTTTTACAACATACTACAGAATATAGTAGAGAACTTCCCAGACAAAGACATCAACATCCTCATGGGTCACTTCAATGCCAAAGTTGGGTCAGACAACACAGGGTATGAACAAACCATGGGGATCCACGGCCTGGGCGAGATGAACGAAAACGGAGAGAGATTTGCAGACCTTTGTGCACTGAACAACCTGGTCATTGGGGTACCATCTTGCCCCACAAGAGAATCCACAAGAACACATGGATATCACCAGACCATGTGACAGAAAATCAGACTGACCACATCTGCATAGCCAAGAAGTTCAGAAGATCCCTGCAAAATGTGAGGGTGAAGAGGGGAGCAGATGTGGCATCTGACCACCACTTAGTTGTCGCAAGGCTGAAACTCAAGCTGAAGAAGAACTGGATGGGCATCAAAGAGAAGAAAACAAAGTATAACATCAGCCTGTTGAAAGATGCAAAAACTAAAGAAGAATGCAGACTGACGCTTAACAACAAGTACCAAGTGCAACAAGAGCTTCTTGAAGATGAGGAAAACAATGCAAACAAAAGATGGCAGAAAGTTAAAGGGGCAATGAAATCAACATGCCAAGAAGTAATAGCCCCCATGAAGCACCAGCAGAAAGAACGGATTTCTAGCTGAAACATTGCGCAAAATCCAGGAGAGTAAACAAACAAATGCAGCAGTAAACAGCAGTAAGACAAGAACTACAAAAGTAAAGGTACAAAAAGAGTACACTGAAGCCCACAGAGAAGTGAAAAGAAGCATCAAGATAGACAAGTGAAACTATGTTGACGGAAAGACAGCAGAGGCAGAAGAAGCGACAAGAAGTGGAAACATGAAGAAGCTGTATGACATCACCAAGAAGCTGTCCGGCAAGTACAGCAAAACAGAGAGAGACCCATAAAGGACAAGCAGGGAAAGACCATAGCAAGTACAGAACACCAAATTAAGAGATGGGCAGAACTTTTTAAAGAACTGTTGAACAGGCCAGCCCCACTAAATCCCCAGAAATCCACCCAGCCAATGCAGATCTCCCCATAATCTGTGACAATCCCACCAGAGACGAGATCAGGAAAGCCATCACCCAGCTGAAGAACGGCAAGGCAGCTGGACCTGATGGCATCCCAGCAGAAGCCCTCAGTGCAGACTTAGATGCTTCAGTGGAAATGTTATACCACCTCTTTGAGAAGATCTGGAAGGAAGAAGAAATACCGACTGACTAGAAGAAGGGACACCTCATCAAGATCCCAGAGAAAGGCGACCTCAGCAACTGCTCCAATTACAGAGGAATCACACTCTTATCAGTACCAGGGAAAGTCTTCAACCGGGTCCTCTTAGAGAGGATGAAGGAGGACGTTGACCCACAGTTACGAGATGAGCAAGCGGGTTTCCGGCAGAACAGATCGTGTACGGACCAAATAACTACTCTTCGCATCATAGTCGAGCAATCGTTGGAGTGGAATTCTTCACTGTACATCAACTTTGTCGATTATGAGAAGGCATTCGACAGCGTGGACAGAGAGACACTCTGGAAACTTCTTCGCCACTATGGCATCCCAACCAAGCTGGTGAACCTGATCAAGAACACTTACAACTGAATGTCCTGCAGAGTCAGTCATGCAGGACAGCACACAGACAGCGTCCTAGTGCAGACTGGCGTGAGGCAAGGCTGCTTGCTGTCGCCGTTTCTCTTCCTTCTCGCCATCAACTGGATTATGAAGACGTCCACCAACGGGCGGAGAAATGGGATCCAGTGGACATTGTGGAGTCAACTTGAGAACCTCGACTTTGCCGATGACCTAGCACTCTTGTCCCATAGTCAGCAGCCAATGCAGGACAAGACCGACGTACTGGCAGACACATCAGCACAGGTTGGCCTCAGCATCCACAAAGACAAGACCAAGATCTTCAAGATCAATTATGACAGTAACAACCTAGTCACACTGCAGGGAAGCCCCTGGAAGAGGTGGAGTCCTTCACGTACCTGGGCAGCATTATCAACCAGCAGGGTGGCACAGACGTAGATGTCAAGGCAAGGATCGGAAAGGCGAGAGCAGCTTTCATACAGCTCAAGAACATCTGGAGCTCCAAAGAAATTTCCTTAACTACCATCATCAGACTGTTCAACTCCAACGTGAAGTCAGTCCTACTGTATGCAGCAGAGACCTGGAGAACCACCAAGTCGACCGTAAAGAGAGTTCAGACCTTCATCAACAGCTACCTAAGAAGAATTCTCCAGATCCGGTGGCCAGACACCATCAGCAACACCAACCTGTGGCAGAGAACCTCCCAGCTTCCAGTAGAGGACGAGATCAAGAAGAGAAGGTGGGGTTGGATAGGACACACCCTACGTAAGCCACCAACCAACATTACCAGACAGGCATTGAAATTGAACCCTCAAGGCAAGCGTAGAAGGGGACGACCAAGAAACACCTGAGGTGGACATCACTAAGATGGGTAACACCTGGAGTCAGCTTGAAGGGATGGCACAGGACAGAAGCCTCTGGCGATCTTTTGTGGGCGGCCATACCCCGGCAGGGGTGACGGGCAAAACTTTGGCAGCGCGATACAATTTCTGAACTCCTCCGTAATCCGCAGGATGAGATGGATCGTAATAAATGCTTTCTAACAAATTTCCATCAGGACTCTCTCTTCAATAAGTCACCCACTGTTCACTGATGCT
Source organism: Sinohyriopsis cumingii (assembly GCA_028554795.2). Classification (NCBI taxonomy): domain Eukaryota; kingdom Metazoa; phylum Mollusca; class Bivalvia; order Unionida; family Unionidae; genus Sinohyriopsis; species Sinohyriopsis cumingii. Next base: position 87,302,589 of record CM068828.1, on the reverse strand, counting down.
ACTCTTTTCTTCGTGTGGTATTTTCTTGGATTGTAATGCTTTACATGTTCGACAAGCGATACGTGTCGAGGAGGATGTCTGAACAAGGGTAATAAGTTCTTGTTTAACTTCTGTCTTCACCTACCTTTTTTCTTCAGACGAAGAAGTGGTTGCCATCATTATTTTTTTATCCAACCAATTCTTGATGTAGGTGGTGTTGTTAACTTACGAACTTTTTCTGGTGGAGTTTGAAACTCTTCTTCTCCATTTTATGTCATCCCCGTGGCTGTGTCTATCTTGGTCACTGGTGTTGGTAGCAATGGGCTTTAAATCAGAGTCTTGAAATCTTTCAGAGTCGGTGGAGCTGTTTCGTCAAAAGCTTTCTGGTAAAAGTGTTGAAAACGTTGCAACACTTGACCGTACCGTTGCGATTTTTCCGTTTCTGACAAATCGCTGAGATCCATCAACGATTGCAGTTCGTGTTGTAACTGGGACAACTCGATCAGCTGAGGATTAAGAGGTAAATGTCGGGTGCGTGGTTCTTGCCAACGATGGATCGTTTGCAACGATCCGTCATTTGTAAGGGACTAAAGTCAGTTTTGGTCCTTCCATCAGATTCCAAAGTATACGTATGAGATCTTTTCACCCAAGAGGTCGCTTTTATCTTCTTGGTCCTTTTTCTTATCTTGGATCGCTTTGTGAAGTATGAACTTCTATGAGTCCTGAAATCATTGTTCCCAATATTCCTTTCACCAAGGGTCCTAACAACTGGTGCACAAATCCTTCGCGTTGCACCAACATCTTTTTTTTTTGACGGATGGATATTTTCTTTTTGACCATTTGGCGAAGAACGTGTCGATGATTGGCTAAGCGTTCTTTCTGATGCTTAGACAAAGATATCGTTCCTTTGAAGACATTCAGACTACATTCGCACACGGTATTGACGAAGTCTTTTGACGCTGTTTCAATGAGTTGTTTACGCATAGGTGGAGGGGCTTTGGACAGGATCGACACGTTCCAATGTTTGGCTAACGAGGATGCAGTCCTTTCCTTTTCTTTCCTTTTTGAGGTAAAGAGGGATTGCTTCTGGGGAGAGTGACATCTTTGTTCGTTCTGGAGCACACACAAAAATACACTGACGTCGATGACTTGGCACACGTCCTTTTATCTTATTTTTAGGGGAGATATTTCTTGAGTAGGTCGTAGGGTTTGCGACCAGTCTGTTTGGCGAACTCCTTGACTATCCCATTAAATAATCCTCCCTTTGGTTGCTCCTCTTTTGCTTTGGACGATTGGGTCTTTTCTTGGGTAGACGTCGATGTTTGGCTAGATGTTATTTCGGATGTTGAGCCAAACGACGAGACTGTCCTTTTCTTTTTCTTTTTTTGGACAGGAGAACGGCGATGAGTGTTGTCTGCACTTCTGGTAGGTGACATCGTTTTGTCTTCAGAAGCACAAAAACACTGATACCCATCGTCTGGCACGGATTTTTTATAGTGGAATGCGTCGCCAGTGCTTATCGGTACGTCGTGTCAACTTTATGACAGGCAACACTCGACCTTGAGGGGTTCGCAACGGTCTAAATCTGGACAGTTCTTGCTTGGATAAATCCAGTAAACTCTGTAACATGCCCGATCTCTCTTGATTTTGATTTTAGGGGCAGGTACTTTCTTAACAGCTGCCGATGCTACTAAAGAGGAGGAGGATGTCACCGCTAGAGGAGAAGTTCCTGGAGACATAGGTTTCTATTTTTCATCAAATGGGAAAGGACGGGTGTCAAATTGGGTTTGGCTGGCATCACTAGCAGCGGTGAAGTGGAAGAGCCTGAGGCTACTTGAGACGTGGTCACCGTCGCTGCAGATCGTGTTTTGGAGACGTAAGGTTACGTCAGGGCTGCAGTGCCTCTCTTGCAGGAAGAAGCTGTTTTCCGGGGTCTTTTCTTGGGGCTTTTCTTTTCTGGGGATGTGACCTGGTCTTGACACCACTGGTCGTTTTCTTCTGGGAACGTTTTGGTTTGGGTGAGGATTTTTCTTCGGGGACGCTGCTGGGGCATTAGGATCCCATTTTAAGACGAAGCGAATGATGACACCTGCTAGAGAACCGCTACCTCAAGGTTTCGAAATGATTTGCTTTTTTTATTTGAGTTTCGATGCGGGGATCTGCGATCTGCCAGTTGCATCAAGGCAATTTTGTTTCTGTCGAAAAAGCGTTTGGTTTGATGATTAATGTGAATGATGCCATGAAGTAGTTGACGTGCTGACACCGTAAACCATCGTAAGACTTCGCTGAGACTGGCTTCCAGGACACTATGACGTATTTGTGGATTTTTTCGCGACTGATGTTGTACAAGGCACAAATTAATTTGATGGGAAGATGAGACTGACGGGACGTTATGTTGACAATGTGTGAGACAGACCAGAAGTATCCGGGGTTTTTATAGATTTTTTTAAGTCGATGGGGACATGTACACGACAGGTCCTCTGTCTTGGCACCAGGGGTAGTGGGTTTTAAATCCACAAGTAAATAAGCGTGAGGGCTTTGAGTGGCTTCGTCGTACGCATGAATCAGTCAAGGAGTTCCTATCTGTTTGGTTAACAGTTGCACTTGCGATTTATCTCTATGGCTTTTAAACAACACCAAGTAATGAGCATTGAGGCTGATGGTGCGATGGGCTTTACTTTGTTGAAACAAATTTTGGGTGATGTAACACTAGCATTACGATGATGCATTAGCGCGTAAACCAGTTTTAATTTCTTCTTCGTCTTCTCTTAACATGTCGTCCAAGATGACCAGATGTGTTCGACTGAGTCAAACACGATCCCGTCGGCTTCGCGAGAAATGCCTTCCACAAACACGGTGGAATCTCTTTGACTTTATCACAGGAGACTGTACGCCGATTGCCACTCTTTGTAACACCACACGATACGCTAAGGTGGACGATCGATTAAATCACTTACGTTCGAGCAAACGTTTACAAATTCAGTTTTGCCTGAACCGCGCGGATCAGCAATTGACGCGTTAAAGGAATGGCAAAGACACAAGGCCTCCCAACTGACACAATTAAAGTTTTCATCGATGACTTTGAAAGTCGAGGATGAGGTAGAAAAGACAGTAGAGGATGCCATAGTGAAGGTGATGTCACTTTTGAAGCAAACACAGAAAAGACAAGAGTTTGTTTACTTTTTTCAGGAAACGTTTATTCAAAAAAAATTTAATTAAACACGAAAGACAAAAATACAGAAAAGCCAAATGGTTAAGTACATCGATAAAATGCACATCAAAACGATCAAAGTGGAATATAAACAAGTAACTGTACAACATGAGTATCGAAGGTGTGACGTCCTAGGGACACTGGATAATGTTCTTGGAGTCACACGGTTGTCCTCCCGGAATGGTTTTTCGCGGGAGTCGATGCCAATAAAAGTCCTGTCCTGAATGGATTGGTTCTCCTTGGTGTCGGGTTTTTTTGGTACTGTGGCTAACACAGGTTTGAACGTTACCCTTTTGCTTGGAGGTTTGACTTTATTAACACAAATCTTTGGTATAGTCAGCCATTTCTTTTGTCCAAGCCTCGAAACAAAGACTTTTTCAGTCACGTACAGCTTGCCAGTGAGTTTGTAAGTAACAAGCTATAAACAAATCTTCGTAAACATCCTCAGTGGCAAAAAGTAGACGAATATTTTTTCCCCTGAGAATTAGAGAAGTATCGAGATGAAAGCGCGAGGCTTTTGACAGAATGAGTCTCTCTTGGACATTTAAAGGAACCACTCTCATGTTTTTGTGGTTGGTACTGTTCGTATATAGTCCACAGAGAATCGGCTGGTACACGAAATCCCAGAAAGGAAGTCACTAAGACGCACACCACACGGCGTCCTCAACTATAAGGACACAGTTCTTGGTTTTAATTGTAAGTCCCATTGTCCGTAGGGTGGCCTCATATACTACTAGGGTTTGTAAGGTGATGGATTTAGTTTTGTTTATAAGGGATTGCAGTGGATTATAGATGTTTTAGGAGTTTTACTTTATTCTTTAGGATTTGTTTTCTTTTTCAATTCCTAATATTACATTCTACCGTTAAACCTCTGTGAGCAGTGGTAAGTATTAATCAGCATGCGTTGATGCTGGCCAATAGCTATGGGCTTTGGTCAGTCAAACGTTGTGTTGGTCAGTAGATACGGGTGCTGGTCAGTGAGATGGTGTGCTGGTCTGAAGGTAGACCTCCTGGTCTTTCTGTCTGTGTTCCTCAGTAGATTTCGGCATTTGTCACATTATCATTCCCTTTAAGCACATTCAAATACTAATATGCTTACTCTTTCTTGCATAGTCTGTTGTCAAGATCTTATTAACTATCCAAGTCAAGAAATAAAAGCATTTTCCTCACATATTTATATATTTCTACGCAATGACAAATATATTGACGGAACAAAAAGGTACTTGCATGACATTCTGAATTTCAAGGTGTACAGTAACCCTTACGAACAAAATGAATGGTCCAAATTTAGGCCATGTATGTGGGAGGCGGTTATCAAACGTGGTAAAGTTTTCACTTATGGGAGTGCAATAAGTTGGACCATGTACGTGATCTTCGCTTATCTAAGGGGAATACACATGTTCAAGAAGCATTGCTTCTCACATGGTCTTAACATGTGATATGACAGTATAAAACGAAGCAGTCGAGTAGTCCAAATTGTTCTGACAACACACGGAGAAAAAGAGTTGTGTAAGTATAGTTTTAACATTATAATTAATCTTGTCCAAATTATCATTCTGAATTAGTTTCATAATTGTTATCATTAATTGTCAATACGTCTTAGAAGAAGAAAAGATGGTAATGTATAGAAAATATTTCGAAAAATAAGTAATTTACCCTCTCTCGCATACTCAACCATATAACCGGAAATTGATGCAAAAGAGTAATTTTTGCTGGTACTTGGCTAAACGCAACGGCCAAAATTAAGATTACTAAATAATAATTAATACCATAAAATAGTAATTGTTAATAATTCTAAAATTATTATCATTTATTAAGGTGATATGATTTAGATATATGAATAAATCAGTCGTAACGTAAAAATTAAGATCCTAACTATAGCTTTCTAGAAAATAAAAATCCATAAAAATTAGAACCCCAGAAATTATCAATCATGTAACTTCTGTCTATCAATCGTTCTGTCCTTGAATCTGTGTCAGTAACATGACTGCAATGAGATGTGATTGTGATGTCGTCTTTCTCTGCTCTCGGAGGCTTGTTTCTGTCATGAAACTTTACCCAACTCCAAACTCTACTAAAATATATTCTGACCAATCATAAAGCTGGTATCGTAATTTGAGAGTAACGATTCAAAGTCTAGAGTAACAATTGTTGCTCAAAATGCAGACAAACATTTTATGACGGAAAGGCCTGAATGTCTCGCTGGTGAAGAAAAGGAAACCTTTGAAATCAAGTTGATAAAGTATTGTAAATAGTTTCTTCTAAAATCTTGCATATAATTTCAACATAAAAGCCCAACGGTTTGATAGGCAAGCTCAACCTACTCTTAAACTGGGTTAAAATCGTGCTTTATGACCGTTTTGTTACATTCCAGATTTTGTGCGATTCAAAAATGGGTACATTCACTGCGTTCTTGTTTCCAGTATTGATGTTGATCAGTTCTGCAGAAAAATTAGTAAGTAAAAATGTAAATGTGTAATATAGCCGTTCTCAGATGAAACTGAACTCTGCATCACAAATGTCAGACTAAAGAATGTTGTGTGCAAAGGAATTCTGTTTATCATGATCCGCATTCGTAACCCTCACTGCGGAATCCAATTGCTTAAATAATAATTCTAGTACGTCGGTAGCTATGGGTCGGAGAGACTATATCATTGGCTATAGTGCTATTTCTATCCTGTGATGTGAATTTATATATATATATATGTAATTATACTAAGAGAATGCAGTGATATATATAAAAGAAGAGAGAGAGAGAGAGTCTTGCAGGGGCAGAGGATGAAATCATGGTTATTCCCTGTGGAAGTGGGTTGTAGAGGGTTTCCAGCACAATCTGTCTGAGGGGTGCTCAGTACACTGGGAATGGAACGCAAGAGAGCTGTGCAAGCACTGGGCGGGGCCGCAGAGAAAGCCTCTAGTTGCCTTTGGCTCAGATGTGAAGACAAAATATGGCCGCCATCACAGACGGGAAGTATTATTACAATTAAAGACACACACACACACACACACACGCATATATATATATATATATATATATATATATATATATATATATATATATATATATATATATATATATATATATATATATATATATATATCTGTGTGTGTGTGTGTGCGTGCGTGTTTGTGTGTGTGTGTTTACTTGTAATAGTACTGTTTATACAGTAGGTATTCATCATGCTTAATTAGTTCAAGATAATTTGTACAAAGTGTACAAGAAAATGACTATTAGATATGTAGGTTGTCTTTCATAGCGCATAATGTATCTTTTAGTTTTAAATAATATAAAATTAATTAAATTGCCAGCTTGCAACCTGAAAAGAATAATGACAACTTAAACGATCATGGTGCAAATGTAAAATAGAATGACGCGATATAGAAATTTCATGTGGCTTTTCAAGTTGGGATTAAATCTATACGTATTATCACCAGGATGGAGAACAAAACTTCCGTACAAGATGGCTCCAGCGGCAAATTCTAAAATATCTGTTGATACTTTTTACAGATTCACATTGGAAGTCTAAACTGAAATTAAACAAAGTTGAATTTCAAATCATAGTTTCATAACAGCTTCCCCTTGTGCACTTTTTAATTTTGATGCATCAGCTTTGAATGGTTGTGCATCGTTTGAAATATCTCTTTTCTTACAGACATATCGAGCATCCGTACTCTCAGAACATGGTAGAACCTGGATGGACATTGTCATTAATACGGTGGAGCAGACAGGATTATACACGGTGGGAGAGGTTCCCGGCTCTAGTTGTCCAACCACAGTTAATCTTCATGACTACAGAACGGTATTTATTAAGTGAAGATATTAAAGGGAAATAACTGTCTTCGAGTAAGGAAATACCTTGTTAAAAGGTGGAACACTAAATTATGCATCTTTCCAACGGTTGATATTAAAATACCTAAATGCTTTTAAAAAGTACATAAATAACGTACTCCACAAAACAATAATGAATATGGGTTAATATTTCACACAGTGTTGGTATAATGACTACACATACTAAAATATTATGAGCTTACATTTGTACCCTCGATGCTCCCTGAAAATCAGTCAAAAAAAGATAATTCCGATTTGTTTGAAAAGATAATGAAATAGCTTAACATACATATGCTGTTATTAATAAAATAAATTACATGTTTCATGTTCACTTATTATTTATTTTCAGAACATGGTGGTTTTCAAACAAGTCAGCACTGGATTATGTTATATCAAACCTTCAAATGAAACTTTACTGGATGCTATGACAATGATTCGGGTTGATAAAATGGTATCATATTGATTTTAAACCTTTTGAAATATTTGTAACTACAGGATTATACAAGAATCTACACATTATTATCTAGCTAAAAATAAAGTTACTATCATCCTACTAATGTATGCTCTATACCCGAAAAAATCCTTTCACGTTATGTAAATGAAAGAAGTAGTTTTATGCTATTAAAATTCTCTACAGCATGTACGTTTAAATATGCCAGCCCTGTCCAGCTGTATATTAACTTCTTCGTATATCTGTTTTATTCAAATTTCAAGAATGTTACGAAATAAATTGATTTGTTATTCATTAAAGTCCATTCATTTATGTCTCTTTATATTATTATATTCCTTTACAAATATATTTGTTAAACTTCCTTTCTTCACAGGGAAATAACGACAGACTCCTACCTTCAGAACACTGGATGATTAATAAGGACGTTCTATCTTACGCTACTGTCGAGATTATTGCGGGACACAACATTGCTGAGTTCTGCAAAGATTACGAGGTTCACCAATTCACAAGACAAACGAGCATTCCAAGCAAAGAAAGTAAGTGACCCATGTTTCCTAGTACACATATTTAAAAGGATATATACAATATAAAAAACCAATCCTTCTTACAAATAATATAATAATATTTTATTGCAGAAAACCAATAAAGATATAGACCATTCCTTCTAAATCTACAACATTGTAATGAAGAATTATCCTCTGATAATCCATAAATTCAAATCATATAATCACTGTATGTTGTTGTTTTTTTTGTTTTTTTTTTTTTCAGAGCGCTCTGGTTCGTGTTTCCTCTGTTTTGTTTGTAAAGTAACCACATCCGAAAATACGGAAATCCAGCCAAACAATAATGTGCTTTCGCATGATGATATTCATTTTGAATAAAAGGTTCTTTTGCTTGACTTTAATTGATTTTAATTAATAATTAGTCTCATTGCAGTTATAACCGCTCCTGTGGCCTAGTGGTTAGAGCGTCCGCCTCGGATGCGGGAAATCGTGGGTTTGATCCCCGGGTGAGTCATAACAAAGACTTACAAATATGGTACTAACAGCTGCCTCGCTTGGCGCTCAGCATTAAGAGGTTAGTGTTAGGACTGGTCGGCCTGGTGTCAGGATAATGTGACTGGGTGGGACACCATGCTACATGTCTGCGGCATGATGCCCCAGTGCTGGACATCATTATAAACTGCCACTTTGCAGACATCGTAGCAATATGACTGAAAAATTGTTAATGCTACGTTAAAAATCCGAATCACACACACACACACACACACACACACACACACACGCTCATTACAGTTATAGATCATTTGTTAAGATACTTGAACTCTCGAGGTACAGTCAAGCTTGCACTAGACGTCACCTCAGGACAAAACTCACATACCTGCTCAAAATGCTCATAATAACTGGGCCCCAGAACATATTATTTTTCTGAAGTCATGTATGTGGTGGTCACTGCTCAATGATGGCTATGTTCAGCCTTAATTTTTTAAAAGACTTTTGCGAGTGCTGCATTTAATAATCAGTAGTAATAGATATGCCTGTCTGTCTTCTAAAATATGGAATTTACTTCATTCTTTATCCAAAAAGTGAAATCAACCACATATGTGTATATATACCCATTGCCAGTACTTGTTGTAAGACTGCAGTTATAAATATCTCTAAGCAACTGAATAAACTCATAATAACACTAAATGGACGTGATTAAAAGTAGGATTAAAATTCAAAAACTCTCAGTGCCTTTAGTGAAGACTAGAAAAGGTCAGGAACGGCTGAGACTTACAGTTTTATTATAATTCCGAAACTGTCGCGGATTTTAGAGGAGAATTTTTATCTTCAAAATTTGATTAAAAATTGCCTAGACTAAAAGTAGTAATGAAATTTCGAGACTCCATCGGACTTCATGAGTCTACAAATGTCCTGAATATTTTTTAAATATGGTCGAAACGAAAAAATACTAAAACGTGTAACTAATACGGAATTTATTTGAGATTAAAAAGCATATTTCCCCAAAATGTAAAAAAAATTACAAATAATTTGTGTAAATGACATCAAAATATACAGGTTTAAATTCATTTACATAGATTTAAAACACTATACCTACCAACATAATTTTATACCATCAAAAAAGAAGGTACGGGTGGCTAAGAAACTCGGTGGGTTTCTTTTCTATTTGATGTCGAAGAAGGTGTCGACTAATTGTTTTAAGTCAAGTTTTAAAGCTAGCACTAACTCTGAACTTCTTCTAGAAGCAGCGCTTTTGGTCTTGGTATTGTTCAATTTTCATTAACAATTTGTTTTTTCAATTTTTATTTTCTATTTTCACTTTCATTTTGTCATTTTAATTTAATTTTCAAAGCTTTAGTCTACAATCTTCATTTGAAATCTGTTATGCTTAAAAAAAGTTTAAATTTCATCTTTCAAATTTTCATTTTCAGTTTTGTTTTAAATTTGCATTTTTATAACTTTCATCATATTCAAGTACTTCTTTCACTTTTCATTTTTATTTTTTTTATTTCAAATTGATTTCCAATGTTCAAGATTCTAAGGGCAAACCGTTTGTAACACAATCTTCTAAAGAATTACACAAGTTTAAGAGAAAAGAATTTATGGATAATATTTAGAGCGTTTGAACATGTTAAAACAAGCAATTTCTACTTGTAAGCATGCAGATGATAGTAGCAATTGTGTGAAAGACATATACATACAAAACTCTTTCCAGACCCGCTTAGATCTCTTGGAAAAGAGATACTACGTAAATGACTGCAAAATGAAACAGACACCAAACCCCTTCATTATAATTATCCTGCTTGTGTTGTAGTGTGCAAGTATGTTTGTGAGTACAGCGCGTGTTAGCAACACGATTGTTTCAACGTCTGCCACATAATCCGAGAAGAAAATAAACTTTTTAAACGCATTAAATATGGTTCGCATTGTAAAAACAAAACCATAAATTGGAATATATAAACGGAATAGTGGTAAAAGGAACCTGCCTGAATTACAACAAGTGAGCAAGAAATTAGATGGCATGTACGATATCAAAGGCACATAAGGTGGAGAAAACACCGACTTAAAAACGTGAAAACCAATCCACCCAGTTTCGATTCTTGTTTTCCAACTTCGCAAATCATTAACTATTAAAACAAAGTTACCAGCACGTTTTAAAAGACCACATCTCCTTATCCAATGTCATCTCTGTAAGAACTACACAAAATCAACAACAATTGTGTGTGTATTGTTGAGAACGAGTTCCTAAATGTAAAATTGTCTTTTTCTGTAAAAGTTTTGTGATGCATTGTGTCATTGGAGCAGCCATTGGAAATTTGATATTGTAACACGGAGATACACAATTGTGGAATATTTTTGTTCAGCTCAGCAGTTGTATTGGTTATCTTCCTCCAAGTCCTTCGTTGAAATATACCGACAGTAGCAAAAACAACAACAGTAGCTTCGCCAATACCAGTCACAACAATAAGTCTTTCAGTCACAATATCAGCCTTCTTCTGGAACACTTGAAAAGTCAGTCTCGTTTGACACAGATTGACTCTCGGTGACTAGAACGATCAAACTATGAATAACCAATATTGTGTTAACATTACCAAGTGACGGTTCTACAAATATGTTTCGCAACAACAGCCAAATTACCTTAAGCAAACAATAAGACCATGAAGCTCGTAGGAAGGTGGCTTTGGTAAATATCATTTATCCCACTCAAGTCAAGAATGTGATTAGAGTTCAGCCACGTTCCTCGCCAAAATATTGAACGAACCATTGAACAAAAATTATCCTCCAAAACGCCATTTCCAGCGAATCCTCAACTAAATACCATGTTAATTTATACCGGATATTATTTCAATGCTCAGCATCTCGTCGAAATGATTTTAGCTGTTTTCAACGTTAAGTTTGGCAACGCAGTGGAGAAAACTCGCCAAAGTATACTGATCGAATATCATATAATTGCTCATCATTTTTCTGATGGCAAAACACTGCCAGATTTTCTCCCAGTTTGATATCTGGGTGGAAGCACGAAGCTCTGCAGTCAAACGATATTCCCAAAAACGAGCGATTCTACAAGTATGTTCTCAACTCTATTGAATAAAAAAAAGACTGAATTTGATGTTGATATATTTTGGTACCGTCGTGTACAACATTATAGGAAATACAGCTATTCCGTTACTGATGGACATTCGATGAAGATGGAAACATGTATCACGTTCACCGAAAATTTTTGCATCCACACTATCCTCCTGTCTGTAGGTAGTATTCTAACAGCGTCAATGTTAGTATTAAAAAGTCTGAGAGAAACTATTATATTCCCGAAAGCAAAAATCACTTTGAAACTACATGTTCGAAAACGATTCTATACCGAATTGTAACAGATGAATCCTGTGTGCCGAGGTGTCGTTCGACATCGAATACATGATTTGTAAGATATGCTAAAATAATTATTTTGTACGGCAGAACCTCTCTTACAACAGATGATGACTCGAAGATTGCATGCTTTGAAAGATGCCGCCTTGAATTTCCCCCAAAGCGTACTCATCGACCAACAAAGACCGAAACAAACCACGATCAAAGGAATGAAAAATGTGTTAATTCGGATTGGATAAGACCTCCCAGGGCTACGAGACACTCCTATAAATTAGCTTTATTCTTCTAATGCGCCAATTCCTCCTCTAGAAAGATACGTCGAAAACCATTCAGACCGCATGGATATGATTGAAAACAAAATAGAAAATAAAAACAGCTGTCATACAATTTTATGTCTTTAAAGATGATAAACTTTTTTTAAATATGGTACACCGAGATCCATGCGTATTTTCCAGTTCAAAGTTTTATATGTTTGTCATGCCACTGACGATGATGACGACACAAAAATCCAATGAATAAAATTGCATCTTGTTAAGTCTTTGACCGTCTAATCACTTCATCACTGGTCGATTCTGAAATCAAATCAAACTCCAGATTACATTTATCTGAAAAACAGTTATATATACTTAATGGTGATCCTCAAATAGGACAAGACCAAACCAATCCTTAATTTAATATAATCGTACGACGTGTAGAAGTCTTACCGAAAGTGTAGACCATATCGGTCAAAATGTGAATATCAGCAAAGTATCCTGTACGACAAATGGTGGCAAAGTCTTTCAACATTACCTCTGGACTCTGATTCAAGATCAAAGACCAAAACTTTCGCTAAATTGGCATCGTCAGTAATGCAGCCATCAACAGAGCTATTGATCAAAATCATTTCGAGTTCCAACACTTAAACTTGTCCAAAATAGAATTCACATGAAGCGACAAGACGTTGTGAACCAGACCATCTGAGCCTACCTTTGTCGAGAAAAAATTACTTTACATCTTTCTTTACTCTATTTGAAGCCACGGAACAATAAAGAACCAAGAGCAGCCTCGTCATTTCCTACGACGACTATGCAGAATAATATTCTTTGTGGTAATTTAATTTCACACCGGTACAAGGCAGCGAATGGGGACATTTCCACCCTGTAAAATCAGGGAAAATCAGTGTGGAACTTCATTTCCACTAGCTGCATGTAGAGTTTGAAATTACTACAAAAATCCTCAGAGAAGTGATTCTAGACTATCAAAAGATGGAACCTGTGACGATGAACTATGAAGATGTTTTCTTCCCAGAATAGTATTCACGTACCGCGAGTGGTGAAGAAAAGAAAGAAGAGAAAATACAATTATGATGTCAAAAGGCCAAATTAAGAACAACAGTTTATATTAGTAAAGTAAAAAAAAAAAAACATCATGATATGACAGAACTACGGTGTCGGATGTAAACTGGACGTAGAATGAAGTTTGACCACAAAATACATTTCATTGTTTCGTATCATTTCGGGCAAAATTCACAAGTTCTTGCACAAGTGTCAGAACATACAAGAATTTTATTCGCTAGCGTTGCATGATAATTAAAGTGCATACATGTGTGTAATGCCGTGCAACTTTCAATATTTAAATGAGAGTTGTACTTTCGACCTGGGAATGTGATTATGGAATTGTATAGATGTGTCAGTGCAAAATGGGTCTGTACAGTTTGTAAGGAGAAATCAGTAAAACAAACATAGACCCTGATCTGCAGGCGCATTTTTGATGGCAGATCAGGATCTTTGTTGTTCACAGTTTAGTTCGACTTTTAAGCCAAAACTGACGGTGATCTATCTACTTCCAGACTGGCATTGGAATGAAGTTCAATTGACCCGAATTGTTTAGCCTGCATTCTCAATCAGAGACTTGATTTTCAAGGCAGTCTGTGTTTCCAATACAATTTTGAGCCGTTAAATTATAAACTTATATTTATTTCTTGAATTTGAGAACCTACCGTCTATACTCGCTTATAACATTTTATAATTGAAGACATTGATATCGAAATAAAGGTATGTTTTAAATAAGATATAGGAAATCTCTCTCTCTCTCTCTCTCTCTCTCTCTCTCTCTCTCTCTCTCTCAGACACACACATTACTATGATGATGCATAAACTTGATTCAGTATGCATGAACAAAGACATGTAACACATATACAAACACATACATTAAAATATTATTTTGCAAACACCAATTATGTTTTCCCTTCAGTGAGTGTCTTTTGAGTATTTGGATTACAGTAAAATTTATTGTAAACCGTTAGAACAACTTAAAAATGTTTTCTTTTTTATAGCTTTAAATGTTCACAGCCTTAGACTACAACAGTTACCAACCAATCAAGCTAGCATATATCAAAGCATAAAAGCATATTTATATCATTTCATCTTTTATTTCCTTATCATAATCAATATATTTTGTTTCATTGAGACTGCAGTAATGAATAATTGCGTGAGTAGTATGAAAATGGAGATTTGAGATGTCTCGTAACTCCTTCCGTATTCCCTGAGTTTCCCCAGCTACAAACGCACACGTGTTCGCGATAAATTGCCGTAGTACCAAACGTGTGTCTGAGACCGCACTTTTTATTAAGGTTCCCCAACCGACCCCGACCTCATGGGAGCCTCTCTCGAGTCAATGTTGGTTTGATCAAAACTTAAGCTATGGCGACTATTGATTTTGTTATATATGTTTATGTAAAAATTTCTTAAACTGACTTCTTTAATGGCATGCAATAAGACGCAGTTTACTAATAGTATCTGCAATACGGCGGCGGTTGTTAATCGGCAAACACACAATGTAACGGAATTGTATAAATCCTTTTATTTATTAAATACATGTACTCGGTTTTCGTTTTTGGTGTACAACGTCACCCGAGGGTGATCCATGTATATTGTACAATATTTCGAAATAGTGAGTTCGATTCATCCTATGCCGCACGTGCTAAGTGCTTTCAAAAGGAAACACCAAATGCTTCCAGCGCACAGACAGTATATGACGACTTCGTCTGTGTATAAATGCCTCACCGTAAGATTAAATCTTCACATTATGGAACTTCTTGTCAGTGAGTGGTCTACTTTAAGGACTTGCACATCTTCAGCTGTAGAGGTATGTGAATTATTAATTTCTTGATGATAAGTCATAACTATTCTTCTACCACGTTTATTTTTTGTATGTTTGCTATGTAGCTTCGGTTTGCGTAGTATAATGCAAATATTTTCTATACTGGTTTATGACTCGGCAAGGGATTTATATTAGCAATATAAAGCTGCATTTTTAAGAAACGTTTAGTACCGTAGGATTCTTGTCGGGCACGGTTAGGTTCACTTCTGAACCTGTTTTTTATTATTGTTGTAATTATTGTGCCGATAATGTAATCTGTATAAGTTACCGCATATAAAGTCATTACGCTTTATCGTATATGCCCGTGTCATGCATAGTACATGGTGTTTGATGTATTTTCAGCTAACCAGAGTGAACCGAGTGACCGAAGCGATCCGAGTTATCGGAGTGATCGGAGTCGACGTGGTGCCAGCTGCAGAGCTAACCAAAGATGTCGGCCCCATAGCAGCTATGAAACTGAACCATAGCAGCCGTAGAGCTGAATAAACGGTGTTGCTGGTTGAGTAGCAGGTGATCGGGCGTTGCTGACCGAGATTGGTGGGCGCTGATCGATTGATTGACCAACCTGGAATACTAACGGCTTGATTGGCCAATTGGGCTGGTAGCCGAGTGTGCTGGTGACGAAGTGTGTAACTCCATACATGTAATCTTTTAGCCGTGGGCTAATTTTGGGGTTTGTAAAACCCAGTGTCTGTTTTGGGGATTGTAAAGATAATTTGTATATCTGTCCCTTTTTGTTTACATAATTTCACTATTTGAGTGAATACATTTTACTATACGATTACAGTACTACATTTGTTTTAGTATTTGAGTAAAACACATCAATCTTTTCGCTGTGAAATCAATTTAAAATCATTTCACCCCTTGTCATTGTACTGTGTAGGTTCATTCGTTTGTATTTGCATTATTAAGTCAGTGCGTTTTATGTTAATTTATCCAATATTTGGATCATATACACGTACATATTAATCATAATTAATTGCTAATTCAAGTCGTTCATTATTAAAGATTGTATTTCTATCACCAGCAAAAGCGTTCTGTTGTAAATCCAAAATCCCACCCGGTTATCTTGTTACATACGAGCAATATTGGTCCGCGTGACCCGTTAAGGAATTTTAATAAGGAAATGCGCTTCTGTTGTACCAAGTTGCCTAATAATGCAGGTTTATATGCCTTTGCTGCACCTCTCGACAAAACATTTCCGTGGCATCGCGACAATTAATGGAGCTCGTTCAGGGTAGGAATGCTTGTTGTGGATGAAGTTTTGAAATATTATTACTATTTTTCTGGATCGGAAACAGCAGTCGCTTCAATTCTAGGTATCATGTTATTGATTTTCTGTGACTTTTTCTCTACGGTGTCGACTGCATTGCTGGCGTTTTTCTCATTCGCATTGGCAAGTCTTCGCCGGCGCGTACGATAATATTTGCGTACAGTTCCGCTAGGTCGACAGAGCTGATTACGCGACTTGAATATGATACCGCAGTTTAGACATGTTCAAGAGCTGATTCCAATACGTAAACTGAGGAAGTGAGATTTACAACATTCGTAATGGCGTGTTCTACTGTGAAGTTTACGTTTTTCAAAACAAACACCTCTGCATTGATTGAGTCTCTGTGCCAACTGACTCGGATATAAATGAAGGTTCTTTAATGTAAAATACTATTCATCTGTCCTCTCATTTCATGGTGTGTATAATCTTATTCGGCACTTTACCAGACTATGCTGCGCTGGATAGTATCCGAACGCTCTTTTGTTAACCACACTACACGTTGAACCCCTAGTAGTAATACTAAAAGGTTGAATAGCGTCTCTCAAGCACTAGTTTTTTAGTACTAAGCAGCCTCCATCGATTAGCGTAAAATATATTTTCCTGTGCATGCATATTAGTTAAACTATATATTGAGAGTTAACCGCCAGATTTGACTTTCAAATCGTCTGCAACTCAGCTGCAGTTTGCCGTATCCTCCATTAATAAGAAAAATAAAAATTTACGCGAGTGTGCTTCGTATTTGAAATTTCTCGATCCAGCGTGTAACGCTCTAACCAATTAGACCACCGAAAACTCTTAACATGCATGAGAAATGCACAAACTTACCGGTGCTGCGAAAAACACACAATACACACAATGCACCTCACTTTCACTGCCAATGAAAATTTTAATCCATTTTAGAATTGGGTGCCACGTCGCTTTCTGGTAAAATGACTCGTGGTAGAGCATTAATTCTTTCTAGTGCAATGATTGTTTCTGAAAGAAATATAATTCAATGTCGCATATTATATGAAAGTTCGGATACATACATTTATCATTCATTGCATTGCAATGGTCTAGCTCAAATTATCAAAAATAGCACGCCCATGAGATGAGCAGATATGAGCTTTAATTCAAGAATGTTTCGATTCATCTCTGAGGAATATTTTCAGATTAAACCGCCATGTTCAACATGTACCGAACTTATGAACCTGCACAATCCTTTTCCTGAGAATGATCAGTATTACGGCCGACCAACGATCAATTAAAGCGTCAAAGGTCTCTGGAGATGCACCCATGGAGATTTCAGTTGTGCAACCTTAATAAGCAAAAGAATGGTTCGCACCAACAAGGATTTATCAAGGACACGTGTGCGTGGTTCGCACCAACAAGGATTTATCAAGGACACGTGTGCGTGGTTCGCACCAACAAGGATTTATCAAGGACACGTGTGCGTATGTAGCGGGCAAAATTCTGAGTTAGAACAACAGTTACTCTAATAGGTAATAAGCATATCAAACCATACTTCACACACTACTGCGTGTGTTATAAATTTTTGAGGCATTATAAAATATTGGTAACTGAATTCAAGGTTGATTTAACTAATTCCATTTAGCTATTTTCCCGTCATCATTGGCATTAAACTAATCAGAAACCTCTATTTGGATCATATGAAGAGGGGTGGCAGCCTTGGTTTTTATCCAATAAGGACATTACTTTGATAGTCAATAGGAATCTTTTGGGACTGTCATGTTCGTTTTAGGTCTAATTATTATTGCAAATAACATGTTATTATTTATTCTCAAGATTTTCAGGACCGCTCAGGTGGCCTAAGTGGTTAGAGTGTCCGCCTCGGATGCGGGACATTTTTGTTCATACGAAAGACTTATTAAACAAATATGGTAATTGCAGCTGCCTCGCCTGGCGTTCAGCATTAAGAAGTTAGTGTTCTGACTGGTTGGCCGGGTGTCATGATAAGGTGGTTGTGTGGAACATGATGTTACATGTTTGCGGCAGTCTGCTTCAGTGCTACACATCACTATAAAAACTGTCACACCGCAGACAACGTAGCGATATGACCGGAAAACTAGTAAAAAGTTATACATTTTCTTCTTCATCTATGTAGGAAAATGCTTACTTTGTATACTTTATTACCAATCTTAAATTGGTCAACGTGGCTATGTTATTTTTTATTCAGAAATATCTATCGGCATAATAGTCTTTAAAATTTCTAGGATGCTAAATGTGCTTGATATAAAGGAGGAATGTTCTCCTTAACAGATTTTGGAAAATAACTTTTACGGTTTTATTTTGATTTGTGGATATATTCAAATCAATATATATATATATATATATATCAAATCAATATATATATATCTATTATCTAAAGATTATATCCAGAAAATGTGGTAAACTTTACCTTTCTCAAGATTCTGATTGATCCGTGAAAGCCCCTATAAAGATACTATCACATGTATGAATTTCAAAAGAACACCGGAGAGTGAAAATAGTAACAAGGTTTATAAATTTTACATGAATACATTTTTGTCACCTATGTGATGCAGTTATCAAAGCGTACGGTTTTCTCCAGGTGGCATTCTAACACTTAATTTGTATAGTCGTGGCAGTGCTGTTATCCTTTGGAATAAGTCAAGTGTTTTGGCAATTAGATTATGGGACCAACGCTTTACCAACTGAGTTGCCGCGGCTCTTACTGACATCACAAACTGCAACATATTCAATATTAAGCACAAGTTACAGGGATTACCGGTATATTAAAAATGGAATATCTAGCCAGATCACTACCATTGCATATCATTCTTATAGGCAGAAGACCATGTTGTCCCGACTGCAGCCTCTGTTATAGAGTGGAAGTTATTTGACTCACATTCGAATGGACAAGAATGCTATAATCTGGACGCCACATTTCTGCCAAAAACAGTAGCCTCGCTGGTTGGAATTGGTGGCAACAAACGTCCCGCTGAGGTATGTCCTCTACGTTTAATACGGGACAAGTTGAGTAGGGTTTACCGTATTTACCGCATATGTTGGGACACAATAAAATAATTTTTTTTTCCTGTCCCAGAACTTATGGTGATACATTTTCACCTTGGTCATATGTCCCAAGACTTAAGAAACGAAATAAAATTGTATTGCATTTGTGCTTCCCCCCCCCCCAAACTGCACGTTGCAATAAAATAGATAAATAAAAGGTTGAATTGATAATAAAAAGAAAGAAACTAACCTTGTGCTGTTATCATTTATTCCTTTTTTTCAACATGAGCATTTAAGAATAAAATATTTCCACGAAATCCGTAAGCGTCGGATTCCATACTGTAGCGTGTATCAATTATGTCCGATACCACACACCACGTTGTTCACATGAACATTGCGAAGCAATTGTGTGTGGTTGTGCTCCAAGGTTTGAACATATTATCCGACTGAAAACTGGAGCCAACAAAATCGCAAACAAGAGGGAAATAGTCAACCGATATCTTGAAGACGCCATTCACGCATGACACGGTGTTGGGTGCAAAATAATCAAGATTGAATTATATCCAGGTCTAATGTATGACAGTATGTCGCAAATAAAAATGATCATTTGAAAACACATTCACTTAAGTGTAATTGACAATCTTTTAACTTTTTTTTGGGGGGGGGGAGGGGCACCAGACAGATGCCCTCCACCCACTTAACCAATGAGTAAATGTTTTTATGTGTTACTGATTCCCCCCCCCCCCCCCGATATGTTGCAATGTGTTTTTTATCCAAAAGAATTTGGTTCAAAAATTTAATAAATTTTTGCCGGGGTAATTTAAATCCCTAGTGTCTCCTACAGGTTTGTTCTTCCGAGTAGGTTTTTATCACCTTACTCGGAGTCCCGCTCCTATTTTATTTTGTGACCTTGGCTAGAGGTCCGTATATCCCGTGTCTGCTATTGGTGTTTTTGCTATTTGTTTGTGCTATAATTGTTTTCCATGTAGGGATAGTCATATGTCGTATCATTCCCAGTTGTCTTATGATCCTCATTAATGGATTTTTTTAATATTTTTTTTAAAATTTATTCAGAGAATAATTTAATACATTTTGGAATTTAGGTGAAGTAGCGGTGTGTTACATTTTATTTAAAAAAATATTGTTATTGCTTTAATGTGTGTTATATATGGGTCGCTCTTCACAGTTTTTGTATAAATTTATCCAAATTCGAGTGAGCTCTGTATTTTTTTTAAATATTTTATACTTCACTCCCTCGAACTGATTAATTATATTAAATTCATTACTTCCGAGATCAAAAGTCTTTCATAATATGGTTTTTATAAATAAAATATTAAAAGAAAAAAACATTCTAGAGGAGAGAGGGGGACGGCCGGTGCGAGTGCAAGTCCTTTTAAGATAACTATCCCATGGATAGTTTTCATTGCACTCGTCTCTCCGCCGTAAGTCCCAATAACTATAACCTGACCACACCAGTACCACCACCACCACTACCAGTGACCAAGACAGAAAAAGGAGAAGAAGAAGAAGGGTTTCAAACTCCACCAGAAAAAGTACGCAAGTTAACAACACCACCTACCTGCAGAATTGGATGGATTAAAAAGATGATGGCCACCACTTCTTCATCACAAGAGAAAAAGAAAGTGAAGACAGAAGTGAAGACAGAAGTGAAACAAGAACCGATATCTCCTGTTCAGACATCCTCCTCTTCGACACCTATTGCCGTCGCACACGCAAAGCATTGCAATCCAAGAAAATGCCCCAAGAGAAAAAGAGTAGCTTCTTCCAAGAGTGGGTGCATTATTAACACACAAACAAACACAAAAATAATGGAAAAAGTCTTAGCCAGCATTTACTACGATCCCTCCCCTCCTGCAGGTTACGCAGGAGTTCAAGAATT
This sequence comes from Sinohyriopsis cumingii, assembly GCA_028554795.2. Lineage (NCBI taxonomy): Eukaryota > Metazoa > Mollusca > Bivalvia > Unionida > Unionidae > Sinohyriopsis > Sinohyriopsis cumingii. The sequence goes on along the minus strand of CM068828.1, from coordinate 87,281,465 downwards.
GTATCGTGCTGCCAAAACGCGACTGAAAAGTCTCCGTTTACCTCAAGTGCAACGATGGTTACAAGAGCAAGCTACCTACACCTTACACAAACCCATTCGACGCAAGTTTTCCAGAAGTCGCATCCAAGCGGAAGGCATCGATCATCAATGGCAAGCCGATTTAGCCGATGTCTCTCATTTGGCCAGCTACAATCGCGGCTACAAATATTTGTTTTGTGTCATCGACGTCTTTTCCAAATTTGCCTGGGTCGTGCCCTTGACTTCCAAATCGAGCAGCGAGTTAGTGCGAGCCCTGCAACGAGTGTTCAAACAAAGAGGTCGTCACCCTCTTCGATGGCAAACGGACAAAGGTACCGAATTTCTGAACCAAGCTTTCCAAAAAGAATTAAAGAAACGTGACATTCATTTTTTTTTACCACCGAGAATCCCGAAACCAAAGCCAGCATCGTGGAACGTTTTCAACGCACTTTGAAAGAACGCATGTGGAAATATTTTACGCATCACCACACTCTGAACTACATCGACATCTTACCGCACCTGGTGCAAGCGTGCAACCAATCTTACCATCGAAGCATTGGACGTGCCCCGCAAGGAGTGACTCCCGAGAACGAAGTACTGGTGTTTGAGCGCCTGTTTGGTACGTCCCCGACGAGGGCTGTCCCCAAGAAAAGTGGAGTGTTGACCGTAGGAGATTGGGTGCGCATTGGCAAAACCAAACGCACTTTCGACAAAGGTTACTTACCTAACTGGACTACCGAATTGTTTCGTGTCACTGGACGAGTGCATGGTCGTCATCCTGCCGTCTATAAATTGGAAGACATGAACGGAGAAGTGCTCAAAGGAACGTTTTATTTGCCCGAGTTACAACGTGTCACCAAAAAAGAAGACGACGTGTATGACATCGAAAGCTATCTCGAACGCAGAACCCGTAAAGTAGGCAAACGACGTGTCAAAGAAGTCAAAGTACGTTGGAAAGGATATCCACCCAGTTTTGATTCTTGGACCGACGCTTCGCAAGTCATCGACTATAAAAGAAGTGACCATCATGCCCTTTCACACAGACGCAGCTACGTCGACCACTCCTTCACCCAGTTCTTCTCTGTAAGATTTACAGAAACAACCCTTGTGGGTGTGGTGTGGAGAACGTGTGCCTAAAACGCAAATCGTCTTTTTCTGCAAAATCTTCGTGGTGTATTGTGTCATCGGGGCAGCCATCGCCAATTTGAGTTTGCAACAAGGAGACAAACAATTGTGGACCATTTTATTGAGCAGTTCCATCGGTTACCTGCTTCCCAATCCCTCCCTGAAATTCTCCTTGAACGGGAACCACGGGAACCTTGTGTCCAGTGCCAGTGTCAGTCACCACTCGAACAACAACAACCCCATTTTGGGCGGAGACACGCCTCTGACGTCCAGTAACCCCTCGGACAGCCACAGAACTCTGGAATTATGAGTCACCAAAACCAATTTTACTTAACCTTACCCAGTGACAGTTCCATGGAGGTGTTTCCCCACAACACGTTGTGCTGTTACACGGCCAAATTACCTCAGGCCATCCCATTAGATCACGAAGCCCATTGGGAAGTGGCTTTGGTAGAAATGATTTACCCAACACAAATCAAAAACATCACTGAAACTCAAAACAATTTTGAGGTCGAAATTCTGGACCCAACAGTGCAGCAAACCATGATGACCACTCATCAACATAAATCACTTGCGAAGACCCCAATACCCCGTAGCAGCAGTGACACTTCTCCTACTTTTTACGTTTATGAATTTAAAATTAACCCAGGCCATTATTTTAGTGGTCAACATCTGGTGGAGGCCATCGCTGACAAATTCTATGCAGCATTTGACAAAGTTCTGACTAAACTAAATAAACGTGTCACCATTGAGTACCACAAACTGTCTCACCGTCTACTCATTAAATTTGAAAGTGAGGAAAAAAGTATGCGTATTAAATTTTGCCCTGAATTGTATGACATTTTGGGTGGAGACCTCAATTTGGTCACGGATTAAAAGACCAAAAAGATTGAGAAAGCAGCCATTGACAACAACGTGCATTTTGCGAGGTATTTTCGTTTCCCGGTAGAACTGAACCAGGGACTGAATTTGATCTTCGTGTACTCCGATGTGGTGGAGTACAACGTGGTGGGACACACCTCCGTGCCGTTACTGCGTGTCATTCCTTTCAAAGTAAATTCTGCCACGACCGCTGACGAGGAAGGTGGAAACACTTATCACGTCCACCGCGAATTTGTACATCCTCACTATTTGCCTGTCAGCAAGTCGTATTTGGACACGGTCAACATTGCTATAAAAGGAGATCTGGGACAAAATATTCCATTCACCAAAGGAAAAGTCACGGTGAAACTCCATTTTCGAAAACGGTTCTCTAACGACTCGTAAGTCATGTATCCAGTGTACCGAGGGGTTGCACGACAGCGAGGACACGGTTTAGGAGATATGTTGAAATCGGCCTTTCGTTCGGTGGCCCCGGTGTTGAAACCGATGGTGACACGCGGATTGCACGCCTTGAAAGATGCGGCACTGAAGCAAGGCAAAGAATTTCTCCAAAATGTTATCATCGACAAACAAAACCCTAAAGAAGCCTTCATGAGGGCAGGCAAAAATGTCTTGCTGCAAACGGGCAAAGACCTTTTGGGCCGACGAGAAACACCTATAAATGCCCTGCACACTACCGAGTCAGGCATTCAGCAAGGACAAGGCAGAAAGAGACGACGAAGAAAACACCATTTCACCAGACTTCACACTTCTAAAGCTAGAAAGGCAAAGAAAAGAAGAACCGTTTGAGACTTAGACGTTTTTGATTACTGAGATACAGAAAGAAAAAAATGATGCACCGAGAGTCATGCGCTTGTTCCAAGTCGGAACTGGATCTGTTTGCCATGCCACCTACCATGATGACGATGCAAGAATCCCAATGGGTGGAATTTCACCCTGTCTCCTCATTGACAGATTCCGCTCCCATCGAGTTTGAAATCAAGGGACAGCCCGAAGATTACATCGATCGGAATAGCAGTTACTTGTACTTGAAAGTCAAAGTTCTAGATAAGGGAGGAGATACTATAGTAGACGAAAAAGTAGCTCCGGTCAACAATTTCATGCATTCCTTGTTCAGCTCAGTGGACTTGTACTTGAATAACAAACTGGTCAGCAGCAGCATGGATACTTACCCTTACCGTGTCTACCTGGAAAATCTCTTGACGTACGGAATAGACGCCAAGAATACTCATCTCAATGCCTGCGTATAATGGGAAAATGACGATGCGGGCGAGTTTAACGAATTCGAACCGGATGCATTCAAAACACCACACAATGAGGGATTTGTAGAACGAAGAGACAAAATATTAAATGGACAGAGTCTAGAACTGATGGATCGTTTGCATCTGGACATGTGGTTGCAAGAGAAATATTTGCTGAACGGTGTAAATGTCCGCTTGAGACTGAATCGTAGCAGTACCGCTTTCCATTTGTTGGCTGATAGTGCTGGCGTCAATCCCAAAAGCAAAATCGAGGAGGCCAAACTCTACGTACGACGCGTGGAAGTGTTACCTAAAGTGGGAAACGACATCAGTCAGACGTTGAGCAGAACGACCGCCAAGTATCCCACACGACGTGTGGAAGTGAAAACGTTCACTATTCCCGCTAGTCATCATTCCATGATCGAAGATCATCTGTTTCAAGGACAGTTACCCAAGCGTTTAATCCTTGGTATGGTCGAGAATTCAGCCTTCATCGGAGTCTTCATTGAAAATCCTTTCCACTTTCAACACTTCAACGTTAAGAAAATCGAAGTCAGTCGCGATGGCAAGACCTTGTGTACCAGACCTTTCGAACCTGACTTTACCAACAAGAATTACTTGAGATTGTACTTGTCCCTGTACGAAAACACCGGACAATTAGGGACCAACACCAGTCACGGCATTACGTACGAGGATTACGCAGGAGGCTATGCTTTGTGGGCCTTCGATTTCACTCCTGACCATGGCAGCGACGAGGGACATTTCCATCCTATAAAATCTGGCGAGATTCGTGTGGAACTTCAGTTTGCAAATCCTCTGCCAGAGACAGTGAACGTCATCCTGTATGCAGAATTCGATAATACCATAGAAATCAACAGCTTGAGAGAAGTCATTCTAGATTATTAGAAGCCATGGAAGACTGTTATCCCTCTTTACCTAGTTTGGAAACTTTGGAGATGGAATGTGAGGAAACCGTGGAAAAAGAATCTCAAGACAAAGACGACGAAGTTATGATGAAGTCAAGATGGCGAGAACAAGAAGCGAATTTAGTCTCCTGTTTTGCCAAACACTTGGTCGAAAAAATGACGGAAATGATCAAAAAAGATTGCTATGGATGTCAAAACGACCATCCCAGTCAAATTCAACACGATAAATGCCTGATGCCGAGTCAAGAAGAAAAATTGGACGAGTATCTGGACGAAGCTTGGAGTCTCATCTCGGACGAAGTCGTGTTGCATCAGTGGTATAAAGACTTGCGTGAATATTCTTGTCCATCATTAACCACTCAAGAGATCCATCGTATCGAAGCTCTCCTGAATCAGAGTGAGGAGACGAAACGAAGAAACCGTTATTTGTCAGACATTTTCAAGCAAAAAGTCAGGATCGAATTGATGACTTATTATTACCTGTGAAGAAGAAAAAAAAACACAAAAAAATGGATAATTGGGAACTTTATTACCTTTCGAACCACAGTTCGTACACGGCTTCTTGGAATCCTGTCGTCTGTGCTAAAGATGAACTCCCTCATCGCAAACCTCAAGACCATCAAGCTTATGTGATCAACACGGACGACAGTCATCTCCCAGGAACCCACTGGGTAGCCGTCTACTTTCCTCAAGAAGGATGTGCGGAATATTTCGATTCGTACGGATTGCCCCCTTTGCAAGACAATATCATTGACTTTATGAGAAGAAATGCTCAGACTACCCGATTCAATAATGTGAAATTACAAGGCACAGATTCCTTGGTGTGTGGACAATATTGTGTGTATTTTCTGCATCATCGCAGCCTGGGCTATTCCTTAGAACATTTAGTGACTCATTTCGATCCTCGTTCTTCTTCTAGAAATTATGTGAAAGTAGATCGATGGTTTTGTGACCATTATGCTTATCTTTTGTCTCAAGCTAGGAAACGTAGTATCCATCAATGGCCTAATGACTTCCAACAGTGGAAATCACAATTTCATTCACAACGTTGTCAGCCCTGTTTAAAGTAGAGTGTTAATTGAAGAAAATGTTTGAGATTTGAAAAAAGTTTGATGTTATATTGTTGGATTATTGTTAAAAAATGTTAGAGTTGTTTGTTAGTGTTAAGTGATTTTGAATAAAAAATGTTGTGTTTTGAAAAAAAATGCTTTGTTTGGCTATAGGAATCTTGATTCATGCTCTTTGACTTCTTACTATCCCTCTCATGACACTCATTGAACGTTCCGGCTCGAAAACCGTGGAGGGATGTTTTCCTTCACGTCCGCGCTTTGACTTTAAAGCCAGGGTTAGCCTCCAGTCTAACCATCCATTGTCGACTCATCCTCCTACAAAGATGTGCTCCAAACTAGCTAAGCTAAACGAAGCCTACGTGAATTTGCATAGGGTCAGACACAGTCTGATACCGAAGCCAGAAGACATAGAGAATGTGAGAATGTTAAAAGGCACTGAAAACCTGATAGAAGAGCTCTTCAGAGAAGAAGTGAACAGGGAGAAAGAAGAATGGACAGAGAAGTACAGACTTCAGAAACAGCAGATAGAGCAGCAACAGCAGCAGCAGCAGCAGCAACCTGAACCTGACAGAGGCTTTGTCGATTGTCGTATCGACACCAAAGAATTCTTCTTCTCTTTCCGAAGAAGCAGACCTATCGTCAGAAAGTCTATTCTCAGAGGACATCGCATTCTTAGAAACTAAAAGATCGCCCTAGCTTCAACTTCACACAAGCAAAAAAAAAAAACAGCCCTTTTCAGGGCTACCCAATACTCTAGAAAAGAAATAACAATCCATTTGCCAATGTGTGTATGTAGAGTAGTGTGAATATAAACACCGACTCTTTTTTTTATAGTGTGAGTGTATGTGTTTGTGTATATGATTGTGTGTTTGTAAGTGCTCACGTACGTTTGTGTGGATAGTAGATTAAGATCATGTTTTTTGCTGTTTGACGTGTGGGGAGAGTAGATTTGGGATTTGATTGGATTGCTTTGCTTATGTGGATAGTATATTATTGATTTAATGAAAATTTTTTAGAATAGTGATGGGCAGTATAAAAAAAGTGAGTGCTTCTTTTAGGTCCGCGCGTTGTTTGGTTATGATCTAGGTAAGATCAATTTTGTCTTAGGGGATGTTTCCCATCACGTCCGCGCTTTCAGTATAAATTAAAAATCGTTCGGCAGTCTAGCTACCCTTGTTGATTGATCAACACCACCAGAATGAACACCAGACTAGCTAAACTGCTTGAACTTCATGTACACCTGGAATATGCCAGGCGTATAGTGAATGAGCTGGCTGCAGAGGCCATCGTAGAAGAGGGAAGGATGAAAGAGGAGGAGAGAAGAAACAAAGAAGAGGAAGAAAAGGAGAGAGGAAATTTCAGAATCCCAGAGACAGAAAATTGGGATTCTCTAGCCACTTATCCCGCCTCTGCTCTCCCCCCAAAAAGAGTGAAAAGAGACTGAGGAAGAAGATGTGTGTGTGGTACCAGGCCTGGAAGGTGCCATCATTAACCAGGTGCCATGGAGTTCAAAAACAAACAGCCCTTTTCAGGGCTACCCAAACCTTTAGAAAAGAAATAACAATCGATTTGCCAATGTGTGTATGTAGAGTAGTGTGACTATAAACACTTACTCTTTTTTCCGTGTGTGTGTGTGTGTTTGTAAGCGCTCACGGACGTTTGTGTGGATAGTAGTAGATTGGGTTTCATTATAATGCTTTGCGTATGTGGATAGTAGATTTGGGGTTTGTTAATTGCTGATTCACTTATGTGGATAGTATATTATATGAAATGAGAAAAGTAGGGGATGTTTTCCTTCACGTCCGCGCGTTTTAAGTGATAATTGAGGTAATATCAATTTTGTTTTAGGGGGTGTTTTCCTTCACGTACGCGCTTTAACTATAAGAACCCACAAGGTTTGATGTTCGAACCATTCTACGGAATAATAAAAACGAAGATGGTGGTTGCAAGTGAGTTGTTCAACAACTTGGTACATATATACAATTGGATAATGGATGGTATCCATGTAGTGGAGAGACTAGAAAACGAATGGAAGATAGCAGAGTATCTGGACTACGCTAAATGCCTAAACGTAGCAAAAGAAATGATAGCAGAAATGATAGAAGAGTAGGAAAAGAGATTGAGAGGTATGATAAATCCCACCTATGTCAGAGTGGGAAGCCTAAAGGAAGCACTTGACAATGGAAGCCAAGTCAGGTGCTTTCTTGAAAATATGTCACATGGGACAGAGTGCTCTTTTGTGGAGAGAGGTCAGGACAGACTGAAGAAAGGAGAGGAGTTGATGAGAAAAGTGATGGAGGTAGAGGTAAAGAAGATTAAAGAGAGATGGAATAAAGAAAGAAAAGATCAGGAAAACAAAAAGAAACAGGCAGATTTTGAGAGGCTCAATCAGAATTGGATCAAAGTCCAGGAAAAGTTTAGAGCCTTGGGCCATCCAGTCTGGATGCCAGAGGAGAAAAAGAAGAAGAAAGGAATAATGGTAAAAGTGAGGACTTGGTGGAAGAAGTGGAGGAGTTAGAAGAAGAAGAAGAAACCCAAAGGCCCTTTTCAGGGCCACTCATAGGTCTCGAAAAGAGACTGACTTTCAATTGCCTACCCTTTTTTCTTTTTTTATTTTTTTTTAAAAAAATAGAGACCCCTCCCTGTTTCAATTTTCGCCTGTTCCCTTTTCATAGACCCATCAGGTCGGGACCCTATTAAAATAGGGTCCCGACCCTGTTCCATTTTCAATTCCCCTTGAGGCTAGAGTGACCCAAGACTTTTTCCCCATGTTCAATTTCCCTTGAGGCTAGAGTGGCCCAAGACTATTTCCCCATGTTAAATTCTCCTTGAGGCTAGAGTGGCCCATGATTTTTCCCCATGTTAAATTTCCATTGAGTCTAGAGTGGCCCAAGGGGTCCTGTAATGCTAATTTCCCTTGAGGCTAGGGTGGCCCTATTCACTACTCTCAGAGCTCTGCATCTCTCTCACTACTTCAATTTCTAACAAAAACGAGCCAGGGTGGGTCTTCTGTAATAATCAAAGATAATAGTGGAAGCACCCCACCCCAACCTAAGGTAGTATACGATACCTTTACAATAGTTATAACCAATAATCGTTTTAATAAAACAACAGCAAATTCATAACTGACACAACCGGATTAAAATGCATATTCATTTATTTTCATTACCCAAATGTAAGTCAAGAAAATTAATGGAAATGTATATGCAAGCACGAAAATTCTGTACGTTTACGTCTATCTACGAGGCAGTGCCCGTTGTCAGCTTGTTGCTGAATGTCTGTTATCTATCCACTAACAAAATAAGAAAGATTCAAATGACATATTGGATTTTAAGTCTTGTAAAGTGTATGCACGTTTCTCTGTGATCCAATAATTTACAATATCTGGGTGTAAAATGTTCGGTAAATCTGAACCATAACTTCCCCATTCTAACAATGGAATTTTGAACAGGTCCTTTGCACATAAACTCATTTTTTTTCCACGTGTCTTATCCTTCTTTGCGAGTTTAACTTACATAATATGAATAATTAATTCTATTTCTTCTTTCGATTTTTTGCCTTTCGTCCAAAACATGTCTACGTACTTTAACATTGATTTTACCGTATGTATTGTTTGAGACGTGTAAATAATTACCAAACAAAGAAATGTCGTTGTATAAGAATCCAAATGAAGTGAATACTTGTCACTTAAAGGTATGTAGAATCAAATTCTATAAAATGACGCCCATTAATGAAATAATCGGCGTTTAATGCATACGTGATCTGTGTGACTTTCACTATAATTATACGTACTACTCTTAACATACATTGATACGCACATAGTTTCATGAAAACAAAGTAAATAGAGCAAAATGCCCATCAAGGTGGCGGAACACTGACGTATACCGATTGTTATAATATCGTACGAAAGTATCTACTAAATTTGATAATCAGTACATAAACATGAATTATCCGGGATATAATCTTAGGTTATATTAATTCATATTAAAACAATAAGGTGTCGCTAAAATGTGCTGCTTGCGCAATTTCAAACTACGTTGTCCTGCATCATGAATGCTGAAATATTAATATTTACATGTCAACTATTTTAAAACTAACGTGTCATTAACATTCATGTTATGTTCTGCACACAAAAAATATTTAATTAAAATTGAAAGAGTTTCGAATGCACTTGGGTACAAATCGTGTATAGAAAATAATAATCTTTCCAAATGCACAGAATTTTGAGAATGCATGTGCCAAGAAATATAGTGTATGGAAAAAGCACGGTGCAGTTATAAGTCAGAGTCTGGTCAATCGCATTTGAGATAAACGGATCCCCATTTCAAGGCAGACGATACAAACTTCAAGACACAAAAACCGCAACAAAATATGTTTATGACCTTTAAAAAAAAATTTAAATCAAAGAATCAAATAACGCTTGGTAATATCCTTAAAAAGTTATCTAAATAATTTACACTGAGGCAGATCGTGCATTTCTCATTGAAAAGAACACTTGACCGCGTCATTGACGGAATCAAAGGAATACCAGTTCGGACATCATGCGGATGTATGGCTACCCAGAATTTCATCCTGGATAACAGATGTGCATTTAGAGTGCAGAATATCATGCTTTAAAAATTATGGATGAATTGGTACGGACGTATGTAATAACGTTTAACGGCACTTCAGCGCAATCAAACCTATATATGAACCAGTTAAAATATATTCCCAAAAATGTAAAACCATGAATATGACGATTATCCTATTACAGAATAAATCGATCCAAACTAATGTAAACATGAAGTGGGAAACCGTTTACGTACTTATTTTCTTCTGAAATTGAAGACGCGGTAGAAACTGGTTCCCATTTGGAATGTGAGCGGTTTCTTAACCGGTTGCTATTAAAAAAATTACTACTTTTGCTTATGGTTGTACAATTTATACTTTTTATATGCAAAAGTTGTGAGAGAAACTATATATATTTTTGCATAAATATTAACCAAAGAACGAGAGTTGGACAAAATAGCGAATGTAATACTATTGCCTGGGTCTTGCGAAGTGGACGCCTCCTTGGTAGGAGTATACATTTTGACAAAATTTTGGCAAATATGGAGAAAATGTATTTTTTGGAAGAAAAAAATGTTAGATTTATATAAAATTGTTGGTTATTATTAAACATGGGGGGGTCCGATTTATAGACAGTGGCCCATAACAAGAATTGTAATTTATTTTATTAATTGAAATAAACAATTGCGAGAGCGTTCATCCTGAATTTTATTGTAGAATACACTTTTTGTTTTGTAATAAAAATTTTAAAAAAAGTTTATGGAAATGCCAAAGAAAGTGTGAAACTTGATTATTTTTAATATTAAAGAATTATTCCATATTTACGAATACATTGTTAAAGACTAATTTGAAAACATTTTCTTTTAAGTATAAAACATTACATTCAGGTGGCAAATTTTGATTTTGAAACCAAACAATATGATGAGAATTAATAATAACAAAGCAAGTTTATGTCGTTGTTGAAAACGATAACACTACTTTCAACACGTCCAAAAAGTCCTTTTAATGTTGTTTCAAGCAGACGAATAGTCCCAGCTGGAATTGATCACACCAGAAAAGAACTTTTTTTCAAAACAGTCTCCTCACTTAACGACCGAGTTTCGTTCCTACGACTAGGTCGTTAAGCGAATTGGTCAATAAGCGAGGAACTTAATCGCTTTTATTTATTCTGAATAACGAAAAGGTCTAAAGGAAACTCCAACTTGATAACTTTGTTTTAATTTGCATTTCTTACATATTACAAAACATAAAAATACAATCAGCAGAAATTAGTAAAATGATGTACCAAAGGAATTAAAGTTTATAAAGTGTGGTAGTGGTTCGAGGTCATCAGTGTCATCATCGGAGTTATCAGTAGCTGTAGAGGGCCTGAGCAAGGGAGATGACAGCGAAGAAATGGAGGTACTTGTAGGGGTAGGGGTCATGGGTGTATCATTCGAGCAGAATCTCGTTAGTGTTGTCTGCTATATAAGTTTCCTTTTTTCCTTCATTAACTTCACATTACCATCGTAAAAGTTCGTTCATTTGTCGTTCCACTTTCGTGAACCATTCAACATTCTGATCCATATCCTCTAGTTCTAATATAGCCGCATTCGCTTGCGAGAACACACCAGCTAACCTCTTTGCAATGAACTTGTTTTGTACTTCTTCCATTCTTTCCTCTTCCAAGTGCTGCTGCGCTTCCAACGCTATTTAATCTTCGTTAGGTTCCCCCCACCCCGGCATATTCCACTTATTCATCAATATCTTCCACTTCAGCATCTAAATTAAGTACATCTGCAGGTTACACAAGTGTTTTATATATGACATCAGTATGCTCGTCTTTGTCAAACTCTTCGAAATTATTCACGAAACGTTTTAGGCATTTTATTCCATATGCCTTGCATACACTTTTCTGTCACTCTCTCCCAAGCTGAATCGATGTTCTTTGTGCAATGTAAAATGTATGATTTCCAAAAATCACGAAGGATTACTTCATGACATTCTGTTGCTGCTTACAGCTTTGGAAAATGTTTTGCCCAAATATAACGCTTTGAACGTAGCTATAGCCCACCTGGTCCATGGCTGTAGGATAGCAGTCGTGTTTTTAGGCAGATACACCTTTACATCTGGGTGTAGATCATCAAGATGCTGGGGATGGCCTGGGGCATTATTAAGCAGTATGATAATTTTAAAGGGAACGCCCTTTACCAGACAATAATGTTTGACCGAGGGTTTGAAGCAGTTGATGAACCAATTCTCAAATAAACCTTGCGTCATCCATGCCTTCTTATTCGCACAATAGTAAACGGGCAGTGTGTCCTTACTAACCTGCTTCAATGCACGTGGGTTCTCGGAGCGATAGATGAGGAAAAGCTTTAACTTGAAACCAGCGACATTTCTTCTCAACAACAACGTGGGCATTGTTTTAGATTATTTGTGTATGTAGACCATTTGGGCATTTTTTTTCCCCAAAAAAGTCCGATTTCATCTACATTGAAGCAGTTCCGGGCGGTGGCTGCCTTTCTCGATAACTTCATCAAATTGGTCAACAATTTTTTTCCGCTGCCTCTACGTCCGCGTTTGCCGCCGCATTGCTGTTACTCTGATTATGCAGGTTGAATCTCCGACGAAACCATCCATGGCTTACCGTAAATGTTTCCGTTGATTTTTCGCCTTCGCGCGCCTTCAAAGACTCGAAAATACTGCCTCCCTTTGCTTTGAATTATTTAAAAGCTCATCGGCATTCAGGTCGTCAAACTAGCTCAAGGGCTGTGATGTCACAGGTTGGGTCTAGTTCATCGAGGGATCTTGCGTTCCAAAATTGTCACCTTTCACGGAATTCTGACGATTCAAGAGCTGTGCTTATTAGCCTTAGACAAAGCTACAATGTACCAGATCGTGTCCATTATATAATGCACCTTTATTTTGTATATTTTAGGTATAGTTTATATCCCTCCGTGCCTGGTTAGGGTTTTTAATCTCCATAGATCAGTTATTTGTATTGGGGAAGTTATGGCCATAATATTAATATGGTGTTTCTGTTAGTTTTATATAGGTTTTTGATACGCTTTGTGCGGATGGACATCGTGGGCTGGGCTTTTGACCAGCTTGTAAATTTATTTGGGGAATTTTTATTCTATCTATATATATGTGAACTTGTGGTTGTCTAAAAGAATTATCACCTTGTGCTTCATGGCCTGATGGACTGGGCTTGGGACCACCTTATGCCATTAAATATTTTTGGGTAAATTTTTACTATTCTTAATTCGGGTAATTATTTTTCCAATTGGTGTGTCACCTTTTGTGGCTGGATCTGGTGGGTTTTTTAGAATTATAACCGCGTTATACTTTCTAATTAATTAATAGGAAATTAGTTTGATCGGGTCTGAAAAATAGGCCTTTCTCCGATACCAATGCATAACTTGGGTAGTAGATCAGAGAAAGTATTAATTAAACAGAAGGTTAGTATAGATTTGTTTTAATGTAAAAATCTGTTATTTTATCTTTTTATGTGTTAAAAACGGTTAAATCCTATTATTAATTTGATAGATAATAATTAGTTTAATTGTTTACTGAAAATTTTTTGATATAAGGGGAATGATGTTTTCGCATAATTATTAGGTTTGTGCTAAATTAAGTTTGACATTTGTAGCAATTGCTAATTAGATAGATACTTTCACCATTGGGCTAATTTAAGGAGCTTAGGGGAAGCTGTTTCATCCAAGGTTAGGAACACACGCCAGAAAGATGCCTGATAAACCCAAGTCCAGACCGTCTGTCCACCATTCAGTCGTGAAGATGTCTTTATATACAAATACGGTTGCAAAGGGGAAATTTACAAATCAAAACGCGTGTGGCATCTCCCTTCATGATATAATTTCAGTACCGCCACACAGGAGAGTGTATCACTGAAATGATAGCGCGCCCCAGAATGCAGCTGAAGTTAAAACAAGTAAGCATGTTAATGATACGATCATAGTGATACTTAACTAAGTTGGCATCAGTGTAACTAAATATCTTAATATAAATTATGGATATGTTCATTATGTTTCGAAACTTATCCGAAGCGTGACAATCTTACATGACGTGACAGCCTTCGGTTATGTGAGGGACTCTTCATTAATTGCATCATCACAACACATTGCGAGGGAAGAATGTATTTCTTTGACTTTATTATGACATTCGAGGAATTACAAACTATAAGTATTTTACAGTATGAGCATAAACGTGCAGCATTGTTATGTATGCATGAAACCTTTCCAAAAGACACGGATATCACACTTAAACATTACACCTCTGTTAAATGTTGACAGGGCCTCTTGGTGAGTTTTCCTTATTGTGAACAATATAGATCCTCATAATGACATTCCTTTAAATACACTTTACAAGTATAGGAGTCACTCTTCATCGAGTGATTACCTTTTGTTTCATTTATATAACACCAACTTACAACCATATGAATTAGACAACCTCGTTCAACAGCTCCTTACTCCATTTGTTACACTCTTGGATATCAATGGCGGTACAATTTTATGGGGATCTAGATGCATAAATGACAGGGCTTAAAGGTAGATTTCATTTCCAGACACAGTTTATATCTGTAACATCAAGTTATTTAAGCATGAATGTCATTTAGCATCTAAAACAAATTAACAATTGTTTGGTCATATCTGAAATACGATTAACTTTTGAGTACGCGTATAAGCAAGCAGGCACATATGGTTTAAAAACATTAAAAATTGTGACAGATATTACCTTTCTTAGTTTAGAACAGTTCATAAAGATTGAAAAATAAAGAAATGTACATTTCAGTACTTTGTTCTCATGTATGAAAAAGTGGATGTTGTTGTTCAAGAGTTTAACGCCGTTTTTAGCACAAGATAGGCTACACATGGCGGCCAGTATAAATGGTGGAGGAAGAACACGTTGAAAACCCCAGAAAGAACCACATAACTCGCGGGAACCTACCGGCAGGCTTCCTCAGGTTCCCACATTGACCGAGTCCAAGACTCGAACCGAAGTAGATACAATCAAGACAATTTATATGCAACAACATTCACACTCAAACATTGATCTACTTAGGAAAACATCTGTATAATCGAAGAAAAGAGAAGAAAAAATGCTACCAGCCCGCCTTTTCTACATGTTAAAATATGTAATATAGACTGGTGTAATGATCTAAATCAATTTAGATTAGGTAATCATGTTGAAATTCAGCGAAGTTACAGATCTGTATAAACGTAACCCAAGGGTATTAATTTTCACCAAAAAAATATGTTCCTCTTTTCGTCTGGTCAGGATGACAAGTCCTCTCTCTATAATTAGTTTGAAGGGCTGTAGGTTGTAATATTCTGCCTCCTGCAGTTTACTAGGTATCTAACATCGTGTGGGAAGGTGTTGGTTGTGTAACTTCCTCCATTTATAAGTTAGAATGTACCTGAAATGGCCGTGGTCACGATCTATGAAATAAGTATACACACTGTCAGTGTTGTGTGGCTTCAAAGGAGAGTGCCAGAACAGATCATGGATCAGTCCGTTAAGTTGAAACGGATGTCTCAAAATTCTGGCAATCAGCATTCATTATGATTCTCTTATCCTGGACCACCTTCATCTGTTGAACCCTGAGAACCAGGATCGAAATATGTGTATATGCCACACGTGGTGCCTTCACTGGGGTCCTCGGTTTGGGTGAATATAGATTCCTAGTACAAACACTTTTAAAGTCATCATCCACCTCCGCCAGTATCACAATCGCAACCACTTACTTAAATGGAGCAACAATTGCATCTCAAGCTGGTTCAGGATGAGGTAACTTGACAAGTTGTTTTTATAGGCAGATTGCATCGATCGGGTTGAAACCCACCCCATTTCACCTGATGTTGCTTGGGTGGTGACAATATTTTTTTTTTTGGTTATGGCCTGGTGCAATTTGTCTATGACTGTAAGCATAGACAAAGTTGGCCAATGACTTGTATCGTCTTGGGTAGTGAGATCTCTCATCCTTTTGCCATGGTTGACTTCGATGGTAGGAGCTCAGTGTAGATTTTGCTCCTGCCTTCCCCTACCTCGGCAAGCGTTGCCTTTACATCAATTTCAGTTTTTGTAGTCTTGGGAATATAATTCGTGCTCAGCTTCAACTTCTTCACGTTTCTCCATTGTGGTCCTTCTAACCAAGAATATACCTGACGTAAGACCTCTTTTACTGCAAGAATAACGGATAGAAGACATCGGGAAGACACTCTTACTAGTGGAGGATTCAAATCCAAAACCACTTTTCCTCTCTAGCATATTCCTGTCCACAAAGTACTCAGAAGAATTCTCGTAGTCACTTTAGCAATTTGCACACTGCCATAGTTACGTATATATAATACGTAAACTGAATTCTGTCAAACCGTATTGCAGTGTTCACAGATTGTCTGGAGGATTCTGTCAGTCATTTTGCCGGTTTCCAGTCGTATCCTGTAGGTCGGGTCCATCAGAAATGGAGTTTTTAGTTCATACACTGCAACAGTAGGTATATGAGACCTTTCAGTTCGTCTGATCAATGCCACTCCCTCAGGTACATGGCGAACTTTCCTGTTTGAGCACACTAACGCTCGATCCCTCATTGGGCGCAGTAAATCAGCAGCTATCCCAGTGCTGTATGAGGGAGGGGCACCTGCAAAGTTGACACAAGGGTCGCTGCAGATTTTCATACAGACGCACTACTGGTGATTCTACTGGTTCAAGTGGTATTGGTGTGGTCCAACTTTACAGTGGCATTATGTGGTCAGGTCTCCTGGGGGACGGGGGGAATAAGTATGCCTGGTCTACCGTCTGTCGTGTAATCTCCAAATTTGGTACATGAATCGGAGGCGGTGAACCTAGTGCTGCTGTATCTTCTTGATTGAAAATTGATACTAAGGCAGATTCAGGAAGACATTTCCCATTGTATCACAAGTAACCACTGGTGCATGGCCTACCCTTGAGTGGAGTAGTACTAGGGCTCCCCGCTGGTATGCTTTTGATCTTGGGGAAAGGATACAAAAGTCTCCTCAGTTTCCGTATCCCTCCACAAATTCGTGACTTCTCTAAGGCTCTCCATGCAGGTCCGGGGTTGTAGAATTGAACCGACGTGACCTCACTACGTATCGTAAGAGGCGACTAAGTAGAGGCAACCTGTTTGCCGTGGGTTGCGTCCCGTGTCGGAGGAGGAAATGAGCATGGTAGTTGAAGAGAAGCTTTCCAATGCAATAGACACCAACCTACAGCCAAATGAATTAGACAACCTTGTTCAACAAATGCCAGCGCCATTTGTTCTACTTGTGCATTGTAATGCCTATAACATTTTATGGAGATCTAACTACATAAGCAACAGGGTCAAAAAGGTTCAAGTTTTCATTCGTGCCAATTTTTTCTCCTTCAGTACTTTTTGATTATAATTAGAAGGAGGAAAGGATCCTGGTAGTTGAGCAGAGGATTTCCATGCAGTACACTACTTTGGCCTCTACTTCCTCTAGACGGGTGGTCGGGATGGGACCAGTCTCGACAAATCGGCTGGTTCGCCGAGCCCTAGTAAGTCTTTATTTTCTCGCTCACCTTCTTTATCTTCCTTTTTATATCTCTCTTGATACCAATGTTGCCCCTATAGTCTATTCCTTTATATTTCCCTTTCCCAGGACTTAGAAGACTTCCTAGAAGGCGGTGGCTTAACGGGTCAATCTTCAATTTAAAAGGATAATGAAGAACACCATCATACAATGGAACTGTCGAGGACTTAAAGCAAATTACAATGATATTCTCATACTTTTAAAGAACATGATCCAGCGGTACTATGCCTTCAAGAAACATTCATATGGACATCACATTTAAAAACTACTCCCTGTTTAACACCTACTACCAAAATGTTCACAGGGCCTCAGGGGGAGTTTCTGTTATTGTAAAAAACAGAGTCCCTCATAGCGTCATCCCTTTAACCACAAATTTGCAAGCCATTGCTTTAAGTGTCACTCTACATCGAGTGATTACAGTTTGCTCTATTTACTTACCACCAAACACTAACCTAGTACCAAACGAATTAGACAATCGTGTTCAACAGCTTCCGCGCCATTTGTTTTACTCGGGCATTTTAATGCCCATGACATTTTATGGGGATCCAGTCATATAAGTGACAGAGGTCACAAAGTTGACGACTTTATTTCTAGACACGATCTGTGTCTATATAACACCAAAACACCGATATATTTACACCCAGGAACGGGTACATATACGTGCATAGATTTGACAATTTGTTCTCCTTCGCTGCTTTTGCACAATGAATGGAAGGTCGCTGATGACCTTCACAGCAGTGATCACTTTGCAATCTCCCTTGAAAATATTAAATTTACAATTAATGACGCAACTCCAGAATGGAATGTAAAGAAGGCCGACTGGGCTACGTTTGAAACACACTGTCAAACTAGGCTCAATGCAGATACAGTTTTCAATATTAATGACCCTATTCAACATTTTACATCTATTTTATTAGAAATTGCAGAAGAATCCATTCCCAAGTGCTCGCCGAACTGTAAAAGAACCCCAAAACCTTGGGTCACTAAGGAATGTAAGGAAGCCATTAGACAACACCGAGAACCATTGGAAAAATTTAATAATCATCCGACGCCCGAAAACTTAAATATATATCGTATTGTCCGGGCCAAAGCTCGCCGCATAATCAAAGAAAGTAAAAGAGCATCATGGAAGAAATGTGTTTCTTTTTTGAACTCTCGTTACTCTATTAAGAAAGTTTGGGACACTATACGCAAAATAAACGGAAAGAAAAAACAAAATCCTCTCCGACATCGGAAACTGAACAATAACAATTTTAGTTCAAAACGTGACATTGCGAATGCTCTTGCTGACAGTTTCTCCAAAAATTTATCATCAGCTAATTATTCAGAAGCCTTCTGAAGACTTAAAACTCAAAAAGAAAAGTCACGTTTAAAATTCACATCCAACAACTCGGAAAGTTATAACCAACTGTTCTCACTATTGGAGCTTAAGGAGGCTTTAGATAAGGCCCATGATACATCCGCTGGGCCTGACAAAATACATTACCAGTTTTCGAAACGCCTTTCAAAATCATCATTAACATCTCAATGATTTATGGATTACTAGTAATGTACCAAAAATTTGGAAAGAAGCAACTGTAACACCAGTTCCCAAACCAGGTAAAGATAGCGAAGATCCCAACAGCTACCGACCTATTGCACTCACTAGCTGCATGGGGCCCCGAGTGGCCGAGTGGTCTAAAGCGCTCTCCGTTACGGATCACTGCCATCTCACCTCTGTCTGCGTGGGTTCGAGTCCAAGGCTCGGTTAGCATGGGTACGTGGGAAAGCCTGCCAGTAGCCTCTCGTGGGTCGGTGGTTCTTCCCTGGGTTTTTCAGGGTTCTTCCTCCACCATTAATACTGGCCGCCATGTATAGCCTATCATGTGCTGAAAAATGGCATTAAACACTACAACAACAACAACAACAACACTAGCTGCATGTGCAAAACAATGGAACGATTGATCAATTCTCGGCTTGTATGGTACCTGGAAACTAACAATTTAATATCTCCTTTCCAAAGTGGCTTTCGATATGGCCGTAGCGCCAATGATCATCTGGTTAGACTGGAAACATTTATTCGCGATGCATTTATCAAGAAAGAACACTTTTAGTAGCAGTTTTCTTTGATTTAGAAAAGGCGCTATGACACGACATGGAAGTACGGGATACTAAATGACCTGCACGATCTAGGTCTAAAAGGCCGTCTGCCCTTTTTCATATCAAACTTTGTCTCAGACAGAGAATTTAAAGTACGAGTGGGCTCTACCCTCTCAGATCTGCACGAGCAAGAGATGGGTGTGCCCCAGGGCAGTATTTTTTCTATGATGCTTTTCAACATCAAAATTAATAGCATCACCAAGTGCTTAGCTCCTGGTGTGGATTGCTCGTTATATGCTGATGATTTTCCTTCATGTCATGCACATTGTAATACTGATCGCGCGTAGGTTTCAGGTCAGAACACTATCATAAAGTGCTTAAAAGTGAATGGTTCATTGCAAGAAACGCACTCTGGTGGGTCTTCACCTTTTAGTATGTGGGAGTGGGTGATATAAGTATGACCAATTCGGATTCTTGCAATGACTACCTCCTCCCTACGGATGGTTATGTAGGAAGGAGTCCATTCTTCTAGAGTTGGCTTGATTGCATGAAGTTATTCAGTGCATCATTCCATGATGCTGCCACTTTAGACGTAAGGACTTTCTGACCCTAGGTTTAAAATCAGTATATGGTATTTTAAAATCAGATGGTTCTTGAGTAAGGGCCATTTTAACAGCGCGATCCGCTTTTTCGTTACCTTTAATACTAGTTTGGCAAGGTAAATAACAGTATATTGTGAGAGACACTCGTCTCGGTATTTTTGACAAGTATGTTTTTCAATAATGGATTCTCCAGTTTTCTATTGTGTAGTGACTGAAGTACTGATAGTGAGTCGGAGAAGATGATACTTTTTAAAATACGTTTTTTTTTCTCTATATGTTGCAGAGCAAGATCTATTGCTCTGATTTCGGCTGATATTAGATGATGAAGAATTTTTAGAGAAACTATCAGCAAGAATTTTCGCTACGTCACGTTCCGAACTAAAATTTTTGCGGATCGTGTCCCAAACGTTCTTAATAGAGGAACGAGAGTTTAAAGAAGAAACATTTCTTCCATGATGCTCGTTTACTTTCTTTGATTGTGCGGCGAGCTTTAGCCCAGAGGATACGATATTTACTTAAATTTTCGGGCGTCGGACGATTGTTAAATTTGTTCAATGCTTCTCGGTGTTGTCTAATGGCTTCCTTATATTCTTTAGTAACTCAAGGTGTTGGGGTTCTTTTGTAGTTTGTTGAGGACTTTGGAATGGATTCTTTTTCAATCTCGGTTAAAATAGATGTAAAATGCTGAATAGAGCCATTAACGTATAAAACTGTATTCTCATTCAGCCTAGTTTTACAGAGTGTTTCAAAGTTAGCCCAGTCGGCCTTCTTTATATATCCATTGTGGGATTGTGTCATCAATTGTAGAGTTAATATTTTCAAGGTATATTGGAAAGTGATCACTGCTGTGAAGGCCATCAGCGACCTTTCATTCATAATCCAAAAGCAGCGAAGGAGAACATATTGTCAAATCGATACATTTGTATGTACCCGTTCCTGGGTGTAAATATGTCGGTGATATGGTGTTATATAGACACAAATCTTGTCTGGAAATGAAGTCTTTTATTTTGTGGCCTCTGTCACTTATGTGATTTGATCCCCATAAAATGTTATGGGCATTAAAATCCCCGAGTAAAACAAAGGGTGCGGGAAGTTAACAAGATTGTCTAATTCGTTTGGTACTAGGTTGGTGTTTGGTGACATGTATATAGAACAAAAGGCAATCACTCGATGTATAGTGACGCTTACATCAATGGCTTGTAAATTTGTGTTTAAAGGGATGACGCTATGAGGGGCTTTGTTCACAATAACAGAGACTCCTCCTGAGGCCCTGTCAACATTGTGAGAGTAGGTGTTAAACAGGAAGTAGTTTTTAAGTCTGATGTTATCCGTATCCTTCAAAAACGTTTCCAGTAAGCATATTACTGCAGGATCATGTTCGTTTAAAAGCAGAAGAATATCATGGTAGTTGGCTTTAAGTCATCTACAGTTCCACTGTATTATGGTGTTCTTCATTACAAGTTTATATTGAAGATTCTGGAGCTAGGTTAGACCTTTCGCGGAGGCAATCTGTTTGGTTATTTCTCTTGAGGAAGTACGGTGGTGTGTTTTTATTGTTAGGTCTGGAGCCACCTTAAGGACATGGAGCAGTTTCCTCTGCATCCATATCCTCAAAGTTTCCAAACCTATTGTGCAGCTTTATGAGGTCATCAGACCCCTTTTGCTGTCTATTTGTTTGCGACTTGAGTTTTTCGGGGGTTTGTAATGCGGAATGTTTGAGCTGGAAGGGGAATCAGGTGGGTTTGTTTGGGTTTGGGCGTCTTTCTTTGCTTTTTGATCGGTTTTCACCACATTTGAGAAGGACGGGCCGGGGAGGGATGTTCTAGCTTGAACAAGCTTCCTGGCCTCTGGATAGGGGATGTTGGATGTGTATTTAACCCTCTGTATTTCCTTCTCCTGTTTCCAGATGTCACATTCCTTTGAATTAGGATGGTGTTCCTTTTGGCATTTGACGCAATGCGGAGTGGCTTTGCTCTCGGATTATCTGAAACTGAACAGTAACAAGTTTAGCTCAAAACGTGACATAGCAAATGTTCTTGCTGATACATTCTCTAAAAATTCCTCATCATCTAATTATTCCGAAGCCTTCCAAAATTTTAAAGCTCAAAATGAAAAGTCACGTTTAAAATTCACATCCAACAACTCGGAAAGTTACAACCAACTGTTTTTCACTATCAGAACTTATGGAGGCTTTAGACAAGGCCCATGATACTTCCGCTGGGCCTGACGAAATACATTACCAGTTTTTAAAACATCTTCCAGAATCATCATTAACATCTCTTTTGAAACTCTTCAATGATTTATGTATTACTGGTAATCTACCTAAGATATGGAAAGAAGCAAGAGTAATACCAGTTCCCAAACCAGGTAAAGATAGCGAAGATCCTACCAACTATCGACCTATTGCACTCACAAGCTGCATGTGCAAAACAATGGAACGATTGATCAATTCTCGGCTTGTATGGTACCTGGAAACTAACAATTTAATATCTCCTTTCCAAAGTGGCTTTCGTTATGGACGGAGCACCAACGATCATCTGGTTAGACTAGAAATATTCATTCGCGATGCATTTATCAAGAAAGAACATTTAGTAGCAGTTTTCTTTGATTTAGAAAAGGCCTATGACACAACATGAAGTACGGGATACTAAACGACCTGCACGATCTAGGTCTAAAAGGCCGTCTGCCCTCTTTCATATCCAACTTCCTCTCAGGCAGAGAATTCAAGGTACGAGTGAGCTCTACTCTGTCAGATTTGCACGATCAAGAGATGGGTGTGCCTCAGGGCAGTATTTTATCTGTGACACTTTTGAATATCAAAATTAATAACATCACCAAGTGTTTGACTCCTGGTGTGGATTGCTCACTATATGTTGATGATTTTCTCATATGTTATCGATCAAAGCACATGCATACAATTGAAAGACAACTACAGCAAAATATAAACGAGATTCAAAATTCTCAAAATCAAAAACGGTATGCATGCATTTCTGTCAGTTACGACGACACCACGAAGAACCTCACCTCACGCTGGACGGAAAACCTATTCCAGTTGTTGAGGAAACAAAATTTTTGGGTATTATCTTTGACAGAAAACTGACTTTTATTCCACACCTAAAAAAACTTGAAAGCCAAATGCTTAAAAGCACTTGACCTACTTAAAGTAGTAGCGCACACTGACTGGGGTGCTGATAGAAAAGTCATCCTGAATTTATATAGAACGTTTATTCGCTCCAAACTAGACTATGGTTGCGTTGTGTATGGTTCAGCCCGAAAGTCATATCTTAAAATGCTTGATCCAATTCATCATCAGGGAATAAGACTGGCTCTGGGAGCATTTAAAACATCCCCGTGTCAAAGCCTTCTAGCTGAGGTGAATGAACCACCGTTATCGCATCGTAGAGAAATGCTTTCCGCACAGTATGCTCTCAAATTAAAATCAAACCCTCTGAATCCTGCTTTTTCGGCTGTTTTTCAACCCAAATACAAAACTTTATACGAAAATAAACCAAACGCCATACCTTCCTTTAGCATTAGAATATCATCCAGCCTTGACACTACAAATATAGATCTTTCTAAAATTCAGAAACACCACCCTGGCTAATTAAACAACGAAAAGTACGTTTTACGCTACACGATGGAAAAAAATCCGAAACAAATCCTTCTGTCTTCCACAACTCTTACCATGAACTCCTCACCGAATTTAAAAACTACACCAGAATTTACACTGATGGATCAAAGGATGAGGAAAAGGCTGCTGCAGCCTTTGTTTGTGGAAATCACACAACGCAAGTTCGCTTACCAAATGGAGCATCAATTTTTACAGCCGAAATCAGAGCAATAGACCTTGCTCTGTAACATATAGAAAAGAAACATTTTAAACAGTATCATCTTCGACGACTCGCTATCAGTACTTCAGTCACTACACAATAGAAAACTGGAAAATCCATTATTGAAAAACATACTCGTCAAAAATACCGAGCTGAGTTTCTCCCACAATATAATATACTGTTGGTTACCTAGCCACATTGGTATTAAAGGTAACGAAAAAGCAGATCGCGCTGCTAAAATGGCCCTTACTCAAGAACCATCTGATTTTAAAATACCATATACTGATTTTAAACCTTGTATCGGAAAGTTCTTTCGCCAGAAGTGGCAGGCATCATGGAATGATGCCGTGAATAACAAACTTCATGCAATCAAGCCAACTCTAGGAGAATGGACTCCTTCCTACAGAACCATGCGTAGGGAGGAGGTAGTCATTGCAAGAATCCGAATTGGTCATACTTATACCACCCACACCCACATATTAAAAGGTGAAGACCCACCAGAGTGCGTTTCTTGCAATGAAAGATCCACTGTCAAGCACTTTATGATAGAGTGCTTTTACCTGCATCCTACACGCGATCGTTATTACATTGTGCATGACATGAAAGAACTTTTTGATACGGTAAACATCACTCGTATTATAGAGTTCCTGAAGGCCGTAAATATTTACTCAAAACTCTGACTTTTATGCTATCACCTTGTGCAGTTTTATGCAATATATATACCGTCCCATTTTAATACCTTTTCATCTTTTTTCATTCACATAGAACATTTACATCTCCCGTTGATCGGGAAGCTTTATTTTGCACCGTTACCATCAGACCGTTTTTAATTTCAACCATTTCTTCTTTTATATCGCTGGTCGATATAGGACCTTTTATAATTTTTTAAAAATATTATACAAATAACATTTTGTTTGGCGTTAAATAGCCTAACAGTGCTGATGCGCCGTTAAAAAATCAATCAATCAATCAATCAATCAATGCTCTCGGATTCCCGGTGAGAAGGTCTCCGCATCGGCCGCATATTTGGCTTCTGGAGCATCGGTCTTCATGATGGCCGTATTTTTGACATTTGTAGCATCGGAGGAGATTTGGTATGTATATCTCAACCTTAACTTGTAGGAATTCAACTTTGACCACTTTAGGTACTGTTGGTTTGTTGAAGGTGAGTATAATAGTGTTGGTGTCCTGCAGATTGTTGTTTCGTTTGATACGACTTCTACGGACTGCAGTGACACCTTCATTTTTCATCCCCTCGACGATTTCTTTATCGCTGACTCCAGCTAAGTCACGGCAAAGTATGAAGCCTTTTGATGTATTACGTGAAGAGTGGGCGAAACAGGTTACTGGAATATTGTGAAAGGTTTTAATTTTGTGGATATTTTCAGTATATGCTTTACGCTCATACTTTGCGCTGATAGGATGACCATGAAGCAAGGAAAGGATTCCACAGTACATGGTTCATCATCTGACTCAGATCCAGCTGTGGTACGTTTATGTAGATTTTTTGTTTGATTTTCCATGTTGGATTGTATAAAATGCAGTACCCGTGTTCCCCGCCCACCATGGAGCCCAACAAAGGGACACTTTGCAAGTGCCCTGGATACACAGATCCTATACGCAGTTGATAAAGTTACCTATGATTGACCGGTGAAGACACCGCCTTCTAGGGTCGGTAAAATTAGCTCCTGATTGACCCGTTAAGCCACCGCCTTCTAGGAAGTCTTCTAAGACCTGGGAAAGGGGAAGATAAAGGAATATACTATAGGGGCAACATTGGTATCGAGAGAGATACAAAAAGAAAGATAAAGAAGGTGAGCGAGTAAATAAAGACTTCCCAGGGCGCGGCGTGACCAGCCGATTTGTCGAGACCGGGCCCATCCCGACCACCCGTCTAGAAGAAGTAGAGGCCAAAGTAGTGTATTGCATCGGAAAGCCTCTGCTCAACTACCAGGATCCTTTCCTCCCCCGACACGGGACGCAACCCACGGCAAACAGGTTGCCTCTACTTAGTCGCCTCTTACGAAACGTAGTGAGGCACCTCGGGCCAATTCTACAATCCCGGACTCGTGTGTTGGGGGGGGGGGGGGGGGGGTCCTACGGTACTAAACGTTTCTTAAAAATGCAACTTTATATTGCTAATATAAATCTCTTGCTAAGTGACAACGAAAAAAAATATTTGCAGTATACTACGTCAGCCGACGCTACATAGAAAATATACAAATATAAACGTGGTAGTACAATAGTTACAACTTATGCACAAGAAATTAATAAATAACTCGCATACCTCTACAGCTGAAGATGTTCAAGTCCTTAAATTTTATTGGTGTTGTCCCTCAGACTCCATCGTAGAGAGCACCCCCAGTGCCGAAATTTGAATGATTTTATGTTTTTGTTGCCCCCATAGTATATATACTGCGTGTATATTCAAATAGAATTTTGATAGATTTATTCATTTGGATTAGGGTCTTGTACACCGTCCTATTCTCGTGTTTATATAGCTCCTTAACACTGGTTGGTTTTGGAGCTTTAATTATCTTAGTGACCCTTGCCAGGGACCTATGTTGTCCAGTGTATGCTATATGCATAAGCTATATGTACTCTATGCTTCCCGTTTTTGTTTTTTCATATATATATATATATATATATATATATATATATATATATATATATATATATATATATATATATGCATGGACTGGTTCTAAAATCACATTTATGTTAAGAGTTGTCTTTAGTTATGAGGATTCCTATGTAAGAAAAAAATTAATTCCAGCTAGAGAGGTCCGGTATTAGCATGTGGCGGTGGCATGTGATTCAATGCTTTTGTTCACATGCTTCCGTGAGAGAGGCCAATACATCCATCTCCATGCTTAGAGTCCTTATCGAATGTGAAAGTGATGTGTGTAGAATAGAAGACGAAATTATAAGTTTGAGAATGAAATAATCAAGAATAGAAAAAAGAAAGAAATTATTTTTATTGCTGAGTGTGTGTATGTTGTGCATTTTATACCTCATAGTTTTAGTTGATTGTATATGTACCCGCGTATTTGTGTTTTCGTAATGTTCTATAATTTGACCTTACCTTTGGGGAGATCCGATACGATCCGTGCTACGTCGCGTGAGTCACGTAGCTTAGGCATCGCACCATCATATGGTCCTTAATCAGTAAAATCAATCCCTGTCCCACTGTTTTGGTTCATGTTGTGCCTGTCGATGGTATTGCTTGTATCAGTGAACGTACCCGTGCCCGATAAAAATCCTACGGTACTAAAAGTTTCTTAAAAATGCAACTTTATATTGTTAATATAAATCTCTTGCTATATCACAAACAAGAATAGAAAATATTTGCATTATACTACGTATACCGAATCTACATAGAGAATACACAAAAATAAACGTGGTACTACAAGAGTGACAACTTAGACACAAGAAATTAATAAATAACTCACATACCTATACAGCTGAAGATGTTCAAGTCCTTAAGTAGACAGCTCACTGACAAGACGTTCCGTAATGTGTATATTTAGTCTTATAGTGAGGCATTTATATACAGAGGATACAATCATACATCATCTGTACGCTGGAAGTATTCGGCTTTTCCCATTGAAAGTACTTCCGCATGTGTGGCATAGGATGAACCGAACTCACTGTTTCGAAATATTGTACAATATACATAAATCGCCCTCGTCCCCCTGCGGATCCGGGGTTGTAGAATTGGCCCGACGTGCCTCGCTACGTGTCGTTAAAGGCGACTAAGTAGAGGCAACCTGTTTGCCGTGGGTTGCGTCCCGTGTCGGGGGAGGAAAGGATCCTGGTAGTTGAGCAGAGGCTTTCCGATGCAATACACTACTTTGGCCTCTACTTCTCTTAGACGGGTGGTCGGGATGGGCCCGGTTCCGACAAATCGGCTGGTCATCCCGAGCCCTAGGAAGTCTTTATTAACTCTCACCTTCTTTATCTGTCCTTCTTTATTATTCCGTGACAACCGCGACCTTCCGCATCCGAGGCGGACGCTCTAACCACTAGAACACCGGAGCGGTAATAAAAGATTATATTTTAACAATTATGTTACATAGAAAACAAATTTATAAATATTCTTTTATTATTTTGGTCAAATGATCAGTGTTATTGCGCCTTAAAATCGTGGTGATTCACAGCAAATTAAAACATTAAAACCATAACAATTATTTATTTCAAGAAATATAAATGGGGGTTACTTTTGTCCTCTCCCCTGAATGGCTTTTGTCCCAGGGAGTTTTGCCCTACCCGTGTCAAGGGGCGTCTATCCCAAGTTGCTTTTGTCCTAGGGGGCTTTTGTCCGTTCTTCATTATCAATATACCTCGTATTTAATTTAATTATGGAATTTCATGTTTATCCAATAAAACTGGCATAGCTTTTAAGCACGTCCCAAAATATAGTAATAATAATCAAATGGAGTAGAGGGGCTCCGAGTGGTCTAACGCGCTCTCCGTTACGGATCACTGCCATCTCACATTTGTCTGCGTGGGTTCGAGTCTAGGATTCGGCTAATATGGGTATGTGAGAAAGCTTGCCAGTAGCTTCTCGTGGGTCGGTGGTTCTTTCAGGGTTTTTTCCGGGTTCTTCCTCCACCATTAATACTGGCCGCCATGTATAGCCTATCGTGTGCTGAAAAATGGCGTCAAACCCTACAACAACAACAACAAATAGAGTAGACACAGTAATTATGAAAGCGATGTGACGAAGCACACGAGCGTACAATTACATCAAAACGATGACATACTAGCGGGAAAAAAGAAGGAATGTGACATATCAATATACCCAATATTTAATGTAATTATGGAATTTCGTGTTTATCCATTTAAATTATGGCTTAGCTCTTATGTACTTCCCGAAATTACAAGAATAACAGTCAAATACAATAAACTCAGTACTTATGAAAGCGAGATGACAAAGCATATGCACGTGCAATTAGTTTTTAGAATAAAACAAATATTAGGCATCTTAAGCTCTTTGCCTGTTAAGATCTAACTCGCATACTAAACGTTTTTTATCTACTAAAGGCAGGCCGATACAAAACTTCAAAAAGCCCAAACCGACGCACAAAGATGTTTATTTGTATTGGTCTAAATGGGCTAAATTTCGCCGTGGGGAGGGGTTTATGCCCAATCTTTCATTCTGATACAAATGCACATGGTTTGGTCTCACAAGAGCGCATCCCATTTGTTTGAGCGCCGCTCAGTGAGGCACTGAATATTTTTTTTCTCATTAGGGCCCAAAAAATCTCACTAGAGCACATTCACAATAGGGCGTTGAGAAAAAAATTAAGTTCAACAAGATTGAATTGTCATCACGTTTGATGTTATAAATATATTATAATATGTACGGGGGGGGGGGGCAGTGGTCTAAAGCGCTCACCGTTACGGATCACTGCCATCTCACTTCTGTCTGCGTGAGTTCGAGTCTCAGCCTCGGCTAACTTTGGTACGTGAGAAAGCCTGCCAGTAGCTTCTCGTGGGTAGGTGGTTCTTCCCGGGGTTTTCCAGGGTTCTTCCTCCACCAATTATACTGGCCCCCATGTATAGCCTATCTTGTGCTGAAAAATGGCGTTAAACCCTACAACAACAACAATAATATGTACAAAAACGGCGGTCTCGTCACTGTTAGAAAATAATTACTACACAGAAACCAGAGTACCATCAATACACATAATTTTATACAACTATTATACCTTACACCGGTTTATTCTTTTTTTTAACGCAAATAAATAAGTAGATAAAAAAATGTAATGCAAATTAAAATATACAATGTGGTCATTCCTAGCACAAACACGATATTGCATGAATAAAACAATATAGATACATATATAACACAAACACAATACTGTAATAGATTGATCCTTGGTTAAGATCACTATAATTTAGGGACCATGATATAGAAACCAGTCGCAAGACCTATTGTCTGAAGAAGGAAGTATATGTCATAAAGAAATATATTCAATCATCCGTTTATACTGCAATTAAGAAAACGTGTGAAACTTTGCCTCTTCTGCCGGCCTGAATGGCAGCATGCAGACACTATCTAGGTCCGCCATATTGGACTACTTTTAATAAGACTTAAAACGGGAAAAAATTCAAGGAAATGCTCAGTATTATCAAATTCTTGATTTAAAACAGTTTAAATTCAGATAAAATAAACTGTAAAACAAACTTGATAAATATTTATAAAGCGATTGGATATTTTCCCCAAATTGCCATTTTTTATGATATTTCCTAAGACTCATAACTTTGCATGTATATTTTCATGTGATAGAGAGTTTTAACACCTCTTAGCCCCATCCCAACATATATAGTTGGTTAGGACTTAGAAGTGGTACCCTAGCTTTTTCCAAATAGTGATGTATGTTATGGGTTTCCCTGTCCACCCACCATTGTGTTATAAGTGTTTGTGTCTTCAAAAATAATAAAGGTAATGAATAAAATTTAGCAGGGTTGCTATTTGTTTTGTTCAAGTATTTCAAGTTTGTTGTCCCATTAAGTTTGGAAAGATGTACTTTCTTCCCATTGCCTGGGGTGGCAATGGGCCTGATTTCCATTTTCCGCGCTTTGAACTTCAGTAGCGTACTAACCCCTTCGAGGGTTATATTTGCCCTGAGATGGTGTTCTTCCCTTTGTGTTTCTCTTTTTAATTTCTTTATTAGTGACTCTGCCAGAGTCAGATTGTCCAATGTGTGTTGCTGACTACCAGTGTTAAATTGCATGTGAAAATCAGCATAAATGTTCCATTTGTCCTAATTCACATGATCTCTAACTCAGATAATCCCAATTCCCAAACGAATCTTATACAGAAAAAGAAGCTAATTATCTCAAAATTTGTTCATATAACGTACCGAAGTGGTAATGATTTTGTGCACCCAATCAAGGTTCGGAACCAGACCCGGGTTTGTGTTTTAGAGTCTAATGGTAAATATGTTAGAGGCACAGTCTGGAACCGGATGTTAATAGTGTGTCGCGTTTGTTGGCTGAGACACAGTGTGTCATTTTGAGCGACACGGTCTGAAACCGGATGTCGATAGTGTGTCGCTTGAGTTGAATGCGACAATGTGTGTCGTTTTGAGCGACACAGTGTGTCGTTGTGTCGGGTATATTATTTCGACAACTAAATGACACAACCACTACAAAATGGATGGAAATTTGTGTTTTCAAAATGTTACATGAAATTGAATAGGAAATTCGATAATGCCAAGAAGAAGAAAATTTTGGGGATAATAATTATTAACACTAATGTAATATATATATATATATATATATATATATATATATATATATATATATATATATATATATATATATATATATATATATATATATATATATATATATATATATAATTGTCCTAATTCAAGTTGAAAATGAAAATGGAACACTGTGTTTCCTTTTCTTCAGTGCTTTTGGCAGACAGTGCTATTGATAGTAAAGATTCCTCTGTCTGTGTCTCCATATGTCCAGTTAAGGGTGTTTCATACTCAGTCATGGTGCATTGGCTCTCCCTTCTGATGAAAGTGGGATCAGGAAACCACATTGATGTCAATTCATATATTGTCCCATCTGTGAGAACTGCTTTTTCGACTCTCTTCAACCACACTTCAGGAGCTGGGTCGTAATGGTATGTATTAGAGATTTGTCCAGACAACTTGGACTTCATCCTTATTCTCCTCAAACATTCGGCCTGGGGAGTTTTTGAGTATATGCTGGGAGCTCCCACAAATGCCTCCCTCGGATCAGCATTATGGAGGGAGGGAAGACGGTTTGTATACTCATACAGGGCTCCTTGTGGCGACGTCTCTAGATAGATAGGCCTGACCATGTAAGTGGGCGCTGGCCGCAGAAGTACAACATTTCTTGGGGGGCTGCATGGCTGCATCATTTCTAGTGGTGTTGGATGGTATGGTGGCACTTCCACACACGAGGATCCCAAGTACGGCTGATAGGGTGAGTCAGGTAAAGAAGATGATTTCATTGCCAGAGCTGGCTGGTGCATAGATTTCTCTACTTCTTTGGCAGCAACCATTACCACTGGTTCATTTCCAGATCCAATTTGGATTTGAGGTCTCTGGGGTGATGTAAAGAGATTCCTCTTGCATGGTGACAACATGGCTTCCCGCTCTGGCGTTGAAGGAAAATCTTCCAGATAAATGGGGGTAGGTGATTTCAGCGGTGTCAGTGGTGCTAAGGGGTGATCTGGAGTGCTCACTGAAGTCTCTCTGTTATACGATCTCCTGGGAATCTTCCTGAATTCTGGGCAACTTGAAATTGATGAGACACGGGATCTGGCTGGCGAGACTCTCCCGGGATTTGTATGTTCCCTCCTATTATACCTAGAGGCTCTTACAGGGTGCTTGGTCGCATAGTGTGCCCTCATCCGGTATTGCGTGTTCTTCGCCACGGTGTATGTACAATATTCACAGTGTATTTTATCTCCATGATGGTATCTGTTGTGTCTATGGAGCAGCTGCCAGTTGGCACAGGACACACCACATTCAGCACACTGGACAACCATTCTGAAAAGTGTCCAGAGAGGTATTATTAAAAGTTATTCAGTCCTAGGACAATTTTAAAACTATACTATATGGCTTGCAAGAGCCTACAAGCATTTTTTTTAATTTATAAGAATGAAACAAACTCAATAAAGTAAAACCACCATACGCAGAGAGTTATTTCATAGAATTGCATGTTGTTGCTTGTTGGATTAAGGCTTAAGCAATACCTTGCCATTACTGTCATAATTATGCAAAAGGAGTGCTATTCAAAATACCAAAATTTCTTTTGATCAAGACCACCAAAACGACCCCACAATACACTGGACAGTAATGCCCGTATCCTACTTAAAAATGTATCAAAATGTATCATATAAAAATACTAATTTGTCCATCCATCCACTATGCCAACATCAGAGCCCTCAGAAGTGAGAGTCCTCGTTTCTCTGACATTCTTATCCAGGACTTTCCTTCAGGTGGCTGGGAATATGACAAACTACCAACTAACCTCGGCACAAATAACTGAGAGCATTTGTCGACTAATGCCTCAGAAAGCAAATAGGTACATTAATGCTGGCTACCCAAAAAGAGTCCCGTTCACTCCACAAATAGAATTCACAAGAATACCAGGGCTTACATACCCTATCTATGTGTCTTGTTAAACAAAAAGTGTCGGGCTCAACACAAATTAGAGGTTTCTATCAACCATGCGGTTCCCGCCATAAAATGGCTTCAATCTGTCATGATGGACAATTTTTGGTACTGCTTTAGGGTCGTTCTGTATTATATAAACTAAATCAGATAACACTCCGATTACATGATATGGGCCTTCCCAGTTTGTTTGCAGTTTTGGACTACGACATTTCTTCTTTGTTTTTGTGTGGAGCCAAACAATGTCTCCTTTTTTATATTGTCTTGCCTGTATCTTATGATCATAGTATCTTTTCTGCCTGTTGCTTGCTTGCATCATATGATTCCTTGCCTTGTCATGAATTTTCCACATTCGGGTAAGTAGATGTTTGATATGCTCGTTTTCTGGGTCGTCAACCGTTTCTTGTTCCACTTTTGGCGGAGGTCCGAAAATTAGATCAACAGGTAGTTGAACTTCCCGTCCCATTATCATCATATTCGGAGTTTGACCAGTGCTTTCATGCACAGATGATCTGTATGTAAACATAGCTAGTTGAAGATGGTCATCCCAGTCTCGCTGATCGTGCGTAATATACTTGCTTAATATATCTTCAATAGTGCGGTTAAACCTTTCAACTAGACCATCACTTTGAGGATGAAAGGCTATTGTCTTTGTCTTGTCGATTTGCAGTCTGGAACAGAGTTTGCTAAATAGCTTTGATTGAAACTGACCACCCTGGTCAGTGTGTAGTTGTTGTGGTAACCCAAAGCGGCAAATAAGTTCTTCCATAAATAGATTAGCTATTGTTTCAGTGTTTTGTTCTGGCATAGGGAATGCCTCCGTCCATCGTGTGAAGTAGTCTGCAATTACTAATACGTACTTGTTTCCTCTATTTGATCTTGGAAAAGGACCCAGCGCATCCATGGCTACCCTTTCTAATGGGGCACCAACAATGTATTGTTTCATAGCTGCTCTTGGGCGTAGCTTGGGGCCCTTGCGGGATTGACATATTTCGCATTCGCGACACCATCGTCTAACACTCTCTTTATAGCCGACCCAGTAGAAACGACTTCGTACTCTTGCAATGGTGCGAGTCACGCCAAGATGCCCAGCACTGGGGTCATCATGCAGCATCTTTCATTTTTCTGGCTGTTAGGCAACATAAGTTGCCATCGGATTTCACCAGTGTCTACTATTATCCATTTTCTGTAGAGTTTTCCATCAAGAAGCTGTATACGATCCCATTGAGACCAATAAGTCTTAACTATTGAATTGCATGGAGATACATGTTCCCAGAATGGTTTTATATCTCTAGCTTGCTTCCATTTCATGATCAAAGAATGATTTTCATCCTTGGACTGTGCATCTGAAATGAATTGATCTTTGTGTTGGGCAAACCACGTTGCAGCAGACTCCACTTCTTCAACTGCATCATCATTGTATAGATCTGTTGTTGAAGTTTGGGCTTTTGCTTTACGGATGGCCATGATTGTGTTTGTTTCTGTTTCCAGGGTGTGCGCCTGGTCAAATGATGCATCCTTCTGTTCTTGATGCTTACAGTGGTCACATGACATGCAAGGTCGCCTTGACAACCCGTCAGCATTGCTATGAGTTTTGCCTGCCCGATACTCAGTTTTGAAGGTGTAAGTGTTGAGTACTTGCAACCATCTGGCAATTTGGTCCTCTGAATTTTTGAA
This sequence comes from Sinohyriopsis cumingii, assembly GCA_028554795.2. Lineage (NCBI taxonomy): Eukaryota > Metazoa > Mollusca > Bivalvia > Unionida > Unionidae > Sinohyriopsis > Sinohyriopsis cumingii. The sequence goes on along the minus strand of CM068828.1, from coordinate 87,246,726 downwards.
ACGTAACAGCCAAGTCAGCGCGCTATGGTCAGTTCTGACAGTAAAGTGTGTTCCATATAGATAGTGGTGAAAGTGCTTAACACTGTCCACAATTGCAAGCAACTCTCGGCGAGTTACACAGTAGTTTCTTTCGGCTTTGTTTAATGTTCGACTAAAGTAGGCGATAACATGTTCTCGGCCATCAAATGCTTGTGACAAAACAGCGCCCAGGCCATGACCACTTGCATCTGTATCAAGAATGAATGTTTTGGTCATATCTGAGTAGCAAAGAATTGGAGCTGGTGTTAGGAGTTCCTTCAGTCTTTGGAAAGTCATTTCATGATCTGTGCTCCAGTGAAAAGGAACATTCTTTTCTGTCAGGCGGTGAAGAGGTTTAGCTATAGTGGAGAATCCTTTGATAAATTTGCGATAGTATGAGCAGGTGCCGAGAAAACTTCGCAGCTCATGGATATTCTTTGGACAAGGCCAATCCTTTACTGCAGCGACCTTTTCAGGATCAGTAGAAATACCTTCAGAGGAAACAATATGGCCCAAGAAGACAACCTTTTCTTTGAACAAGGAACACTTATTTGGAGATATCTCCATTCCAGCCTTCTGGATACTCAAGATTACCTCCTCCAAACGAGTGAGATGTTCTTCAAAAGTATCAGCAAAGACAATGATGTCATCCAAATAGACTAAGCATGTTTTCCACTGTAGTCCATGGAGGACATATTGCATCAGTCGTTCAAAAGTCCCTGGGGCATTGCAGAGTCCAAACGGCATAACCTTAAATTGAAAGAGACCACATGTTGTGGTAAATGCAGTCTTTTCAGCATCATTCGGATTAACTTCTACTTGCCAATAGCCACTGGCAAGGTCTAAAGCTGAGAACCATTTGGAACCTCGCAGAGCATCAAAGGTATCATCAATACGCGGAAGAGGATAACTGTCCTTCAGTGTTACATCATTTAGTCTGCGGTAGTCTACGCAGAATCTCACTGACCCATCCTTCTTTTGGACATGGACAATAGGTGATGCCCACGGATATTTGGAAGGTTCAATTATGCCATCCTTTAACATTCGATTGATTTCATCCTCTGCAGCTTGTCGCTTAGACAAAGGAAGTCTTCGGGGATGCTGTTTTATAGGAGTGGCATTACCACTATTGATTCTGTGTTGAACTATATTTGTACGACCAAGATCACTCTTAGACTTGGCAAATACTGATTCATATTTGCATAGCAGCTTTCGTAGACAATCATGCTGAGCCTCAGATAATGTTTTGCTTGACTCATCAATCAAAACGTTTAAATGTTCTGGTTCCAGAGGACAAGCAGTGGTGGTTATTTTATTTACCTTTCCTACAAGGTCATCATTCTCTGCTTCTTCCAGATGAAAAGTGGAAGCAACTGGTTCACAAATTGCAGCACATGAATGTTTACAGAGCTTAATGGAGCTACGAGACAAATTAACCATTCGAAGTGGGATACAATCCTGACTATCTGTCAACTTGTATTTTTATAATGTGCATTTGCACATATCATTAATGTTGGAGATAATTTATAATCTCCATTTATTGTTTACATTCCCTTCATGTTAGAAAGTCGTACCTCTGTTTCCAATGCAAATAATAGTAACTGTAGTATCAGTTTTTGTAATATGACACCTGGACAAAGGAAAAGTGATTAGATACAATACGTAAATCATATAACAATGATTTGTTTAAGTGTTTATCATCTGGGTAAAGATTTTTGAAGCTCAGTGTGTACATGACAGGATTGTAAACTGTTATCACTTACCTTCTATTTTGCGAGAGAAATAGGCAATTGTATCCATTTTTCTCCAGGATTAAGGTAAGACTCATGTAAGTTCATAATTTTTCGTCACCAGTGTGATGAAACCGTTCATCATCAGTGTTGAATCTTTGTATAATTTATCGTGAAATAATTGCTATTTTTGTCGTTTGAAATCGGGCGCCATTTTTACTACTGTGTGTATTGTGCGCTCGGCTTTCCACTAGGAGGCGCTCAGGTTAATCTTTCCGAAATCTTCCATATTTAGTTATATTCGTGAAAACTTTGTCATGAATTTCCCTAGCGTGTCCCCAAAACCTATAAATAGGGGTGAGAACCGCCGTTTTGGCAGTTGTGGTTCTACTGGATTCCAGTAAAGGTCTCAAGACCAAGCAAAAAGTCTCAACTGATAATTTCAAGCCTTAAAAACAAGGTAGACTAGTTACTACCGACACATTAAACTTTGTACTCATAATGACTACTATAAAGTTTCTCTGAAATTGTTTCAACGTTTATTTCCTCGTTATATCAGATAAAAACTCCCATAGAGGGATTTAGCTGACGACACTGTCACTGTGTCGTCATCAACACAGCTGTCTGCTATCCATTGGAAATTTAATATTCCGATTGGCATTATCGAATTTCCTATTCAATTTCATGTAACATTTTGAAAACACAAATTTCCATCCATTTTGTAGTGGTTGTGTCATTTAGTTGTCGAAATAATATACCCGACACAACGACACACTGTGTCGCTCAAAACGACACACATTGTCGCATTTAACTCAAGCGACACACTATCGACATCCGGTTTCAGACTGTGTCGCTCAAAACGACACACTGGAATTACATCACAATTAATACTTCCAGTTCAGTACCCACGAATGTAGTTCTAGTCTATTTTTAGAACATTTTTTCCTCTCTCTCATTTTGGTGGTGATAGAAGAGTTTTATTTATGCATTTTTGGTAGGGATTTAAAGGTAACTGTTTATTCTTGATAATATGAGCTCAGGGTGTTGTTGTCTGTATGTATTTTGGCGACAGTGCACAGTGAGTAATAAGGCCTTGGTGATGATCCGGAAGTGAAATACGTGTTCTGGTTACATGCTGTTGACAGTCAATGATCTAAAAAAAGAGCAGGTCAACCTTTGACAAGAACTTCACCGTGAAGTCATCTTTGAAGGTATTTTAGATTAACATATGATTTGCATTGATTGTCACACAGTGGAAAGGTCAGTACTGAGAAACAAATGTAGAGAACATATAGTAAAATTAATTGTGTACTATGTCCACACTGTGTCTCAGCCAACAAACGCGACACACTATTAGCATCCGGTTCCAGACTGTGCCTCTAACATATTTACCATTAGACTCTAAAACACAAACCCGGGTCTGGTTCCGAACCTTGATTGGGTGCACAAAATCATTACCACTTCAGTACGTTATATGAACAAATTTTGAGATAATTAGCTTCTTTTTCTGTATAAGATTCGTTTGGGAATTGGGATTATCTGAGTTAGAGATCATGTGAATTAGGACAAATGGAACATTTATGCTGATTTTCACACGCAATTTAACACTGAAATTATTGTTGTCATTTCAACATGCTTTATGAAACATCTGTTCTGAAAATTGGCAAATCACATAATTCTCTATTCTGAGCACTATATTTTGTGAGGTAACACATTATAATAAACTGTGTTGACTATTTATATTTGTTTTGTTTTGTGCTTTTATGACCTATATAAGAACTTTTGTAGTGAACACACATTTCTTGACACTACAATACAATGGAGAGGTCTAGTTACTGAAAAAGGCGTGAGCTGTCCATCTATTCCATTTTATTTGACTTTGACCCTTGGCACGTTACAATATTAGCCCTGAGATGGTGTTCTTCCCCTTGTGTTTCTCTTTTTAATTTCTTTATTAGTGACTCTGCCAGAGTCAGATTGTACAATGTGTGTTGCTGGTGGGATGTGTATTGTCCCCGTATTTTTGTATGGACGGCATTATCTAGATCAAATTAAAGTTGGTTTCGTTCCTTATTTAAGTATTATCGTTTTTGAAAAGCCTCGCCAAAAGTATAAAATAAATAAGATGTCTGATATGCGTTGTTTTTCTGTTTATGTGTGCGTGTTGCTTATTTGTACCTTATGCCGTAGCATGAGGTTATATTTGGGTTTTTTATTGTCTTATCAGTTCAAAATTTTAATTTTCATGTAATTGAAAAGCCATATGTAAACCTGCTAGGATGCTCGCGGCAAAAGTGTTATCAGGTGTTAACTGCTTTAATGGCATGAAGACCCTTGGGGGTCTTGTGATCAAGTCAGCCAAAGGAGTTCAATAAACTGGGAGCATTGTTCTGTTTCCTGTACGCAAGTCACATAAGATGCCCTGTCTCCAGCAAGGATATATCAAGCCTTTGATGTTGTCAGATTGATATCTACATAACCAGGTAGCATCCAGGTTAAAAGCTGAAATTAACCCAGTCCAGTGCTAATTATACGAAGATCAAAAGCGCATGTAATCCACACAAAAATACACAGATAATACTTGGTTTCCTATTGTTCAACCTTTATCAAAGTTTTAAACTATAAGTAAGTGCAAATGAACAAATCTGATTTTAAGGTTTGTACTGTTCAAACAGTATGCTGTAGCATGGACGCACACATACAGAGTTTTGAGCCTTAAAGTAACTTTTGTTTAGTCTTGGTGTAGTCAAAATTAATCATTTGGATGCCACGGTCCTAAATAGGGATATTCAAAGGAAGGGGGAAAAATATTGAACGACAAAAGGTATAGGCCTAGCTTTAAGCGGAAATTTGAAGTTTTTAGTCAGGGTATATAAATTTTTTGCATATCTTTAGAAGAAAAAATATAAAACAAAGAGTACATAAAATGGAGGAATTGAAAGTAGAGTGATTTGGTCCAATGTTTGCGCACATTTTAAAGGATTATAAGAATAAATTATATGCCAACTGTCATAAAGGAGGTTCTTGGAGATTAAACTGTTACCGTCTGATCGCTTGTAAGTCGAGTCCAACTGCATAAGCGAGTACATACGGTAATTCATTTGATAATGGATCTTGGTTATAGAATCGGTACTTACCTGTATGTAAAGCACTTGTCGCAAAAACGTAAAACAGTTTAGTATTTTCTAAATAGCATATTCTGATAATTAAAAAATATTAATAAAATCATGCTTAAATATAGAAAATAGCAATGTTCTAAAATTAGAAGATACTTATATTGGTCTACAACAAATAGCTTGCTGACAATCCGAAAAATACATTGCACTATATACGTTGCCAGCAAGTAAACTAAAAACAAAGACTTCTAAAAATAATCCACACTTATTAAAGACGTGGAAGCAGATACCCGTTTTATTGATTTAATTTAGTCACACAATAAAATGTTCATTTGAAATGTTAATCTTTGAGTACAGTCCTAATGAAAAAACAAATATTAAGACTACTGTACATACATGTACTTGTCCAACTGCAAACAACATAGACCCTGATCTGCTATCACGTACTGAAGTAGTCTCAGTCGCTTGTACTACTATTTATTTCCAACGTGTGTGTCTGTGTGTGATTTGGATTTTTAACGTAGCTGTAACAATTTCTCAGTCATATCGCTAGAACGTCTGCAGTGTGGCAGTTTATAGTGATGTCTAGCACTGGGGTATCGTACATCAAGTCCCACCCAGGCACATTATTCTGACACCAGGCCGACCAGTCCTAACACTAACCTATGAATGTCTGATTCAAATACATTATGGGTATCACGTTCTTTATTTTATTGTTGCACTATGGCTGGACCGAGTGAATGATGCTAAATGTGTCCTTTTCGAGACTGTTGTACATGTACTATGGTTGGACTGAGTGAATGATGCCAAATGTGTCCGTTGTGGAGAGCCAGTACACAATGGTTGGACCGAGTGAATGATGCTAACTGTGTCCGTTGTGGAGACTGTTGCACTATGGTTGGTTGATTGAATGATTGATTGATTGATCGATTGATTGTTTGTTTTTTAACGGCGCATCAGCACTTTTAGGCTATTTAGCGCCAAACAAAGTGTTACTTGTATAATCTTTTAAAACTTATAAAAGGTTCTATATCGACCAGCGATATAAAATAACAAATGGTTGAAATTAAAAACGGTAAGATGGTAACGGTGCAAAATAAAGCTTCCCGATCAACGGGAGATGTAAAAAAGATGAATAGGTATTAAAATGGGACGGTATGTATATTGCATAAAACTGCACAAGGTGATAGCATAAAAGTCAGAGTTTAGAGTAAATATTTACGGCTTTCAAGAACTCTATAATACGAGTGATGTTTATATTATCAAAAAGTTCTTGCATGTTATGCACAATGTAATAACGATCGCGCGTAGGTTGTAGGTCAAAGTACTCTATCATAAAGTGCTTGACAGTGAATGGTTCATTGCAAGAAACGCACTCTGGTGGGTCTTCACCTTTTAGTATGTGGGTGTGGGTGATATAAGTATGACCAATTCGGATTCTTGCAATGACTACCTCCTCCCTACGAATGGTTCTGTAGGAAGGAGTCCATTCTCCTAGAGTTGGTTTGATTGCATGAAGTTTGTTATTTACAGCATCATTCCATGATGCCTGCCACTTCTGACGTAAGAACTTTCTGATACAAGGTTTAAAATCAGTATATGGTATTTTAAAATCAGATGGTTCTTGAGAAAGGGCCATTTTAGCAGCGCGATCTGCTTTTTCGTTACCTTTAATACCAATGTGGCTAGGTAACCAACAGTATATTATATTGTGGGAGACACTCAGCTCGGTATTTTTTACGAGTATGTTTTTCAATAATACGTTCTCCAGTTTTCTATTGTGTAGCGACTGGAGTACTGATAGGGAGTCGGAGAAGATGATACTGTTTAAAATACGGTTCTTTTCTATATGTTGCAGAGCAAGGTCTATTGCTCTGATTTCGGCTGTAAAAATTGATGCTCCCTTTGGTAAGCGAACTTGCGTTGTGTGATTTCCACAAACAAAGGCTGCAGCAGCCTTTTCCTCATCCTTTGATCCATCAGTGTAAATTCTGGTATAGTTTTTAAATTCGGTGAGGAGTTCATGGTAAGAGTTGTGGAAGATAGAAGGGTTTGTTTCGGACTTTTTCCCATCGTGTAGCGTAAAACGTACTTTTGGTTGTTTAATTAGCCAGGGTGGTGTTTCGGAGATGGATGTTTTCTGAATTTTTGAAAGATCTATATTTGCAGTGTCAAGGCTGGATGATATTCTAATGCCAAAGGAAGGTATGGCGTTTGGTTTATTTTCGTATAAAGTTTTGTATTTGGGTTGAAAAACAGCCGAAAAAGCAGGATTCAGAGGGTTTGATTTTAATTTGAGAGCATACTGTGCGGAAAGCATTTCTCTACGATGCGATAACGGTGGTTCATTCGCCTCACTTAGAAGGCTTTCACAGGGGGATGTTTTAAATGCTTCCAGAGCCAGTCTTATTCCCTGATGATGAATTGGATCAAGCATTTTAAGATACGATTTTCTGGCAGAACCATACACAACGCAACCATAGTCTAGTTTGGAGCGAATAAACGTTCTGTATAAATTTAGGATGACTTTTCTATCAGCACCCCAGTCAGTGTGCGCTACTACTTTAAGTAGGTTAAGTGCTTTTAAGCATTTAGCTTTTAAGTTCTTTAGGTGTGGAATAAAGGTCAGTTTTCTGTCAAAGATTATACCTAAAAATTTGGTTTCCTCAACAACTGGAATAGGTGTTCCATCCAGTGTGAGGTTCGGTTCATCGTGATGTTTTCGTAACTGACAGAAATGCATGCATACCGTTTTTGATTTCGAGAATTTGAAACCGTTTGCATTGGCCCAATTTTGAATTTTGTTTATATTTTGCTGCAGTTGTCTTTCAATTGTATGCATGTGCTTTGACCGATAACATATTAGAAAATCATCAACGTATAACGATCAATCCACACCAGGAGTCAAACACTTGGTGATGTTATTAATTTTGATGTTAAAGAGCGTCACAGATAAAATACTGCCCTGGGGCACACCCATCTCTTGCTCGTGCAGATCTGAGAGGGTAGAGCCCACTCGTACTTTGAATTCTCTGTCGGAGAGAAAGTTGGATATGAAAGAGGGCAGACGGCCTTTTAGACCTAGATCGTTCAGGTCATTTAGTATCCCGTACTTCCATGTCGTGTCATAGGCCTTTTCTAAATCAAAGAAAACCGCTACTAAATGTTCTTTCTTAATAAATGCATCGCGAATGAATGTTTCTAGTCTAACCAGATGATCATTGGTGCTCCGGCCATATCGAAAGCCACTTTGGAAAGGAGATATTAAATTGTTAGTTTCCAAATACCAGACAAGCCGAGAATTGATCATTCGTTCCATTGTTTTGCACACACAGCTTGTGAGTGCAATTGGTCGATAGCTGTTGGGGTCTTCGCTATCTTTACCGGGTTTGGGGACTGGTATTACAGTTGCTTCTTTCCAGATTTTTGGTACATTACCAGTAATCCATAAATCATTGAAGAGTTTCAAAAGAGATGTTAATGATGATTCTGGAAGGTGTTTCAGAAACTGGTAATGTATCTCGTCAGGCCCAGCGGATGTATCATGGGCCTTATCTAAAGCCTCCCTAAGCTCCGATAGTGAGAACAATTGATTGTAACTTTCCGAGTTGTTGGATGTGAATTTTAAACGTGACTTTTCTTTTTGAGTTTTAAGTTTTTGGAAGGCTTCTGAATAATTAGATGATGAGGAATTTTTCGAGAAACTGTCAGCAAGAATATTTGCAATGTCACGTTTTGAACTAAAGTTGTTATTGTTCAGTGTCAGATGTCGGAGAGGGTTTTGCTTTCTCTTTCCGTTTATTTTGCGTATAGTGTCCCAAACTTTTTTAACAGAGGAACGAGAGTTTAAAGAAGAAACATACTTCTTCCATGATGCTCTTTTACTTTCTTTGATTATGCGGCGAGCTTTGGCCCGGGTAATGCGATATATATTTAAGTTTTCGGGCGTCGGTTGATTATTAAATTTCCTTAATGCTTCTCGGCGTAGTTTAATGGCTTCCTTACATTCCTTAGTGACCCAAGGTTTTGGGGTTCTTTTACAATATGGCGAGGACTTGGGAACGGATTCTTCTGCAATCTCTATTAAAATAGATGTAAAATGCTGAATGGTGTCGTCAACATTGAAAACTGTATCCTCATTCAGCCTAGTTTTACAGAGTGTTTCAAACTTGGCCCAGTCGGCCTTCTTTAAATTCCATTGTGGAATTACTTCATCGACTGTAGAGTTAAGATTTACAAGAAAGATTGGGAAGTGATCGCTGCTGTGAAGGTCATCAGCGACCTTCCATTCATAGTCCAAAAGCAGAGAAGGAGAACAAATTGTCAAATCGATGCTTGTGTATGTACCCGTGCCTGGGTGTAAATATGTAGGTGTTTTGGTATTATATAGACACAGATCGTGTCTAGAAATAAAGTCTTCAACTTTGTGACCTCTGTCACTTACATGATTCGATCCCCATAAAATGTTATGGGCATTAAAATCCCCGAGTAAAACAAAGGGTGCGGGAAGCTGTTGAACAAGATTATCGAGTTCGTTTGGTACTAGGTTAGTGTTTGGTGGTAAATAAATAGAGCAAAATGTAATCACTCGATGTAGAGTGACGCTTACAGCAATGGCTTGTAAATTGGTGTTTAAAGGAATGAAACTATGAGGAGCTCTGTTGTTCACAATAACAGAAACTCCTCCTGATGCCCTATCAACATTTGGAGAGCAGGTGTTAAACAGGGAGTAGTTTTTAAATGTGATGTTGTCCGTATCTTTCAAGAAGGTTTCTTGAAGGCATAGTACCGCAGGATCATGTTCGTTTAAAAGCAGGAGAAGATCATTGTAATTTGCTTTAAGTCCTCGACAATTCCATTGTATGATAGTGTTTTTCATTATAAATTTAAATTAAAGATTGTGGAGCTAGGTTAGACCTTTCGCAGAGGGAATTTGTTTTGTTATTTCTCTGGAGGAAGTACGGGGGTGAATTTTTTGTTTGTAGGTCTGGAGTTCCCTTGAGCGCATGGAGCAGATTCTTCTGCATCCATGCTCTCGATGTCTCCAAACCTGTTATAAAGTTTGATGGGGTCATCTGACCCCTTTTGTTGCCTGTTTCCATGAGATTTATTTTTGTTTTTTGGTGATTTAGTTTGTTGGGTATTGCTGAATGTAGTTTGTGTAGATGCCGTGTTTCTCTGTGATTGGTAATGAGGGGTGTTTGAGCTTGGTGTTGAATCGGGTGCTTCTGTTTGTGTTTGAGCGTCCTTCGTTGTTTTAGGATTGCTCTTCACTACAGTGGAGAAGGATGGGCCAGGATGGGCTGTTTTTGCCTGTACAAGTTTTCTGGCTTCTGGATAGGGAATATTATTTGTGTATTTTACCCTCTGAATTTCCTTCTCCTGTTTCCAGGTATCGCAATCCTTGGAATTTGCGTGGTGCTCTTTTCCACAGTTGACACAATGCGGAGTTGCTCTACAGTCAGCTTCCTGATGAGAATTTTCTCCGCATCGGCCACATATTTGGGTTTTAGAGCAGCGGTCTTCGTGATGGCCGTATTTTTGACATTTGTAACATCGAAGGGGGTTTGGAATGTAGATGTCAACCTTCACTTGCAAGAAGCCAACTTTGACCACTTTGGGTACCGTTGGCTTGTTGAAGGTGAGTACAATGGTGTTGGTGTCCTGCAGGTTATTATTACGTTTGATACGTATTCGACGGACTGCAGTGACACCTTCACTTTTCATTCCTTCGATGATATCTGCGTCGGTGACTCCAGCCAAGTCACGACAGCGAATCACGCCTTTGGACGTATTCAGTGTGGTGTGAGCGAATGAGGTCACTGGAATATCGAAGAAAGTTTTTATTTTCCCGATATTGTCTGACTGACCTCGTCGCTCACATTCCACGAGAAGGCAACCCGATTTCATTTTTTTGACGCTCTTTGGCGTACCAATCAAACCTGTAATTGTTTTCTCAATCACAAACGGAGAGAGTGAAGCAAGGGATTTTGCGGCATCTTTAGATTGTATTACCATGAAGCGTGGAAATGTGTCAACACTACATGGTTCGTCGTCCGAGTCAGATAAAGTTTTCGTACGTTTATTTTGATTTTTTTTGGAAATATCCATTTTGGCTAGATTAAAAATTCAGCACCCGTGCTCCCCACCCACCAAGGAGCCCAACAAGGGGACACTTTTCAAGTGTCAGGGATACACAGATGCCATACTCAGTTGATAAAATTACCTTTGAATGACCCTGAAGTCGCCAATTTCTAAGGTCGGTAAAATTACCCCCCGATTGACCCGTTAAGCCACCGCCTTCTAGGAAGTCTTCTAAGACTTGGAAAAGGGAAAGATAAAGGAAGAGAATTTAGGGGCAACGGTGGTATCAAGAGAGATACAAGGAGACAGATAAAGAAGGTGAGAGAGTAAATAAAGACCTCCTAGGGCTCGGCGTGACCAGCCGATTTGTCGGAACCGGGCCCATCCCGACCACCCGTCTAAGAGAAGTAGAGGCCAAAGTAGTGTGTTGCAGGGAAAGCCTCTGCTCAACTACCAGGATCCTTTCCTCCTCCGACACGGGACGCAACCCACGGCAAACAGGTTGCCTCTACTTAGTCGCCTTTTACGACACGTAGCGAGGCACGTCGGGCCAATTCTACAACCCCGGACCCGCAGGGGGATGCACTATGGTTGGACCGCGTGAATGATGCTACTTTCACTGCTGAGTATGCAAAGTTTTAAAAATCAATAAGATTTTAAAAGTAAATAAAGAAGGATTTAATACTTACTGAAAAGTAATTCTCATGTGTGTGTGTGTGTGTGTGTGTGTGTGTGTGTGTGTGTTTGTCCACTGAATTAACAGCATAGAATGTAAAATGTAAATTTCTAATTTATATTACATGTCATGCAGTGAATTAGTCTCATGATAACCACCCCACCCAATTATTAACCCAATATGAATGAAAATGGATTATGCTACTGTTAATACAGATCATTATTATTATTATTATTATTATTATTCAAATCCTACCATTGAACCAACACAAGTCACCAAACGTGGTGTATCCCTGGGAAGGCACTTTATGCCAATTGCTTTGGCACTAAATCACAGAGCACCAAACAAAATGATAACCAGATGATTTATTCAGTATGTTTATAATGATAAATACAAATCTTCATCTAGTCATATAATACAGGGTTGTCAGGAATGTTTAACGTTTTTATTCTGATATTTATGTTCTTTTACTATTTTACTACTGACATGAGATTTACCTTAGAAAATACGAATGTTGTACAGAAAGTCACAATTTGAATATAAACTATTATGAGAGAAAGGTAGGACAAAACATCAAATGACAAAGTAGCTTCGTACGGCAGTTTTGAAAATCATTAAATGATGGTTGTTTATATAGGGTATCAAAAGCTATAATTTATGGGAAATAAGTATCATTATTTGTGTCTTTTCCACCTGGTTACAATGGAAGCAACATTATTGATGGGGGAGCCACCATAAACATGATTCTGAGTGAACATATCATAAGAAACATGCCTACTAAGCTTTATGAATATTGGCTGAGCCATGATGGTGGCGGCTAGCAGAAGAAAAGTTGAAAAACAGGTTTTTCTGCATTATTACTATGGCAGCCACACCATTGTTGGGGATAATCAACATGGACAAAGTACTTAAAAGAGCATGTTCTACCAAGTTTTATTAAAATAAGCTCAGCCATTCTTGAGAAAGAGTTGAAAATAGGTTGGCCACCTACATGAATTTGCATAGAATGCCCATCTATTGCTAGGTGAACCACTCTTAACATAAATCTAGAAGATTCCTAAGAATTGTACATACCAAGTTTAATCAAAATTTGCTCAACCCTTCTACAGAAATTGAAAACAGGTTTTTGCACATTCTATTGGAAGCCACACTATTGTTGAAAGATTCGTCCTCAATGCAAATCTGATTGAACATGGCCCATTAAGCTTTATCTACATTGACTTACCGTCTATACTTGAGTATAAGCCCGTTCGCGTATACGCCGACCCTAAAACTGAACAGGTATGAACACTAAAAAGTGCATGACCCACAACTCCGAGACATCTCAAGATGCATGAGGTAAGTTCTAAATGCATTTAGTTAGGCAAACTTATATTTAAAAAAAAAAATTACATATATCTCGAGGTTGGTGTGCATGATTACTAAAAAGAAATGGTATAAACTTGCTTGAAAAGTAATTTATTTGTCTATTTTTTTATTGTTTCTGCCTGATTTAGATTTGGGTATAATTTGATCGAACGATGACAAGAATTTAGCAATCGCGAGTTGCTGTAACACTATCTCTCCCTTTTGATTCGATTATTTTTTGTTGATGCATTACTGCATTGCACATTTTATACCAGTGCACCGGTAATTACGTTTTTACTTTGCTTGGAAACTGTCCATACCTAATTTAAAGGTATTCCAAGCATGACAACACAACAAACAACAATGCAGTTTGATTCAACGCTCGCAATTAGGCTAATGAACGTATTTACATAATGGCGGCACAGCATGTACATTGTAGGTTTGATTACGCACTGAAGTACATTCCTTAGAGTCGAATCATGGGCACCATTGCGCTAAACTTTAATGACTTCTCCAAAACACAATAATGAAGTTTCAGAAGTAATGCTTCGAAAATTATGCTAATACCGTAAAAGCTGAGTTGTAGTTTGCTTGTATGTATGCGACCTTACACCATACCTGTCAACTTTCACGCCGGGAGGTAAAAAAATCCGATTTTTGGGGTCGCTCCACATCTACTTCCTGATTTCATAATATCTTCTAATATTTGCAGAGAACTCTCGATTTTTACATTATGTCTTCGATTTTCATTTCTTCTAAACAAGAAAAGTACTACATGTTCTGTTGTATCACCTGTGAATTATTGTCGTGACGAAATAATTACTTTACTAGAAAGAATTCGCTTCTTCACTAAATAGAATGTAAAATTTAAACAGTATTCACCTAAATTAATGATTTTGTTAACCTCAACAACAATAAAAAAAAAATTTTAAAAATAAACCAGAAAAAAAAAACACAACAATAAAATCTTCCACAATTAATTTAAATCCCAAGAATATCACGACGAATGATGTAACTCCATACGCTATAGCGCCATACACACGAAAGAAACTGACGCGAGTGAACACCTGGCATTTTTATACCGTATATACCATTGTTAATTACCTTCTTTAAATTGAAAAAAGGAATGAAATTACATACCACGCAACAAATGTGTCCTCAAAAAAACTAATTCAGAATACATGTTTATAATAAACAATACTAAATGCTTTAGGTTGACAATAAGGGAATAAGATCGGATATACAACGAGGGGAAAATAGTTGCCACATATACAATACCATATGGCCGCCTATTTAGGTACCTTTAGTTCAGCAAAATTGGGAATCCTTTATTTGCCAATCAATTGCTGGTACTTGCATAACACAAAATAGTGTAGAACATTGTTTCTTTGAATAACGACGGAGGGCCAGTTGTTTTCACAAAATAGTTGAATCGATAAGGATTAACTTTTAATTAATCGCCCTGGCTTTCTTGCTTGTTTATTTAAGACTAATCTTTAGGTATTGTGCAGACTGACCACCGCTGACCAGAATATGAAAATAGGGCACCTGATGGCGGAAAATAGGACGCCTCTTAGGGAGAAACGGCGAGTCTTTTTAGTGAATTTCACGCATATTGGACCATGACGATCGATCACTATTTAGTGAAAATAAGGCTTTAAAAATGCCACGAAAAACCTCCCAATTTTAGGTCACAATCTTTATAAAAAAATTTTATTCAGTCTCCCTACTTGGCTTTAGCAGCAGAGAGGGTGAACAGACCATAGAATTCCGACAAAACAAATAAAACAAACAAATAAAATCATCTCGTAGAAAGGTCAAGATTTTACAAATGAACTTTTCCTTGAGATGTTTTATTTCTGTAATGGACGATTGTACTAATGAAACCTCAGTTCGAAATAGTATCTGAAAAAATAAAGTACTCTACGTGTTTATTTATTTCTTGTTTATTTTTTTGACGACCAACGTTGGTAGGTACCCTCTCTGCTGCTATTAATTTACCACCATACCAAGTTTGATGAATATTTTTCAACTCGTTCTCGCTGTCGTTTTTCCTCATCTGTTTCATCTTCATCTGTTTCATCTTTATTTGTTCTATGTTTCAAGTAATATTCAAGTTCTGATGGTGGTTTTTCTATTTTTGGATTTATGTTCTTTCTGTGTTTATAATATATCATCAAACTTCTGTATCGATCTCCACCGCAATTTTTACAAATCTGATATAATCCTCTAACGCCGTTGTTACATCCAACACAACTTCGTGGACCAGCATGAGGATTTTTCTTTATAAGATAATTATGTTTCTTGCAATATTCTCCACGGCATTTTTTATTACATTTATCTGTTGTTCCTTGACGTAACCACGCACAGTTGTTCATTATCTATTTAATTCAATTTAATTTTATCATCACCCCTGTTACCCAAATATTTTATCAAGACCCACACGATATCTTGTTCTTGGATCATGTAAATTTATTGTTATAAATCCATGTGGAGTAGCTTGCGCTCGTGAGAAGAAATTTTTGAATTTAATTATATCCATGTCACCACCACACCAAGTTTGATGAATATTTCGCAACGTGTGTGTGTCTATGCCATTAAACACAACTAAAATGTTGCAGTTGTCTCTGATCACCTTCGGAATTTGTGTATATCGTTGAGTAACATAGATCACGTCTGTATTTTTGTGTCTACCTCGGGAAAATATTCTGGCTGGATTTGATTGTTTATCTAGCATCACATCGTCGTATACAACTAAATTATTAATAAATCCGTCTATGGAATCTACGGATGGTGCTTCATCAATATCGGTTATAAACTCTATAACATCATTATCTTCATCCAGTAATCGTGCGTTTTCATTGAAATCTTTAAGTACATCATAACATCGTTGATCATCAACGGATGGTGCTACTAAATATAATTTATCCCATTTCAGCCATCTCATTATCAGATTAAGTAATAATTGTGTCTTACCCGATCCAGATGGTCCTATGATAATCATTCTGATGGAATTCGGTAGCGCAGGATGATGCTTAACTGGCTCTCGCTGCCGAGTTGCTGAGAAATCAATTATATCCATATATGTTATAACATGAATCTATATTGTTTACGCTGTAAAGTTAAAACTCCAACCACTGATTTAGCTACGGTTATAACAAAAAATAAAAAAATAGCGTACGGTGGAAAATGTTCTATATGCGGTAGAAAGAAATTTTCGTTTTTACCTAATAAGCGCGGTGGTGATATTGCTAATTTGATGTCAAAGTTTCCAGGTGCTCCATGGGCTAAATACAGTGGAGAAAAACATCTACCAGGATATAATTATTGCGGTCCTGGTACTCGACTCGATATCAGGCTCGATGATCAAGATCAACCAAAACCAGGCGAGGAACCAGTAAACGCTATTGATCGAGCTTGTCATGCTCATGATGTAGCTTATAAAAGTCAAAATCTACAAGATAGGCATATTGCAGATGTAAAATTAATTCATTCATTAAATTCTATAAAAAATAAAAATATTAGAGAATCATTAGCTAATTGGTTAGTAAGATCCTCGATGAAAGGTAAATTAGCGATTGGGGCTGGTAATTAATAATGGAATCAATTTATTATTCACTGAGAGGATACTGGAGAGGCAAAGCAGCAATTGGTAAACTCGCTGATGCAGCGGCGGTTAAACATTCTACTGCTAAAGCGTGGTTATCTAAACAGGCAATATGGCAAATTTATCTACCACGTCCTAAACAAATTCAGTACGCGTATTTCGATGTCAGTGTTCCTAATGAAGTTCATCAAGCTGATATTCTGTTTTTACCGCATGATACTGTGCGTAGAAAAACGTACAAGTACGCGCTAACCGTAGTTGATGTTGCAAGTAGATATAAAGAAGCAGAGCCGCTATCAGCGAAAACATCATCTGAAGTAGCCGATGCGTTTGAACGAATTTATCAACGAGGTGGTCTGCGATGGCCACAGCTACTACAGGTTGATCCTGGTAAGGAATTTCTTGGTCCAGTATCATCGCTGATGAAACAACATAATACCAAAATACGACGAGGACATACTGCAATTCATCGTGATCAAGCAATTGTTGAGCGATTTAATCGAACACTTGCTGAACGGTTATTTGGATATCAATACGCGAGGGAATTTATTCAGGATAAAAGATCTCGCGAATGGGTTGCAAGATTACCAGGCGTGATAGCTGCATTAAATAATGAGATCACACGAACAACCAACATGAAACCCATTAGCGCGGTCACAAAAAAAAATATACCAACACAACGAAAAGATGTTGGAAAACAAAAAATATTAGGTGATGTCACAGTCAGATATTTATATGAGCCTGGTGAACTTGAAGGTGGTAAAGCGAGAGCGACTGATCCTATTTGGAGTGTTACCACACACAAAATATCTACCGTGACAAGATCCACCGGAAGAAACGTAGGCGTTTCCAGACCTGCAATCTACAGATTAGATTCGGCCGCTCCTCAACGTGGATTTACACGTGAACAACTACAAATAATTTCCGCGGATACACAACTACCACCGCGATCACTTCAGTGATTTCGATCACTTAACTAGCACTAGCGCCAAAGGTGTCTGCACTCAAGGCGCTAGCGCCTCTACGTCGATTACACTCAAGACAGGTTAACATGGTATTTTCTCGTGTATGACCGCGACTATTATCTTTTCTATCTACGGTAAATTGTCTTGAATCATTACTCGAATACCGCCATAACATTATACAATTACAACTGGTGCAATGATTATTCTGCTGCTGTTTTAACTCAATAATAAATTCAACATCAAGATCAAAGTCACGTTTATTTTTTTTGTCAGATTGTTTGTATCCGATTAATTTTTTTCTTATTATATCATCATCGATGATGTTAAATTTATCAACAATTTCAGGAATTATGATTCTACGTAATTGAGATATATTTCTGACCCTCGATACCGCCAAATAAACTAAATTTGACCACTCGATGCGATCGTCTACAATCCAGACTCGTGTGTCAGAAATAGTTAATCCCCGAGACGAGTGGATTGTCATGGCGTATCCCAACACCCATGGAGATTTGTCAGCGTGTATTGCATCTTCGACCACACTGATATCAACGGCGACAATATCATTTAATACGAGATTTTGATTCTCAGTCTGTCCTGGAATATCAACATTAATATTCTGTTTTCGTGTATCTGATGGTCTATAACACAACGGTACGGGTAATTCTGAGTGTTTTTCTTTATATAGTTGAAATAACTGCTGTTGTAAAGCGTCTCTGATTATTTTTCTACTTGCTACGATCAAATCGGTGGGTCTCCATAATTTCAAAAAATCACTCATTGAAGTCTCTAAGATCACTCCACGTATTATTTCACACTGAATTTTGTTTGATTGTAATCTGATTAATTTTTTAAACTCCTTTAAATTTGCATCGAGAGCTCTATGATCATCATCTATTTCTTCGTAATAATCAACGAAATTTTTTAACCAATCATGTGGAGATGGTCCAACAAAAGGCGGCGGTTGACCATGATCGCCACACATTATTATGGCGGTATTTTTTGTCAACAACCAATCAAGAAACATTTTTAATGTATCCAATGACACCGTACATATCTCATCCCAAATAATTATTTTAGGTATATATTTTTCTCCCATTCGTTCAGGAGTCCATGTATCTCCGCGCCACCGAAAGAAACTATGATACGTGCACGATTGTACTTGCCGCTGTTTCATCTCACGTGCGAGTCTATGTGTGGGTGTCAGCACGATTATATCTGAATTTCTAAAAACCTTAATCGTTCGAGTTGTTTTGCCGCATCCACCAGGTCCATTGAGATATACTGTCTTATATCTGGTTATTGGATCACTCAACGATGGTGCTTTCGACATTTCTGATATTTTATTACTCTCGCGATAAAAATCTCTCATTGGAACATCTGCTGATTCTGTGTAATTGTGTAATAGTTCCTTTTTTATTCTCCACGAACCCCATCGTTCATCATTACTTGTAAATTTCATAACAGGTTCTAAATATTTACTTGAAATATAAAACGAATCCGTTGCGACTCTGACTGCGGTCTCAGGAAATCTATTAATCATCGATAATAAATTTATAGAAACATAAGCCAACATGGAAGATCTTAGATGAGTATATTGTGGGGATACGTCATTTATGTAACTAACGATCGTACCCAATTTTGTTCCGTCGGATAAATAAACACTTTCTCGATTTACAAATATATTTTTCGCTGTTGTATCAGCGATTATAAAATCGTACTCGGCATCATCCAGAATTAATCGTGCGTGATGTCTTTTATAATCATATGCACCACCTTGAGTAAATTTACCTATAATTTTTCTACCGAGATCTTTTGCGGTTTTGAGTTTATTAGGAATATCATCTTCGGAAACATCCTTAAACTCGCTAATAACTTCAGAATCTGACATGGGCAACCAAACTTTGGTCTGTGCATGATATGATATAATTGCCTCACTGACCACCAACGATGTCAGTATCATACAATCTAGCATATATCGTAACAAAACTATAGGTGCCCAACGTTTTTCACAAAAATGTCTACCAAACCAAACATAACAAATCTTGTGAAGATTTTCGTTAAACTCGAATGACTCAATACAGGCGAATCCAGTCAGATCAAAATCAGGTAATGGTCCATTAATTGCCACTCGCGTCATCTCGTTTGTAGGGTGACCAAATCTTTCAAAGTACACAGAACAATCTCCGTATCCCAGAAAACTTCCTGGATAACATGCAACCATATCAACCGAAATAACATCATTGTAATTGTATTTGGTATTCCATAATCCGCCATGTCCATATTCGACGCAACTTGCGCGTACGTCCTCGAGTAAATCAAATCGTGTTGGTTTCCATGAATTTCGTTCTCTGGCGAAATGAGCCGCAACAGATGGAACGGTAAAACAATTAGTTAGTAATTTGTCAGTATTTTCCGCGTGCTTGCACTGTAAAAACGTCGCAAGATTTTTCATCTCGTCATGGAGGGATTCTGTGCGATATATTTCACCGTTTGGTTTGACAAACTGATCAAATTCACCTTCTTCATTACTTTTAAATAACCATACCGATACAGGATCGGTTTTACTTATTTCGTTGATAAAATCAAACATATCTGCCCCCATATCTGTGGGATAAAATCTAACAGTTCGATCACGTGGAAATATTGTTACTGCGTTAGTCCATGCGTGCGCGTTATGATCGATAATATTTATTGGAGCTCCCTTCGATTTATATTTCGACTGGTACAGTACTTCTCCCGTTATTGTCGCCACAGTTATTGGAAATTTTAATATTTTTCCTAACTCAGCAACATCTTTTATTGTAGCACCGGTATCCTTAACTGAATCAGCCCACGAGTTTATTTTTT
This sequence comes from Sinohyriopsis cumingii, assembly GCA_028554795.2. Lineage (NCBI taxonomy): Eukaryota > Metazoa > Mollusca > Bivalvia > Unionida > Unionidae > Sinohyriopsis > Sinohyriopsis cumingii. Next base: position 87,226,333 of record CM068828.1, on the reverse strand, counting down.
CACGCCTTAAATCAGTTAATCCATTTCCACGCATCGCGTTTGTAAAGTGTTCTATTACTCGTTCAGCTACACAATTTAACCTTGAAAATTTCATCGGCGCTAGTTTATCAACGTTGGGTTTTTTATTTATCTCATAAATTCCATAAATAACCGCTGTTACAGGATACGCTCGCTCATAATACGGTTTGTCAATACCCGTCAGTAGACCCGGTCTGGAATTTTTACTTAATATGACAGTTTTATTATTGCCAAGGACAGGATCATATTTGTCACGGATAATCCAACTACCTGTTTCTGTTAATACAATAAATTTTACTCTGAAGAAATATTTTTGATTGCCCTCGTATTCAGCGATGTAGTCAATGATAGTTGCCGCTCGCTTGTCGTTCATTGTGGCGTCCGTGACAGTGTTGCGTATGATCTTGAACGTTGACCATGTATGAGATGCACCATCCGTGTAAAATTCTTTCTTGGCGTCGTGAATTTTCGAGATCAAACTTTTATTTTTCGGATCAACCAGATCTCGTACTGGCAAGTCAGAAGATAATCTGTCAAGGTTGAATTTATATTTAACAGGCCTAGTTTGGGATAATCTCTCAAACTCGTTCATATAATTAAAACAAATATTTAAATAAAGAAAATTATATATATATATACAATGTCTCAATGTAGATGGTTGATGATCGGCTCAGTAAATCGATGCAACAAATCCTGTAGAAAGGAATTTTGTTGGATACACTCACAAAACATACGACGAGGAAGTCTAGGACCAATACCATGTCTGAGGTGTGGTATTGGAGTGCGAGGAAAAACAGAATTATGTGGAAAGTGCGGCGAAAAACGGTTCAGAGAACTTAAAAGATATTATGACAAAAAAAATAATAGCGGTGAAAACGCTATAAAATCCGTGAGGGATTATATATCAAGATTTCAGACAAACAATGACTTAAACGTATAATATTATTATAATGGAGCAAAATATATTTGTCCCACATCCTGTCATAACAAACTATGAATCAAATATTAATGGTATCATCAGACACTGCAAGTTGAAGAGACAAGTTGGTTATATTAATAATTTTGGTTATCTAATGTTCACATGCGAGGGGGGAAAGAAACATTATCTATGTCATAGATTTACGTATGAATGTCATAATGGGATGATCAATGACGGTCTTATTATTGATCATATTGACGGGGATACTCAAAACAATAATTTATCCAATTTACAAGCTATCTCTCACAGCGAGAATAATACACGTGGAAATACAGGAAGATGTAAGACAATCGGAAAGAGGGTAGTAATTTCCACAAACATAGAAACTGGCAAAGAAATTATATTTCAGTCTATGAACGCGGCTGCGAAATATTTTGATATTCACTCGCAATCAGTACAAAGAGCGGCAGAAAATATATATAAAACCACCTTCTCGAAAAAATATAAACAGAAAATTACATTTCAGTATCAATAACTATCATCACCACATTATTAACTATCATCACCACATTGAATTAATTTTTTTAATTTATGTCACAGTAGGTCCTCCATACACTACTGAATTTTGATTATATAAAAGGGAGATTACTTTGTAATATATAGTTTTCTTCGTAGATTTTGATTTTTTATGATCGTAATTAGTCAGTTTAACTAATTACATCGTAATTAATTACATCGTAATTAATTACTCGTAGAAGTATTATTTATGTTTTTTAAATATTTCCCCATCATACAACATTACGAGAAATCATGATAATGTTATTGATCCGCAGGAAGCTGTGTGTAGAACAGAAACCGTTGTCATGGTAATCGATCTGCAGGTGTGTTCATGCCACTGCTATTATTGATTCTCAGTCTGCTTAGGAAAAATGCTGTTATAAATACAGAAACTGTTATTATTCAGAAACTGTTGTTATAAATACAGAAACTGTTATTATTCACAAACTGTTGTTATAAATACAGAAACTGTTATTATTCAGAAACCGCTGTTTAGTGTAAATATTGGTTCCTTAGCTATATAGCTAACTATATATTAACTTCCAAAACATATGTTCGTAACATGGTTTGATAGCTCAATCAGTATGGTATTGGACTGTGACGCTCGCGGTCCAGGATCAAACCCCCATGGCTGACAATTTGTCGGTGGTGTACGCATAATTGCGATTTTTATAATAGTGGGGGGAACCGCAACCCCCCCCTCAGCAAAATTCCCACCCACAATATTGACTTATTGATTAATTATTGTGGGTGGGTTTTTGCTGAGCGTGTATGTTTGTACTGTCCTTAGTTAGTTATATGTTTGTGCCGTCCAATGCATAATCTGAGCTCGCTAATACACTCGATAGGGGCTCTTCATTCATTGTATATAACCATTTCATTGTATATATGTTATGTGTATATCCTCTAAACTTGGTAGATTGCGGTGGCAAGCTACGAGTTTAATGAGGATTGTTCTGTCCTTAGTTAGTTACATGTTATGTGTATATCCTCTAAACTTGGTAGATTGCGGTGGCAAGCTACGAGTTTAATGAGGATTGTGCTGTCCTTGTGCCGTCCTTAGTTAGTTATATGTTATGTGTATATCCTCTAAACTTGGTAGATTGCGGTGGCAAGCTACGAGTTTAATGAGGATTGTGCCGTCCTCCCTCTTGGGCCTTCTAGACCGTTGTTTGGCGGGTTAGGGGCTCTCGTAGAGGGAATATTTGCCTAATGAACTTGGTAGATTGCGGTGGCAAGCGACGAGTTCTTGGTTGTGCTGTCCCTGAAACATCCCGACGAACTCGCTAAACACTCGATAGGTGTTCTAGGGATATTTTTTTTATTTTAAAGATTTATATATTATATAATGAACCATGAAAATATCAATGATGTAATTGTTGCTATTAAAAAATTGAAAAAAGATGGAATTAATATATCTGATGAACTTAATCCTGAAAAAATAGTTTCTGACTTTGAGATTTTACAAGAACGTAAAACCCAGGGAACACACACACTATCATCTGAATACAGGCTCATGAAACGGATTCAGGCGGCAATGTTTCAGTCGCTAGCTACCGTAGAAGATGATCATGTGAAGGAGTTCGTTCCTCTCTCTGCCGCCATAGAAAGAATTAAATCGTTATTATCCCACGAGTACGAGGCAAAGAAAACGATTAGTACCCGTATAAGACTATTAAGAAAAATTATGTTAGAGAGTAACTTCGTTACTGGTGAAACGATCCAGAGTAACTTCGTTACTGGTGATAATGAAAATGAAAGTTTTGGTAACTGGGGTCCATGTCAACGCTGACCACGTGTATTGGTAGTCAAAATCAAGAAAATTCTAACCTTGTCAAATTGTTCCTAATAAATTTTATTTATTATAAATTAATTTTATTTATTAATAATATTATTTTTACTGAAGATTTATTTTTTTTTACTAAAATCAAGAAAAATGCACGAATTACTTGATTCTGACGGGGTAGTTGGTAGTCAAAATCAGGAAAATTGAGCAATTTCGTTGTATTTTAGTAAAAAAAAAATAAATCCTCAGTAAAAATAATATTATTAATAAATAAAATTAATTTATAATAAATAAAATTTATTAGGAACAATTTGACAAGGTTAGAATTTCTTATTTCTGACGGGGTAGTTGGTAGTCAAAATCAAGTAATTCGTACATTTTTATGTTTCTGACGGGGTAGTTGGTAGTCAAAATCAAGTAATTCGTACATTTTTATTTTTCTGACGGGGTAGTTGGTAGTCAAAATCAAGTAATTCGTACAATTTCAGTAAAAAAATAATAAAAATCAGGAAAATTAATAAATCTTATTTTTTTTTGTGATAGAAATTTTAATTTTTACTTTCATCGACCAGCTTTTTTAGTTGCCTAGGCCGATTAATTTGTACCAAACACAAATTTGTGCCAGTAATAATAAAATATTTTTTTATTTATTTTTTTTAAGTTGATCGAATTTGAGTCTGATCTCTGTTACAAATGTTCTTCTAACTGTTAAGAAATCCTCGTGTGTAAAAACCCTCCATTACATGAAGATCTACGATAAAAGTCCTTAGGACAGAAATCCTTAAGATTTCACATACAGATTTATTACAAGTTCTTCTTCACGTATGTCAATTAAGCGATTAAGGTGGTCTGTGAGCTTAAAATTGATTCGTGTTAACATATTATTGTGACACCGTAAATACACAGGATTAGTTGGTTCTTGCACGATTAAACTTCCAGGGGGGACTTGTGGTGTGAACGTGTACAGGATGTATCCTTGTTGAGCTTGATTTGATCTTCCGAGATCTATTTGATAGCTGCCATCGATTACGTCACAAACCAGATTGACCGCGACCGTCGGTGTTATATTAACGATCCCCGGAGATATGTGTCTTCCGCCGACATGTGGATCATTATCATGTCTAAGAACAGCTGCTGGTGGAATTAATTTTCTCCATGCATCGAGTATTTTAGGAAAAAAACTCATCAATGACATCATTGATAGATTTTCTTAACTCGGTTACACTATACCCGGGAAATTTATAATTTGGTACATCGGCTTCTGTTAATTTATATTTTTCTAACCATTTATATGCATCAGGATTTTTAGGTGATTCTAAAAGACTAACCATCTCTTGAACTATTCGGTTATTAAAATATTCCATATCTGATATAAGCTGATTTAATATTTCCACACGCGTGATGATTTTTTCACGCGATGACGCTGATATGTCAAAAATATGTTCGTTAAAATATTGATTTAGTTGATCTAGTTGTTTTTTACACTCTTGATTGATTTCCTGAAAATATTTAATAATCTCATCTCGATAAAAACCCTTAAAACGTCCTGTTTCCCCCGGATTTTTAAAAATCCATGCCTCAATTTCACCGAAGAAGGAAAAAATGTGAAGCATTGATTTATTTTTTATAATACGTAGTTTTTCCCCGTATGATGGATTAATTTCATGATATGATTGTCTATCTGTGACATAATCAGACTTTTTCGGTTCTGGTGGTATCGGTGTTATCGGTGGTGATATTTCAGGCCAACCTAGTACGGATCTTATCGTGGATTGATAAATATCAACGGCATAATCAGGCGAGTTTATTTCAATCGTCGAGGACAGGGTGGGTTCATGAACATTAATTGATATTTTTGATTCTTTTCCCGTTATTGATTTTATTCTACGCGCAAATTCCTCACTGATCTCTTCAATCTCGTAACTGCCGGTTGGTATTCCAACAACAACCCAGTCAGGTGTTCCATCGGGTTTGTTGTTGTTAGCAAATACGAGCGAATTATTTGCTGGTGTACCATTAAATGATTTTGATCTGATATTTGGCCAGCTGTAATATACTCGTAATTGTGCTAGTGCTATTTCTTTTACTGGAATTGCAGTGGGAAAATTAACACTAAATTCAGGATTAATTGAACTTACCGAGATCATCGTTATCTTTAGCGGAGTTGTGTTGGTCACGATCTGCTGGAGTAATTCTGTCATTATTGATACTTGTATCTTTAATACCTTCGTCGTATATTTTAGTTATCATTGAAAATTCGAAATCAGATATAATTCCATCACTGAGACTCGCTGATAACAACGAGGATAATTTCGAGTATGCTACCGTCGCTGTATGTAATTTTATTTTGTAATCGGATAACTTTTCGTTCGTACAAGTACATATTTTTTTTTGTGATGATATTAAGCACACCTGCAATAGTTGTTGCTGCTGAAATACAAATAGTTACAGCTACTGGTGCCATCGTTGTCAACGCTGATAATATTACACCGGTTCCAGCAACAACAGCGGATACTGAATAAACAATCACATCAACGATAACCAATCGTCGTCGATATTTTTTTACTTTTACTGTATATTGATCAACTTGATCTTTTAGCGCCGCCTGCCATTCACGTGCTTGATTGTATCTGTATTGTGCACCGTCCATATATATTTTTATGCAGTAACCAATTGAGGTGTTTCAGCTACAAATTCCAAACACCACCAGAAGGATGTTGCGGTTAATTTCTTATCATCTGCTTCCAGAATAAATATTTCTTCGGTTCCGATATTTAATATAACAGATACAACCCCGGAAAACCTGTCGGTGGAATGACGCCATGGAAACGTTGTAAATATTTCAAATTTTGCAGCACTAAACACAGACAACCTGTACACGCCAGTGACTGTTGCGGTATATTTGATAGTATTATTTTGCTGCGACCATGTTGCAAATCCCGATGATACCGTGCATACGATGTTTGTAATATGCCCGGGAGTTATTCCAGCTGGAATTTTAATCAAATTGGTTTTGCTGACAATCTCAGGAATTCCCGCTACGACGTCTTGCTGTGTTCGTTTGATTATGTCTAGGTTATTTTTTATATCAACGAGTTTCATGTCAATGGCGCGTGGAGTACCGAAGAATTTATCTATGGATTCATCGGTTTTTTGAAAATTTCTTCGAAATCTTCCAAAAGCGCCCACGTGAACGTCATACTCAGCCCGTAACGTGGATAATTTACCGTCTACGGTGCCATAGTTGACGTCGACGTATTTTTATGTTGCTGCGTCTTCGTCAGATGTTGGATCTCTTAAAACTACTATTTTGTTCCCGTTCATGCTAAGTTCACCCATCATTGTGTCACCGGTGTTTCTCACGCGATTAGCAACACTTTTTGCAATTTCATCTCTGATGGTTTTAAGTGACATACTTGAATCTCTGATTCTACCACCGTCAGTAAACACGGGAATATTATCCGTAACTGCACCGAGTACTCGCCGGACTATATCATTCCATTTGATATTGCTGGTTTTTAGTTTACCATATCGATCCTGAAAAATAACAACTTCATCTGGGTCAACTCCAGCCAGGTTCATGATATCAGCGAGGTCATCCTTAGTCACATACTTCGACAGATCAACGTCGCCGGGCTTTTTCTTAACGCGTGAAGAAGATCTTCCGTAAATATCAACCATTATAATAAGACCCGTTGTTTAAAATGCTTTACGCGCAACAAATCGGTTGCTTGTATAATCGTGCACGACTTTATGTGGCGGCCTGGATGATTTTGATATAGCGTCGAGTACATTAATTACTTCACGGCCGCATATTGGCGGATCTGTCATTGTTTGTGTGGGTAGCGTTGAATACCAAACTTTGGAACCTCTGGTTGTTGCGTGAAGTGGTGCGACATACTTGATAAATTCAACAGGTGGAGCTAACCCGTACGAATCAAAATAAACAATTCCACGCGGGTCAACCGCGTATGATACCCAATGAGTACCAGGTCCAGAACGTTCATCGAGATTAATAATACCTGTTTCTAGTTTGTTTGGTTGTTTCGGTAATTGATCTCGCATAAAAACACCTCTAAAGGCGGATATTTTTAATTTTTTAGCGGCATTAAGTAAATCAAAATTTGATGCTGGAACGTCTAACGAAATGACCCTGGAAGCCTTAGGCCTCTCCCCCAACGAGATCCTGGCAATCTTAAGCCGCGCCCCTTTTTTTTGTATCCTTGCCCTGTTGCTTTCTTTAGTGCCATTTCAGCGGCTGTTCCAACAGCACCTAACGCGGCCGCTTTTGCTACTGCTGGAGCAGCTGCAGCTGTTAATGCCGGAATGGCCGCAAGTAGTGGAAATATACCACCGGTTTTAACCATGTCTTTGATGGCGCTCGGGGAGAGATGGAATTGAACTCCAGTTTTTGATTCTAGGGCCTTATTGAAATGTTTAATCTGATTATTTGTCAACCATAATTTGTTTGGACCACCACTAATCTGATCTCGTTTTAGTGATATTTTAGTTCCGCATTTGTTGGCGGTTTTTGATTGAAGCTTTTTTACCTGACCGGGGGTCAGAGTAACATTAACATGACTATACGACATTTTTATATAAAATATATTTTTCTAAATAACACGATTAAAGATTTTCCACCGGTGCATCAACAACTCTCATTCGACCACTACAACCTTCAAGTAACATGGCTTTGTCGCTAAGTACGACAGCGATCGCTCTGTAGAAGCCGGGAACAATTGGTGGACCGGGTATATCAGGAGGAGGGTTAGTAACATGAGCTCGAAAGTGTATATCAACAACAGATTGTTTGGATAAATCAAGATGTTCTAGTGAAAAATAATAAATCGGATATAGACCTCTAAAATCTAGTTGTGATATTTGCAAACCGGTATCTATATTTTGATCACGTCCCATGAATGACATTAAACGATGATATGCGCGCGCTACATGATTTTGTGCATAATTTAGTTGTATATTTTCTGTTGGTTCTTGATCTCCATTTATCCGTAAGGAAACTTCATTAACTCCAAGGTTATCAAATATCATATGTGAACGTTGTTGATCATTTATCCTAGCATTATCTTGTAGTGCAATAAAAATATGTCGTGGTGCAGAAACACCCTGTTGTGATGCTATATGCCATGTAAATAAACCATTAATATTGCTTTGAGCAGCATCTGTGGTTACTGTTAACCATGATAGCAATGATTTACCGCCTTGATCCATAGAAGATAGCAATTTTTGTTCCTCAATAATAGATGGAGTTATTACTGGCATCCACAATGAAAGTTTTGTTATATCTACTTTACCAGCATCAGCAACACCAGCACCTCGCCAGATTGCATCATTATCATCACCTTTTCTTACGAGCACAATTGTGTGTTTAGCTCCAAAGATGACTTTTCTAACATTTCTGCAAAATCCAAAGATGTGAGATAATGGAATTGCACACGAAAAATTTCTATTATCTCCTGACAGCGCCGTCCGGCGTGCTGCAAATCCCAGGTTGTAAGTCGTGGCAATATCTTTTATGATTTCAAAATCAGCTGCTGGTCTAGTTTCACGATCGGGGTTGGCAGCTTCTGCCTGATTAGCAACAGAAATATTTTGTGGTGAAAGTAACTTGATATACTGATTATGGTTGGCGTTGTCGGTGATATCCTTGGCAAACATCATTGTTGGACCAGCTGATCTTGTAAAGTCGTCAGAATATCTCGCTAGACCAATTATTGTTGTAGCAACATCAACATCCTTCTGAATTGATTCAATATTTTTTCCATCAATCATGTATGTGGCGCTATCAAACAGTGCCATAATTCCGTTGTTGACAAAACCAACACGCAAATTGGCACCATATGCCGTATCATCCCCCTTTACAAGTATACCTTCTACTTCAATAAACGCTTCAGCGGGCAAGAAATATCTACTTGTATCATGAACCTGTAATTCGATTCTCCCTCGCTGATTTGGTAGTCTTGCGTCATAGGAATAAAATTGATAATCACGTACCGACTCGTACTTAAGGACAGGTGCCTCCATATCAAATGCTGGGTCTGATTCGCGCCTGAACATTTTTATTATAGTTACCATTTTTCAAATGATGATCATCGTCGACGAAGACCGCTCCCTGCTATTAAATTTGCTGTTATATTTTTTTCTGCTTCTTCAGATATCGCCGCTAGTTTTTGATTTGCAGCCTGATTTATTATTTTACTTACGTCTGCGGGCATCACCTCAGTACTTGCCAGTTTCACCGGTGGTTGTTGTTTTCGTCGCAATAATCGTGCTAGTCTTTCCTTGATCGCCGAGAACGCCTTACAGCAACATTGACAATTGCACCAGGAGCTTTATCACGAACAATATCAATAGCCTTCATCGATAATTGTTTTGCTACAGGTGCTACTTTTGGAGCTATCCTTGTAAATAATCCCTGAATAACATCACCAAGTCCATTTCCGTAAATAACACTATAGATTGGTAATCGTGAGTTTACCGCTCTAACCTGTGTGGGTTTACGATGATTATTATGCACAATCATCTTATTTTATTTACCATTTATCTAATCGCGGTGACTAATCATCAACGAGCTCATCAATAAGTTCTCGGTAAACGCCAATATCCATGATACCACCTTGAAATAGTCGCCGACAAATATCAGCTGCTTCATTGGTTATTTCTGGTGAATTATTTCCGGCACGTTTTCCTCCTATGAGAACTTCTAACCGTGACACGTCATTGATGATATTATCGGGACATAAACCAGATCCTGTTTTAGGTTCATCTTGAGGTGTTTTAAATACTGGTGGTTGCATTACCGGAGTAAGTACTTCAGTGGTGGCCGGGGGTGATCCAGGTGGTGAATCTGTCGGTGTAAATGTCATTTTCGGTGCAGAAATTTTACGTAAAGGTGAAGGAATTTTCTTCGAGGGGGGTGATTTAAGTGACTCTTTAGCCTTTTTAATTTCCGACTTCAACTTTTGATGCGGCGAAGAAGATTGCTGTTGTTCTATTTGTTGCAGAGGTGGAGGAAGCTGATACTGGGAGGACTCTCCTTGTTTTGGTTGTTCCAGTCTCTCTCTGTAAAGTCTTTTTACTTCTTCATTAAATCTTTTAAATTCTTGACCTCTAGCTTGTTTTTTATTGTAATATACGCGATATATCCATTTAATGAAATCATCATCATTTGTTTTTCCATAAAAGGGTTTTAAAAAATTAGATTTATCAGATATATTATCTAATATCATCTCAGGTAATTCCTCTCTTTCAGTATTTCTAATAATATCAACAACTCCTTCTTTAAATCTTGCAATTAATTTTAAGCTCTCTTCTCCTGATTTGAATTTAGATGCAAGTTTTTTTCTCACATCGGCGACTTCAGTACGAAGTTCTCCAATACCTTCAAGTATTTCCTCACCAACAGGTGGAGGTTGAGCCGCAGCTATGTCAGTTGGAAGGTCTCGTAAAATCTTCTTTGCCTGTTTAGTTCTTCTTGCTATTTTTTCTGATACCGGAAGAAGATCTTCTTTGATGACAGTTGTAACTTTCTCAGTAGCTGCAGTGACGGGTTTAAATAGTTTTTTAGTTTCTTCTTCATACTCAACTTTTGCTTCTTGCTGCGCTTGTAGATTTTTTCTAAATGAGTCTTTGACAGGAAGAAATTTTTTAATTGCTTCTAATCGTTCTCGAGCTGTTCTTGCAGTATGAGATTCTGGATGTATCATTTTATTATAACATAATAATTTAATTAATATCAGCAGAAGAGGAGCAGCAGAGAGGGTACCTACCAACGTTGGTCGTCAAAAAAATAAACAAGAAATAAATAAACACGTAGAGTACTTTATTTTTTCAGATACTATTTCGAACTGAGGTTTCATTAGTACAATCGTCCATTACAGAAATAAAACATCTCAAGGAAAAGTTCATTTGTAAAATCTTGACCTTTCTACGAGATGATTTTATTTGTTTGTTTTATTTGTTTTGTCGGAATTCTATGGTCTGTTCACCCTCTCTGCTGCTGCTTTTGAAAAGTTCATAGATATGCCTTGCACCCCGTTTTACAAAACTACGGTAATCGTGCTAATATTATGGCATAAAAGGAAATTACATACACATCAATGTACTGGTATATTTGCCGGTCAAAATTTCCTCTAACACCAGTTTCAGGGTTTAATTATTAACTATCCTGTACTGCTGTCGCAAAACAAAAGTCAAATTCTCCGACTATCAACATAGGAAAGCTATGATGTTTGTTCAGCCAAAACACAAAGCTAAAATTGATTGATGTTGATCTTAGTCGATCTATGCGAGAATTTTAGCCTTTATTATTACCACTCTTCTGAACATGTAAATTATGCTGGTTATGTGCCTCGTACAATTAAATGTGCGTACCTTTTTAAAAATGTTACTTCAACTTGTAGGATCGCTTATATCGGTTTGGTCCCATTTGAGCGCCGCTCAGTGATGCGCTGAATATTTTTTTTCTCATTAGAGCTAATCCCATTAGGGCACGAAAAAAAAAAAAAAAACACTAGAGCGCATTCCCAATAGGGCGCGGAGAAAAAAATTAAGTTCAACAAGATTGAATTGCCATCACATTTGATGTTATATATATATATATATATATATATATATATATATATATATATATATATATATATATATATATATATATATATATATATATAATATGTACAAAAACGGCGGTCTCGTCACTATTAGAAAATAATTACTAGACAGAAACCAGAGAACCATCAATACGCATAATTTTATACAATTATTATACCTTACACAGGTTTATTCTTTTTTTGTACGCAAATAATCAAGTAGATAAAAAATGTAATGCAAATTGAAATATATAAAGTGGTCATTCCTAGCACAAATACGATATTACATGAATAAAACAATATAGATACATATATAACACAAACACAATACTGTAATAGATTGATCCTTGGTCAAGATCACTATAATTTAGAGACCATGTTATAGAAACCAGTCGCAAGACCTAGTGTCTGAAGAAGAATTGTCATAAAGAAATATACCGGGAAGGAAAACAAAGAAACCAGCTCCAGGGACAGTATGAGTACGACACATCGTAAAATAATAAAATGCAAAGATCAATGATCAACCCCCCGAACGAGAATAATAAATACTTTGTGTCTTCAAAATTCTTTTGATTAGTTCGCGCTCTAGTGATACTAGTTATTCGCGCTCTAATGGGATGCGCCCTAATAAGATTAGTTCTAGTAGGACAAACATATTTTTTTGCGCTCTAGTGGGATAAGCTCTGATGGTTTGCGCTCTAATGAGACGTTACTCTTATATCATTGAAAATGAGTAACTCATGAGCGCGTGATTCAACGTAAATAAAACACCTTGTAACAACTAGCTGAAATGTTATCGGGAAGAATGCAATTTGGTCGAAACAATGAGTAAAGAAAACTCAGCATCTAATATGTTTAGGAATAAATGATGATTTCAGTGACGCTATGCACGCTTTGCACCGTGTAAGTACTGTACATTATAGTTCAGTCTAGTCGCCTAGGTAAACTCAACCGGCCCGCAAATTATGAGGTCTGTATTTACGTTTATTTAATTTCGTGTTGGAGAAGTCAGAAAATATTCACATGCAAAATAATAACAAAATCAATCATATTACATTATAACAGTTTAATAATTGTCGGCTAACCGAAAGTTATTTTTTACATGCATATGTCTTAGGACACGGAAAATAGTGTTGTTCTGTGTCCCATGATTTACAGCCATTACATTAGTCAACAAAAAGACCTAAACACGGTCAAGTTTAGACATTGGCCCACGGATAAGCCGACCTCCCTCTTCCAGGCCTTTATTTTTTTTCCTAAATTATTCGGCTCATACGTGAGTATATACGGTAGCTGTTCAGGAGCTATTGAAAATTGGTGATTGCTATAAAATCTACGCCATTTTAAGAGTCGTATAAAACAATTAGTTGGGAATATCCTAATAACTTTCTTACGAAGTTTGATTAAAACTGGCTGTGGTGATCAAGAAAACAAGCTACAAATAGGTTTGTAAAGTGTCGAATTTTTGAATTTTATTGAACCTTAAAGTTGAATGCCTTAAGCATTAAATTTTATCAAAAGTCTTTGTGAAGGTCACTTCGACCGTTCTTTTTTTCTCCCCTGTGTCAGTGTTAAAACTTGAAAGGCTAGCATTGATGACTCAGTAAGATTCGAAAGGACATTGCTACGCTGTCCTGAGAAAGTAAATATTTGAGCTACCAACCATAACCGCTTGATAGGAACCCATGTTAAATTATCATTTTCAAAGGCAAACTGAGATGCACCGTACTTCACAGATTCTATGCTGTCTGAAATCTGACGGAAGAAATGATAATCTTGGGATACTATAGGAACCGCTACTTACGAATGGGCAGAGTAAATTAAGACGTACACTTTAAAAGTAATGTGAATTTAGAGTGACCACCTTGGTCGAAATTCTTTAGTCTAAAATCCTGAGAGAGGAGAAGTTACTACGAGGAAACGTAAAAAGAATAGTGCTTTCCTCGTTAAACAAGGAAAAGGGACCAGGTGGCTGTCTTGTAAGAAAAGACAGGGTTTAGTACTAGGACGCAAAATTTCTGCGAGAGAACAGCATTATAATACGCAATTTTAATTTTCCACGTAATTTTCTATTTTTGAGTGTTTTATGCAAATGTGTTTGATATGACTGGGATCCATATTATGCATCGTTTATTCAATTTCATGCAAATCTGTTGGTGCTAGAGTTGTTATGCAATTTATCTCTGTAATTTTACAGTTACTAGTTTATTGATAGAATTGACGATTGCATGCTATCCAAATTTTCACATGTGTAGGATTTCATAGGGTTATATGAAATAATTTTCTTGGTCTGTTCGGACGATATTGATTATTGCGAGTTAACGATAATCGCATATTTATATCTGATTTTGTAATGTTGAAATAATCTTGTAAGTTAGGGATTGCTGTGAGCTATAATTTTGTGAATTTCATGCAATAGTAATCGAGCATGTGGATACGGCAATATTAGATATACGGCTAACCTGTTGATTATGGCTGGTCGCTGTGAAACGAGGGTGACGTTCTATCGGATTAGTTCAGAATTTATGCAGTGTGGATAGCTAGTATGCTTCTGAGTAACGTAAGTGAGGAACTCTTATGTATGTGTAGAAAGTGGTACATAGAGAGATTTTGGGGTAATTTTGTCCTGTAAGGAACGGCTTTCTGGGGAGAGAAGGGACAGTCATAAGACGGAAGTCCGATAAAAAGGAGTGACTAATCCAGAATAAAGGACTAGGAAGTCCAGAAAGGGGTGACGCGTAGAGAATACGAAGGCTTGAGGAAAAAGGAAGACGTTGATACACGGTCAAGGGAGTAAGGTGATGCAATCAGTCGTGGACATTGAGCTCTTTCACCACTCGTTATCATGAAGAAATAAATCCAAATTAGACACTGCTATTAAATTATGTTGACATAATTTAAACTGAATTGGAATTGCCGCTATTAATTTGTTTTGATTAAATTTGTTATTTTTCTTGTCTCAGGGGCTCGTATTGCATTATTTCTTCCAAATATTCTTGCTCTGTTCTCTGTTGAAATTCTATCGTTCCACTCTCACCGGGCTATAATATCGAGGGAGGTCATCCTCTAGATAACGCCAACCAAATCCAATTAACCACCCCTCTTACTAAGAGGGCGACGTTTCAAGGCTTTACACCTGGTTGCTGAGGAAGCCATGCTACTAGAGAAGCTAACTTGGACATAACTCTAGAATAACATGTTCTAAAAAAATTTGTTTAACCAAATATATCAAAATTGAGTTAGTAGTTCTAGAGATCAATCTCAATATTGGTTCCCGATACTTTTCCAATGGCAGGCATACCATTGCTAGGGAAATCAACTCCTATCATAAATTTTATTGAGTATGTCCTAACAAACATTTTTACCATGTTGATTAGAACTGTTTTGCTGTTCTAAAAACTAAGTCAAAAACAGATTTTGAACATTATAGCTAAAATTATCACAACATTGCCACGACGCTGCCAGTGGAGCCACTCTAGATACAATATTAATATACTCAGCCATTTTAGGTATTGCTACATTAAATCCGCCAATTAGCTGCTAACTGTATCCTGCTGTAGTCCTTAAGAAAATTATTTGTATCTTCTGTAAGAATTTTCCTAGAGTTTTGCTAATTAATAAAGAATGATGCTTGCTTTCATTAGAAAGATGTATCAAATCCTAAACAGAAAATAAATGTTGAGTAAGTTCAGCGTCTTAACATTTGCAATGGATCACAAAGTAAACAGGTGGTTTTTAATGTCACTTGCAGCAGAAACAAAAGTAGAAAAAAGACATGAAATATAAAAGGAAACAAAATTAGTGTGGTAATCCCTTCTAGTGAAGAGTCTCAAAATAGGTTTCCCACCTGGCTGCTAAGGAAGTTGTACCATTGCTAAGTAAGACACCAAGGACATATGTTATATTTTGAGTAAGCATGTCTGAAGAAACATTCCTACCATGTTTGATCAAAACTGGCTAGGCTAAACTGTAGAAGAAATTTAAAATGGGTTTCCATATAGTTGCTATGAAAGTATCATTAATGCTAGGTGAGTCAGCCCATAATGATTCCGATAAAGGATCTCCTGAAAAATATTCTTAAAAAGTTGGCTCAAAAATAGCTCAGCTGTTCTGGAGAAGTTAATAATTGGTTTTCCATATTTATGCATGTGACAAAACAGACAGGTCAGGTGATTTGCAAAATTTGGTCAGGAGTCTTGACTTCAAAAGTGAGAGCATTTTCAACGAATATGATAAATTTTTCGTTGTGTTTTAACTTTCTAATCTCAATGACAGCCAAAAACCTGGGTCACTTGTGTGGGAAGTTTTTGTCTGTATATGCAATTTCTGAGTCAGGGAACATTATTTTGAATAGATTGGAAATATGACTTTCCATAAATGGGATATTATGTTAGGCTATAAAGACGGCAAACAGTGTCTCAGCATGTATATCTTTAGCCACATTTGATGCAGATTCTGTGAACATGGATTTTAGTAATGGTGCATTTGTTGTCACATAATGTATATCCATGTCCTTGATTCCAACAACTGAAATTCCCTATTCCATCCATCTTTGAAATTTATATGATATTTCCGTTGCTTAGATTTTGGCATTTAGCACTGCGAGACAAGGCATACTTAGACATATCAACAAACTTTAAAAACCAGAAACAATATGACCCTGATTTTATGCTGCTTGTACTTTTTTGTATTATAATCCAACCAATCAGTTAACATCTTTGATCCTGTCTGAAATACATTTGATCACACAGTATATACTTTTATCCATCTTTACAATTTTAAGTAATGATGCATGACTTACCCTTTAGATTACTCTTCAGAAAGGAACAAAGAAATGTTAATTCTTTTATGCTGATTGGGCTCTTTAGTAATCCAACCATAACCAATTAACATCTTTAATCTTTTCAGAGTTACTTCTGATCACACAAAGTACCATAAATAAATCACAGTGGAAGCAAAGTGTGAAGAAAAAAAAAAGATTGGAAAAATTTAAACTGTTCAGTAATAATTTTGTGTATGTTGGTGATTTTAGTGAGTGACAGAAGGGATGCAAGACACCATGCATCTTGGGAGGAAAACCCTTCTGATGTGGAGGTTGACATATATGCATATTGTTGCTCTGAAAGCCACACCTTTACTAAGGAAGCTAATCCAGACATAATAATAATAATAATGATGTTTTATTTATAGAGGCTGACTTATTAGTCATGGACTATTCTCCCTTGAGGCCCTCTTAAGAGTATAACAGTGCACATTATACGAAGATAGCAATAATTAATGTTTATTTTAACATTTTTAGTATTAAAATACTAAATTCCATTTAATTTTCTTATAATGTTTCCAAAGAGACATTCCAACCAATTCTTAGTGAAATTGTATCAAGATGCTGAAAATAGGTTTCCTACCCGATTGCTACAGATGCCATAAGAGTGCTATGGGAACCACCTTGGACAATAAAAGTTTGATAAAATTTTTGCTCATATTGGAGAAAAAGTTGATTTTTCACTTTGTTGCCAAGGAAGCACCATACACGTAAATGCTAAGGGGGCTACCCAAGACAACATTTTGATAAAGCATATACATGTACATAGAAACACTCCTATGAACCTTTATTGAAACTGACTCTGCAACTGAGAATACCGTATATACCGTATATACTCGCTTATAAGATAAATCCATCTGCAACTGCACAGACCAAAATCTGCAGTAACATAATGTGCCAGCAGATCTGGGTCTGTGCAGTTTGTTTGGAGTAATCAATAGAATAAACAACATAGACCCTGATCTGCAGGCACATTATGCTACAGCAGATCTGGACCTTTGATGTTTGCACGTGTGTGTATGATTTGGGTTTTTAACATAACTTTAACAATTGTTCAGTCATATCACTACAATGTCTGCAGTGTGGCAGTTTATAGTGGTATCTAGCACTGGGGCATCATGCCGCAGACATGTAGCATGATGTCCCACCCAGTCACATTATCCTGACACCAGGCCGACCCGTCCTAACACTAACCTCTTAATGCTGAGCATCTAGCAAGGCAGCTGTAAGTACCATTTTTATGACTCAATGGGGGTTTAAACACATTACCTCTTGTATCTGAGGCAGACTCTCTAACCACTTAGGCCACTAATGTTTGCAGTTTGCCTTGACTGAGTACAGACGACAAGTCAAATAAAGGGCTTCCACCCATTCCTAAGAAAATCACATCATTGTTAGAGGAGTTATGCTGGACGCATTTTATTTATAGTCAATTGTATGTTTCAGTGTCATTACTTTCTATTTTATCAATAAGCTGTTTAATGTCAGCATAGTGACTTTTACTGAGTGTCAGCTATAGTGTAAACTTAATCATCCCACTAGCTACAGTTTTTAGATGGCAACGTATAGAACAATTTACACACACATTGTAAATTATATACTATATGGTACTGACCACTTAAATGGGGGTGGGTGGGTGACTGCAATTTTTTTCTAGCCAAGCTTTTTTATTTTCCTTTATCCCAGGATAATTAATTTTTTCTAATAATATGGATATAATAAGGTGCTACTTTTATATCAATCAGGGCATATCTTTTTCCAGCTATCCAGAAATGTAAAAAAAAAAAAAAATCCCATGCCCATGAATCAGACATAACTTCATACTGTCACCTACATAAACAATGATCTCAAAAACACAACAGCATTAATTACCAAAACCAATAAATAGACTTCCCCTTTATTTAGCTGGACAGTAAAAGAACATCAGCTTAATCTAAAAAAAGAACATTTTAACACTGACCCTAATGTACAGCCTGGATGAACAGAGTCAAATGTATAAACATAAATGTGGATGCCATAGTGATTTCTATTTCAAGCTTTCAATAAATTGGGCTAGACATAAAAAAAAAACTGAAATGACAATGACAGTGCTGTTGTAGAAGTTATGTCTATTTCTTGTTTATGCTTCATAGGCTGGATAAAAAACTGAATTATTTAAGAAGTCACATAAATGAATGGAAAAGAAAGAAACATATGAAAACCTGCTCTTTCATTTAATTTAATGCTTAGTAATGTTATTATAACTTAACAAAACATGTCACTGTAATATTCACATTGGTCTGAGTTACATATACAAATGCACTCAACATGTGACGATAACAAGAGGGAAACAAAATACCAGTCTAACTGCTTTCTTGTAACTCTATGTACTGGCCAAAATGATTGTAACATTAACACTGATGGCCCACATAACGTTGTTTAAACTGACCATAAAACAAATGCATTACTATCTGTAAGTCAGGTTTTAAAATTTGTAATAAGCACTAAAGAATAAAAATGATAATAAATAAAAGTATCTGTGTAATAAAGGGTAACATTTTTAAAACCGGAAAACGTCAGTGTTTCAGAAACACTTGAGTACTTGTGGTTATCTTGATTCTGGCATTGATCTGTATAATTACTGTATATACTTGCTAGTTTTAAACTACCGTATATACTCACTTACAAGTCAAGTCAAACTGATTACTCCTAACAAACTGCATAAACCGAGATATGATGACACATTATGCAATGGTATATTTGGGTCTGAGCAGTCTGCAGTTGCACTCAACTTGTAAGTGAGTATAGATGGTAAACTACAAACTGTCCCGATATGCTTTTACATAATGCACTCATCGATCTATCCGTATGCAACTTGTTGGAGTAATAATTGCAGCAAACAACACAGACTATTTTCTGCCTGCGCTGATGCGATGATAGATCAGGGTCTACATTTCTGCAGTTGGACTCGACTTATAACAAGAGTACGTACGTACCTACATACATACATACATACATACATACATACACACACACACACACACTCATACATACATACATACATACAAGTTTTAACTCTGTAAACTTAATGTAATAAAACCTGTACTATTTAAAGTACATAAAAGATTAAGTTTGCTATATAAAATAAAAACTGACAAAAAATTTAACTGGTTTTAAAAACCAAAAAAAGGCAAACAAAAACAACAAAATAAATTTAATAACAACAGGATCAAATGCATATCTCCTATTTCTCATGATGCTAATACAATCTCACCATACTCTGTCTCAGTTATTTGGATCATATAAGCTCCTCTTCATTAAATGTCAGTTTACTGAAATATATGACTGAAGTGTTTGACATACTGTAATCAAAGCTGCTCCAATAAGAAAACATAACAGTTGTACCTGCTACTTCGATGTCTTGGGTGCACTACACCTTTTTCTCAGCAAAATGCTTTACACATACTATAGGAAAAAACTTGCCTTAAATTGAGTATGTTTTTTCATGTAATTCAAAGCAAATTTTGGAATAATGTTACCATATGGATGAAGTGCACCAGAAACACTAAATTTTAAGCTACATGCTTCAGCTTCTTTTGTTTTATCTGAGCAGATGATTTCTTTAAAGACTTGACCAACTGTTGTAATTGGCTGACACATGAAGCTAGTGACAAAAAAGTATAAAGTATTCGCCATGATTGTGATACAGCTTCTTGTAACTATGTAACACAGGATTTAACTAAAATTAAGCTTATAAAGTGTATTTATTTGGTAATACTTCTAAAATGACCTCACTGATTAAAAAAATTATGGCTGTCCATTCCATGGGTAATCATTTCATACAGAATACATGTAAATAACAGATGATTCTCTAGAAACGTAATGAATGCTCAAGCTAATTTTTATAAATAGGTGAACAAGTGGTGCTCTTTTTCCAAGAAAAGGGCAAATTGTTGAGACCAAAAGAAGAACTTTTTCTGTAACCAAATGTGAAAAAAAGTTAAAATGGTAAAAAGAAATACAATAGTTGGATACAATTTGAAATTGAGGTACTCACTTATAACTCAAGTGAAACTGCAAAAAACAATGATCCTCATCTGCTGTAGCATAATGTGCTTGCTGATCAGGTTCTGTGTTGTTTGTTCTACTGAGTACTCCAAAGAAACTGCACAGACCTAGAATCGCCAGCATATTATGCAATGGCAGATATGTCTATGCAGTTTGCAGTTGGACTCATTAGCAGGTACTTGGTATTAGTCAACCACTTATGACATAGTGCACTTTATGGCTTACCTGTACTAAGTTATTGCATCATTGGAGCAATTTACCAACAAAAACAAATAAAATTTGTTAACCCATATAACAACTGACCTAAGATCACTCACCTGCAGACTTCTGCCTAATAGCCTAATATAAGAAATTTCTTTCTATGCTGTGGCATGGACATTGCTAGGAAAACAATTGTTGGAAAGTTTTTCCAGCACTGTTTGTACAAACCTGAAAGCCTTTCATGCTAAGATGCTTTCTGTCAAATGTCAAATCTTTTAAGCAGTTTCTGAAAACAACACAGTTGAATTTTCTTTGCAATTTCCTGCAGCAGTGGTTAGATCTGATTGAATCTGTACATGACTGAAAGTCACTGTTGCCAGGATGCTTTTTGTGAAATTTAGCTAAATTCTACCGAGTGCTTTCTGAAGGGATGTAGTTGTAAGTTTGTTTATATTATTTTACTAACAGTGTCCATAGTTCAAGGTGGAACTGCTGCTTTTATACAAATCTGAAAGCCCATATTGTCCTAATATTTTTTATTTTGTCAAATTTGACCAAATTCTGTCGAGAGGCTTTTGAGAAGTCACTTATAGGTGTTTCTATTAATTAAAGGAATCCATATGCGATGGTGTATCCGAATCATTAGTATATTAACCTGAAAGCTGTTCTTTGCAGGATGCTGTCTGTTAAACTTGGTAAAATTCTTTTCATTGGTTTTAAAAAAAAAATCATCATTTCACAGCTTTTCGACTTTTTGCATTGGTTCTAATATTTGATGGTAGATCATCATCATCGTTATTTGTACCGATTTGAAAGACCTTCATGACAGGATGCTACAGTACATTGGGTCATGGTGAGTGAGCGTCAATTTAAACAATTTAAAAGTGCCCCATGCTAGGATGATCTATGACAAACATGGTTAAACTCTGTCCAGTGGTTTTTGTGAAACAGTTTATATTAGCAATTTGTGTACTATGGACACATGATGTGTAACAGAGACAGGACCATACCATAATCTCACTTTTGACTAAAAATGCAAGAAATAACAGAGTTTTGATGAGGTATTAGATTGAACAGAAGCATGGGTAGCAGTTACTTTAGAGTGGGAACCATACTCTTATTTCTAATTAGCTGGGTCAAAGATGATTAATTTGCAAAGTAAAAAGATGGCAAACAGTTTTTTGAAGGAGTAATAAATCACAATTAAAATGAAAGCTACACATTACTTCAGACAAATAAATGCAGTAATTAACTTACACACCACCAAGAAATCACTCAATAAAAGTAACACTGTTAATCATGTCACAAGAAAATAAAATTTCTCTCCCCCTCTCTCTCATCTCTCATACAAATCAAGTGCTTTTTATAGAAGCACATTTATGAAATATTTTAAACATTTTAAAAAGAAATAGCTGCCACAAAGTTATGTTATTTGTAGTAATCCCATAATGATTTGGATACTTGCAAAAAATAAGGCTGTATAAAAGATTATATATGAACTGAAACAAGAATCTGCACAGAAAAAAGAAATATGATAGAATAAACAAATGAATAAATAAATGAAGCAAATCCTTTCCTTCACAACATCTGCTCTCATACATAAGCAAGTCTAAGGAAGGAATGGTAACTTTGACACTGATACACTAATTGTTTATTATAGTGACTAAGGTATAATATTTTCCCATAAAACGTTTAATATATTTTTAAATTGTTGGTTTATGTTAAATCTTTTAAAGAAACACATACAAATAATAATTTGTCTATCTTTCAAATGAAACACATAGGATTAATAATTTATCTGTTGTGCGCTGATTATTGGTGACATAAAAGATCAGATGGCAATTACTTTCTATGAGGGACATTTATCACAGAATATAATATTTCCTAAAATAATTTGTTAAGCTTTTAAAATAAACTTGATTTTAAGCAAGATATAAGGGTTTCTTATTTAATAAGTAATAATATTATAGGCACGGTTAATGCTGAAGACACAACAAAATGAAAAGAAAAAAGAAAACATTAAATGACAAAGTATACGTCCACCATTACATTTTTTGCAGATGCCAATTTTCTTCTATCAGTGTTGGTGATCTTAAGCTTTGACCTTACTGGTCACAAATTTGATCAAGAAATTTATATCACTGAACAGCCTGTTAAATATGAAGCTTGAACACTAATAGGTAAAATTAGAAGCCATTAAAATCTTCTGAATCAGTCAAGGGTCAGACCTTTATAAAATACAGACCATATCTGAGTTTGGGTTTAATTCTTTTTAATGCATTCACATATCAATTTTCATGAGTCGTTGACATAACAGGAACCAAGACAAAGAGTCTTCAAAAGAATGGAAAACTGAAAATTTAATAAAGCATGAAAACTAGGTCAAACTGATCTGGGTTTTTTTTTTGTAAAGTCAAGTTATTTTGCTTCAGATGCCAGCCACATGTCAATTCCCATGAGTTTTGGTGAAAAAAGATGGAAGATATTGATGAATGTAGCAAGCAGATAGCTGATAATACAAAAAAACACCCCACTGTGAGAACTGGATCATGATACAAGTTTTTCTATGGTTGTTATATACTGTTGTTGTTGTTGTTGTTGTAGGGTTTAACGCCATTTTTCAGCACACGAAAGGCTATACATGGTGGCCACTATTAATGGTGGAGGAAGAACCCGGGAAATCCCCAGAAAGAACCACCGACTCTTGAAAAGCTAATGGCAAGCTTTCTCTGAGACTCAAACCAATGCTGACAGAGGTGAGATGGCAGTGATCCGTAATGGAGTGCGCTATAGACCACTCGGCCACTTGGGGCCCCTGTTATACACTGTGTTTTCTTATTAGTATAGGCCCAGAGTCCAACAAATTGTAAATGTAATGAAGATATAGCTGAGAACAAAAGTTACTCAGGCATGAAAACTGGATAACACTGATCTAGCTTTTGCATGGTTGTGTTACTTCCGCTGTTATGTCTCTACAGGTACATACCAATTTTCATAAACGTACATGTCACAGGGTCAAAGACATTGAGGGTGTAAATGAATGAAGAACTGAAAATACAAATGTAACTAAAGTGAGAAAATTAAGTTAAAGTGACATAAATTTGATATGATTGTTACTTTCACTGATATACATCCACATACACATATTAATTTGTTTTGTTGAAACATGATTCAAGATAGGTGTAACAAGCAAATAACTAAAAATAGGCAAGTCACTCAAATGTCAAAACTGGGTCACAGAGACCAGATTTTCATTTGTTTTGGTGTGATACATATTGAAAGCATAACAAAAAAATAAATGAATAAATGAAAAATATGAATGTATAAATAAACATAGAAACAAAAGGGCAAAATATAATATTCCCTCTCAACTTTGCTGGTGAAGGGTGAATTGAATCATACATGAAAGTTTATTATGTGAAGAGTGATATTAATGACTTCATCTGTCAAGTGTCCCTGTTTATTATACAATCATTTAATGTCTTATTTGATACTATGACAAATGTATTTAAGCTGGTACACTGAAAAATAGATGCTCACGAGCACAAATCAAAATCTGTCAGTTTCATTTCTCGTACTGCAGTGAAATGTTCCATTATGTTACATGAGGTAGCCACTGGCGATGCACATCATACTGCTTTGAGATGTCCCATTAATTATGTAACACAAGGTAGCCACTGGTGATACACATCATACTGCTTTGAGATGTCCCATTAAATATGTAACACAAGGTAGCCACTGGTGATACACATCATACTGCTTTGAAATGTCCCTTTACTTATGTAACACAAGGTAGCCACTGGGAGATATACATCATCTGAGCATTATGAACTAGCTCGCATGGTGACTCAGAAAGTTGAATATCACAGTTTTGATCCTTAAAATTTAGAACTAGTCCAATTCAAAGTTTTCCTGCCATCTCAAGCGCAGGTCTCTAGAAAGATCACCTGAAATAATAATAATAATAATAATAATAATAATAATAATAATATGTACCAAGCAGATTTCTGGTGAATTTTATGAACATGACTTGTATAAAAATATTCCAACCTTTATATCACATTAATTTTACCTACTGTAAATAGCTGGATAAAAATTGATCCCATATATAAAGGCAAACCAATCAAAGATCTTGATATTGATCTAATTACCATGTTTTATCAAAATCAGAAGAGAAATATGGTCTTCAGAGAATTAACAAGGACAGCCAATGAGATGCAAGATCACCTCATGACTGAACTTGTCTAAAATCACACTCCAAAACTAGTTAAAATCAGATCTGATGTATGGCCTCCAGAGTGCCAAGAAGCACTTGTTGATGGATGGACAAATAACACAAGGCCTTAACCATAAACACACAAGGCATATCAGCCAGGTGAACTAATAATAATAATCACAACAACAAAACGGGGGCCCCGAGTGGCCGAGTGGTCTAAAGCGCTCTTCGTTACGGATCACTGCCATCTCACCTCTGTCTGCGGCGGTTCGAGTCTAAGATTCAGCCAATGTGGGCATGTGAGAAAGCTTGCCAGTAGCTTCTCGTGGGTCGGTGGTTCTTTCCGGGGTTTTCCGGGTTCTTCCTCCACCATTAATACTGGCCTCCATGTATAGCCTATCGTGCTGAAAAATGGCGTTAAACCCCACAACAACAACAACAACAACAACACAACAACAAATAAAACATTTGAAGGGGCTCAAAGCAATTATCTGTATTATATTAATATACAATCAAAGGGTAAATTTCATATAAATTAAGAAATATGTATCTTCAAACTGTAAATTGAGTCAAATGACCAATGGAAAGCATATGTAACATGTCTAACCTTTTCTCATTAACTGACTCAACCTGGTCTGGAAATCTTCAAAATTTTTATTTCTTCAACCTTGTGTATTAAATCTTTTTCTTAGCAAGTCTATAATGGTCTAACACTAGTGCTCACAGAACCTGGTGCCAAACTTGCATCCATATCAGGATGTATCCATCACTACCCCATTTAAAAATGAAATGTTAACACTGATGACAACAATGTTATCACTGCAGAAAAGTTAATAAAAGTAAATTATAATTGTTGATGTTGTTTAGGGTTTAACACCATTTCTCAGCACATGGTGGAGGAACAACCTGGGTAAACTTTAGTAAGAACCACCAACCCCCAGGAAGCTTCTAGCAGCTTTCTCACATACCCCCACTGACCAAGCCCCTGACTCAAACCCATGTAGACAGAGGTGATATGGCAGTGATCAGTAAAGGTGAGTGCTTTAGACCATTCAGCCACCTGGGGCCCCAAACTGTAATTATAGAGCACACAAATTGAAGAAAGATTTTGCTAAAACCCATCGAATTAAGGTCTAATGTATTATGAAAAGTTGTCATTGTGAGAAGGTTATTAATCTCTTGAAACGAGATCTCTTTTCAGTACTTCCTAATAATGAGAAAATTGACCTATATATTAGAGATGGGACACAATTTGTTTTTGGTACTCATGGTATTACATGATATTTCAGAACATATTGCAATATGCATCACAATATTTATAGGTTACTGTGTTTGTATGGAAAAATATGAATGAGTTTTTTGGATGGAATACTGCACGACCTTGGGAGTGCAGTATATCCATCCGACAAAACGAGTTCATATTTTCCCATACAAATGCAGTAACCATTTTATTATATGCTCATTTTTTTATTCTACCTCAGGCTTAATTATATAAACAAAATACACTACAAGAAACAATGTAAATGAATGTATGCTGTATTCCAAACTAAATACATAAGCGCATATTCATCATTACACAATATCAACATTATTACTGTGCACATAACTCCACCCTGATAAATTTGAACTTTAGTCGTGCACTCGACATAACTTTCGAAAGAAAATGGCATGTCTAGTCAAAATTGAAATTTGGAGTCATATTGTGAATGAATGTGCATTGCAACAACTTTTCCATTTGTTCTGGAATGAGTAGATTTTATTATTTTTTTCGATTCTATGAAATTTCGTGATTATGGACTGGATTTGTATGTGACAATTCCACATGAAATACATGGGATTGAATCAGCTAGGGAGAAGCGTGTTGACATCTGCAAATGAATCAGCTAGGGAGAAGCGTGTTGACATCTGCAAATGTGTTTCTGTTTCTGTCATTGAATGTTTGAAATCATAATGTGTGAAAAATATGAAGTCTTTCAACTGCAATTATCAAAAAGACGTTATCGAATTTAGTGCTTATTTCATTTTGAATTCAGTAAGGAGGATGTAATTGCATTTGTCATCGAGATTACAGTACAATTTTGAAATGTGTAATCAAGCTTGAGAACCAATGACATGATTCATGTAATTTGGATTTGCAGAACTAAGAAAGTATATTTTGAGGAAATTCAGGATGTAAAACTGTAAGTATATTTTTTTGCCATTCTTATCACCAGCTAAAGAAGACAGTATATGACTTGTCACTTGTATGTTATTTGTAAGGACATTTTCTTGCGTCTGTTGTATACTGTAGCTAGCCTAAATCCAAAACATTGTATCAACGTGGAATGTGCCAAAGCAGCTGGTATGTGGCAGTCCACAAAACATGTTTTAGTTCATTCAGAAACAAATTTAAACAACCACAATGTAAAGCGCCCCTGATACGAGTGTACATGATTTGTTTACAAATCAAAAGTGTTGGCGTCTGTGTCCATTGTTTGTTTACAATAGAAAGTAGTTCTTTTATGCATGTGAATGATATATGTGTATTGGCATGCGAGTTCAGTATCGGGTAATACTGAATGATTCTGACAATGTAAAGTTAACGGGGAAAACAATGAGCATATAATTAACTGTAATTATTCTAAGGACCAACAATTTATTGCTCTAGGGCAGAGGCCTGATGGTGTTTTAAAAAAATTAATCTTTCAGTAGCTCGAGAAAAAAAGTCTTACTCTGATTTATAGCAAAACAATGCCATATTATATCCATTATATTATCTAGAAGAAGACATTATCTTGAGATAAAAGAAAAGAAACTATCTCCATTCAGAAGAAAATTACAACACCCATCTCCCCTTTCCCAGAAATGAAATGGTCTACCTTATAGCAGATGAATTTGCTATGTGTATGTTAGCATGTTGTAATGTAACAGCATAAAGTGAGATGATTTAGTTTATACTATAGCTGACACCATGTGCAGGCATTGTGTTGAATTAAGGTTCTTGTTGATTAAAATATGAAGTGTTGACATTGAAAACTGCAATTACTAAATAAACTAGGCAGGAAAACTTTGAGATTCCAACACCTGGGCAAGGTATTTATCAGATAGGGCCAGTAAACATGAAACATATTCAACAAATGAGAACATATTTAGTGAACTAGAGAATGACAAAAAATTCAAACAGAAAACAACCACCCTCTTGAAAATCATATGATGATTTGCAGTCTTACAAAGGAATACATGTACTTATATTAACATATGCCAGTCAACAACTATAAAATGACATTGCTTAAACTTTGAAACATTTACAAAATTCAGATTTACCCCCAAATAACTTTCACAACATCCCATTAGGCCATCATACTATACATGACAAGAGTCCACCATGTGATTAAAGGATCATAAATATAATCATTTTTTGTAACAGTCAAATTTGTGACAAATACAAATTTCTGCTCTGTCCAAGAAAAACATATTTTTGGAATTATATTGTCATGGTAAATAAAGACCTGCTAATAATATAATTCATTAAATTCTTAAAAAGATTAAATGGAAATTTCTGTACATTCCTTACAGAGGGAAAATACCGAACTACCAGTATACTGAGAAAGCACTATGGTATGTATGTACTACTGAAAAAAAATATATCACAGTAAACTGGTGTACTAGTAATAGAGCATACCTCTACTACATACAGTACATTTACAAAATACAACCTGTGAAAGACCAATGCATGCAAAATAGGTCACTTTATAAAGAACAGTACTGCACTGTACTTATATATCAGCAATGCCCAAGCTGTGTAAATGGACATAATTGATTTGTAAGATCTATTCTGGAGCTATTCTTAAAGAAACCTTGAAAACTGTCAAGGATTTACCTGAGAAATCCAGATGTCACATGAGAAATCGACATGTTACACAACAGTGGGTGAACTTCCATCATTGTTGTCATACCATTCTAACATCTCTTCTTGGAATTCATTGGATGTGGTGCCATCTACCAATCCAAGATTTAGGCTGAAGTCCAGATTGCTGGATTTTTCTGGCAAGGAATGTGGGGATGGATTGTAGTGCATTGATGGTGGCGGTGGTAGTGGCCTATGGGGAAAGAAATATCAGTTTAGCAATACCATTCTGAGTATCATTTACAATAACCTGCTTATACAGTGTTGTGAGGGTTCTGAAAATATCAAATCATCAGAATTTCCTTACGGTCATATGACATTTGCTTGGATGATAAATTTGGGTTGAAGGATAAAGGTCTTACCCAGCAGGAACTTTTCTAAGTTTTGGACTTGATACAGCAATAGGCTCAAAATTACTACCTTTGGATGGGTCACCAGTCTATATCAGGTTGAAACCATTAGATGCCATCTTCGTTAGCCAAGGTTCCAACAACCCTATCTACACCTTGGAATATCAAGCAGATAGTTCTGTGCTTTGGGTCTGTGAATTTCACTGGATGCAGCGGCAAGCCACAGCATCCAATCAAAATTAAGTTGTTCAAATCTGAATACTGTTCCTATGTGATCATGACAAAAGGAGCACACAACTTTAACAATTTTCTAGTGCCGGTCCATGTTTGCACAAATACCTTTCACTCAAATACACCTGTAATGGCTTCACGCTTGCACAGTCATAGTTTTAATGTTAAACTTACAAAGTATCCTTTTTAGGTCAATTGCCACCAGCATTTTTTGGCTGATGTACAATGCACCATGCTATTGGTTAGTTGGCATTACATACTAAGGAAGGGTACACATGAAATCCAATAGATGAAGTTAGGACAAAGCACCAATATAGCTGTTTGATCTGTCAAGGTGTGGATAGGGTTATCAGAACCTTGGCTAGCGAAGATGGGTATCATTGAGATAAACAAAAAATAATTGTGAAATTGACAAGACCCGACGCACATAAATATCTGTTCGATCTGCCAAGGGTAGATAGGGTTATCGGAACCTTGGCTAGCAAAGAGGAGTAAATGCCTGTATTCTTACTGTGTATACTCAACTACAAGTCAAGGCCAAATGCAAACAACAAAGAACTGATCTGCTGTAGCATAATGCGCCTGAAGAGGTTCTATGTTGTTTGTTACTCGTTGCAAACTGCACAGACCCAGATCTGCCAGTGCATTATATGATGGCAGATCTTGGCCTGTGTAGTTTGTGCATGTGTGTGTTATTTGGATTTTTAATGTAGCTTTAAAAAATTTTTTAGTCATATCATACTGTGGCAGTTTATAGTGATGTCTAGCATTGGGGCATCATGCCGCAGACAGCATGATGTCCCACCCAGTCATATTATCTTGATAGCAGGCCAACCAGTCCTAGCACTATCCTCTTAATGCTGTGTGCCAAGCGAGTACCCTTTTTGTAAGTCTTTGGTATGACTCAGTTTGGGTTCAAACCAGCGACCTCCCAAATCTGAGGCAGATGACCATTAGGCCACCAGAGCGGTGCCTGTGCAGTTTGTAGTTAGAAGCATAAGTGAGCTATTCTCAGTTTCTAGCTTGGCATGGCTAGAGGGCTGACATCACTGCCCTTGGATGGGATCAACAGCTTGAGCCAAGTACTGAGTAAATGCCTATATTCCTCCCTAGTCTACTAATGACTTCTATGGAAGGAGTTATTCTCAGTTTCTGGCTTGGCATGGTTACTGGGTAAACATTAAGACCTTTCTGGATAGGTTACCAGTCTATATCATATATCAGGTTGATCTCAATAGATGCTTGTATTCTTACCAAATATAGCAAAATTGCAGGTCGCTTTTCTCAGTTTCTACATTACTATGCCTACTGGGTCAACATACTAAACCTTAGGTGGGTCATCAGTCAATATAATGCCTGTGTTCTTATCTAAATTCTTACTGATCTACTAATGGCTAAGACAGAGGAGTTTTTTTCACAGCCTGTGGCTTGTTACAACTACTTGGCTGACATGGTTAACCTTAGATGGGTCACCAGTCTACACTAACAGGTTAATCTCATTAGATGTTTTTCACCCTTTGTGATTGTTACACACAATGGCTTATAATTGTTACCCTTAGATAGGTCACCAGTCTATATTAGGTTGATCCCATTATATGCCTGTATCCAGAGCTGGATTAAGGTCCTTGTAGGCCCTAGGCATTTGTCATAAACCTATTGACATTGGATATGACTCTATCTTTGTGTATACACTTTTTAGTAACAATATTTCATTGGCCCAAGCCACAGTGCCTATTCGACAGGAAGAAGCACTGTATTTCTTGTCAGAGAATCCAGGTTGCAAAAAAAAAAATATGTTGTTGTTGTTGTTGTAGGGTTTAACGCCATTTTTCAGCACATGATAGGCTATACATGGCGGCCAGTATTAATGGTGGAGGAAGAACCTGGGAAAACCCTGGAAAGAACCACCAACCCACGAGAAGCTACTGGGAAGCTTTCTCACATACCCACATTGGCCAAATCCTAGACTCGAATCCACACAGACAGAGGTGAGACAGCAGTGATCCGTAATGGAGAGCACTTTACACCACTCGGGGCCCCCAAAACAAAATGTAAACAGAAAATTTCACTCTATTAAAAGATGCATTACAGTGTTCATGAAGCATGCACTAGCTCCCTTGATTCTTGTAGTCAACATATATGCAGCTTTAATTATTGAGCAGTGCAGGGTTAGTATATCTGTCAAATGTCCATGTATCTAGTAGCCTTTAATGGCATATCAGCACAATAGTACCTATCACTGATGCCAAGTAAATGGAAATAAAAAACAATCTAATAATAAATCCATAACAAAATCTCCCCACCCAGTGAAAGATAGGACACAATCCCCTCTCCCAGTCTAAATTTTTAAATGTTTAAACAATCGAAAATAAACATCTATACTGGTAACTTGTTTTCTGTATGTTATCATTATAGAATCTGCTTAAACGATCTGGTACTGGCCTACTATGAACGGGAAAGGGAGAAAAAAAAGTAATGTGACATATCGTCAATATACCTCATATTTAATTTAATCATAGCTGTGCGGGATGGTCACATGTAAACCACTGCGATCAATGTTTGTAGTAGCTGTGTCCTTGCATTAGTGTGACTTCCTTTGGGAGCAATCCCATCGGATTTGGACTTTATTCTGAGCCTTCTTTGTTACATGTATTAGCACAACTTTTCACCACCCTTATTACTCCTGACATTTCCATAATCATTATTAAGTTCCAAGTGGTTTCACATACCCAAAAATACAGCTTATTATATGACAATTTATGACAAAAAATGTTTTCCTCCAACAAACAAAATAAGTCCCAAAATATTGGCCCTATTTTTCTACATACCATACACGATACAATGCAAGTGTTAATAGCATCTCGGAAAGATTTAATGTGTTAGCTTAAACGTATGTAGTGATGCTTATGAAAGCGAGGTGACAAAGCACATGCATGTGCAATTACTCTTTAGAATGATCTATTAGGCATCTTAACCTCCTTGTCTGTAAACATCTAACCCACACTCTATACGTCTTTTATCTACGCAAGGGTAGCCGACACAAAACCTCAAAAGGCAAAAGATAACATACAAGGCTGTACATTTGTGACTATAAATAAACTTTAAAAAGGGCTAAACTTATACATTACTAGGTTAGGGGATTATGTCCCACATTCATCTTGCTGGGGCATTTTGTTCTAAGGGGTTTTGTTCTTGGGAACTTTGTCAAGAGGGGATTTTTCTGTACCCTGTGAGATAAGTCTGTCCAAATAAATTTAAACATTAAGTACAAAACAGAATGAAAAGGATAAAGACATTAAATTATGTAAAAGTTATTCACACAAAATAAAAGATTAATGATAAAACATGTAAAATCCCCCTTTATAAGACATGGCGAAGATTTGTTATATAAAAATCAGTGTTTAATTTTAAATATAGATACAATGTATTGATGTTTATATAGAAATCAGATGTACAACCACATTTGTTTCCCTGTAGTATAGTGCATCCATGCTATCAAAGCACAGTATTGATTTTGTCTTGATTTGGTTATGTTTCACCCCCATGGGGAGGGGGTAGGCAGATGGGGGGGGGGGAAGCAGGTTTGGAACTCAGTAAGACAATGGAAGCAAAGATATCACATCCTGATGTTATAAGTCTATGATCTTAAAATAAGTAACAGAAAAGAGTGAAAGATAACAAGCTTTGTAAAATTTAACAAATAATTTATTTGTCTAGAATTAGATCTGAGACAAGTCCGAGTAATTTAAAGTCCTGAATAAAATTCAGTACAAATCCCAAAGAAATCCAAGAACTGAAGTCAATGAAGTGTCTGTGATAGCCATGAGATTGCTGATGTGTCAACAGGCTCTTGTTGAATCACAGAAATATTATTCCAGGTTTGAATTAAATTTAATTTCCACTGATTGTCTTTATCCAAGAATTTTATCAGAGCACTTTTGTATTTTCAGAGAAAATAATCATTTGAATTCAATAATTTGAAGAAAATAAATTTCAGCCCAAACTGGTCACAATATAATATAACTTGAAGGTGTTAGATGTTAAAGCATAACTGGCTAAATCTTCACAATCACAAGATTATGTAGTTCTCTACTTGACCTCAGGTCACAATTAGCATTTTCTCAACAAAAAAAAAAATACCCATTACCTAATGGGAAATAACCTTCTAGAATGATCTAATGAGCCTGGTTTACTTACAACACAATAACCTGCAAAATTCACTTAGGAATCTCCAAAAACTCTGACTCAAATCAACATATTTACTCCCTCTTGTTTACCTGAATAATAATCCTGATATTACGCTCATACACATAGAGAATAATTTAGCTATGTATAAAAAGTCAATCAGGTCAAGCAGAAATGAACTCAATTTTGGACAAGGTCAAGTCCAGTATACAATGCTGCATTACAGAAGCATGTAATGAAAAAAAATATTTTGTTAAAACTAACAAATAAACAATTAAATTAAATATACATAATATATAAACTGACCAAACTATCGAGGACAATCACCATTGTGACAAATCGTCCATCCCAACAGCATTTGTGAAAGCAGAGCTACTTTTATGGCTTGTCATGGCAACTCTCGGGGGTTTTGTTATATGTTACACATAGAGACACCCAACTCCCTCTCATCTAGAACATGACCCAGGAGAATGTTACCCAAAATCTGTTATAAATTAGTATATTAGATGTTCTCCTACCAGTGCAGGCATAAAGTTCCAAAGTCAAATCAGAGATGAAACATGTCTTAACAATGAATTGTCTCTGCTTCACAATGCTTCATACCATGTATGATGAGAAACTTTAAGAGGTTTGGGAAATACAGGCAAAGAGGATGTTATGTTACACTTCCCACTAATAATGGCTCGACAAAAAATGTCACTAATTCAATTTTTAAAATCTATAACAATTGTACCCCTTCCTCTGACTATAGGGCAATAACCTAAAAATTACACCCTTTTCCCAGATGGCTACCACATGGGCAACCTATGTACAAAGTTCGGTGGGGGGTGAGGTGGTGATTGGTGTCAGGGTTTCATATTTTTGGAAAAAAAATATCCATCTCTCAGACAGCTAGAAAAACAACCTTACTCTAATCTAGAGTTTTAAAAAATCAAACCTAATTTATCCATTATATTAGTTAAACCTAATTTATCCATTAGTCAAAAAAACAAAATAAAGGTACAAGAAAAAAAAAATTCCTGGCTTGAAAGAAAATCCTAGCCCCTCCCCTCATATGCTCAGTCCTTTTGAGGGGCTTGAAAGTGTTGTGTATTACATGAGAGTTCACCTTATCCATGATATTACTGACACATCATCACTTAGTCTGGCAGTCAGCTCATTCCACAAGGTGACTATTTTTATCCACTTGGCCTTTGATTCTGATAGCAAAATCCTCTAGCTTGAAAATTTTACTTTAGAACTAAATACATTATATGAAATATTTATTCCTCATATTGAAATTTATTCCAAAGATTTTCCAAAATTAATTATGAGGAGTTTAATGACAATGAAATTTAAGACTTTAAAGGTAATTTGATGGATAAGACCTGAATAACCAAAACCAATTTCACCTACTGAAAATGAGTCTAGCCCAATGTTACATATATGTTAAAATCATGGATAATGAGGTAGTTTCAGTCTCATGATCTCACTAAATGCCCCAAAGGGATTCATGACTATAACACTACCACTGTTTTAAGAGTTACAGGGCTATTCTGACTCGCCTTATAGGAAGAGAGACAGAAACTACTGTACATGTTTCATACAGCAATTCCCCTCTCAAGAGGATGGGTTTTATGACCATATCAGTATTACATGAGTGACAGCACTATAATGAATTGCTTTACAAAAAAATGACTCTATTATCAAATGCTTTTCATAGCGGTTTCCTTCCAATGAAGATGGGGTACCAGGAGTTACAATGATATGCTTAGTCATATTATAGCAAGAATAAAAACCCTCCTGTAATATCAAATGTTTCTCAAGCAGTGGTTCTACTCTTATGAAGATGGGATCCATGTGTGTGTATGATTTGGATTCTTAACGTAGCTTTAACAATTTTTCAGGCATACTGCTACGATGTCTACAGTGTGGCAGTTAATGGTGATGTCTAGCACTGGGGCATCATGCCACAGACATGTAGCATCATGTCCCACCCAGTCACATTATCCTAACACCAGGCCAACCCATTGAGTCCTCACACTGCTGAGTGCCTAGTGATGCAGAAGCTTGTACCATTTTTATAAGTCTCTGGTATGACTTGGCCGGAGTTCGAACCAGCAACTTCCTGCATATGGGGCATTATAGTCACTTTATAGACATAAACCAATGGCCACAATGTATAGTTTATCGTGTGCTTAAAAATGACATTAAACCCACAAAAACAACCATGAGTCAAAAAGAATTTTAAAAAATCCAAGATAAAGCAGTTTCTGCTTTTTAACTGGAGTTCTGGATAACATTGCAACTATCTCTGATTCTTCATTGTTGAACTTGGATGTTGCTATCATTAAAATGATTTAGATGCAAAACTGTACAATGCCTGGACTGTCCAACGAAGAAATTTGGGCTTGTGTTTGTGAATGCAAGTGTGTATACTACTTCATTAAAAGTCCGAGTAAAGACAGAATTAGGATTATTCTGTATCATGTGTTAGAATAGCAGATTGTGGTAAATGCACATGTACGACAGAGGACTACAACTGGGGCAGACGTGATACAATGTTGCAATTTATAATTAAATGCTGTGTTTAAAAAAACAGGCCAAGATGAAAGAATTTATTCACATTTTTAATTTGTTTACTCATTAAGCAACTTACTAATTATACATAATATTATGAAGTGGAGAGAGATGTTTTTTAACTGATTACCAAATTTTGTAACTAGATAATGCTAATGCTCAAGTACAACTGTTCCAGTGGCCTAAGTGGTTATGGGAGGTTGTGGATTTCAACCCCGGCTGACTCATATCAAAGACATTATAAAAAATGGTACAAGCAGCTGCCTTGCATTAAGAGGTTAGTGTTATGACTAGTCGGCCTGGCGTCAGGATAATGTGACTTGGTGGGACATGATGTTACATGTCTATGGCATGATGCCCCAGCTTAGACATCACAATAAACTGCCACACTGCTTACATTATAGCTATATGACTGAAAAACTGTTAAAGGTACGTTAAAACACACACATACACAGAGTCTGTGGTTATCTGGGCAACTAGTACAGTTCTAGCGATGATCACTTGTCAATACAATTTTCTACTTCAGCGGAATAGCAATAGCAAGATTTTCAAGATGGCTTCCATGGCAGACATCTGGGATGTCAGATCAGTATCATTTTCATTTGGAACAAACTAGACATCAAAAGAAATCTTAATGAAATTCCCCATGCTGATAGATCCATTTGTTTGCCAGGAGTAGTGATAACATGATTTTCAAGATGGATGCCATGGTAGCTATATTTGATCAGTACAAGCTTCATTTAGGACCAACTTGACATCGTAAGAATTCTTTCAGTGAAAACTGCATCTCACACCATCCATTCAGGAGTAGCTAAAATGAATTTTTAAGATGGCCACTATATCGGCCATGTTGGATGTCAGATCAGTGTTATTTTCTTTTAGAACCAACTAGAAATCATCGTCTTTAGTGAAAACATTATGTCAGAACAAGATTTTCAAAGTCTTGGATGCCTTTTTTTTTGACAAACAAAACAACATAAAAGTCTTAGTCCAAACCACATGTCAAAACAACTATATCTTCTGGAGGAATAGTGATAAGAAGGTTTTCAACCTGGTAATCATGGCACATATACTGGATAACATATTGTCACCATTTTCACTTAGAACCAACTAAACATCATAAGAAGTCTTTTAGTGAAAACCCAATGTCGATAAGACCATCCAATGAGGAGAGCTAGCAAAAACCCAATGTTGAAATAACCACCCAATGAGGAGAGGTAGTGATGACCCAATGTCAATATGACCACCCAATGAAAAGAGGTAGTGAAAACCCAATGTTGAAATAACCACCCAATGAGGAGAGGTAGTGATGACCCAATGTCGATAAGACCATCCAATGAGGTGAGGTAGTGAAAACCCAATGTCAATATGACCACCCAATCAGGAGAGGTAGTGAAAACCCAATGTTGAAATAACCACCTAATGAGGAGAGGTAGTGAAAACCCAATGTCAATATGACCACACAATGAATAGAGGTAGTGATGATCCAATGTCAACATGACCACCCACTGAGGAGAGGTAGTGATGACCCAATGTCAATATGACCATTCAATGAGGAGAGGTAGTGTGACCCAATGTCAATATGACCACCCAATGAGGAGAGGTAGTGTGACCCAATGTCAATATGACTATTCAATGAGGAGAGGTAGTGTGACCCAATGTCAATATGACCATTCAGTGAGGAGAGGTAGTGATCACTCAATGTCAATATGACCACCCAATCAGGAGAGGTAGTGATAAAAAGGTTTTCAGGATGACTACTATGAAGGTCATATTGTATGCCTGAAAGGTGCCACTTTGAGTTTTATTTAAAACTAAATAGATTTTGGGTAAAACTGTACAGTGTAAAGGGTCTCGTTGTAGACTACCTTTGGTTGGGGTGGGGTGCTCCCAGTATTAACTTTAATTATTACAGAAGACCCACCTTGGCTCATTTTTGTTAGAAATTGAAGTAGTGATAGAGATGCAAAGCTCTGAGCCCCCAGTCAGCGATGCCAACAGTTAAATTCTTGAATACACAAAGGTGAAATTCAAATAAACAACAAATTTAATGCCATTCAATTACAGATTGTCCTTCCTCAAATGAAATTCAATATTCAAAACCCTATCACTCATCTTTCACTTGACCAAGCGACGGCCTATTTCATCATCTGACTTAGTGTGATAGATTTTCCTCCTGTCCTGTGTTTCTACTCATCTGTGGTATTTCTTGACTGGTACCTAGTACCCCTTCAGTCGAACAACCACGTCCTTCACCCTTCACCCTTCCTCCACTTCCGTTCTCTCCTTTTCTTGTCTCCCAGAGATGGTTTAGCGACTACTGACGTTTAGTTTCAAAACACTAGATTTAAACTTGCGATTCCAATGGTGGCCAAGCCTTGCTCAATTCCAAGTGGATGTCGATTCACCCATGGTCTACATAATTAGCAGACATTGCCCCCTCCCCGGCAGTCTGTCAAGGGTGGATTTATGACCCCCACTCGATATTCCTTTGAGCCATGTTATATACAACTGGCTTTCCACCTGTCTTTTTTATGTTGGCTTACACTCGCAACATTTATGAAGCGAATAATTAGCCTCAGGGTCTAGCATATACATGTTGCAATCTGGCTATTGTTCCTTACTTATAACGTGACATAAAGGTATCTGTAACCTCACAGCAATCCTCTCATTAATTTAGGTGAGTAATGATAACAAACTTGTTCTTGAAACAGACATTAGACATGGGGGAAATAAACAAAAGCAAACCACATGCACTCTGCAAGTCTATGGGCTATGAAAGAATTAAATGGAATTTTTAGTACATATGACCATTTCAGAACCTGGTGAATCACTCCTTTTTGCTTTCTCATCATATGCAGTAGTACAGAGGATGAGGTCAATAAACATTTTAGTTTCCATTTAGGCTTTAATGCTACTTTCTATTAAGGCTGCAACATTTTAACTTGTAAATGACTTTAACTGCATGAAAATATTTATATGTATTGGTAAATGTGTAAACAAGCATACATGCAGATGTCATTACAGGGTTCCAATTAAATTATATAATTCCATATCTCTGCTCAAGAGAAACATTTACTAGGATGTTTTTGTTAATTTTGTTCTAGAGTATATACCTGCAATTTTCACATCTAATGTGGCATTGCAAGGAACAGATAAGCTGATGATAACTGGTGACAATGTACAAAACAACAATACATCAGACTAATTTACTGATAACAATGACAGAAATTGCTTTAAGTTACAGTAGCATGTTTTGGACCAGTCAAATCTTATTTTAAAGAAACACCATTTAAAGTTTGCAAATTACATAGTTTCTTAATTACCGTAGATCCAATGACAGCACATTAGGTTCCATTATTGATTTTTTGATCATGTGCATATATGTAACAGTAGGAAACAACATACAATGAAACAAGCACAAAATTTAATCCTAGTCAGTGAAGCATAAAATATGGTCAACACTAACATACAACTGAAATGACGGAGCAGTGCTCATGAAGATGCTTCCACAAGTTTCATGATTCTATTCTAATATAAACATACCATAATGATTCTATTGTGAACATAGCTTGAAAAACAAACCTGATGTAAAAAAAAGTAACCAAAGCGTGAAATATAAGGCAGTTACCTACATTTCCAATGAGCATGTAGTACTCATCACGATGAATCTCCTCACAAAGTTTCTAATGAAATGTATATCAGTATTTTTGTGGGCAAAAGTCTTGAACTGAATGCAAAAACTTCACCAAGAATATACAACTAATTTACATGTAAATACCAATTTAGCCAAATTCAACCCCTTTCTCAATAGGAAGCTGCCATGAAACCCACACCAAACTGTTGTCCAGGACCTATGAAGAGTGGATGCCATTGAGTGAGAGTAAATATGTATGTGCTGTGTGTGTGATTTGGATTTTTAATGTAGCTTGAACAATTTATCAGTCATATCAATACAATGTCTGCAGTCTGGCAGTTTATAGTAAATCTAGCACCGGGACGTCATGCCGCAGACATGTAGCATGATGTCCTACCCATTCACATTATCCTGATACCAGGCCAACCAGTCCTAACACTAACCTCTTAATGCTGAGAGCCAAGCGCGGCAGCTGTTAGCACCATTTTTGTAAGTCTTTGTTATGACTTGGCCAGGGATCTAACCCATGACCTCCTGCATCCAAGATGGACACTCTAACCACTAGGCCACCAAAGCAGTTTGTATCTGCTGTTCAGATGCTGATGCAATAAGTAGAGGAGAAAAAGATGAAGATTCATAAGTTCCTATCAATTCACTATTCCAAATATCCAAGACCGAAAGTGAAAGAGAAAAAGAAAAAGAACAAGAATACCAAGAAAGAACTGAAGCTCTATTGGCTGAAATGAATTACTAGAATACAAGACAAGGCCCTTTATTCTTTTTTACTGCTGAGCATTTGAACCATCTCCATTATTCTTAAGCAAATTGATCTTCAAAATCTGAAGCAACCATATTGGATATAATCAGCACCACATTCATTTAGGATGAACCTAACATCAAAAGTCTTTTGGTGAAAACCCCATGTCAGCAAGACCATCCATTGAGGAGAAATTGCAATAACAAGATTTTTAAGATGGCCATCGTGATAGTGATATTTTATGTCTGAGCTGCACCAATTTCATTGGGAACAACTGGACCTTGAGATGAATGTGTACTTTATGGCAATCTTCCCAGCAGTTTGGGATGGATGGACAAGGGAAAACACATCATCACATAAGCTCTTCTGGTCTTAAGACCAGTCAAAACAAATGAAAACACCCTGAAGACTTCGCATAATAAACATATTTATTCTAATAGGTCATATTGTATACTATTCAACATCATTAAAAATGTCTTAAATACTTAATAATATGACACTGACTTTAAAAGAATCATTGCTATGTACACAGGAAAATATTTTTCATTTGCATGATAATCTGTTATACTTAACGACAATATATAATGATGAAATGTAGAAATTGTTGTGTTTTTTTCAGTTAAGGCTAACATGTATTATGCCTCTAAAACGTAAAATACAACAAGAGATGAAAAAACTCATAACATTCAGAATCATGGTGTATGGAATCTTCAAAGAACATTATCATCCTTGTGGTGCTCCCAATTTTCATCCTTAAAAGAGGATGTCATTGGAACCATATTTGACCACAACTGATAAAAAAATGAACTTTTGATTAATATTACCCTGACAATTGAAACTGATTCTTTTACCAGCATAAAAAATAGAAATGTAAAACATGGAATACCATATATACTTGCTTATGAGTCGAGTCAAATTGCAAAAGATCCTGATCTGTCATAACATAATGTACCTGCAGATCAGGGTGACTGGATCTGTGTTGTTTGTTCAACTGATTACTTGTTGTTGTTGTTCTAGAGGTTAACGCCATTTTTCAGCACAATATAGGCTATACATGGCGGCCAGTATAACTGGTGGAGGAAGAACCCTGGAAAAGCCAGGGAAGAACCACCGACCCACGAGAAGCTACTGGCTCTACTGATTACTCCTAGCAAACTGCACATACCCAGATCTGCTGGCGTATAATATGACAACAGATCTGGGAATGTGCAGTTTTCAGCTAGATTAGATTAAGTGAGCACACAGAGTAAAAGGAAGAACAGAAAACATGTTTTCTCTTTGTCTTCACTATCAGATACTGTATGTATTTGCTTACAAGTCGGATCAAACTGCAAACTGTATAGATCTAGATCAGCTGGTGCAATGTGCAATGGCACATATAGGTCTATGTAGTTTCTTAAGACTAATCAGTAGAACAAAAAGTTCAGACCCTCATCTGCATGTGTATTATGTGATGGCAGATTAGGGTCTATGTCGTTTGACCAACTTCTGAGCAAGTATAGATGTCAATTTTGAAGTGCTGTAGTCTCTGCATGGCTTACTTAAAATGGGAAATTTTGGTTGACTTGTACTCCACACATTTAAAGTGAAGACAACTGAGGTTCCATAACATTTGCTATCATCCTTACTCATGGAGTCAATATAAATTTGTTGACCTATATGTTAACAGGAAAATGGAATTCAACCAGAGACAGGACATGCAATGCCCTATTCAACCAACACAGTATTGTCAATCTGCTTAATGCATGTCTTCATCAGATGGATGCAAAACAGCACTGGAACATTGTTGCAATTTTTCTGATATTAACTGAACCTGAAAACTGTAAATTGGTAGTTAACTTGTACTACTCAGCAGGGTCAATTCAACTCAGTGTCAATATATGCCAGTATTTAAAAACTGCTGTCAATTAACGTCTTAATTTTTTTTCTCAGTCTGGATTTTTTTCACAAGTTTGTGCTTTCAAATTTACTCAAAACATTCAAGCTGAGAAGTAAACAATTATTCGTGGAGTGTAATCACTTATGATTTGCATCAACACCAATACTTTTAAACAGTTGCGATTTGACACTTGAAGTGAAAAACCACATCGGAAGGGTTTCAAATGTAAATTTGTATAGATGATGTGAAAAGCAGAACAATTAAACTAGATAGGTGTGTGTGTGTGTGTGTGTGTGTGTGTGTGTGTATATATATATATATATATATAATATGTCACTGACGTGGGTTCCTAGAGATCTGTGTACTTCTGAAAGGACTTCATTAACGGTGTATATTATGCCACTGATACTGTCTTGGCAAGACCAGTGTGCTTCTGAAAGGACTTCTTCATTGTATATAGGATGTCAATGACATAGATTCCAAGCAATATATACGTGCTTCTGAAAGGGCTTGTTTATTTCAAATGCAACAAAATAGTATCATCTTGCTTTAAACCCCAATTAATAAGTGTGCATTAATCTGCATTGAAACCATGCTGTGATAAAACAACAGATGTAATCATACATTTGTAAATTATGTAATAGTGCGTATTATTTTATCCATATTTGCCCTATTTCATTATTGCAATTATCGATTCCACTTCATAACAAAAATACTTATGTGGGGGTCAAATAAAATAATAAAATGGAATGAGTATAGTTAGCATATAGGAATGGCAGTATAATTCTGTATTACTCAAAAACTTAACATCAGAAATAGTATGACTGATGTTATAGAAACGTTAAAAAGTGAAGAAGATACAAATCTGACCATTTGTACATGTATGCTGTAGTTTGCCAATTCCAGCACTTGTTTATTCCAGTGCCATAATACTTATGGTCCAGAAAAATTTGTGAACATTTTGATTACATAAAGACCATGTAATTTAGACTTCATGTATCTGTTACACACAACAAACAATCTTTTAAGGTACTTACAATCTTGACCCTCATCCAATAACTTGGTAATAGTCAAGAAAGAATATGGGGCCTTCAGAGCAAATGATAACTGACAGATTGCAAAGATCCACCTAAATACCACTATCTGTTGGACAATTGTACTTTCCACAAAATTCAAATTAGACCAGTTATCAATCTCTAATGGGCTATATTAATTGGTACATAACCATATGTAGGGTCCTATGCTTGTCCGACTATGAACTGCGCAGCTGATTCAAGTCCAATACCATGGCAGTTTCCATTATAACATAACAGGTACAAATTCTATCTCTTGTATTTCTAGAATCTTCCATCAAATTTGCAATATCTTTTTTTAAAGAACTGAATATTACTTTCTAATAATGTGTGAAAAAATTCAGAAAAAAATCACTGATTCTAATTGTGACATGATAATGAGTATGCATGGTTATCTTTGCTTTGGTCATTCATCATTTGTAGCCACAGCTGCCCAGTGGTTAGCATGCTGGACCAAACAGGTACAGGTGCAAATCTTACCAGTGGAGCCAGGATGGCCTGGGTTGGCTACAATGGTCTGACCTTAGTCAAGGTACTTTACTCCACTTGCCTTGGCTCTTAATAGCCAACCTGTGTTGTTGTGTGCTAAAATACCAATCAAACAATCGTTATCTGTGAACATCTGAAACACACAAATACCTGTAAAAAGGATTCTGTAAATGATATGTCTTGGTTGTAGCAAGCATATTATTATGTACATGATCTCTGCACAAAATCCTAACAATTGTTTGGTTTGGTCTTTTAGGGCATAGTGATACAAGGAGATTATATAGTGCTGGGGTAACTGAAGTAAAGCGCTGTACCATAGGACAGGGGTCGGCAACCTTTTTTACATAGCGTGCCACTTTTTTTTCTGAATTAATTACAAAATGAACGAGCGCGTGCCACCAGTAAAAGAGTAACACTGTTAAAATTGAGATTTTTGGCTGCCCTTTGCATGCCACGAAAAAAACCTCTTGACATGCCACCTGTGGCACGCGTGCCTTAGGTTGCCAACCCCTGCCATAGGATACACCATGAAAGTGGATCTGGCTTGATCCAAAGTATGATTCGAAACCTCAACTTTTTGTCCCCAAGTCTAGTAGAATGCTAACCTCTGATCTACCACAGCTCCACAAAATCAGAAATACTCCTGGCTAACTGCTGTTAATATTGAGTGTGTGGTTCGTGGGTTGAACGCTAATTCTGAACCCATGATAGGCTATACATATCAGTTGGTATATCTGGTGGAGGATGAACCTCGCAAGACCCTGAGAAGTAT
This sequence comes from Sinohyriopsis cumingii, assembly GCA_028554795.2. Lineage (NCBI taxonomy): Eukaryota > Metazoa > Mollusca > Bivalvia > Unionida > Unionidae > Sinohyriopsis > Sinohyriopsis cumingii. The sequence goes on along the minus strand of CM068828.1, from coordinate 87,181,342 downwards.
AAATGACGCTACCGACATGCTTTCTTGATGGCCTGAGACTTGAACCCATGCATATGGTGAGATTCAAGCAATCTACAAAGGCAAATACCTAAGACCATTCAGTTACCCGAGGCCCCATTAAGATTAGGAGTTTATTATCTCGTAACATGGCTGAAACAAATGATCTTAAATAAATCTAAGGCAGGTAATGTCAATTCAAATTTGCAAGGCTTTGACATTTTCAAAAATGTCCCCTGAATCTATTAATCAATCACCATGGCAAAATTGCAGCAATTTAGGAAGGCAACCCTTTGGCACTCTTTCTTTTGCACATTAAATACTTGCAATTCATCCGGATGGACTTGACAGAATATCAAAAAGTACCCCTGGTTGTGTTTTGATAATAACACAGTTAATCTGTCTTGTAGCAAAGAAAAATAGTAAAACTCATACATATCCCTACACCCAACAGCTTGCCTGAAGCTTCCCATGAGTAGGTGGTTCTTAACAGGGTTTTCCTGGGTTCTTACTCCACCAATTACCATGCACAGCCTATAGTATGCTGAAAAAACAAGAACAGCTACTACACCTACCACATGTGGGTTTATCAGTAGCATAATAATGGGAACTCATGCAACAAGCAAATGAAGCTAAACACAACAACATGCAACGACTACAAAATTTGAAACTGTACCCTTTCAGATAATTAATATCATATTTAGCATTCTGTAAAAAATTTCAATTTAACTCATTAACTGATGATAGGAGATATGCTTCTGCCTCCTAATGGCAATTCAAATTTATGGAATGTTCAGCTACAGGTAGAGTGAAACTGGTCTTAGCAAACACTTTCTTATAAAGGACACCTGTTCATAAAGGAACTTGAATTTTCCTCCTTCATATTTAACCACGGATGCCCCTTGAACATCGTTTATAAGTTGCACTATACTGTAAATCACAGAGTTATGGCAAATTTAGCATGGAATCTACCATACATACATATAAACCAATCCAAATGAAAAACTCAGAAGACCAAGATCTGCCATCACATAATGAGCTGCCAGGTCTGGGTCCATGCAGTTAATTAGGATTACAAAGCAGAAGAATCAACATAGATTCCCATCTTCGTGTGCATTATGTGACAGCAGATCAGGGATTAGGTCGTTTGTTGTGGGATCAAACTTACATGATGTATAAATCTGCGAAAAAACAAAATGTGTACAGAAAATATGCAATAAAGTATTATGAAGCCTTCTAATTATATTTGAAGTAGCAGGTGTCCATCCAATTCAAAAGTAGAAGGACTTAGTTAATGCCACTATGTATAATAAAACAAAAGAAAAGTCCCTACAAGGGACTGACACTCTACTGGCCAAAATGAATTTCCAAGAATTCATGATAATATCACTACTTCTTTTTTATATTAGCTACTGTAGAGGGTATACTTGATGTCTGATTGGTGTCATTTTCATTTAGGATCAACTGGACATAATTAGAGACCTTCTTTTGAAAACCCCATGTTGATATTACCTTTTGTTTTGCATGAGTAACTATAACAAGATTTTCAAGATGGCTGCCAAGATGAACATGCTAGATATTGGATTGACACCATTTCCCATTTAGGACCAACTAAATATCATAAGAAATGTTTGGGCGAAAGCATAATATTGATATGACTTGCCATTTTCAAGTACTAAAAATATGGTGAAAACCCTATGCTGATATGACCAGTCCTTCAGGAGTAGTGACAAGATTTTTAAAATGGCCACTGTAGTGGCCATATTGGATATCTGAACAGCTACAATTTTCTTTTAGGACCAACTAGACACCATAATGCCCCCAAAGATACATGTATTTTCTAATGCTCTGGTTTAAATATTAGGGTAGGTAGGTCTTTTATTTTTATTTTTTAAAAACATATATTCAATATTTGTTTTGTAAATTTTATTTTTACTATAGGAGAAAAAAGTGCTAGGGTCAAGAAAAAAGAAGAAACAGGGACAGAAGACCAACAGGAAACACATGGGGAGGGCTAACAAATTGTTTGATATTAAAACTATATTTGATATCACACCAATGGGATGAATGTGGGTAAAGTTTCATTAAATGCTTGAAGTAGTTAAGGAGACGTAGCAATATTAAACTTGTGCTAATGGATGGACAGACAACAGACCATCCCACTGGCTCTTCAGCAGAGATATAAAAATGTTTTTACACCAGTGTAAAAGTATTGCAGCACTTTGTCACAATGTGTAAAAGGTTTTTAAGCTGACTGCTTTTGAGAACAAAGATCATGCATCAGTTACTCATTACAAATGTATGGCACTAGTCATGCTGATCAAATCATATACAAACAAATTTGATGATGCTAAACTACAGTAAAACTCCAATAACTCAATCATCACTCACTCAAATGCACAGCATAAGTTGTGAAATAAAGTGTTCTCTTGCCTGTGACACTAAAAGACTTAAATAGCTAATAGCTCAAGCCCCAAATTAGGGTCAGCAGTATACAACTCTTATTGTGGCATAATTTACAGAACTTGAAATGTGTCTGTTACTTTAGAATTGGATCTATTTCAGTGCCATAGGTTGCAAGAATAGACAGGTTGCAGTGTACCATAGAGAATTAATCACTACAAGAATAGACAGGTTGCAGTGTACCACATAGAATTAATCACTACAAGAATAGACAGGTTGCAGTGTACCATATAGAATTAATCACAACAAGAATAGACAGGTTGCAGTGTACCACATAGAATTAATCACTACAAGAATAGACAGGTTGCAGTGTACCATAGAGAATTAATCACTATAAGAATAGACAGGTTGCAGTGTACCACATAGAATTAATCACTACAAGAATAGACAGGTTGCAGTGTACCATATAGAATTAATCACTACAAGAATAGACAGGTTGCAGTGTACCACACAGAATTAATCACTACAAGCTAGAATATGTGCAGACCTAATTAAGCATGTACAATTTGCAGCATTCACACCTTGTTATCAAATTATTAACAATATAGCTATGGAATGAAGTGTACCCAGAAATAAAGTGCTGCAAAATGGAACATCTTGCCTGTGAATGGTATTAAAAGAACACGGCTTACACGGACCTAATAAAAGCAAGTACTTCAGTATCTGAAGTGAAAGGAGACAGCATTGATACAAATGTACCTATATGCGACACATCAATGACTACAACAAACTTACTTTTATTTGCAGTTGCTTAATTTCTTGGTTCCCAGATATCATTTTCACTGTTATTCTACTGTTTCCCATATTCAAGCTTGTGTAAAATTGTTATTTTTAGTGGGGGACAGGTTCTAGTGGATTTCTTGATAGCTACAAACTAAAAATTTAAAGACATTGTTATGATCTTTCACTGAAAATAATAGTGGTCCTTCCCAACTAAAATGGTCACATAAAAAAAAATTAAAAGAGTTTACAGTATTTTGCTGATATTTAGAATTAAATTACACAAGTCTTCTATTCTTCATAGTAAAAAATATATGGCTTCAATTCAGTTTTGCAAATTTGGCGACTAGACCCTCATCTCCAATTCAGAGGAAATAGCAAGAAGATAAAATGAGATGTTCAGAAATGTTTTCAAACTGAGTACCTAATGTACATGTGTAAAAGGTTTTCATTACACAATTCTAAATAATTTGGGCAAATTAATGTTGGCATTGTTGAGACAAACTGTGACCACTTTTTGACCAGTCACAGCAACACATATTACATGCGACTAGTTGATTTATTATTAAACATAAGCTTGGGTCAAATTTATGTAAATAAGTTGTCAAAACTGTAGCTTTTACAGTGTAGTAAAATTTCTTAGCAAACTTCATACACCAAAATAGAGTTTCCTCTTGCCTTCGCTGCTTTAAAATCTTTTTGTTGGCACACAGTGCTGAGTCCATTACGTAACAAAATCGGTTGAATTTAATATCTATGGATGACACTTGGAACTTAATACTTTGTGTTATGTTTTTTCTTTCTGAGTATTTTGTTGGCATTAAAAGTCATTCGACTGAAACACCTCAACCTGTATCATGGTTGGGTGTAGAAGTTCAGAGGTGTTCCATAGTATGTCAATTCTACCAATTTCATTACGTCTCAGGCCCTCTCTGACATCTATCTGAAAGATATAAAAAGCTGTGAGGGCCAGAAGAGCCTTGGACTAACAGTACAAAGTCATTTCTCCACATTAAGACAGAAAAAGAATTAAAAAATGTCATCAGAAAGTGTCAACTCTCAGTTAATGATAACTGAAACAGTTGCATCCACTTCTGTAAAACATTTTTTCCAGCACCAACTCAAAATTATTTTGTGTCAGATCTGGTCTGGAGATTATATAACATTAAAACTTATGTTCAAAATTGTGAATTTTCATCAGACATTTGTTAAAGACTTAACTTTTTCAAACATGATATTTGATTGCCTGGGAGTCGAATATCAAGATCCAGGTCTGATTTAATTTTGAAAATCTGAAAAGGAAGATCTACACATTATACAAGCACTTTACATGCATTAGATGTCTACAATACAGACTAAGTCCAGTATGCTACAGGTCTTGAAGTTCAAGGTTGTGAGGTTAGTAAAGGTAACCATGCCATTGGTTGCCATAGTGAAATTCACATCAGCCAATGCACACATGCACACACAATGGTGGAGTAAGGGGGGTCTATGCAGTAAGTTAGTCAATGGTGATTGAAGGAAGCAGATGCAAGGTAAAAAATGCATTAAAAAAAATATTTGAGGTATTAAAAGGATGAATGTTAAAATGTTAGGAATGAAAAAAAGCTAGATTAAAATATAAAAATTAAAATTACAAAATTATTGTAAATGATCCACTTAAGAAAATGTTTAGCTTTGGCAGTAAAAGAAATTGCACATGGTTAAAAAAATACTATATACAAATCTCCATCAACCAATTTAAAACTGAACATTTCTCACTCATAAAAACATCACTGTAAATGTTTACTCAACCCATTACATTATAAGAAAAGAAGCTCTTGTTAAACAGAAAAACAGGGCCGCATAAGTCTGGAATCAGAATGAGTAAGGTCTTAGATTTGGCACACAGTTAAATATAAAAGCCTTTCATCACATATCACAAGACCTGTCCACCATACTGAACAAAGTCACATGACCAGATCATGGGTAAGGTCAAGGTCATCTATTGCTTGCAGGTGCTTTCCGATTCTCTCACCTTGCACCTGTGGAAGATGAACTACTTGAAGTTGAACTACTCCTGACAGGGTCACATTTCAAGGGCATTGGGGCCTGGTACTGAGACTGTTTACTGCTCTCCTGACGTGCTTTGTACATGATCCGACCCTGGGATGTAGATGTGGAAATCTGCACTTGTGAGGAGCTAGATCTTTCCTTTACTGTGTGGTATGTTGTTGTTGTGGAGGACACTGTGGCAGTACCTCCACCTCGATCACAGTTCTTAATCTCATACTGCTGAGTTTGTTTTTGAACATGGGGGTTTGCATGACGCGCTCCTACAGGAGACCCAAAGGGGGAAGAGGACCCTGACGGGTGATAGTGTCTATGGTGTGGGCTATTGATGTTATGATTTGGGTCAGTGGGATGATGCGATGGATAGTGATGGTAGAGTGTGGAGGAAACTGAATTTGATGGATCAGAAGTGTCACAATGCTGTGATGCAGAAATTGGGCTGCCTGTCCCCATATCTATCCCTAAAATTTGCTGTCGGTAATTTCCAACCATTCTCAGCCTTCGTAACTTTTCACTGTATTTATAAAAATCTGACATTTCAAATGGTTTTGAAACTTCTGTCTGAGGTGAAGAAAGCCTGGAAACCGTAACGATGGTGCTGGCTGATGCCACTGTTCGTGGAGATTCGACTCTCTTTATACTAATACTGTGTTCAGCTGTAAAGGGGGTATTATGGTGACTCACATGACTTACACCCATACCCTCATATAAACGAGGACTATAACAATTTGTTGTATGTGGATCCACAGTCTGCTCCCTGGAATTGCTATATCTGGATCCCTGAACCACAGGAGATGGTTCGGGGGATAAAGAATCCTGCCATGTTTCTTCCACATTCTTCACTCTATCCACTGGATTAAAATTTTTGGGATATCCTTCATGCATAACAGGCACTTCAATCAAATTAGTCCTTGAAGATAGGTCATATTCTGACCGAGACCCTCTTTTACTGCCATACACTGAATTATGAACATCATCTGAATTAGATTCACTATCACTTAACTTTCGTTCAATATTACGATCATTCCTCTTGCGAAAGTTTCTTTCAAGACTCCCATAACTGTTCTGGGATTTATGACGTGATCCTTCCTGACTGCCATGCTTAGATGGCACACCCAGGACTGCATCATCCAACGTCTCATAATGATTTGAATCGGAAACTGGCTTAATTTCATCATTGCTATCATAGCGAGAAGTCCTTCGGGACTGTACATTATACATATTAATTGATGAACTAAATCCTGAGTCAACACTACCCTCTAGCCGACTACCCATGTGACCACTCTCATAATCTGCTTGACTCCCTGCTGACTGGCTGCGACTATTAAAGGCTGGATATATCTGGTGCTTGTATGGGGTCTTGGTTGAATATAGAGCATTAGGTGTGTAGCTCCCTCCATCCAGGCTTGGGCTTGAAGGAAGAAGAAATAAAAGGATGATTTATCACATATTTCCCTTACTACTATGACAACTGTACAAGCAATGTAAACATTTGATACACATAGTTTCAATTTGTTTCCCATATTTTTTCTTTTCAAAGACAACAAGAAATATCTGCATTGAACACACTGCTAATAAAATAGTATTAACTTAATTCTGAAACTGTTGTACTTGTAATTTAAATTCAAAGTTACATTACTGAAAATTAAGGTTTTTGAGCTGTGAGTGGAAGTTCATATTTTGTGCTCAAGGCATTATGTAATCGATGAATCAGATGTTGATGCAAAATGCACAGCAATCATGATAAGCTCTAATCTTGCCCTACACACACTGCAACTACAGACAGAATTTAAACATGAATCCTAAGATGTTGATGCCAAATCCACAGCAATCATGATAAGCTCTAATCTTGCCCTACACACACTGCAACTACAGACGGAATTTAAACAGGAGTCCTATCCAGTCATGACATGCTAACCATAGCACCAACATGGCTCCTGCCTCATTTAATCATGTCTTGCAACATGCAGGAGACCACATCAGGCCTATTCTACATCCCCAAGCCCGCAATGGGGTGGGGGGCCAGGATATACAGCAACGAAAGCTGAAATGGGCTAGTGACCCTGGCTAGCTATTGGGTGAAGCAGGTCAGATAAGCTCTAGCGAGCCATCTGAGCTGAGCTCTGCACGACTTTCATTTTCTTTTTAAACAGTAACTACACCAATATGCAAATATCTGGCCACCATACCTGCTACTAGAGGGACTCAAGGACCCCCTGGGTCCCAAAGACAGGTCTGTTGGTGTTGTAGCTGATCGATGAACATAAGATGAAGATGCTTCAGGATTAGCCTACAGAAAAAAAAGAAAAACAAAAACTTATTTATTTTGTTGCTATGGAAATAATTGGACCTAATAGCATGTGGAAAATTTTGTACCAAGTCCCAACTTGTTAATTCTAAAAATGGACAAAATTTATAATTCTGTAAAGTGTTACAGTTCCAAACATGTTTAGTAATCTGCTAGTCTCAACAAACAACAATGTTAGCCAGCCCTCTTGAATTTTTCATCCTAACACTGAGACCCAGTCTAACTATCAACATTTTACAAGAACCTCACAGTGTATGCATGAGGTTATTTCTAGCAGATAATCATGTTGTCAGTTGCCCCTACTCTGCATACCAATCATACGTTGCACCATTTTGGTTCATAGCTTAATTTCTATTAAGATCATCTATTCAAATAATCATAAATTTCATGTTACCTAATAAGAGTTCAAAATTTATTATGTCAGAGGATTTATATGTGGTGGCATTAATCATAATCATACCGACACTTGAATTTAGTGCTAATGTAGTATTTCAAGAACTTCAGAGATACATATGAAGAGTGTAATAATTGAACAGAACTTTGGAATGCTGCATATATGCCCATACAGTTTAAACCTTTAACAGCGACCTGTATTCTGCTATGCAAAGATAGAGGAACTGGCTAGTTCTGTGACTGTAATAAATTGTTTAAAGAATACAAAATTTGAGAACATGAACAAAATGATGTCTTGCTCTAAGATTGAATGCCTAATTAGATTTTTTTAAATGTTTGTTTTCTTTCATGATCTTTTCATTTCTATTTGTTCTGTGCATCATTTTTCAGTATTTTTTAAGAGAAAAGCATGAAAAAGGCTAAACTGGATGGAGGTTGTAATTTGGATAGTTTATTCACTGTGTGGGAACATGTTAAGCAAACAATTTAAAAGAAAACAGAAAATAACTTAAAAAATAATAATAATATAAAAAAGCACAATTCATTTTTTATTGTAATATCTGAATAAATGGTTGGATGGATGATTGTGGGTTTTATGGCACACCAGCACTGTAAGGTTATATAGTACCACATAAAAGGTTACATGATAAAGATTTATGCATCCTCAAGGTTTATTACCAATGAGCGATAGAAGTACAAAAAAACATGAGATGATGTGGATAATATGTGAATGTTCACAATCAACGGGGGATGTAAATGGTGTGTATAAATGCTAATTAGATAATAAAAGATAAACTGCAGTAATTAGGATTAGTCCCCAAATAAACCTGTTTAGTGTGTCTGACAGATTGATGAACACGGCAACAAGCATATCAATCCATACTACATACCAGGAAGATAAAAATGGTACAGATTGCTTTTATAGCAGGAAAATCTAATCAAGTCATCTACGCATATGCATTCAAACTGCATTTGTTTACATTATGTGGGTTTTATGCAAATATGGTAATGAGCTTCTCATGACAGATGGAAGGTTAGTATAAAATCACAATGGCCCTGATGTAAACAGTGAGTACATACAAATAAAGATGCCAATGGGAACCCAGGTACTTACCCATTGATAATTACCCAAGTAATAAAATGGACAACCAGGTACCCCTTTAAAAATAAATAAAAAGTTTGCCAAGTTCAGATCGTGACACAGAATAACAATTACAGTTCGAGGCTCGTGTGCCCATTTATTCATCGTAACAGGAACTCGTATCACTGCTTACAATTTAATTATCATACATGTACTATATAATAATACAACAGAGGACGCACAACCTATTTAAGAATCAATGCTAATATTTCAAGCTCAATTTCGAGTATCATAATAAATTTGGCACTAATACTTAGCTCAGGCATTTGACTTTGTATACCCATCCAAAGTTTGGCTTAGTGTCGTACCTTTTAAGTAATGCCGAAACATTTCCCAATGCTACCAATCAACATTGCCATGATCACACCTGGTTAATACGTTAATACGCAAGTGCAACTCTTTGAAAGGAATACTGCCCTCTCATTGGGCAAAGGAAAATGATGTACTAAACATATTCACAACTCATTTTTGTATTATTATATAGTATATTTATGACTGATAATTAAATTGGAAACAACGATACAAGCCTGTGTTCACTGTTAGACCTCCGCCTAATTTCCTTTTTCTATTTATAGTATGTACATAAAAGAGTTCCAAGAAAACAGATGGGTTTCTTGAATGTGAAACAATGTGTCACAGAAAATAAATGGTGCCAGATATCAATGTGACTGATGGATGTTATATAACTAAAAAATGTTAGGAGAGTGATTTTCTTGAACTTAAAAACGTTACATTCCGATAAGGACAAATCAATATCACTTTACAAATTTTAAATAAGAATTCGACAGTGATGTTAGTACAACATTATTTGTGGACTTTACGACTATTCACAAAAGATATTGTAGACATGTATACTAGTTCAAGTGAGTGTTATGCATAAATAATTTATCATTTTCTTTTTGTGTCTAAACTCTTATACTAACTACTAATCCATGTGGATTAAGCTGATTTGTGATACAAATTTTACTGCAGAGCCTGGTTAAGTAGCAATATAAATGTACATTTTTCACGGTTTTTTTCCACTCATATTAGTAATAATTATGCTTATACCTCTCTTGGGGATTTGCTCATGTGAACCTACAACAAAGCAGTTCAGGTTCACATTTAATACAATTTCCTTTGGATCAGGTACTCAGGTAACTGATCGTTAGGATCTATGGGTACCCGGTAGAAGCTTCATAAAATTTGGACATCTCTACATACAAATCAATTCTCAAGAGAAACTTTAATCTTCTAAGAAATTTCATTAGCTAATGAGTTCGCAGGGCTATCTATGTTTTGGGAAAAGGTTACTACAAACCTTGTACTCCCTGACTTCACGACGGCCTGGGGGAGAATGTGCAGGTGTGGCTCTCTCAGAATCTGAAATGGAAAGGGGATAAAATCTTATAAGGAATGAGAGGCTACTCACTGTAACACTGAAAACACCAAAATTAAAGTAATTGGATAAAAATATGCTGAAACTTTAATGTTGTTTTGGATTACAAGGTCTATATTTTTGCACTCACTGCCAAACAGATAAATGGAAAATCACACATCAAGAATGTTTAACTATTGTATATACTTGCATAAAGTCCAACTGCAAAAAAACCCACAAACCCTGATCTGCCATTGAATAATGCACTGGCAGATCAAGGTCCATGTTGATTTTTCTACTGATTAATCTTAATAAATTAAACAGATGTAAATCTACCAGCACATTATGTGATGGCAGATCTGGATCTATGCAGTTAGATCTGATGTGTGAGGTTACATACAGTAAATCTTCAGTGCTTTAAGATGTACAGTGGCCTAACTTTAACCAAGGTATAACCTATTATAGGGTGGAACAGCTGAGAAATGAAACATTATCCCTGCATACGTATTCTAAGTAGGTTTTCTGCATTCTACAAAGCTGGCTTGAATGACTACATATTTGTTTTTAGACATCTGTAACAATAAAAGGACACCTCTCTGTTACAATATCACAACATGATGCCTTCTTTTCGTTTTTATTTCCAATTTGGTCTTAGATTCAGAAGTGCCAGTTAAATTTTAAAAAATACTACTTTACGAAATCTATGAAAAGAATACTAAGACCTTTTGGAATTATCCTTAATAACAGAGCGATGGCACGTTTTTTATTTATCTCAACTAATTTTCTCTTTTTTGACTTTATAAACAGTGAATCACAAATCCACTTGTACAAACCAGCATCCAATCATCATTCTTTGATAGTGTCAATGAGAAGTTGAATTATTAAGTAACTGCAAGAATCCTGTCTATCATATATAATCACTTATAAGTAAATTCCAACTGCAAACTGCACAGAGCCAGATCTGCCACTACATAATGCACCTGCAGATCTGGATATGTGAAGTTTGTATGTAGTAATCAGCAGAACAAGCAACATATACTCTGGTCTGCAGGCACATCATGCTATGGTAGATCAGGATCTTTGTTGTTTGCAGTTTGACTTGATTTATAAGCAAGTATATTTGGTGCCTTATAATGGAGGACATGACAGATATATTATTTTGCTACCACCTGATCAATGGGATCCAAGACCATAAGGCCTTGTAACAGGAAGTGTTGCAAAATATGGCCTCATTGTGAGATAGTACATTAATGGTATATGGACAACAACAAAAATACCCCAAATTTTATAATAAGTAAATAAAAACCCACTGTACTATTCAAGTTTATTATTAAAAATATCAACAAAAAGATGCACAGATTTAACTAGCTGGTTTGAAATGTTCAAAACAACTTTACAACAACAAAGGCAAAGAGGATACAATCTGATAAAACTTTGTCAAGTTAATAAATGCCTTCATTCCAATAGAATAAAAAAAACTGATGTCATAGTGAAGGCACATGTATTCTGATACTTATGTATTCTTTGTATGTGATTAGTGGCCAAGTGGTTAGAGTGTCTGCCTTGGATGCAGGAGGTAGTGGGTTCAATCCCCAGCTGAGTCATACCAAAGACTTACAAAAATGGTACTAACCGCTGCATCACTTAGCACTCAGCATTAACAGATGAGTGTTAGGACTGATCGGCCTGGTGTCAGGATAATGTGACTGGGTGGGACATCATGCTACATGTTTGTGGTATGATGCCCCATTTCTAGACGTGACTGTGAACTGCCACACTGCAGATATCATAGCGATATGACCAAAAAAAAGTTAAAGCTACGTTAAAAATCCAAATCACACACCCTCAAATTTTCAAGTTTTATTTAAAAGGTAAGGTTGACACTAGTCATGGTGCCCTATAACTTTTAATTACAGTTCAAAATAATTTATGCATTTACAAGCAAAGTATATCAATTATGGAGCTTCAAAACAACTGAAATTCTTAAAATACTGTCCTCATTACAAACAAGATCACATTTTAACAAATTTGAAAATGCTTCAATAAAACATAATAATGTGATAGAACTTCTAAACTGCAATTCAAGTTCTTGGTTATTGAAAACCAATATTTTACAAAAATTCATACCTGCTGTCAACATACTATTATAGTAGAGTAATTCTGATTTTTATTAATTTCTATGATTTGATTTAAAAACATTCAGAAGAAAAAAACCCACAAAGTATTAGGAATAGTCCAAAAATTGAGTACTGACTGAAAATAATTCCAGGAATTCAGGACTATTTCTTTTAGTTTTGGGGGCAATTACAAGATTTTCAAATTAGCTGTAGTAGCAGCCACATAATATGTAAGATTAACAATCTTTTCTTTTAGAACCAACTAAGTATCATTAGATGTTCACAGGTGGAAAAACTATGTCAATATGACCATCAATCTAGGAGGAGTACCAAAAACAAGATTTTCAAAATGGCTACCTTGGCAGCCATGTCGGAAGTCAAATCAGCACCAATTTAATATAGAACCAACTAGATATCATATGAAGTCTTATGCTAAAAAAAATAACATGCTCATTTCGTCGTTTTTCAGGAGCAGTAGCAATAACAGGATTTTCAACACTGCTGCCTTACTGGACTAATGACCATTACCATTTTGAACTAGGATAAACTAAATACCATAAGAAGTATTTTGTGAAATCCTGTGCCAATATGTGTTTCATTCAGGAGAAGTACCAACAAGATTTTTTCATTTAGACCAAGCCGACATCTTAAAAAGTCTTCTGGTCAATATCCCACGTCAATATGACTTTGCAAAGGGGAAGATCAACTATAAGATCTCGTGTTGGATGTCTGTGCATCACCATTTTCATTGAGGACCAACTAGAAAATGGGATGAATGTGTGCAAAGTTTAATGGCAATCTGCCATACAGTTTAGGAGTAGTGGAAATAAGACACTTGCACCAAAGGCTGGATGCTGGACATGGGATGTCTGACAACAGACCATCCCATAAGTTCTTCAAGTTAAGCTATAAAAAAAATTAAACCAGCTCTAGAAGTATTAACTTTTTCAGCAAGTTATTTTGTGTGAATGCATTTAAATCTTTAGTGCAAAGATTATTATTAGCCATCTTGGTGAAGTTCATATGCACTGGTCCCTGAACAAGGTGAACTGTTTATTTGCACACTCATGTGCATGTGCATTTTGAATTCTATACCATATTTCTCCCATGATAATACCAGTGTGCCGACCAAATACAATTATCAAAAGGGGTGGGGGATGGGCTTATTCTCAGGGTTTTTTCATGTTAGAGTCCAATTACTAGTTATGCTGTGCTTCAATATTCATCAGATTCCAGGCAGTGAAGCAAAACAAGAATCATTCCTTATTTACCTTTAAAGTGAACTATCTTCATAAGTACTGGGGATATCACTTTCATGTTTTAAAAACTATTTGCAAATTCTATCCCTGGGTCAACAAAGTACATGTAGTGCTTGATCCTCCGTTGTAGTTACTACTCAGATCTGTAAGCACACACACACAGCAGGATGGATCTAGGAATTGATTTCACTTGAGAATATTTAGCATAAGTAATAACCATCATTAAAAACTCCTCCCTGTTCTCATGTATGTTATCTGATTTAAAATTTACAAGTACTGGAATGCCATTTTTGTTTTGTTTCATGCATGGTGCGTCATTCGATAGCATGACCTGGATCCATTTATTTCTTTTTCAAAGATTCTGATTCAACCAGATCAAGATGGCATGTTAGCAATGAAAGCACTGTGTTCTTCAACTCGTTACACATAGTGACTTATGGTCTCTGGTTAATGCTATAACACTCCAGATACAAAAAAGGGAAATTTATGAATGTTTGCATGTAACATTTTGTGATCACCCTTGGGTCAGTAGTCAAGGTGGATTTATTCTGGGACATGTGCACTACATGTACTAAGATTTTCTCAAAGTGGAAGCAGCAGGATTGGCCTACTTTTGAGCATGGACATATCATCAGAGAAATAAGGTATCACAGCATTTCTTTTTGTAGTGGGGACAGTTTGAAAAGTGACGAGACAATAATAAAGTTTAAAAAAAGAACAGTGCACAATGTGACATTAGAGATGGCAACCACTCATAATAACCACTGCCAATAACTCTAAAACTTACCACACTGCAGGCTAACAAAACAAACTAAACAGAATTCAAGGATTCTAACATATTTCAAAATTGTTACTTTTCGAATATTAGCAGAAACAGCTCATTAAGAGTTACAATGTATAAAGTTTACTAATATGAAATTTATAAAAATGTACTTAATAGTTTTATTTTTTTTTCATGTTTTTGTAGGTCATTAATTTACAGGCTATTCACAAAATACTAACAAACATTGATTGCTTCGACATTTACTTAAAAGCCTGATTTGATTATAAGATCTTCAAGGCATTCAATTATGGTTTCACTTTTACAGGATGAAAAGCTTTAGCTCTGTCTTTGATCTAGTGTTGTCCTGAGCCATAATGAAATGCATCTTGACAAACCAAGATGTCAATAAATTTGATACATGACGTTCTGAATATTATGAACTTGAGTTTGAATGTACCCGCATATTTATGATAGTGTTCCACTGACGGTAGTTGAAAATAGATCAATACAGCCTGGTCATCTCCAAGTGGAAATCCCCCTGGTTTCACAGGAAATAATGGAGGTGATGTAGATATCTCTTCAGTTCTCAATGGTTTCCTCAACCAGCAGTCCAGCAACAGATCTGTTTCATAACCCTCTTATCCTGGACCATTTAATCTAATACAAGATTCCACATGCATTCTACATCTCTTATCAATAGTCCAAGACTTCTTTGATGCTACAATTTTCTCCTTGTCTACTGGTATCCTTGCATGCATCTATTCTATCATTCCTTGCACAGCACCTCCATGATTACTATGTGCATACACATGTACTGTACATCACAGTGATAACAAAACAAGAGACAAATGATGGCTCCTCAGTGCTCTTCTTATTCCAGTTTGAAATTAAAGGCTTGTGTCTGCACTACCTGATTGTCCTCTTATCATTTGTGTATCTAGTTCTGCTTTTGTTGCGATCTTAGAATCGAAGAATTTTACTACTGGTTTTGACAGACTCTGTAAATCTTCTCTTGGAGTTAATGTAGTTGCCATGATACAATTTTCTTTACAAAAAGAACTGCAAACTCCAAAATTATAATATACCAGTGTGAATTTAAAGGGTATCAATTCTGTTGCTATGACAGAAGTCCTTCAATTCATGGTTTGTAGCAACTATGAAATCCATTCAAAAGACTCCATTTTTACCCACTTTTATATTTATTGTATGTTGCTGTTGTAGGGTTTAATGCCATTTTTCAGCATGAGATAGGCTATACATGGCGGCCAGTATAAATGGTGGAGGAAGAATCTGGGAAAACCCCAGAAAGAACCACCAACCCATGAGAAGCTACTGGCAAGCTTTCTCACTTACCCACATTGGCCGAACAAGAGACTTGAACCCATACAGAAAGAGGTGAGATGGCAGTGATCCATAATGGTGAGCAATTTAAATCAGTCTGCCATTTATTGTATGTAATTAATTGCTTATAGGTCAGAACCAACTGTAAACCTCACAGACCCGATATACTACTGTGCTAACAGATCTGGGTCAATGCAATTGGTCAGTATTAATCTGCTGAACAAACAACAAAGGTCCTGATCTGGTATTACATTATGCAATGGCAGATCAGGGTCTATGTAGCTTGTATTTGGATCAGATTTATAACAAGTATATATTGTAGTTATAAATGTATCAATGAGCTTAATCTAAATCAGTGGTCTCAAACATGCGGCCCGTGGAGTTATTTCCTGAGGCCTGCAATGACACATGGAATTTGTACAATAATTAATGTTTAAAAAATTTCATGACCAGCTAATTTTGATATAAATTTGATTGTTACATCAATTACTTTTCGTTTCCAACATTTCCACTGGCTACATTTTATATGAGCCTCTTTCACTGAAAAGGTTGAACTGAGGCGGTCCTCATGTGATTTGAGTGAGACCCTTAATCTAGGGTGTAGACAGATGTACAGACATGAGCATTCACATTAATACCAAAGTGACGACTATGTCAAGCTTCGATTGCTTGACAATTGATTAGCATGTCTACCAAACTAATAGTAAATATGAAATATCATACAAAATCAACATGTTCAACTGGTTTTTTCTTTGTTTTAGTTTCCTCAAAATCATGAAACACACAGAAGAATGAAATTGATTTCACATATTTATATCTGCAAGAACAATGTATTTTCACATTCAGACTCAATGGGATGAAATATATATAATATGTAGGAAATATACATGTTCTTTGCAGCCTGAACAACGTTCCAATAAAGACCTCACTTTGTATCTTAGAGGTACCAGATTCCAACCTCCAAAATATGTTGTGCAATGGGTCATATCCTGGGTTGTTGTTTTTTCCCACCTGTAAGTTCATGAATTCTATCTCCAAATCCTCTATCCGATATTTTAAAAATGTATTTCATTCAATTTCTCACATGATGAAAGCATAAAAGACTCTAGTTTAAAATCAGTAATTTATACTGAGAATTGTATCTTCTTTATTACATTGTAGACTAGTCAGCAGTAAAGCAAACACAACTGCCAACAGCGTAAATCTCTTTAATCAATCAACAGTGATATCCTCTCAGTGCAGTTTGAAATGTAAAAATCAACCTGTATTTTACGCTGTATACATCTAACTCATTATTGAACTCCCATCAGATCTTAATGATATAAGCATTAATTCCATGTTAGATCCAAATCGGGTCAGAAATATGGCTTCCAGAGTGATAACAATAATATCCATTGATCTCACTCAATACTGACATTGTCTGAGATTTTTATGATATAAATGCACATTCCAAGTTGTTTGTTGTTGTTGTTGTTGTTGTGGGGTTTAACGCCATATTTCAGCAAACGATAGGCTATACATGGAGGCCAGCATTAATGGTGGAGGAAGAACCCATGAAAACTCCAGAAAGAACCACCAACCCACGAGAAGCTACTGGCAAGCTTTCTCACATACCCACATTGGCTGAATCCAAGACTCAAATCGCCGCAGACAGCAATGTGATGGCAGTGATCCGTAACGGAGAGCACTTAAGACCACTCGGCCACTCGGGGCCCCCATTCCAAGTTGGACTGAAATCAAATCAGAAATGTGACTCCAGAGTGATAATGCTGATGGACAATCCACAACAGATGTGGGGCAACAGCCGGCAAGTTAAAAACATAAATGAATAGCTAATACTTCAGTGTGTTTTATTTCCACTAACCAATGGTTAGAGTAAAATTAGGGCAAAAGCTTGCTTTTGAGCAGATGCCACGATCTTTGAACATTTGCCTCAAATTTTGCTGCAAGCAGTTTTTCATGAAAATGATCTAGAATACCAAAGACACTTAATTAAGCAGCAGCCATCTATCCATTGTGGTCTTCCAGATTTTTTCAAAACACTTTGGATCAAATATTTTAATTATCTAAGACTTAAAACTAATGCAGAAAATTCAGAATTAAACCAAATGCCCATGACGTAGAACGATGATGAACTGAAATAAAGTGTAGAAAACCATTATGCAAAGGTCAAACTGGATCTAAGTTTGCGGGAGTCAATGTTAAAACAAGGTGACATTTAAAATTACAGATTATGCACCTTGTTCATCATGACACTTTTGCAATAGCCATTAAAGTGCCTATGTGCTCTGATAAACAATCACTAATTCACAAATCAATCAATTACAACAGAAGTCAATTGGTCTTTTTAGGTGGAGGAAACAAACAACTTTGGGGAAACTGGCAGCCTTGGATAAGCAAATAAATATTCTGCTGAAAATGAGAAAAGCCTGATGTAGCTCATCTGACCAGTTAACAGATTACAACCAACCATGGCTTGATTTCTATTGATATTGCCTGTCAAGTTTCCTAGGAGTAAGCCATATACTCATAAATGCTAAAATTAGGCTGGTTTCATTTTTAAACAGGTATTTGGTGTGTGGGTCTCTCTCTCTCTGTCTCTCTAATATTAAATATTCAGTCATTATTATGTCTTCATTTACATGTTTGATCATATATGTATTGAATGTGCAACAGAAATCAATACTTGATGCGCGTATTTCATATAAACCCTTATACCCCTAAAAATGATAACTTAATCAGCTGCTGTGAATATTATGGGACAAAACAGGATGTAGCATGTTAAAACTTAATGCCTGACATGCCTGTAAAGTAAATGTACCTTTATGATTGCTAATGAACCCAAAACAATTCAAACATATATAACTTCAATTGTTTTTCATCCAATGTTCATACAAATTTTCAGTAAATAGTGAAAATTCCTACTTTCAATATAAGTTTTTGTCTTAATAAAGGTTTAGATTTTTTCATACATAAATTGCTATTCCAACAAGATGATTAACTATCTGGCAATTCAAAACTGGGGATAAACCTCTGGGCTACAGTGGTGCAAAGTGAGGGTACATTTACTAAGCTATCCAGGCCCCTTGACTATATATATATATATATATATATATATATATATATATATATATATATACACACACACACACACACACACACCCCCCAGTTAAATATAATAAATCCTGAAGTTCCAATTAGATAACTATGATATTTTATTTTAAAGCAGTAGACATTTCCCCTTCACTAGGGATACCTGGCTACAGTTATAACACCGGTTTCAGCAGACACAACTACCATGCATCGACATCATATGATTTGATATTATGATATACTAAATCATTTACTGTCATCGCCATTGGCACCGTTCTTATCTGGTGGGGTTTTGGATCTCAGATAAAGGTGTGGGCACAATACCCACCAGACCGCACTCCTGAAGAACAGTTTCCTTGGAAAAAGGCAATAATATCATAAACGTCATCGGTCAGACCAATTCCGAGAAACTAATTTCAGCTACAGGTATACTTTAAGTCAACTTGAGATATATACTAACAAAACCAGAATTTGTTTCCAAAACATGCTATCATTTTCAAAGACAAAAGGCAAACACAGGATCTATACTTATGTTAGTGTCCTCAAATAAATCAAAAAAGTTAAATTAAAACTGAGAGCTTGCATATCCAGTCATGTACATATTACATACTAGATGTAAAAATTTAACATTTGCTCAGTTACATATCAGCTACTGTAGCAACAGGAGAGAATCATCGTTTAAAAGAGATCATGTCTTTCTGTTACTGAAGATTGCGTACAAAATCAGCTTTTGTGTTTTTTATTGACATTTATAAAGAGTCTCAACACTGTTTATATAAAAAAGCACATAATTTCAGAGTAACCGACAAGGACCCTTTTCATTCAAGATATTACTGGGCCTAATTAGTTACCTTTATTCACAACGCACAGAGTTACTTCTTTTACCTGGTTATGAACTTCTTGTATCTGTTATGCAATAGATGAACAGACTTTTGATACACATGTGTGTGTGTGTGTAAATGCATGCATTTTTAGCATATATTGTGCTAATTTATATATACTATACATGCTTACAATCGTGTCTGAATCAGAAAGGAGTTATTATCATGCAGCAAGACCCACAGCATTGAAGAAAAGAAGAGCTTAAGCATGCATACCACTGACAATGCTTAACCCTGCCAGTGGTTTGTTATTAATTACAGTATAACTGCAAATATTCATTGTGAATTAAATATTTTATTTTCAGGGTATGGCTTATCCATAAAATTAAACCAACCACTAAAAAAATTGCATTTTTTTTTGTGTTATGGTGAATAATGTCACCCAACAAATTTTTTTATTCTCCATTTAAATCCACCATGGTGTTAAATCTAGAAGATTTCTGTATTTTCTTTTTGGAGAAAAGTGAACACTGCCACTGGCAGGATAACAATAAAGGGAAGAAAGCAAGTTTCATGCAATGCTAAATGTAAGCATAATATATGTTTAATTTATCATGACTAATTTATTGTCATTTAAAAGCAAAAACTATGAGAATACTTTGTATCATGTCCAGTTTTGAACCAAGACTTTCTATTCTTCTAATCCAGTTCATGCAAAAACCTTAAAGTTCTATTACTTAAAAGTGAAAGCACCATATTCTACATAATACAAACATATGCACACACACCTCTCTTTGGTCAAAATTCACAAAATAAAAATCGTTTAATGATTCCACTTTTCTTGAATTCTCTGTCTGACTTATGGAAGAGAGGATCAATGAGGTTGAAAATAAGGCACAGGACCAGTGGTCGTAATCTACTTACTTTTAATTCATTCATTAAATTACAGCTTTTTATGAAGTGGAAAAACATCATTCAAAAAAAATATGTACTAGCAACAATTCTACCTAGTATGACATGCAAATGTTCTATTATCTGATTTATATATCTATCGGGTTTAATAGCACATCAGCACAAACTTGGCTATACAGTGCCACTCAGAAGTTTTGTTCCAAAAGGTCTCCATATTAGATCACCATGCTGGAGATCTTGATTTTAACCACTGTCCAAACACCCCAAAAAGGACATGAAAAATAAATATAAATGGAAGTTTACAAATCATGGTTGAATTATACCAAACCTGCATCTTCGCA
This sequence comes from Sinohyriopsis cumingii, assembly GCA_028554795.2. NCBI lineage: Eukaryota > Metazoa > Mollusca > Bivalvia > Unionida > Unionidae > Sinohyriopsis > Sinohyriopsis cumingii. Next base: position 87,160,264 of record CM068828.1, on the reverse strand, counting down.
CAACCACCAATCTCTTGTGCATCAAAATTCTTTATAACAAAACTGTCATGTGAGATCTTCAGTGTGGAAGGAATCCAGAATGAAGACAAAACATTGAGATGTCCTGTTAAAACAAACATCTCTCTAAACTATTCAAGTTCCAGAAGTCAATGAATGCGATTCAGCACTTTCTTTTCTCCAAAAAATGTTGCTAAATGTGACGATGGAGTTATATGAACAGTGTTTGGTATTATGTGTATGCATGTTAGCCATCAAACATACTCAATCATATTTAACTTCAATAAAAATAACTGCACCAAATCTACACATGTAGCACATTTTTCAAGTCAACAAAAGATTATATCAGATTCAAATATAATTTTTAAAACAATCAATAGCATTATGTCCATTTTAGCTAAGTGATGTTTGTTTCATTCTTCATCCCATTCAAATATGATAAAAAGGTTCCTCACATTTTTCTTGATACAAGAGAGAGACTGAAGGTTATGTCCAGGAGAGACGGAAGGTGGAAAAAATGGGTAAGCTGGACAAATCAAACATAGATTCAGCTCATCAAACTGAAGTAACTCACTGCTCAAACTCATCAAATTGGAGTAACTTACTGCTCAAACTCATCAAATTGGAGTAACTCACTGCTCAAACTCATCAAATTGGAGTAACTTGATTAACTTACTGCTGGTTAACATGACTGGACAACATAGCAACATTTTATCATGTGAATAAATTAGTATGTACATGCCAGAGGAATAGAATAGCCACCAATCACAAATGAGACTTTCACCGTAAATAAGGTCTTTCTAAAGCATTCCCACAAAAACTGACTTGGATCAAAATCCTGATATCTGGTTGGCTCAAGTGCAATCTATAACTAATCAGATGTCAAATTTGATTGGAATTGTCTGTAAGAATATTCCAATAATCTTCATGCCCGAGTAAAAAAATAAAAATACAGTAAATTCATTTCCTTTTATGGGAACCAATTTTTCTGGTTTTGTTGATATTTCATTTCATGGAATGGGGATGGGGTATTACTGTTTCCATAGAAACATTACAGTTCAATTAGTCAAAATCATGGTTTGTAGCATTAGATCTACAAAAACTGGTGCCATACAAAAAATAGTGACTTCACACTATTTGTATAGCCCAAAGTATATGTATGCTGCAGTTTATAATCTAAGAGTTTTCTAGGCTAAGGCTTAGTATACAGTTAATCTGGGCTAAAATGAAAACTATCTGCACCAAAAACTATGGCTGTTTTAAAGGTAGCCATATAGCTGAAATAGTATCAGGTCAGTCTTATTGGGCATGATATAAATGACAAGACTGCTGAGAAAACCTGGCTATAGATGGGATTGTTTTGCCAGGTTTTACCTACTGAATTTTCAAACCAAATCCATCGATTTTATTCTTAATAAAAGTGAAACATTAAGGGACATCATGATTTTCTTTCAAAGCTTATTATTTTTTACTCAGAGAATAAATGAAATTTTAAAGCAAATTTGTAAACCATACTGGGAAATAGTTATATTAACGATCAAATATCTTGATCCAAACGTCATTATGAATCACAAGAAAATTCTTAGAAAGTAATAAATATATTTATTACATATTCAGAACTAGGCCATTTTCCTCTGATGAATTTCTATTCATTTTAATGAGGTAATCCGAATCTAAATTACAAAAAGACATCTTTAAGAATATATACTTAATATCAATATGGTTACCTGAAGAAAAGAGAAAACATGAAATTGAATTATGAAAAATTTCAAAACTTTCACATTAAAAAAATATAGTTAATAATTCTGAGTATTTTCTAAAAGCAACAACGTAGTATTCCCATGTTTACAGTTTTTTTTAAACTGCAAAATGTAAGATGTATATGATATCTCCTCCATTACAAATTATAAATTGAATGAATTTCTCACATTAACTGGAGTAAATGTTAGAATCAGGCATACAAGATTAGACAAAAACAAGTGGACATCTTTTTAAAAAGAATTCTTTGAGATCAAAATAGAAAGGAGATTATATCCACAACAAATTTAATTATAATTCTGAAAAATCTGCAAAGCGAAGTAGTCAGAGGAAATAAAAAAAAAACACAAAATAAACATCACAATTACAGAGAACACAACCATCTGTTACACAACCAAACTGAGGATTAAAAAGAAAGCAAAATCATTGACAAATGGAACAAAACAAAAAGCAGAACATGGGGAAAAAAAATCTGAGACAAAATGAGGTTGTCTCCCTTTGAGACAGATTTGAACAATTGATACAACTATAGTACTCAATGTATTGGTCGATTCTGTAATTAACTGGTCAATTTTGAAATCATACTTGCTGCCTGTACTGTGATGATGATGATGATGATGATGATGATGATAACCCAAATTTTAACTTGCTGAGATTAAACAAGTCACATTATCTAAATGCCCATACAATATTCATAAGTGTATCAAAATTCTATACCACAAGTGACACTGTCCTCTTTTGAAGAACTCAAAAGCATAAAACACCAACCCATTATTAAAGACAAAATGGAGATATACTTCAGTGCCCTCCCAAGTCCTTCTGATTCCAATGTCAAGATAAATGTGCAACTCAACAGTATTTACAACCTTTGTGATCTGATGATTTAATTTTAATATAATAAAAAAACTGTTTTCATTTCAACATATAAAAAAATTAAAACAATCAGTTGAAGGTTTACAGAACTCCTTCTGCTGAAAAATGCCACAGGTGAGAGAGAGAGAAATGCAGACAGAGAGATAGAACATTGTGGCATCATGTTTTAAGAAATAAAGAAAAGTGAGAGAGTTGTGTATTTACAGTGGTAAGATAAGCATGCCCATGGACAAACAAACAAAAAAATAAATATCATAAATAATAGAGTAATGAATATGAAAGTAAGAAAATTATATGAAATGATTACAATAGCAAGGAATTAGTAAAAATGAGGCAGAATTATATGCAGTACATGATTGTCTTACATAAAGCAAGCATGATTATGAAAAGAATTGACCAGAAATGTAACAAACACTAGGTAAGCTAGGATTATGTATGACGATTTCTTACACTACACAATATAAAAACAAATTATGGGTATATTTATAAATGCCATGTTACTGAGCATTATGCCATGTTCATAATCTTATTGCTAAGTAGAAATGTAAGCCAAGGACTGCAATTTTGTTACAAGTAACATTGCTAAATGTAATTATGAAAGACAGGTGGTAAATGTTACTCCCAAATTTTAAATACTTTTGCCCCCCAGAAAAGAAAAAAAATGTTATGATAAAACACTGCAATCATGAACTGAGATGATATTTAAAATATACTGCTTGCAGTATTCACTGTGCTAAATATTTTCTTAATTTGTTCAAAATGTTCTACAAGTTATTTAATGTCACTTTTAGGTGTTGTGAAAAGTGCTAGGTATAGACCTTCATCTAAGCATCGTTTTGAAATGTTTTCACTTTTCTTCCTGCTACTAAATTGTGCAAGACTTTTGATAACAAAGCTTTACCTATAGAACATATAGTTATACAATTATGCTCCAAACTACTGACTAAATGTATGCATGTCAATTTTCTGATACCAGCATTTAAAGAACATTTCTACCGGAGCAGTAAGACATCCAACTTTATGCAAGACATATTCCAGTATTTAAAAATATATATTAAAAAATATTCTGTTGCTAAACTTTCCCAATTACTTTCCAAATTTTTGGCTTCAAAATACTGATATGTTCAGTTATCTTATGTCCCAGAAAAGATATGCACTTGGACTTTTCTGTCCAAATCTGACTCCTATTCAAATGCAGTCCATATTACTGACAAAAATTTACTTTCTCTGATTCAACTCCTGAACCTAATCTTTCTTTGAAATGGAACATTCATTTATTGCTAAAAATTCTGCATTGTTCTATATTCTGTCCCTTAAGAAATATAGTCCCTTAAATCATTTATACAACTATGACAATGTTACACAGACGTCAACTTCAAGGCAAAACTCTGCCGAGATCAGAACAAGCCCCATCATTTTCAATTACCATTTATACTGTTTTTATTGAAATAAACTGCCATCTTAAAATTTACCATCATTTATTATCACTGGTGACTTTAGCAATTGTTAGTGCTAACACAGCCATAAAATATTTGTAAAGACCATGTTTTTGCCAGTTTCAAAGTTGTTCTGTTCAAAACGTGCTAGGAATGCTGAGAGCAGTTCAAAAACGATTTGAAATCATTATCTTCTGTGAAGAGAAAACAATCACAAAAACTTCATTTTTTGTCACATCTCTGACCTCTGCAGAATATGATTCCTATATTTAGTATCAATATGAGAGTTTAAATCCTGGGACTATCGGGTAAATTAAAGTCACTAAAATATTATGGATATTATTAAAAATGGAACTATTGCTGATTAAAAGAATTTATCAGCCAGTTAACTAATATTCATGATCACAAATATTTCAAATGAAAATTCGAGGAAGCAAATAGGTAGCTTTCTTTTGATAACTGAATGCAAAGTTAATTTATTAAAAACAAAAGACACCTTTTTCCAGTCCACCTTGTATCAGTAAACAAAAACTGACCACTGTTTAAAAAATGCTTCCACCAAGGTGGGCTCAATAATCATTACATTTGTGTGTCTTAAAGTCAGAATAATTCTACAATTAGGTGACAATGAATTTTGCTTTCTAAAATGACCATGTTAGATTCCGTAACATAGTAGCTAATATGACCTATCAAATGGTCTCCTCAAACCAGTCAAATATTTTTACTCTTGTGAAAACTGCAAATTACAGTATTTCTTTCATGTGGAGCTAGACAAGAATTGTGGTTCTCCATGTCACCTTTTCTTCCTCAGGGATTTTTTATACTGTCAAAATATGATATTCGAATGTGTGAATTTTGTATAATGTAAATGATATGTCAAGGTAATGTAAAGTAAGAGAGGTAGAAGATATGATATGCAGAATTAAAAAGGCCTGCTCAAATGTGTATATGTTAAGATGAAATCGGTGATTCTTGCACATAACTTGAAAGAAATAATCCTCCTGTCACACACTACTTCATGGTACAGCTCATGCCTATATCCACGCTTGGTCCATTTTACTAAAGTTTGGTCCATTTTACTAAATGTGCATGCTTTGCGAATAACATGATCCATATAATGGATAAATATATATATACATCATAAATATCAAAAGGGATAACACATCCAGTGTTTAGCACCATGGTCTGTATTGCACTGTTCACAGGTTGATATAATTCTTTACATCTTGATTTAATATGTCATACAGCTGTCTCTTTGCTTGGAGTCACAATATGGGATGACACCTTCTCGAACACTGTATGATGCCATGATGCTCTCTTGTTTCGCTTTTTGACCGGAGATGAAAAACTTGTATCAAATACAGTTTGAAATTCATTTTCCATCTGGGATCGAAGATCAGAAATCTCCAACGTGTGGCCCTCTGGTATAAAATGATATGATGAATGATATAATGAGTCTGATGGTATCTCATAACATGACTGGTTCACCGGTGTGCTCAGTTCGGTGGAAATTTCATCCAAAGTTCTGTTCAGCCGTAGCTTAATTAAATTTTGCTCTCTATGGGATTTTGAGAGTCTGTGTTTGCCTTTTCCCTGTCTAGTTAATAATGTATCATCACAAAGGGATCGAGATAAACCATCAACCATGGGATTGACACAGTACATACCATCGAATGTTGGTCCACTTGGACTTGGCTGCACTCGAACAGCATTTTTACCGGACTTCCGAACTTCACTCAGCTTCTTCTCCATCTCCTTCAGCTGCAACGGTAAAATGTTCAGAGTCAAACACTAGATAATTGTGGAAATCTTTATTACCTTATGTTACTGATTTTAATCAAGTATCTTATCTTATTCTCCAAATAAAATCATTAAATTTTAATAAGTAATGACTTTAAATTTTACACTAGTTTCTATGTACTAAATTTATGACCAAGTAGCATATTTAACAGTTGTTGCCAAGGCTAAAATGAATTGTGCCATTCAACACCAGTCATTCAACTGAACAGCCAATATTAAAAATTTAATGTATACTGTATAATGCACAATGTTGATATCTTACACAATTTACAGAAATCAAACTTACAGCACTGATTAAAGATTTACAATAACCCAATTCAATTACTATTTGCTTTTGAACTTACCTTGGTTTGAGCCTTGACAAGGCACTGTTTCCGCTGTTTCCGCATATTTTTTGCAACAGACTTGTCCATGGCCAATTTCATGGCTGCATTTGTAATCTGCTTCTGAAGCTCATATTCAAGCTCTAACCTTGACAGGTTGTTGGCAGCCTGAAGACAAAATGGAACATTTTTTAATACTTAAACTCCATTACTTCAAAACAATTTTTAATTATACATAAGCATGTTCTGTAAAACTCCTAATAACATATATAATTATTACTTGGTTATCCAGTTTGGCTTCTTTAATTTTCTGGAAGGTACTATAGTCTAAAATCAGTTATTGACAGTGAACTGCTGTGAATTTTGATCCTGAGATGTGTTCTCCCTAAACTGTTAACATGCAAGGTTCTTTAATCTTAAACAGTCAGTGTATGGATCAAAAGAGTTCCTCAATGTCAGATATGAGTGAGTGAAGCAATTAAGCAAGTTCCTCTGTCTTAGAAGTTGAGTGAATTTTTTAAAAAAATCCCAATACTAACATATATTAAACAATTCATTATATATATATATATATATATATATATATATATATATATATATATATATATATATATATATACACACACATACATACATACATACATACACACACACACATATACAAACACCACCTGTCTGTTTTATTGTGAACAAATAAAACTGGTGTGTAGACTGTTTACGTGAGGAAACAAATACACTGCTTAATCCCAGTAGTGAACATTATGAATGAAGCATTATGTCATAATAAATGAAATGTTAAGCATTCATACCGTAATTTAATCAAATAAAAAATGTCATTAATACAGAAGCAAGCAATGCCCATCCCAAACATTAAAATTCATGGCCATGTCACCTGGCATGTGACTGGTATATCATTAGTGAATTATTTTCACTAATTCAATGCATTAAAGAAGAAAGACATTAATATTAAAAAAAATTCAGCAAATTCAAATTGGGTACAAACTTAAATCTAAAATAATGATACCCAATTATTGATATCAGGCACACAGATGATAAGAAGAAATCTTAAATTCTTCTCAATTTCTGTACCACCCATACCTCATTATCGCTATCCACAATTTTGGTTGACAAGGAGAAAGCAGTTCCAACTCGTCTGCGGATCTGTGGGGGCTGCTCTCCGGGGGCTAAGGGTGTCTCCTCTGGTAATATTCCTGTTAGTTCCTGCAAAAATCATAAGTAATTAAGACATTTAAAAATTTGGCAAAGCTCAATATATGTTGTTCACAATGGGGAAAAATAAACTGTAGGTTACGAGAATGACCAAAATGAGTTATAAACTTGCCCTACTTTAAATTAAAGATCTGATTTTTTTGTGGAAAAGAAGGGCAAATTTATTAGTTATCATTCAATTAAGGTGGTTATCATTTAATTAAGGTACACAACATTAATATTTAACACCTACCCCCTCCTTGATACAGAGAAGCTTCAATTCCTCTGTCTTTTTCTTAAGTAAATCTTCCATCGCCTCACGCCGGGCTTTTAGTGCTTGATACATCTCTCGTTGAACCTTGTTGGCGTCCACCTGGTCACAATTCACTGAAAATTGAGAGATTATGGAATTTTCAGTTATAATGTTATTGCACTGATAAGATTCCATTTCTTTCATATCCGGATGTTGTGCAACATAAAATTACAAAATAAGCTGTGAAGATGATTAGAGAAATTCAGATAGCATTCCTTTCATACAAGATATATTGTTCCACAGAAGATTTATTTTATCAGTTTGCCTTCTCAATTTTAGGTATCTAGTCTGCATCCAGACAAAAGCAGATCCATACATGTATTATGGTCCCAGGTATCCACTGCTGATTGTTAATTAGACGATCTCAGTTGTATATTTACATCATTTTTCTATATAAGACTGAGCTGTCAGTGTCACAGGTAAACCAATATGGTCTATTGATTTGACAAATCCTATCATAAACAGACAAGTCAAATTTAAAATACTTTCAAGAAAACTAGAGACGCAAACAATATTTGTCGACCCGAGACGTAAGAGATCAAGAACTGCACAGTCCTGTATAACAAATACTCAACTCCTGAAAGATCTACAAGGCACGTTACATCTACAAATACAGTACCACTTTTTCAATGTGTATCAAATAAGGTGTTGCTCTATATGTTGATATAAAATGATGCTGAAGTCATGTGTACAAAGCAATTAGGTACTTTAATCTGCAAGGTAAGATGATCTTGTGGAAACTCGAGCTACTGATGCAAACATTATTTGATACGAGCTGAATGAACTGTAAATAGGTTTTCATGGGATAAAAGAGTGTTTATATGCAAGACAAAAAATTGTAATTTGATAGCACACAAAAAAAATACTCAACTGCAATCAGCTTTTTTTAAAAATCTTTTTATTTGTAACAAGTTTTTTCAATGGAGTTAAATCTTTCTGGAATAAATTAATATTTATATGACTCTTAATAACAAATATGGCAATCAGAACATACTACTCTCATTTTCTGAGTAAACAATATATGAAGTCTTGGATATCGTTGTAGCCACTTGTAAGGGTAGGGGCAATGTTTCTATGCTGAATAATCTGCACATGGATTTTCTCCAATCAAAATGGCCACTTGCTGAAATTGCTCTTGAAAATTACCTCTTTCATTAAAATCTCTAAGAGGTCTTTTTAACTTAATATTTTACTGTTTTTTTAAAATCTGTTGTTGAAAACATAGATGAAACAATTTTTTAAAAACTATTCATTGAGGCCAAAACGAATGTTTCTGGTCAGCTGACCAACCTTGCTATTCATTGCCAACTCTCCCCACCATGTTGAAAAAATGAAAAAAAATATTTTATTTTTTTTAAATTTAAAAATCAAATTTCCCAAAATTGATTTGTGCATCTAACTGAGCCAGTTTTGACCAGTAATTTGAATCACTTAGTACATTATATATACTTATCATTATAATATATATAATGTTATAATAAAAAAAAATACCTACATATCCTATTTTCGAACCAGTGCAGCAGGAAATACATTTTTTTTTTGCCTAATATTAATATTTTGATTCATCTGAAACATCTTACAGCAAACTGTGTAACTTCAATCCCAATTCATCGTCAAATATCACAGAATTTCAAATTTCCAAACATCCCATTCCAGATTCCTAGTTTTTTTAATACCAAAATGTAAGTTAAATTTTACATGAATTCATACCATCAAAATAAAACAATATACTGCTGAAGAAAACCAATGCTATTATGAAACTCCATTCAACACATGATTTCTATGCCAACCCTTTTCTGAACAAGGCATTCCTACATACAGTTTTGAGAAGCTCAAAAGAAAGATGATTACAGCTAATAAGAAAATGAAAATCCACAAGAAAGAGGGCAATTTTTCAGAAGCCTGGAGTTTGGTTTTCTCCAATAAGTAGCTTTCAGTCATAAAAAAACATCAACATTATGATATCTGATGCTGTTCTCGAATAGCAAGATCTTGTTAAATTAATGAATGGTCTTTGACTGCAAGAAAATGCAAATTACAATAACCTTCAATAAATTTATGATACATACAATTAAGATCTTGTTGCCTAAATATTTCTTTTTGGGGGTGGGGGAGGTGTAAAAAATACCAGGCAATATTTCAGTACCCAAAAACTGATGCTTAGAAATTCACAATATCAAGTAGCACATGCCTTACCTGAAGCACCCATTCTGCTCTCCTAGACACTGATCAAAACTTAAACAAAATCTCCAAAACACTAGTATGGTCTCTGAGAGAAACTTTCTACTGAACTAAATTTGACTGTAGAACTCAGCTCCATATGCATGTGACTCATCTGTGATGTAAATCCTTTCAACTTGAAATGTACACATAAATTAGCTCAAGCAAGCAGGCAGACCTATAGATAGATCAAGAGTGCAGGTAATATATATTTAGACTGGGGGGGGGGGAGAATAAAAGGATGGGTTGGTTCTGTGTAATCATATCATTGTTTGGATGGAACAGGAAATCTGGCCATTCCTCTCTGATCCTTTATAAGAGGACTGTCTAAATAAACTGTATATGGCAACTATGTAATCCAGGATTTACCCATAATGGACAAATACATGTTGGTCTAATCAGGACTTGGTTATGAGACTTACTGGTTGAAATATGGAGAGGTCTCTGAGGAACTCATTGGCCTCTGAACCAATTAGCTTCCCTTGAATTTTACCAAAATCAGGAAGATATTCCAAAATTAATAGTGGGAAGTTAAATGGCACATTTATACCAGATTACTGTTAAATCTTACAAGCTATGCTGATAATAAAAAGTAGACTTCAAGGCAAGGCAATGAACACGGTGATATATGAAGAGTGAATTTACATGTAATTAAAGCATTGTTTGTTACTTCCCTGAGCCAGTCTGTTTAACATATTAACACAAAAACTAAAAAATGCTAGATAACCCTTGGTGAAATTGTCAGGATTTCATGCACTGAGAGAGTTAATGTGTGCAGTAAGTTACAGAGTTCTATCAGTGCCCAATGTGCGATAATTAAGGGTTATGTAAACACAACAAAAAGGGAAAATAACTGGTCTAAAGTCATGTGATTATAGGCATCAAAAATGGCTGGAAAGTTATATTTATGTTTGTCCCAGGATGGTTGTCTGTCTGTCTGTATGTATGTATGTATGTATGTATGTAGCATTGTCATGGTATTTCAGTGTAAAAATGGCTATAAGGTGCCAATTAAAACTAAAGTTCTAAAACTTGTAAAAATAACACTGATGATAAAACTTTACATTTCTAATAATTAGTCTGCTGATTTAAAATACTGATAATTTTTTAAATATTTTTTATGGTCTAAGAAAAAAACTTGTATTAAATATTTCAAATGTTTTATATTATTTACATAAATATATATTAAACAGTAACATTATCCTGTATGTAATATACACTTACCATCCTGAGTTTTGTTCATGTTATGATCAAAACATGGTGTCAAACAAACATTCATCTTCACAATAGAGTTTGTCATGTTGCAATACAAATTAAATGGTGAGCATGAAATATTGCTCTTTTTCTCAACATAAAAATGGTGTCAATACAACCCATTACTCTCAGCACAAATTAAATCCATTAGATTCCATTCCTCCAAATAATACAGTAATAATCCACAGCAAGAAACTGGAGCAAGTTTCACTCAAACCACTTCTCAGGTAAATGACCACACCAGCTCTACACTGCCTAGGTAATGCTCAAGTGTCAAGCTTCACTGATCAATTGTTCAGCAAGGGTCTATTATGTCCTCCAAATTATCACCTGTACTATTGTCTTCAAAATGTAGATTTCCTCTGCATCATGTGCTCCTTGAAGTGGTGTTCACTTTGATCTTGTAGCCTCTAATTAATCCATTTACTTGCAATTATCCCTCCATTCATTTTCCCACTGGGCACATGATACAGTCTTGCAACATAAATGGTTGAGACAACAATTACAGTTGTGTAAGTGAAGTTTCCTTTCTTAATAAAACTTTCCTTTACATGGAAGCATGTAGTACCAAAACACTTTCTGTAAAAATAACAGCATTGGCTTGGGACTGAGAGATATTACAAAGCATGCTGTAAAACTGTCCATTAGTCTCAACCCAACCATTTTAATTCCAGTACAAACACTGTCCCTTTCAAAAATGTTGATTTCTACAAGGTTCTGGAATGTTAATTTTAGGACAAGATACATCCATTTCTGGTTTTCCCATAGAAAAAATATATTATGTTATAGCACAAGGTGAGAGCTAAATAAGTAATCAATTGTGTAATTTTTCATCCAGAGTGTCCTCCATTCATAAGAGCATTGTTGTACTGGCTAACACTGCATACCTTTCCTCACTTAGCCATTGTAAATCATATATATGACACAGATAAGAACTGATTGGCTAGTTGAGAAATAAAAGTAATTTTCCACTTTGTCAGTTTTTAATACCTACTGTTTCTGACTGACTGATTTCTTGGCATGAACCCTTCAGGGCAGTCTAGAATAAATACTGACACTGTGGGCAAAATCTAAACTTCCTTGCAACAGTATATACTCACACTCTCTTCAATGTGACCAAACAATCAATATTTGTAAATAGCTCGCAACAACACAATTCACATTCACTAACAGAGACCTTCAGTATTTTTACACATCCATCAAAAGATAAAATAAAACCCAAAATCAAGAAGGAAGTCAGGACCAATCTGACACTAGATGTTGAGTGTGAATTACTGCAGTATAGCAAAATCTGACAATGCAGAAGTTTACATAAAGCTATAAATAAATAGAACCAAACAAAAACCTACATCAAGTCACCAAATTTCCTATTTTCCAATATAGCCAAGGGGATTCCTGTTGTAATCTTATTATTTACATACTGCTAGACATATCATTAGTACAGTATTGCAGTATGTAAATTTTATGATGGTATTTGACACAGATATTTGCAAGATATAATAATTTAAATTTGTATCTCCATGCTTAATTTGGAGATATTGTGATACCCTCCATCTGTCCTGCTATAACTCTTGTCTCCTCCAATACCACTGGCAGCTAATTAAACAACTTGGTACATAAGCATATTACAAACAAGATGGAGCACCATCTCTAGGCCTCTACAAGGATGCCCCCCCCCCCACCCATACCCCAGGAGAATTCAAAGATAAAATATATAAATATTGCCATTGTAGTGATATTTTTTTTAATATTGTGGTCAACAACCCTTTGATCAAGGTCTGAATGGGAGGGAGTGAGGGTATGTAATAAAATGCATGGGGATTCATCATGGTGTGTCATACCATAGTTTAAAAACAAAATTCTGCTTCAAAAACAAGGTACAACATTTAAGGCATAAAGTATGAGGCCAAAAAAGATTAATTTTAAAATTAAGGTAGGTAAATAATGTAAATAAATTTTAAAAAAATAAAAATATATATATTATTCCCTACGGCGAAAAAGTGCTAGGTTCAGCAACGATAAACAGGGACGGTCATCTGACCAGAAGCATATATTTTTTTTGGCCTGATTTATTTCACACCATTTACAGGTGCATCTTCATAAATCTTTTTTTTCTATAAATGCATACAAGTGTTCATAATGCAAAAACATTTAACTTTACTATGAATAACTCTCAAGCGAAACCTCACCAAAAAACCCCACAGTAACATTACTATGGCATCTATCAGAGGATATTACATGACCAGATGCTTTTGTTGATAATTTTGCACGGTTTATAATATTCTTAATATTGTTATACTTAATCGTTTTAAGAACTTTTACTTATACTTGGTTTAACCAAGAAATATTTGATACATATATCTATTTATGAAGGGTTATATATTTTGAGCAAACCATAATATTCGCACAAGACTTTCATCATTATTGTCATGATTAGTAATCATGTTACTATGCCATAAAACACAAAGGCAAACCAAAACCACATATCACATGACAATTGCCAGCCACATCCCTGGTTGGCAAATACGCTTGCTCATTTGTCATTGAAAATGTATTGCACAATGTCAATTAACGAATTCTGAAATGATGTCTGCATTTTGAAATTGTTTGCATAAAACAGAACAAAAAATAAATACTATGAGATATACATGAAAACTTTCAGTTCTTTAGGATCTTTGAGTAACAAAATTTATTTAGATGCAAAATATCTACCATTGAATAATATAATTTTATAATTCACTGCATTTTCATTTATGGTGCCATATATACTCATATAAGTTGGGTTATACTGCAAACAGCAAGATCCTAATCTGTTGTTGCACAATGCTTGGGTAGATCATGGTATGTCTTGCTTGTTCTACTTATTAGGTCTATCAAATTGCACAATGTCTGGGTAGATCAGGGTGTGTCTTGTTTGTTCTACTTATTAGGTCTATCAAACTGCACAATGTCTGGGTAGATCAGGGTGTGTCTTGTTTGTTCTACTTATTAGGTCTATCAAACTGCACAATGTCTGGGTAGATCAGGGTGTGTCTTGTTTGTTCTACTTATTAGGTTTATCAAATTGCACAATGTCTGGGTAGATCAGGGTGTGTCTTGTTTGTTCTACTTAAACTGCATAAACCCAGATCTTCTGGAGCATTTTATGATAGCAGATAAGGATCAATGCAGTTTGCAGATGGAATCAAAATATTTGTGAGTATATGTGCCATATAATATTTAGTTGTTGTTGTTGTTGTAGGGTTTAACGCCATTTTTCAGCACACGATAGGCTATACATGGCGGCCAGTATTAGTGGTAGAGGAAGAACCCGAGAAAACCCCGGAAAGAACCACCGACCCACGAGAAGCTACTGGCAAGCTTTCTCACATACCCACATTTGCTGAATCCGAGACTCGAACCCACACAGACAGAGGTGAGATGGCAGTGATCCGTAACGGAGAGTGCGTTAGACCACTTGGCCACTCGGGGCCCTATAATGTTTAGTAACATTTTGATATCTGCATAGTTTTTCATGTCATTCTTTCTGCCATTATTAATAACATTGTTATCATTCTGAAGATACTGTTGTAGAATTCATACCAAATTTTTTTCTGCCAGCATGTTTTTCAGACCCTTGTTTCTTTTCTTTTGTTATTATTAATGTTGTTGGTTTTGAACCATATTTTCAATTTATGCATTTTTGATTTGCTTTTTAAAAAACAATTTATAGATATTGTTTACAATTCTTTTAAATTTACTAAGCTGAACAAGAACTAATGATATTATAAATTCTGTGCTAAAATAAGATTTGCCTTACTTTTCAAACAGAAAGTCCAGGTTGGTAGATTGGTTGAGTGACTGACTCATAATTCAAAGTCAAGGTTGGTAGATTGGTTGAGTGACTGACTCGTAATTCAAAGTCAAGGTTGGTAGATTGGTTGAGTGACTGACTCGTAATTCAAAGTCAAGGTTTTGATAACCATCCAGGATAGTCCATGTCATGTGTTTTTGCAGTGTTTCAGCTAGGTTTGGCAATCTTCAACAACATTTTTAAGATGGCTACTGCAATGGACATCAGATTGGCTCCATCTGAATGGAGCACCAACCAGAAATCATATGAAGTCTTTCAATAAAATCTCCATGTTGATGTGACCATCCATTGAGAAGGAGTAGCAATGACAAAGTTTCAAGATGGCTGTGCTGGTGGCCATAGTAATTTCAGATCGGTACCAATTTCTCTCTTTGAGGATCAGCTACATCATAAAAAGTCTTTTAGTAAAAAGCCAATGCCGATATGACCATTCATTCAAAAGATGTAATAACAAGAGTTTAATAATTCGTATTGGTTGTCATATCAACATCATTTTCATTTAGGACCAACTAGACATGAAAAGAAGTCTTGGTGAATACCACATGTTGATATCACAATCCATTCAGGAGGAGTAATAATAACTAGATTTTTTAAGATGGCTGCATGCAACAGCACAAATTTTATACTAAAACATGAAGCCAATGTAATTTTTGGGGCAACCATCAAGAGGCTTGTAGCTGAAAATATACTGTGAGCTCCTCTGCAATGACATGGTCTCAAAGGTAGTGAAGTAGTGGTAAAAGGGAACAGTTCTGTACAACAATAGATTTCCTGCAGCTGTAAATAAGGGACAAACACAGAACTAAAGAACTCCATGGGTGTAGTGAATGAAGTTAATTTCATGATAATTAGTTTATAACTGACCTATATGACTGGGAGGAGAATGACACCTTGGTCTAATTATCTCACCTGAACTCTCACTAGTGGTATGCAGATTAAAAGGATAGCTGATTAAGTGCCCTAATATGCCAATATAATCCTTATTTCCAGAAGAGTCTGTTTGTTAATAAATTAGGAAGATTTCCTGTAAGCACAGGTATGGATAGTGATCTATTGATGAATTAACAATTGTATGTTAATTTTCCACCTCTCTCAGTTAATGAACATGAATCATTAACAGACCACTATTACTGCAAAGTTAACCTTTGTGCTCAGTTTTCACTCAACTCTCCAACATCCCTAGCAACAAATGAAATTTTTTTGAATATCATGAAAAAAGTGATAAGCATGCAGATTACTGCATGATCATACAAAGTATTTTTTTCAAAAGAATTTAGGTAATCTTGTAAATGTGCAAGATAAGATCACAGAAAACTGCTCTGGTATAGAAGTGACCCATTATTATGACAAGACTCCACAATATTATTAATATATAGTGCCTTAGGGAGTTTCTTTCATGGACGGGGAACTTCTTGATCTGAGAATATGACCAAGTCTCAACATAAACTGGTCACGCTCTCAAAATATTTCCATATCATAGAGAATTCCAAAAATTAAGCATTTTATCATTACAGTCAATCCTATGATGAACTATATGGCACTGCTTGTACAAGTAGTAAGATGTCATCACACACACACACTGCTTGCGTATCAGGGTGGCATCTTGCGCTGTCACCATTTTTTCAGTCAAGAGAAAGCAACAACTTTTGCCAACCCTCAAGATTTTGGTGTGAATTTCATTACTCTTGATAGCAATTCATGCCACATACAAACAATCATGAATTGCCCAATTCTCATCGGCTTAAATCAGGAACGAAAATAACTTGTATCCCATTAAGTGCTAGTCACGATATCAGAAGTGGTCATTGATGCCAATAACGGTCCTCTACTGCTAGTCGCGATGTTAATAAAACTATATCAAATTGTTAGTTTGCCCTGTACCAATCATTGTATTGTATTTAATCTATATTTTGAAAATAAGTTTTACAAATACTTTTGACAAAAACTGGGGCCCAACTGGAGTTTTAAAAAAAAAGACATACTCATAGCAACTATAACTTTTTTAGACACTAAAGACAGCTTTTTCGAGTAGGAATTTTTTTGATACTGAAAGACTATCATATACTGTAATTTGCTTGAGTTCATTTTTTTCTACACATGCGCCATCACCACTAATCATTAGCTGTCTGATGTCTCATCTTTTGGATTAATACCATTTCATAATGAAGCTAAACTACAGTTAAAAGGTTTTCACAGTGTTCCATAAATTTTAGAATTGGGAATGTGCACATGGGCTCATATCATTGCATGCAATTTATCTGTCATATATCTACTAAATAATAATATTATTATAAGTACATGTATGGTAGATAAATTATAAGTAATGATACGATCCCCT
The DNA here is from genome assembly GCA_028554795.2 of Sinohyriopsis cumingii. Lineage (NCBI taxonomy): Eukaryota > Metazoa > Mollusca > Bivalvia > Unionida > Unionidae > Sinohyriopsis > Sinohyriopsis cumingii. The sequence continues at coordinate 87,142,890 of CM068828.1, read as the reverse complement.
GTGGGGCATGTGACAATGTGAAAAACCACATTGCAAGCAAAAAGCAAATAGAAATTGGAAAAATTTAGTGTACCCAGCAGATTTCAGCTCTGGAATACTTCAAGCCTTCAAATGAAGATATGCAAGCTACCATTGCTAAAACATTGAGGTTTTTTGTTGAACATAATCTGCCTTTCTCTGCTGGAGATCAGCGACAGTGAAAAGGTTCTGAAAATTTCCAACAATTTTAGACAGCAAAATCAACCACCTGGCAAGAAGCCTGAACTGTTCTGAAAACAAATTTACCATAGCCCAATTGAAGAAGTTCAAGTATGCCACGGCATCATATCATGACAAAGAGTGTGAAGTTCTGTGTAATTTTTGCTGAAAATTAGCATATGTAATTAGTGTAAATAATGTGTTAGTTATATTTTGGGATTTTCATATAATGCAGTACTGACCATTAAAGTGGATGGAACTGTGTCATGGTATGATATTTCACTTATTGTGTTCAAAATTCACTAATTTTTATACCTTTTTTGCTAAATGCAAGTCTAGAGGGTTGGCAGATCTGCATTCACACCTTCATAATGATCAACCCTGGTGAGTTTTAAAAATGTGTAGAATCTGAAACTATCAATATATCCCATCCCATCTGCATCTTTCAGGACCAACGCTCTATACCAAGCTCTGGAAAAATCACTGTCCAAGTATGCATTCTGCCCCACCCCCAATGACAAGAACAACAAATATGCATTCCCTGACTAAATTATATGCTAATTACTTTTATATCCATTATCATTATTATTATTATTAATGTCATTAGGGAGGAATGTCTGGCTGAACTGGATATTATTCAAGATATTTGTTGTTGGTCTTAGTACATGATAGGCTATACTTAGTAACCAATAGGTTGTTGTTGTTGTTGTGGGGTTTAACGCCATTTTTCAGCACGATAGGCTATACATGGCGGCCAGTATTAATGGTGGAGGAAGAACCCGGAAAACCCCGGAAAGAACCACCGACCCACGAGAAGCTACTGGCAGGCTTTCTCACATGCCCACATTGGCTGAATCTTAGACTCGAACCGCCGCAGACAGAGGTGAGATGGCAGTGATCCGTAACGAAGAGCGCTTTAGACCACTCGGCCACTCGGGGCCCCAGTAACCAATAGGTATGAACCTGGGAAAACCCAGTGAAGAATCCCCTACTCACATGAAACTACTGGCAAGCTTTCTTGCATAACCACACTGGCCAAATCTGAGGCTCAAACACAACTGGACAGCAGTGTTATTGTTGTTCTAGGGTTTAATGCCATTTTTCAGCACAAGATAGGCTATACATGGCAGCCAGTATAACTGGTGGAGGAAGAACCCTGGAAAACCCAGGGAAGAACCATTGACCCACAAGAAGCTACTGGCAGGCTTTCCCACGTACCCATGCTAGCTGAGCCTTGGACTCGAACCCACGCAGACAGAGGTGAGATGGCAGTAACCCAGAATGGTGAGCGCTTTAGACCACTCGGGGCCCCGGACAGCAGTGAGATGTTCAATGATCAGTAAAGGCAAGTGCCTTAGACCAATTGGCCTTATGATGCCCTATCATTTCCACAATTTTTTTTCTGTGATGGTTTTGTTTTTGTTAGTTTTAATGGCACTTTTAGTACATTAATAGCTATATCAAGCCAAGGATAGGGGAGCTAACTGCCTTTTGCAAGGTCACGCTGAGGCAGCTAACCTGGGCTGTCTTGTTGTTGGTGATGGGCATTGGTATCAAATACATGACCATAAAGTCTGTCACTACCTATCAAAGTTAATATGGTTCCTATTCTCTCTGGCACCTTGCAAATTCTGACCCTTTTCTGAAACTGTAACAATGCCTTGATAGGCCTGTTTCTAGTAGCATAAAATTGTTTAATTTGACTTGCCAAGTTATTTCACTAGTCTCAATGTAAATTTGTGGTATTTTGGAATTATTTTCAATAAAGCTTTGAAACGGGATAAAAAGACCCCATAATACTACATACATATATTTCTAAAACAATAAAATATAATTGTTTAAGGAGTGCACTTGTCATACAAACAGTGTAGTCTAACAGATTAATACAAAGTACAGTACCACTTCAAGTGAATGAGTACAGACAACTTGTAAACACCATTTAAGATATCAATTACATTTTTTTTAAATCCTGGCTACAACACCATTAGTGAGCTTACAGTAGCCACAACACAGACAGATGTCTTACAATTTGCACTTCTGTCAGACAATATACTATCATTATGGTACAGGTGACTAAAATACACACACTAACAAATGACAAGTCAGCCTAATATGCCCCACAGCTATGACTTGGCTTTATTAGTAATCCTCATGCTATAAAAATGTACTCACTTATAAGTCAAGTCAAACTGCAAACTGTACAGACCCAGATGTATTGTCACACAATGTGCCAGCAGATCTGGGTCTGTGCAGTTTGTTGGGAGTAATGAGTAGACAAAACAACACAGACCCTGATATGCTACGGCAGATCAGGATCTTTGTTGTTTGCAGTTTTGCGTCTTATAAGCAAGTATATATGGCACACCTGTTAAGGTGTAAATATGTTGGTTTCTCTCCTGTCATTAGCTCTTACTGTAAACAAGCTATAAAGTGTACTTTTATATCTATAGTGTTGCTGTACTACCCATTTGTTACACTGTTAATGCAATCCATGTAGTGACCACTGTTAAACTGAGGTTTATTTCAAGAAGGCTTCTGCCACAAATGAACACAAAAACAACCAAAAGTAGGTTATTTAATGATGTGGAACGTAGTAGATATGGTTTATTTTGCCACAACATAAAAAAGTGAAACCGATTAAGTAGCTCTGATAATATTTTGCTCGTTTCAGTTTAAAATGCAATTTTAAAGCTCCAATGCCACCATTATGTGCAAAAGTCGTATGTTCAAAATCATCTGAATAATATTGAGTCTTGAAAGATATTGATCCTAAACCTCACAGGGTTCCAGGTAACACTGATGTGTCATCACATTATGAGCCATGTTGTTGTTGTTGATGGGTTTTGCGCCATTTCTCACCACATTAAGGGCTATACATGGTGGCCAGTATAAATGGTGGAGGAAGAACACAGGGAAACCCTGGAAAGAACCACTGCCCCACAAGAAGCTACTGGCATGCTTCTTCTCACATACCCACATTGACCAAACCTGAGACTCAAACCCATGCAGACTGAGGTGAGATGGTAGTGATCCATAATGGTAAGCACTTTAGGCCACTTGGCAACTCTGGGCCCGATGAACCATATAAATTCTCTCTTTCAATGAAAAGCCCTGCCATTTTTGACGTATACTAATTAATCCAATGTTGACTGGTGACATCCTTGGGTCAACGGATTTCAGTCAAAACCTGGAGCACAAGATATCATGATATTACTGTTGTAAACGTCAGAAGTGAACACCATTTTATGTTGGATTATCTTCAGCCCAAGTTCACACTTTAAAGTATTCCAGCACTCCAGCACCAATATTCTCCAGCCTTATTTTTATCTAATTCATGCTTTTTATTCTCCGATCCACTTTTAAAAAAAGTGGGTTTGTCTCTCTTTGTTCCTTCTTGATTTAAATTGTACACCATGTGTGACTGTTGTTGTTATTAGATTAGTCACACAAAATTTGCTGAATGTATCACATCACTACTTTTGGAGAACTCCCAAAAACAAAATGAATTATGAGCAACTTCATTGACTGAATTAAGGTATGTCACCCTTTAATTCTAAACTGAAGATCTGAACTTCATTTAAACCTAACATCTTGATTATTTAAAAGAACGGTTTATGTCAGATAGATTTTTTTAACCAATCATTTCCATCCTTCCAAACAACAGATAGACTGAAAGAATGGTGAAATTCATGATAAATGACAGCACTGGGGCTTTATCACATTATTGGCTATTTAATGCAGAGGAAATGGGAGCGAAGTGCCTTTCCAAAAGGCTCATTCAGGCAGCCAACCCAGGCTGGTTAAAGCAGGAAACAAGCTTGTTACCCTTTATTAATGAGTCTGATTCTCACCACGGCTCCCTAGTAACAATGATAAAACAAAATTTACTGAATTTAATGGCATACATGACTAGGACCGAGACCACACCCATGTCACAAGAGGAGACAGTAGTATAGTGTTGGGCTTTAAAGTGAATGACCTAAAGAAGTCATTTTATGATCAACAGAACTGATCAATGCAACAAATCACCAATGAAGATTGATCTTTCAGCTACTCAGACCTATATCTGTGTTATTTTCCAAACACCAGGCAATCACGTGTTTAATCTTAGTCATTTCTGTCATGCTTTGTTCATGGTTCTTACACATATAGTACACAATGATCAGAAATGCAAGTGACTTGTTCAAAGGACAGGATGAACAAACTTGTATCATAGAACTTTTATTTAAAATGGTCCTGAGATAACAGCCATCTTAATTTATGTTTCAAATGTAGAGTCCCTGGGACTCTCAAGACATTTGGATGGGGGTCCCTGAAGAAAAATCTTCATCAGGGCTACACATTTTCTGCTTAAAGGAAAAGAAAAACACAGTTGTCATAAAAATTCCATTTATAAGGAAATTTCATTTTAGAAAAAGTAGATACTTTGTATTAATAAATGAAAAAGATAATAAAAATCTCATATGCTGGGTTTTAACACACAACACTCCCACACTGCAAGGTTCTTCATGATAACTCCATTTCTTCGTACAAGTACAATCGTGGACCTCATTTCATTACAAATCAGCAATATGTATAATGTACTTCATTACATGTCAGCAATATGTATAATGTACTTCATGACATGTCAGCAATATGTGTAATGTACTTCATTACATGTCAGCAATATGTATAATCTACTTCATTACAAGTCAGCAATATGTATAATGTACTTCATTACATGTCAGCAATATGTATAATCTACTTCATTACAAGTCAGCAATATGTATACTGTACTTCATTACATGTCAGCAATATGTATAATGTACTTCATTACAAGTCAGCAATATGTATAATGTACTTCATTACAAATCAGCAATATGTATAATGTACTTCATTACAAGTCAGCAATATGTATAATGTACTTCATTACAAATCAGCAATATGTATAATATACTTCATTACATGTCAGCAATATGTATAATGTACTTCATTACAAATCAGCAATATGTATAATGTACTTCATTACAAGTCAGCAATATGTATAATGTACTTCATTACAAATCAGCAATATGTATAATGTACTTCATTACATGTCAGCAATATGTATAATGTACTTCATTACAAATCAGCAATATGTATAATGTACTTCATTACAAATCAGCAACATGTATAATGTACTTCATTACAAATCAGCAACATGTATAATGTACTTCATTACAAGTCAGCAATATGTATAATGTACTTCATTACAAGTCAGCCTCCATATACTCCATGGTTCCCATGAACAGTGTTATAAGGAGTACTACATGTGCTTGGTTAAATATGAGCATGTGTCCTACATGATAAAAACACACACACACACACACACACACACACATATATATATATATATATATATATATATATATATATATATATATATATATATATATATATATATATATATATATATATACACACACACACACCGTATTTTCCCGCATATATCCCGCGGGTTATACCAGATTTTACAAACCCCGTGGGGTGTGTGTGTGTGTGTGTGTGTGTGTGTGTGTGTGCGGGTTATATAAGGGTGCAGGCTATATCACAAATTTTTTACACGTAATAATATTTCAATATATTTCCCTGGCAACGAATTCACGAAAATCATCCATCTTCTTCTCCCAATTCTTGGGTAGATGTTGGCCGACGGTCTGTTCGTGTTCTGACTGACAATTGGTTCCCCTTCATAAATTTATATACCCAATGCACTCCTCCTTTAAAATCATCAATGTACTTCTCTGCCGCCATGAGTTTGGCCTTCAGTTTGATGGCAACTGTTGAGACTGGTCGGTTGTTTTCCTGCTGGGCCACGATCCACTGCTTCAGGTCAGCTTCAAGGTGAGGCCATTTTGCTTTAGGTCCGCGACGAGCACGTTTTCGTGGATTCATCTTCTCCAACGTTCCTTTTTCTTTTCTCCAACCTCGGATTACAATCTCATCAATATCAAATTTTCTGCCTGTGGCTCTATTGCCATGCACTTCAGCATACGCAATGGCAGTTAGCTTGAAGTCAGCTGTGTAAGACTTTCGTTTCGGCATTTTTTAAATTAAACAGAAAGAAATTATTTAAACTCGAATCTACAATTAAAAAGAATACAAGATTATTTAGAAATGTCCGCGTTTATGTAGCCTGTAGTTGAGGCACAGCTCCTATAGACAGCCAACGCGCACAAGCACTGTGTACCGAGCCTGAATACCGGTAGTTAATTGACGTCATGCGAGCTACATTCGAAATTGACAATTGTGGCATTCAGCCTTAGGACCTCACACCATTGCATATCCGGCTCACAAGTACCTGGCTTCAAAATTCAAATCTGCCGGCTGCCAGCCGGAATATAGTGGAGGCAGGGTGACTAACTTGAACTGATGCAGAGGGATGAATATGGACCGGGGCCGACTGACTTGATAGCTAAATACAAAGTTGCATGTTGGGCGGGTGAGTGAAAATGTAGTAGTTGTAGTATCGTTCGTCATCCACGTGTGAGCATTGACGAATTCGGTCCTTCTAAAAACAGTAATGGTAGACAATGTGAACATACACAGAAAAGTTCATCAATCTATGGTTGCGGGTTATACAAAGGTGCGGGTTATGCCAACGATTTTTTACACAAAACCCCAAAACCCACGGGCTATATGAGGGTGCAGATTATCTGCGTCTGCGGAATATATGCGGGAAAATACGGTATATATATTACACACACACACACACACACAGAGTCAATCAGAGCATAACTGGTACCTTCAACAGTCAGCATTTTAAAGCTCTAATCTCTCAGACTGATTTTGTTCCCTGTCAGATTAATCATATAATCCATATTCACTGCTGAATCCTAGAAGTAATAATCTAGATTTATATATTTAGCATATAATATACTGAATATACTCATTTGTGCATCATATTCAACATCAAACTTCATAAACCCAGGATCTGCTGTCAATCTGTGCTATACAACTTGTTGGGAGTAATCAGTGGAACAAACAACTAAGACCCTGATATGCCAGTGCATTATGCAACAGAAGATCTGGGTCTATGTTGTTTGCAGTTGGACCCTACTTAAAAGCAAGTATATATGGTACATAACACATACTTACATGTACTAGTCATTCCTGTCATTTTCATCCTAATACAACCACTATATGAGCATTATTCCTGTTCCTGTTCAGAATACAATTGATTGGGTGGATGTCCTCATTGTGTATTTATTTATACACCACTTACGAAGGAGTGTCTTGGAATGAAAGGATGAATAATAGTGTAATAGTTTTAAAACGGGAGATAAAGCTGTAGCTTTTCACCTATACATACAGCAATCCAAATTCCTATCAAATGTTTGTAGCCACATGACAGCCTACTTCAAAATTTTAGTGACATTTACAATTTGAAGTTGCCAAGCCCTAATAATTTCACTGAATTGGGCACTGTGCTAAAACTGTTTAGTGGGGAATTAACTGCAGATGGTGACAAAAGACTTCAGATTTTTGTGATAGCAAATTAAAGAATAATTATAAAAGGTCATATTTTGTATCTCTACATATTGTCTGGCTTTAAATTCCCTGATGGAAAGCTTTCACATTCATTTTCTTCTTAGGACAGTCTGTTCATAAAACTTCATATATATGGAGAAAGACCTACTGAAAGAATTGATACTGCTTACTACATTTTCTGTCTCCATTTACCTGTATCTGAACCATCAATTGAGGTTAACAACACAGGTAATGTGTTAGACTGTTTACTTGAAATTGTTGTTGTTGTACGGTTTAGTGCCATTTTTCAGCACATGATAGGTTATACATGGCAGCCAGTATTAATGGTGGAGGAAGAACCCAGGAAAACCCCAGGAAAGAACCCCCCGACCCACAAGAAGCTACTGGCATGCTTTCTCACATAAACACATTCACTGAACCCAAGACTCAAACTCAAGCAAAGAGGTGAGATGGTAATGATCTGTAACAATGAGCACTTTAGACCATTTGGAGCCCCCCATCATGAGAGTAAGCTGTGAATTAAACTTCATCTGGTGAATGTTTTTACAATGCACAACATTCCTCATAATGTACACAGCATAAATTCATATATGTTGTCATAGCAAACCAGGGCCTATGCTGTTGTCATAGCAAATCAGAACCTATGACTGCTGTTGTTATAACAAATCAGGGCCTATGATATTATCATTGCAAATCATGGCCTATGCTGTTGTCATAGCAAATCCGGTCCTATGCTGTTGTCACTGCAAATCTGGGCCTATGCTGTTGTCATAGCAAATCAGGGCCTATGCTATTGTCATAGCAAATCAGGGCCTATGCTATTGTCATAGCAATCACGGCCTATGCTGCTGTCATTGCAAATCAGGGCCTATGCTACTGTCATAGAAAATCTGGACCTATGCTGCTGTCATAGCAAATATGAGCCTGAACAGTGCAAGAGCTGATATGCAAGGCAGATTATGCAGCTGCAGATCTGGGTCTACAATATTTATAGTTCAGGATGATTGCTTGTTAAATGTTGCAAAATAAAACAAATTTAATAATTTATATTTTACATATATAAGGGTCTATGGGATACAAGATCACGAAATAATGTATAGGCTGGTGTGCATTTTCTTGTGCTACTCTTAGCCGAACACAGGTCAACACATAGAAAAGTATGGGAAAAAGAAAGCTGTCACTAGTTGCCCACAAATATTAGCTCAAGAAGTTTTAAACTTTGCAATGGTTGAAGGCCAGACTCCTTTATCAAATGCACAAAAAAATCTTCAGGCACATTTGGCAGATCATGATCTTTGTTTGCACTTTGGCTCGACTTATAAACAAATACAGCCGGAAATTTTGATAAGGTAAATTATCAGCATCATTGAGATCACATTGGTTTTCCATAACAATTTACAGCAGGTTATAATCATTAAAGATTTTCAAAGGTCTTGCAATACTCTTCATTGACTTTCTTTTAGAGGCCAGTTACTGCAAATAATAAAACTATAAGAATTTCTTTTTTAATTTAAGGCAAAAAAATGTTTCTGGTCAGCCAACTGTATCTGTTTTTGCTGCTAACCCATGCACCTTTTTCCCCACAAGGGGTTAAAAAAAATTACAAATCAAAATAAAATAAAATAAGATACTTAAGCCAGTTGAGTCCTGTACCTGAAGTGTTTAGTGCACTACATATTTTAATCATCATAATACATATGATGCTTAAAAAATAATAAATGAAAACAAAATAAAAATTCCAAAAATTTCTTTTGTACATCTAAATGAGCTAATTTTGTCCAGTACTACAAACACTTAATATATTATATATACTAATCATCGTAGTATGTATTATGTTTGAAAAGAAAATTTAAAAAATTTTCTCCAGAAAATTGGCTGCAGCATCTAAATGGGTCAGTTTAGTACAGTACTTGAAGTGCTTGGTACATTATATATACTAATCATCATAATATATATAAAGTTAAAAAAAATAAAAAAAATACCAATCTACCCTAATTTTTAATGACCAGTGAATAGGAAACACATTTTTTTGTTGCCTAATTCAAGACAGAAGTAACAACCATGTGATTTTACATCTAGTTTGTACCCAGCTTTCAAGTGCTATGATACAACCAGGTGAAAACTGATGCATGCTGATGTCATAATGCACCGATCATGTCATTTCAAACTGTGTAGTAAACCTAGATTTTACAAATGTAGGTAAGTGCATGTTTTGCTTGCTATTTAATGGCACTTTCAACTTATTATTTTACTGACCACATCAAACCAAGAAAATGCAAGCTAAGCACCTTTCAGAAAGACTGGAAGACTATCAGGGCTAGCCTAGGTTAGTACTGAATCTGCAACCGATTGATCCCATGTCCAATTCTCCACCAACTGACCTATAGGGTGCACATCACATATAAACAAATATACTTTGAAGCCTCTGCATTAACACGGAGTTGAATTCAATTGAAAGGCTCCATTATAATAATGAATGGCAACAACTCTCTATCACTGGGGGTGGGGTCTTTGAATCTCTGTGTATGTGTGAGTGATTTGGATTTTTAACATAGATTTAACGAATTTTCAGTCATACTGCTATTATGTTTGCAGTGTGGCCATTTATAGTGATGTCTAGCACTGGGGTATCATGCTGCAGACATATAGCATGATGTCCCACCCAGTCACATTATCCTGACACCAGGCCGACCAGTCCACACACTAACCTCTTAATGCTGAGCGTCTAGTGAGCCAGCTGTTAGTACCTTTTTTTCGGTCTTTGGTATGACTTGGCCAGGTTCAAACCTGCAACCTCCTGCATCCAAGGTGGCTGCTCTAACCACCAGACAAGTCTATTTGAATCTGTAGAATTTGTAAAAATTTCTATTACAGAATACTGTGATATTTGTTGGTGGAAATATTCTTGAACATATTTTAAGCACTGTATTTAGAATTTTGAAGGTACTCTCTAATGCCAGATCTTTTAGTAGGTACTGTGTATACTTGCATACAAGTCAGATCCAACTGCAAACTGGATAGACGTAGTTCTACCACTGAATGATGTACTGGCAGATCAGGGTCTATGTTGTTCTCAGTTTGACCTGATTTGAATGCGAGTATATGCATTATACAAGAGGCCACAATAGTCATTCTCATGATCTATTCGGCAATCTACATGGAATTAATGGTTACATTTCTAGACAGGTGAATACCTTATTATCTCAGTAATAATAAATCAAAATACCATTTGACAGGGCCAAACAGTCTGAAAGTAATATCTTTGTTCTCTATCCCGTTTTTTAAAGATATCATTTTCAGGTATTAATTACACTTAAGTCTCTTAAAGCATACTGATCAGATAAATAAAAGAATGGGGGTCTCTTTTCTAGGCTAGCCCAGGCTGGATGCCTTAGAGTGTGCTTGGGAAAGGCACTTATGTTCAATTTCCTTGGCATGATACAGATAATAATGTGTTGAAGTGCATTTTAAAACAGCAAAAACAAAATAATGATCATATCAAATTCCAAATATCTAAGAATTAAAGTTATTTCCCTCATGCATTCTGAATGCATGCATGCAAACAGAGATTCCAGTCAATGAGAACATTATTCCTAATCAAGGAGTAAATGTTAATTTCTGAATTTTTTTTATCTGATGGTAATAGCTATAGTGCACAAGTACATACTGGCTAGAAAATGTCTGACTGAACAACACTATACCACATTAAACCAATCAGTATCACATTCAATCGAGTACTACATGCAACACAGTTGAATGTGGACTGACATACATCAACTTGATGAATGGCAGTATGACGTGCAGTCTTATTTAAAAGCAATAGGATTAATACTATCTAGACTGAATGCAAAAATGTCAACTTTGGTATTTACTCTGTAATATCAATGGCATTAAATCTGCAACTACACTGAGCTCTTGGAGTAAGCTAAAAGAACTACAAGAATAGACACTTGTGAAAATCCATAATGGCTGTCTTCGTATGTGACAGAAATTTATTTTATTTCATCACAAAAGAATTTATCTCACAAAGAGCACTGTGGTCAGCCTAGTAAACTTGCTGGAAAGTAGTGAATGGACTTAACATCAGGCATGATTTTCATACATAAACGTTGCTAAAACCTGTACAATTGGGATGGGTGGGTGGTATTATCATCAGGTATGGGTCTATCATTGGAGAAACACTGTGTATTTTGCCAACACCATGACCAATTTAACTTTGTTAAGGCATGTGAAAATGCTCGAGACGCCCCCCCCCCCCCAAACAGCAAAGTAGATCCATTAATGATTGGTCAAGTTGGTGGATATTGTTGTATAAAAGGATAATAGGAAATGTTGAGAATATTCTGCTTGTCTTCATCTGCATGTCTGTCACATATAAAATCATGGTGCTTGATACTGATCAGAAAAGCAACCCAAACAAGGCTGTACTAGCTGTCGACATTTGCAACCATTTGGCTATGTATGTACAACAGTTTCCTTATCTACTATTTATAATAACTGTACATGCCACATTTCCTAGAAAACAGACTTTTATTTGAAACCATGTCACAGATATAACATTAACTAGTGATAGTTTTGGCTCTAAAATGTTCACCAATGAATGCAAATTATACATGACTGAATAAGAAGTCCGTGTTAAAAACCATTTTGTAGTACACAACAAAAGTCTCTAGTCACTGATCAATTTGCACAGTGTGAAAATTAAGCAGAAGAATTACTTCTTGACTGTCAGACATAACATACTATAATTGCTTCAGATTGTAAATTCATTCAAACTGAAGACACAGACATTGGTGTCATTAAGTTTGAATATGGGCCAATTTTACCTATGTACAAATTAGCCAATATTTCAATGAACTGGGTGAAAATATGATGAAGACAAAGAATGTACTATATATATATGCTGCCTGTATGAGTTACATAGATTCTGAACCAATCCTGAAATAGCACATATCCTTATGCCTGAATTCAGACCAAAATAACACTTGTTGTTTCAATTAGCCATTGCTGCAACTTTGTACAAATCAAAACAAACACAGGTTTTGAACCAGAACTCAAAAATATGGGTGTAGGCTCCACATGTCTTCACATCTTTGTCAATAATAGACAATAATTACAGCAATTTTTCTGTAAGGAGTGAATGTCACTATTGCAAACTGATTATACAATGCCTTTGCATGAAATGGGTTGGAGCTAATGCACTGTTCCATATTCTCTCATCGAACTTCATACACCCTGAAGCAAATATTCCAGTAAATGCTATTTATTTAGGTGCTAATCGTTCGGCTTGAGACTTGTTTGCTTATTCAGATCCCACCATGTCATCTTTTCCATAAATTTAAATCCAAAATGACTAAAATTCATTATCTGAAAAACAGATGTACCCAACAAAATTTGTGTTAACCCCCTTAATACTTGACTAACCAAATGTACATTAGTCAGACTGATAACATAGATCGCAAGAAGATGAAGTTTTCAGTGAGTGAAAACTAGAATGCCTTACGAATATAACCAAGCAACTATTAGTAAAACATTGATAAGCTGATACAAGATATTTTCATTGATACAGAATGTAACCTGTGTTTAAAAAGAAACAGTTCAAGGGATCAAAAATATAAACATCTTTTATGGACAAACACACTTTACAAAGTGGCAAAACAAATTATTATAATAAGGGAAGGGAAGCTTAAATATTGCCCCATGTGAACAGGTATCCTTTATATGAAAACATCTCTATGACAGGTTTATTCTATTGAAACTGATCAGACCAAGTAAAAGAGCAGATCAAACAATAAAAAAGGGGATGTGAGGGAAGCTGGAAGCAAGAAGAACATGTATTCTGGTGAATACTACTGTCATACCTGTTCTAACGGTTGCCTTTACTCAGTGGTTACCTGTTTACAACCACCATTCCAAATTTTTCCCACCAAATTTCCTATATAAATGGACTGTATGTAACAGTTACACATTTCCTAACCTATCAGTGATTTCTCCCTGCCTGATGTGGTCACTGGCACATATTTACACTGACTGCTCATTTTTGCCTCACAAGGAAGGCATTGTTTAGATAAAGGAATATCTTGTGAATCAATGCAAATGTCTTACCTTGCTTGTAGTCATAACTCCAGTCATGCTGACAGTGTAAATCAAAGATGTCAATATGATAAATGCAAGAGTGAGGCAGTTTTTATCATTAGGGTACATAGATTTGTTTGCTGGATGATGGAAAATGTAGTTGTGCTATCACAGAAGAAATGGAATTCACCTTTTTGTGCCAGTTTGACAGGTATAGTTTAATACCTGTTTGCTTGTGAATGAAAGATATCTCTGACGAAAAAATTAATATCTGACAAGATACAAGTTACATCACTTTTATTAGGGTCAGGAGTAATTCAATAGGTCTGTCAAGTCAGACAAAGTTTTGATTTATGGTTCAAAAGAGTTGTTGTTGTTGTTGTTGACGGGTTTAATGCCATTTTTCAGCACAAGATAGGCTATACATGGTAGCCAGTATTAATGGTGGAGGAAGAACCCGGGAAACCACCAGAAAGAACCACCGACCCACGAGAAGCTACTAGCAAGCTTTCTCACATACCAACACTGGCCGAATCCAAGACTCGAACCCACACAGGCAGTGATCCGTAATGGAGAGCGCTTTAGACCACTCAGGTTCAAAAGAGTAGCCATGTACATCTTTGGATTTCATATTCACCGCAAGCTTCATACATTTGCCATCTGTCTTTGATTTCAAACAAGCTGAGCAACTGGTTTATCCAGACATTATTTTTAAAGCATGACAAGCTGTTTAAAAGTGAAAATTGTACAAGCTGGCTAGGAAAATTTTAAGTTAGTAGGGAAATTAGTGTTTTTTCATGGTGAACGAAACAAAGATAAGTGATTATTTAAAGTCAGTGATTCATTAATATATAGGATGTATAAAAGTGAACAGAATGCAGTAAACTTGTGTGGAGCATATATTTTGGTGAGAATATATCAAACTTTGTTGTGAACAATGTATCTGCATACTGTATAACTTTGTTAAATAGTGCACATAAAACAATCCTAACAACAATGACAAAAATAATAATAATAATAATATTAATGATAATAATAATAATAATAACATAAAATAATATTTTCTCACAAATGACCGCTGTTCCCAGTTTTTAATGTACATCTTACCTATGCAATGTTGTGTTGTTATCATTAGAAGAAAAAAACTGGTATAATATATCCCTTACTAACAGTGTCTGAAGTCAGTTGAAATTTTACAACTGATATTCGGTAGCATACATGCAACTAGTAAATGAATACATCAGTTAAATTAGCATGACATTCTGAAAACCAGCTCTATCAAAATACAATTGGCTACAAAAAAGGCAAGAACTGAGCAGGGCCTGTAAAATTCTGATTCGGCACTGAAATAATACAATCTTATTTATCTTTGAATGCAAATTTCATCATGTCCAAATTTTGTTGCAGGACCTTTTTTTTTGTGCTAAAGTCACCACACTTTAAATAGGGCTTTTTTTCCTCGGGTAGCTATAGATCTGATTTTGATGTTGTTCATCATCAAACATATTTTTCGTTATAGTCTATAAACATCTTTTGGCAGTCATATGCAAAACTAATCTGAATAGTTGTACTGGATGATTTATTCACATATTAAAACAAAATTTAATTGTTAGCAGATTCCATTTTCTTTCCAATTATTACAAAATTTACTCTCAGAAATGAGCTTAATTAGACGATAATGAAGTCTGGATTTTAAATGATCACTGGGACACCATCACTGATTGATCACTGCGACACCAATACTGACTGATCACTAGGACTCCACTATTAATTATCAACATAAAATTAAAAAATAAAAAGTAGTTCATGGAGAGGACTATGCAAAATGATACTCACGATCAAATCGAGATGCTCCAAGACTAGGTAGGCTGGTAGAGCTGCCACTGCGGCTGTTATCAGAGCCAAGAGAACTGTGTAATGACGTGGTGCTGCGAGACAGTTCAGAGGCTAGATCACTTACACTTTTTACTGTTGGTAAGTTTCCCTGAAGAAAACAATATGATTCAATTTAATAACACTGACCAGTCTAAAGTGGTATGTAACTGACAGGTTAATTTAAGCAAAATTGATTGTGAAAATACTATTTTCTTGGTTTTTTCAAAACATAAAAGCCATTTTCATGAGGAAATTTTGTTTTCTTCAGATATCTGAAAATACAAGTTCTTATTAGAGATAATATAAGTAATAGAGACAAGGTTCTGACAATGTTATGAGATAGCTTATCATAAGATATACATATTTAAATAAAAAAAACTCTTGTGACCAAAACTAATGAAACATGTATATAACATTTACTTGTCTTAGACATCTATTTGCTTGTTTTAAAGTTTGTATGGACTCACAACTTATTAACTGTAGACTAATTAAATACCTACTGTAGACTAATTAAATACCTACTGTAGACTAATTAAATACCTATTCTAAGACAACTTTGGAAATTATTTAACTGTAGACTAATCGTACAACTTTCCTAAGAGAACGTGGAAAATCATTTAAGGATTAAATTGACTATATTGAATTAGGGCCATTTTCTGCTCCCATTAATATGAAAAAATAAACTAGGATAAAATTTCTTGACTTTGGTAATGTGTTATTGCTTTTGTTGGCTTATTGCCATTTTTCAGCACATAATAGGCTATACACTATATCTGGTGTAGGAAGAACCTCAGAAAACTTCAGGAAGAAGCACTCACCACACAGGAAGTTACTGACAAGCTTTCTCACACACCCATGTTGGCCGAACCCGGAACTCAATTTTGTGCGGATAAAGGTGAGCAGTCAGTGATATGTAAAGGCGAGCACCTTAGACCACTCGGCCACCGCGGGCTCTCTTTTGGTAATGAGTCATTCAATATACAATCAAAGTGTTTAAAGTCCCAGAGTTTATAAATTTCTGAATCGCACAATAAAAATGACATCAAACATGGGCTGATATATTGGAAATTGCAGGATACATGTTCAATTCAGCAAAATCAAACTCAAATTCGGATTTGCAGAAGCATGCTCCAAGAAGACCTTTTCATCTGTCTTATTATACAGAAGCTTGTGGTCAAAATATCATTATGAAACAAAGTTGTTCTGGTGTCTAAAACCAACGGTATTTAAAATTGTTACGCATCAATGCTGTTTTTTGTTTTCTGTTGTGTCATATCCTCCTTGCACTCAGAGAACAACTATGTATAATGAAAGTGAACCACAGTTCTTTGTTACATCTTTGTTTTTATTCTTTTTAACATTATGCTTTTACAGAAACACATGAACATCAAGATCATTTAAAACAAACTCATTCACCTTTTGTCTTCAGTTTTTCATTTACTTTTTTTTCCTCATAGCATATTAATGATGAAAGTATGATATCATTATTTCAAATTACTAAATAAATTCAACACTAGTCTCTTATATAGCTGCCATAATAGAAAGGAGAACTTATTTTTAAAAACGAGTTGATGAACACAGTATTGCATGAAATCTGTTAAAATGTGAGAGAGCTACTGCATTTATCTCCTCACAAGTGATAAAACAATAGCATTCAATCTTTAATTTGCATTTTTTCTTACACAAGTTTAAATCAAAAAGTATTTTCTACAGCAATGTAAATGTTATTTGTTGATGCCATTGCTGGGTATAGTCCAGGGGTGGGCAAACTACGGCCTGCAGTCCGCATGTGGCCCACCAAGGGCTTTCATGCAGCCCGCCAAGGGTTTTCATGCGGCCTAGGAACAAGTCATCATTCACACTGACTCTGTTTATGTTACTCTGTTTATCAAATAAATGTGCTTCTTTTGAAGTTTAAGTTTTCAAATATTAACAACATATTAACAACTGAATATTAATTAGATGTTATTTAGAAAAACCTTTTGTTTTTGCTATTTCAAATATTAATTATTTTACTTAATGAACTATGCAGCCCGCAACAAGGTGTAAATCTGTGTATGTGGCACTTGCACTGGAAAGTTTGCCCACCTCTGGTATAGTCTGACACCAGGCCCTTTTACTGAAAATGAACAGTACTGTGAATGGCACATTATATGCTTTGGAACTTCTGTTACTGTGTGGAAATCATTTTTCTCTTTTCCAGTCAGTGACCTTGACCATTGACCCTTCGAACCGCATATCAATAGTCGTCTTCCTTACCCCAAGTTCAGACCATCTACAAAGTCTGAAGTATGTCATGTGGAACTAATGTTAGAGTATGGAAAGCATTGTTTTTTAATTACTTTAGTCACAATGACCTTGACCTCTGATTTTTTTAAAACTCCAAAGTCAACAAGGTTCTTCCTTACACCAACTGCAAGCTATCCACAAAGTCTGGTAACCACAGATACTGGATAACTCCAGTTATTGTGTGGAAACCAGATCTCTTTCAGAATAACTTTCACAAGTCACCTTTTGAGTTTAAAATCATTAGGGTTCTTGCTTGCTCCAGCTGCAAACTATCCACAAAGTGTTGCAACTGTAGATCACGGAAACCTCAAACTATTGTCTGGAACCCATTTTTATTGCATCAGTCAGTCACCTTCAACTTTGCCCTTTTGAACCTAAAATCGACAGGGTTCTTTCTGGTCCCAAGTGCAATCTATCCAGAAAGTTTGGTAACAGTAGATGGCGGGCAATTCAAGTTATTGTGCTGAAACCATTTTCCTTCATTATGTCAGTTACTTTGACCCTCGAGCTTCTCAAACCAAAATCAACAGGGTTCTCTATTAATCCAATGATAAGGCAGCCATCCATAAAGTTTGACAACTGTATGGTGGACAACTAAAACTACTGTGCAGAATCCAAACTGGTAACAAAGACAGATGGAGAGACATCATACTGTGCTCTGCCACCTTGCATATATATATATATATATATATATATATATATATATATATATATATATATATATATATATATATATATATATATATATATATATATATGAATGAAGCTAAACAGTGAAAGTAGGGTTAATTGACATGTTATAATCACATATTTTATGTCATTAAAATCAACACTGTCTTTCTCCCTTTGAGAGAGTTACATACAACAGCACCCACCTTAGTTTGTTTTTTATCAAGGTAAAACTGGTGTTGCGTGACTGACATGTACCAGATACATTTTGTCAGCTGTTGTGTGGCAGCAAACCATGCATGGACATTCACATTTCCTGGGCCAAAGGTCCTCCGACTAACAGATACCCTGCAAAGTGAAGATTCATCTTTTAAATGTGACCTATATAAATAAAAAAAGACTATGACACATAAGACACAAATTATATATCCTGAAGGTGATGGATGAATGTAATCAAAGTGACTGAATAGAAAAATATGAAACAAATGACTTGAAATGTAACTAAACAACATCAATCAAAAAGTGAATCGTAGATACCAAGATTAGTTACCATGACAACCAAACATTAAAAAAGCACTGACAAAAGCATGCACTATTCATCTAGGTTAGCCAAATTACCCAACACAACATGCTCTGTTACCTAGCAACAGCATCACATGATCAGTGCAGGATTCACTTACTACCAATAAGATTGGGGTGTGATATTCTTTGTCCAAATGGGGTTCTTGTAAAAAAAGAGTTAATATATAGTTTCTATTCTTTACCTGATGAATTTCAATATAACTGTACATTATCAATTAAGAAAAATAAACAGAAAAGCAACATCTTTTCACTGAAAATATTTTGGTCTATATTTTTAGGCTAAATTGAACTATGTGTAATCAGATTAATTTTCTTAAGCAAACAAATGCTTTGAAATAAAATAATCTTGTGCAAATTCTATTGATACAGTCAAGAAATAAAAGCATGATTTTGAAATTTCAAGCAAGCAGCATCTAGGTAAATATAGGGGTTTTATGGAACACAATGCCGCACCTGCAACCTATGCAGTGATGCCCTTCACCACCCTTTCTATGCAACTTGTAAATACTTAATACAAAATCTGAACTTGAATTTTGTACTGCTGTCACCACCTGAAACATGACCCACCATTTAATAACACAGAAGGAAGAAGTGATGTCATACATATTGCCATAATGTCTTAGCATTTGATGTGATGATTATAATACTGAATCACATATAGATCAGCAATGTTGTACACATCAATCATACATAGAAATCCATTTCCAGTTTTGCTGCCATACAGAGCACTAATAATGAGCAACATTTATGCCATATACAACTGTGTTGACTGCAGTAGTGCATTTACATTAATGTTTATCAGAACTGAATAGCAGTAGTCTACAGATAAAGGTCAGTGGAAATGAGGAATAGTCACTCACATAAATGAACCCCACCTTTCCCACATCCCATTCATATTCCCCATGATGGAGGTTGCATCTACAGTAAAGAAAAAGAGCACAAATCTTTGAAAGACAGCATGAAGACAATTACTGGTCAAAATGCATATTTTTGACGAGTCATAAGATGGACCAAGTTTCAAGCAATCCAAAGAAGACTGCAAGTGAGAGAAGTTTCAATCAGAAAATTCTGTACTATACTGCATCCTTCTTCAAGTCAAAATTGCCAACAAAAATTGTGGAAGTTCAAATCTGTCTGTAACTAAGCATAACTTTAAACGATGACCATAATCTATACCAAGTTTCACAGCAATGCATAAAACATCTTCAAAACAAGTTGCATTCATACAATTCTGTCATATAATGTATTCAGTTGCAGGCCAAAAAGGCCAAAAATAAAATATGCAAGACGCAGTGATTTGCCTGTACAAGCATTATATAAAAGTGTTACAAAAAACAACCCACATTAAACGATGCTAATGGTCATATATTTCTCTTCAAGAGAATTAATTGCAAATTTTGTTGATCTGAAACATTAATATCATATTATCAAAACAGTATTGTAAAAACATGGCAATATTGTTAAACAAATTTAGGTTCATGATAACATCACTACTGGGAAGACAATATTTAGTTCCTTAAGCACATACCAAAAATATGGCTGAAAATTATTTTAGCTATGTAATGGTATTTTCAGTTCAACAGAATCTGACATCATTGCGTATCTCAAAGTTCACAAAACCTATCTGAAAACAAGTTTTCAACCCATTTCGTCACGCATCTAGAAGAAACCAAGTAAGCATACAGCAAATTTATTTCAAAAGGTTGTCTTTACATGGCATATGCCAAATATCCAAAACTTTGAAATAATATTCTCATCAAAACAGCAACATTTCTAAAACTAGGTTTTCCAAAAGTGGAATCTCAATGATAAGCAATGTTCTGTATCTCCTTTAGCAGGTGAGACAGAAACTCCTAGCATATTTCAGTACAAACATTGCACATAATAATCTGCCAAAGTTGCAGGTGGATACAGCCACTGATGTTGAAGATAGGTCACTTGAAAAAATATTAAGAGTGCATCTTAAAAACGTTGCCACTCATGCCAACACGGTCGTTAATATACAAGTGATACCTCCATCTCACCTGTGATTCTCAATTCATCTACATCTGAAATTTGGGGTCATAAAAATACATATATTTTTACTATATTAAGTCAAAAAAACATAGCAGGAAGATAATTTTAGAAACAGTGTTTGCTTAGTATTACATGCATTAAATTACAATACAATACGTACAATCCTCTATATTCCCTTTTGTCAATCAACAAGACCATATAATCAATAAAAAAAACAACAAAAACAAAATAAAAAAAGAGAGGAAAAAGGAAAGCAAAACCATTATACCCAAATGAAGAAATCTGCACACACACAAAAATTAGAGGATGGGTGGGTGAATACTGTCCTTTAGATCAACTGTGATTACGGAATCACTAGTCTATATGCAGTTTTAACAAAACCCTGGAATCACACATTTAGCTCCCATCAAAACACTCAACAAAGGAAAATCGTAATCCATATCATTACTCGAGAGTGTTTTAATATTTGCCAATGTGCCCCATTCCACGACAAGCTGTGTAATAGGTGGGTATGTGGATAACTATGGGGCCAATTACTTACTGAGTTGTCGGGTCTGAAATGGCATCTGACAACTCGTCTAACTCGTCTATGGATTCTCTAATTGCGTCCTCGTACAAGTTGAAGCTGCTGAGGGTGTGAACAACCCTACAGGAAAGACAGAGACCCAGTCAAAAGTAAGATAATGATTACACCCACCAAAGATCAAGGTCCATAGAAGTCAAAAGTCAATTAAAATTTTTTTTACATGGTCTATTAAGGATGGAATACAATGACCGACCTACATTTGATGAGGTGCATATACAATATTCCTAACAAAAAATTTAATATATATACACACACACACACACACACACACACACACACACACACACACACACACAGGGAAACATGGCAGTGGCAGTTTCAGTCCATGACTGCTGAATGCATTATGCAGAAATTTAGATGAATATACATACAAGTGTTGGGGTGTGGTGGGAGAATAAATAAAATGCTAGATTTATTTATTACCAGCCAATCTATATAACAGCCTGGATTAAAATACACCCAGGCTCCATGAAAATTAATCACTGCCATGTATGAACATTAACTATGATCTGTTGGCTTTAGGTTTCTGAAACTATTCTGAATTATTTTTATCTGTTTGTTACTTTGGCTGAGTCCCTGTGTGGAGGATTATGGGACATGGAATACAAAAAAAAATCTTAAGACATGACATGACTGTTATATTCTAATTCGTGTTATAACAATAAGCATTAAACCAGGGTTCCCTGTATATATAATCTGAACAAATCAACCTAGCCTGAAAAACCCAATCCTCAAGTGTCCCCCAGTTTTTTCAATAGAATCTTCATGCACTTAAATAACTTTTTTAAAAAAGGGCCTTAGCGAATGTGTCAAAAATCAAAGCATAACTTTAAAATATTAAACATAGGGTCCACTGCATGAAGCAAAACACTCAAATATAGTAAAGAAAACAATGCAGAATAGCAGCAAGATTTGTTAAAATTTCATCAAAATGCCTTTCTGTACTAAACAAAAAACATTAACAAATGATGTTTTGAAGCTATACAAGCAGGGTAAAAATTCAAGCAAAGCAAATGCAAACAAATCTCACATGTAATGATATTAATAATGAAAGCAGTAAAAGGTCAGCATTTGACTTTCATTATCTTGTACAATATCTTCCTCTTAAAATGTTTCAGTGCATTTAAATTAAACACAAAACAAGGGTTTATAAAATCTTGTGTTACACCTGTAACGAGTGCTAAGACAATGACAGCATCTACAAAGAAAGGTGATAAACACATACTAGCATCTCAGGTATGATCTTTGGAGTAAAAGTGTATAAAACTAATTTTATTCTGCCATTGATTTAAAAATAATATAACTTTCAAACACTTAACATGAAATCTCATCTTTAATAAATCCACTGCTGGAACAATGATATTTATGTCTCATTATCTTTCAATGCCTGCAATACAAACTCCATTTTGATGCATCTATGATGAGAGGAAATAGTAAAACCGTTATGAATAATAAACAGGGATCTGTGCAAGCTTGCTATCAACTACATTACAACAAAAACATGCAACAATTTCCAGATAATGGTATGTAAAATGTAAATGTCATTAATGATTGAAACATTACAATTGCTATGACCTTTGTCTTTATAAAAAAATTGATTCAAAACACACAGAAAAAAACCAAGCCACCCTCAACAGGGATGTCAATTTAAATCCTATATTAATTGCAAATGTACAATACATATTGAAACTTTAATATAGCAGTATACATAAGCATACAGGTATATTAAACCAAGAAATGTCCCTTTAAAACTAAATATTGCAAACAAGTAAAGCTTACACTGTCAATATTAACAATTCTGCATCTACTTAAATACGGAAAATATACAAAAAATTAGAAGCAAAACAAAGGGTATCAATACAAAGGTTATTTTATTACAATGAAAGCTGATCTTGGAAGCTGACTTTTTATTCTTTCAAATGTGGTGATTTTTGTTAAAAATATATTTTTCTTAAAAATAAAGTCAGCCGAGATATGGAAGCTAACTTTGGTTCATTTTCACAGATATTCACGGGAATTTAGATCTTTTTTTTAGAAACAATAGAACGTACATGGACATCGATGACCCAGCATCAGCCAGAAGATTCAGAGAAAATAAAATCATTTGATGAATTTTTGAAGGCCAGAAGAGAAGATGATTTTGCTAACAATATGATCATTAATATGGACGGAATTTTAGTGTACTCTGATCTCATTGTTGGGCGGACTGACGATAAGATGGGGGTCAAAAGTATGAGAATTAGCATGACTGCTGCAGATTTAAAAAATCTGACTCGAGTCACTGCAGTTTCTGTTTCAGGAGATGTGTTATCCAACAATAATTTTTCACACCATGAACAAATATTCATGCACCGAATGAATGGATTATACATGTGCACAAGAAGGGCTGTGTTGAGACGATGTGACAGTAGATTAAAGAGTTTCATCTGAAGTAAAGTTTTTATATTTTTTTTAAAATAAAATTTCAGTTGGAGTGCATTTTCCGACCTGTAATTTTCAAATGATTAATAAGATGTCCCAAAAAACTCAATGTGTCCCAGTACATACAGTGCACACCAAAAAATTACTTTAAAAATTAATGTATGGTATCCCAACAAATAGTGTCTCAACATAATTATACAGTAAATACACAATATGGGGCCAGATATGATATCAAGGGTCCACCTACGTCAAAGAAATTAAGTAGTCTAGTAGAGGGAGCAATGTTAAGAAAAATCTGAAATTTCTGTTTCTGATTTTGTTCTAAATAAATAAATAAAGCTAGAATGTTTTGTGACATCGAATTTGAGTTTCTTGCGCAAAGGGTTTAGCAAATACAGACTCTGAAGATGAGGCCTGAGGTAATGTCAGAGCTGAGAATTCATATTACAATACATTTTACTAAGAAATTAGTCTGAAGGCTTGTGTGAAATTGGTAGGGTATTGAAGACACCATACAAACAGTTTCCATCACATTGGCAATTTACTAACATACATTCACAGGAACAGAACGCTGCCAAAATTTGTGTGAATGAAATATTAATATTCAAGAAATCAATGGAAGCTTGGAAGTTAAACTAGTCTGGAATAAATCCTTCTGACAAATGAAGCAATATTTAAAACTTTAATTTTCATTAATTGATATACTGACTCACTTTGTGGCAATACTTTCTGAAATGTTGCATAATTATATTCTAAAAAAATATATCCTGCAAAATAAGAACAGATCTAATTGTGCATATTGGACAAAAACCACCCTTCAAGTTAGTGATTATTGACTTCAGATCAAATTGTGCATTTGTGACAAAAATCATTCACTTAACTTACCGTTTGGGGTCGTGTACCTCTATGGAAAATTTCTTGTCTCTGTAGTACAAATTCTGCAGATTCTTCCATATAAATATCTGGAAAGAAGAAAAATAATTATAGAGGTCCCTCATTATAAAGTCATTCTGTATAACACTGCCCATCTAATAATGTGAGTCTAGGTATGGATTTTATTAGATAAATTTTGTTCTACAATTGGTAATTTTATGACTTTGTTGTATTTCAGTTCTAAGTTGTTAAGAACCAGTTATAATGTTTTACATCATCAGATACCATGTTTTCAAACAACTCAGAACAAGGCAGGATCTACTTTAGAATGATCGATTGCGGGATTCATGATCATTTCTCAACAATTTTCTAAAAGAAAATAACCATGGAAACAATTACACATACTGTATGATTTATGATAAGCTTACACCACCTCACATTTTCAGAAATTTTTTGCAAATATTTACTAAGAATATATATTTGTCTGAAAATAATCCCACTCCTTTCTTTTCAAAATTTTTGTTAAAGCTTGCCTGGCATTGGTCTTTTTATGGAAGACATCCTGAAACTTGAATATCTTTTCAGTGGTTACTTCAAAACATGAAAAAAATTCATTCACCCTTATAACTTTGGATCTAGAAGTTCAAGAGAGCTTCAGGCACAGTATTCAAAAAAGGCTAGTGAGCCAAGCATTTGTGTTTGGTAGTCCTTGGATAAATACATGGCTTATCTGACTGGAACAATGCCTACTGACTAATAACTAAATTTACCTAAAGTAACTTACATCAACACTGTCATCATTTCATGTACTGCAAATATATGACATGCTATGTCCAATTTAACAAGACTGAAAGCTGTATCAAACAGGTTAAACAATGTTTCTGGTAAAATAAACTGTTTTTTGCATGCAAGGAGAAATAAAAATGAAAATCCATGCATTATGTTATGTCCATGAACAGGTGGCAAATCTACAATCTCTCCCGCATGTATTAAAGATTTGGATTCTACACTGTGCCAAGTTTTGCCCACTTACATCTTTAGGAATCTCCAAGAAACAACAGCTGTCCAAATGGCACTTCAAAATATTCATGTACTGACCATTATGACCACCTACTAGGCAATGAAAACCACCATGTCAAACTGGAATGTAGCTCCTACTCTCTATCAAGAAACAGGATACTACTGAAGCACAGACACCTGTTGAAGAGGCTCATTGCAGGCTACAATAATCTCAGGCTAATGAAAATCTGATTAGACAGATAAACATTTGTGCTTGCATGCTACTAAAATATTTACACTCCATCTCTGTAGTAGTAGCTGTACTTTTATCTTCACATTTTATCAATTTAAAAATAGTATTAATTTCTGTGTGGATGTATATGCACAACTGTTACCTCACAAAAAACAAAGCAGTATTTTTTCATTGAAGATTTTTTTAAAATAGCTATTCTAAATTACTTGAGGCAACATAAATTTTAACATTTTATGGCTCTTATAATATTGGGTATATGGGCTCATGTTATCAATACATGGTTTTTATGCATAAATATGAATCTCCCACCAAGAGGAGCATACCTGGAGTGGGCTACCAATATTCTGAGTGGTACAGAGTAAAATACCAGTATCACCTGTAATGAATGTCAATGTTAGGTTAAACAAGGTCCAAAATATCCAGTGTCATGAACACAAGTCACTCCAGCATGAAAATGAGGTCATAGTGACCTAGATTTTGCATGGTTGAACTGAGCTCCTTGAGATGCCTCTTCATGTTAGGTTTCAGGTGAACCATAGTCGAAGATACTTAGAGTACCATAAATGGTGAGCTTAAGCACAAAAGTCCCTAAGATGTCAATATTAGGTTACAATTACCTTGATTTGATATGGTTGGATTACTCACCTTAATATGCAGATAAATTAAAATTGTCTTGAGTGCAAGTGAAATAGGGTCTAAAAATTAAGGATGCAACAAAGAACAAAAAGTAAAAGTCACTCAAGCATAAATATATGGTCACACATTCTCAGTGTTGGCACTGCCAAGATACTCTTTGTAAGATGTACATTTGTACTAACTTTCAAAAGTTACGGTAAATTAGGTCAATAAACTGAGGGTGTAAACATTAGTCCCTAGAAATGACTATCACTTTTGTGTCCAAAGAGAATTTCCTGGAAATCAAGATATGACTATTTGCTCTTTTTAACTTATGAGTTTTAAAACCATCTTTGATATTACCAAGTGCTAAGATTTTCAAATTTGCCGGTGAGGCAACCATATTGAATATAAGATCAGCAGCATTTTTATTCAGGACAAACTAGACACCAGTAGATGATATGCAGTGAACACCCCATGTTGGCATGTCACCATCACTGTCCATTCAAAAGAATTAGTAATAAGATGTTCAATACGTTCATTGTGGTGGCCATATTTGAGGTCAGATCAGCACCATCTTCATACAAGACCAATTGGACATTTGTTGTCTTGTGAAAACCCCATGCAGATGTGTCTTTCCATTTAGAAACAGTAAAATATGTTCAAGAAGGCTGCCATGGTTACCATACTGGATCGTGAGATCGACACCATTTTCATTAGTACCAAGTAGACATATTAAGACATCTCATGGTGAAGACCTAATGTTGATATGAGTTACCATCAAAGAGAAGAAATAATTTTTAAATGGCCACGGAGGCAGCCTTACTGGATATCGGATTTTGCGCAAGTTTTGCTTAACACCAACTAGACCCCATAAGATGACTTCCATTTACAACCCTATGCTGATTCAGCAGGAGTAGCAATGACAAGATTTTGATGTTGATTTTCAATTCAGTTTGGAATGAAATACTAAGAAATGCATAACTACAGTAGATATATTGAATGGCTGAGAAGAGCAGTATTTACTGCTGGATCATTCTTAAAAAGCATAAAAGGGCATTTTTCTTGGACAGCACAGATCATTCTGTGGATAAAATGTCATCTTTTAATAACAACACAATGGCTTATGTGACGCATGACGTATAGCCTATGACAGGCATTAAGATGTCTGAGTGTTCTGGCTTAAAGATGTCTGTGTTTGAAAATTCAACATGTACTGTGCAATCAAAAAATAATGTGATCATTGTTACATGTTTAGGCTTTTACAAAATGTAACAAGAAAAAAGTGAAGACAACAAGCTGTGTAAAATTTAACTAACAATTTATTTTTCCAGAAAAACAAGGTACAAATGAGAAAAAGAACTTACAGTTTTACAAATAAAATCCAAAACTAATCAAAGAATTAAAAAATAGAAGTCCTAGTAATAAAAAGTCCTAATGAAACTTAGTTCAATTCCCGATGAAATCCAAAATGGAAGGCAATGACATATACTGTGGTCAGCGTCATACTTATGTGTCAATAGTTCTTTGTTGAATCACAAAAAATAATATTCCAGTTTTTTATTTCTGTGTAAATTCTGATAAATGTCTTTGTCCAAGAATTAATTTAGAACACTAGTATTTCCAGGGAAAACAAGCCTGAAATCCAAACAAATTGAAGAAAACAAAATAATTAGCCCAAAATTGGTCACAACATGTAACACTTTAACTTCTCAAGTGTTAAGGCACCAATAATGACTATTCTTTCCCAAAAACATCAATAATAAATCTAGCTAAAACAAAACAGATTCCCAGATGTGGGTCAATCCTCTGGAAAAACCGAATTTATACATGTTATTTGTCACGTACTCCAAGTATGGCCTCGACTCCACTTTATGTATCTTACTCTGAGAAAGAATTTTTTTAAAAATTTAAAAAAGTTGTTTAGTACAAACTATCACTGGTCTGAATCAAGAGCAGGAACTAGGTCAGCATTAGAAACAATGTTTCTATAAAGTTGTTTACGTCAAAAATAATTTTAAAAAACTGAAATGAACTCTTTTCCAGTAAATAAAGTCACATTACAATAGCTAGTAATGGAATAAAAAAAAATTAAAACTTAACAAAAAACAATTAAATTAAATCAATATAAATGAAATAAAATATATATAACATCATTAATTACATTACGTCAATGATACAAAGTATTTATTACTCAACTTTATTATAATGCTACTAACCTGGCAAGAGATTAGATGTAAATATCTGCCTCTTATTAAACAACATGTGTGTGTTTTGGATTTCTAATGTAGCTTTAACAATTTTTCAGTCATATCGCTATTATATCTGCAGTATGGCATCATGCTGCAGACATGTAGCATGATGTTCAACCCTGTCACATTATCCGGACACCAGGCTGACCAGTCTTAACACTAACCTCTTAACGCTGAGCGCCTAGCGAGGCAGCTGTTAGTACCATTTTTATGTCTTTGGTATGACTCAGCCGGGTTTCGAACCTGCTACTTTTTGCATCATTAGGCAGACACTGTAACCACTAGGCCACCGGAGTGGTTTATTAAACAGTGAAAAAGAAAAATTCTTAAATAATTTTAAAAATCACAATGTCTTATGAAAGAAAATGAAAAGTATATGTTACCTTTAGGAATCTTTTGGTATTTACAACCTGCTGTAAATTGGCTGCATAGGCTGCTGTTGTACAAAACCAATGTGATCTCAATAAATGTATTATACTGAAAAACTTTATGCATTAACACAGACTTTTATTCATGTATATTAAAAGAAGCAAAATGGAATCTACCTACCCGTCTTGGTGTAGATTTATCGTTCTTGTCATACACTGCAATCCCTTTACAACTGATCCCCAACCACCATGGAATGTCTTTCTTATCCTGAAAAAGTGAACAGAGCAATTAATCTTTTTATGTGAAAAAATGATTAAAAATATTAAATAAAACCACAATTCCTGTTCCTCTAAAGCACGCTGTAAAAACAGATTTTCCAAAAGAGTTTCACCCATGAACACTATACTTTACTTGTGACCTGAAATAGCTTGTAGTTTGTTACATCATTTTCTAGCCCTGGTGGCTCACTTGTCAGAGTACTCATCACTGGAAGGATATGGGCTGAAAATACTGCCCAGACCATGCCAG
Source organism: Sinohyriopsis cumingii (assembly GCA_028554795.2). Classification (NCBI taxonomy): domain Eukaryota; kingdom Metazoa; phylum Mollusca; class Bivalvia; order Unionida; family Unionidae; genus Sinohyriopsis; species Sinohyriopsis cumingii. The sequence continues at coordinate 87,112,781 of CM068828.1, read as the reverse complement.
GTAGGCCGCTGCAGTGTATCTCTGGGCTAGAGGCTAGACTCTTGACTCTGTTTGCCACAGCATGATATAACCTTACATGTATTGATTTGCTGTTAAGTGCCAAACAAAAAACCTCGGATAGTGCAGTGTTAGCACCTCAAGATTTTGTTATGTGTAGACCATGCATCAATCACTTCTGATGTGCCAATACAATATGTATCACAATATGATATATACCCCGATATATATATCATGCTAATTTCTATGTATAACTATTTTACAAGCATATTGATCCTGATGTCATCCTATTTACTAATAATCTCAGCACTTTTCCTCTCCAACAATTGCACTGTCTCCCACTGTTTAAATGAAAATCATGATGTGACACAGCTTGTTAAATATACTTGGGAGAAAAAAATGGGGAAAAAGCCCCAAACAAGATTGAGTCCACAAAATCTAATAAATACATTTACAACCAATTATCAAAGATTTCACAATATCAAATGGTAACTTATGGCGCTATAAGCCCTGAGCATATTATAAAGGAATTGCAAAATGTTACACTGCAACGAATGATCTGCATACATATTGTTTGTAGCTAACTTTTCTATAACATGTACAATTATGTGACTGCCACATAGGGATGTTGATCCCCAGTTCCTGGTTTCCTACACATAAAGTGCAACCCCAAAATCTACTACTAATTCAATGTGCATACTTAATGTATGCTGTTATAACTTGTAAAATTCATTGTTAAAAAGGTCAAAATAAAGACATACATTTTAACTACACATTCAATGTATTGCAGCTACTAATTATTTTTAAGCCTCTAACAAGTGGCCTTCATCTACAGTATTTTATGGGATTTAGGAACCCATTTTGGGCAGAACCTAGATAACTGCAGCGTATGAACTTGGTGATAGGATTTAAAAATGATGAAAAGCAGATAAGAGCTTCAAAGGAGATTTCTGGACGAAGTAGTGTAAGCAGGATCCAATTCTGATTTTTTTTTATATCTACAAATCACTAGAGTCATTAACTTGGTTTCCTAGTGTACTTGATATGATGCCTACTGTTCCTGGCTGGTTTTGATTGGATATGTTTTGCTGCTGCAACTGTATCAAGTGAATAGACAATTATGGGTTAAGTGGCCTCTGCTTTCTTTTTATCCACCCAAACGATTTCTGTATTCAAGCAACTGACTTCCTCATTCTTTAATAACTCAGCATAACATGCATTCAATGTACTGATTATATAACAAATTTAGATCTGACTTGAATAAGTTCCACTAGTGTTACTTAACCTACCTTTACTTCATAGTAACAGACAGTGTTAACATAAATTTGCTTTACAGTAATAGTGTCAACCTACCTTTACTTCATAGTAACAGACAGTGTTAACATAAATTTGCTTTACAGTAATAGTGTTAACCTACCTTTACTTTGTACAGGATTCCTGCCACAAATTCAGAAAAAGATTCCAGACCTTTTCCATACTGTTTCCAGACCAAACAACAAAAATGTCCACATCTCCTGAACAGCTCTGAATCTATATACTAAAGTTTCTCCCAAACATAAAAGAGCAGTCACATTATAGTTCCCAACTAAGACAGTTGCAATAATTTAAGTATAAGACCTTTTCAAGACATTCAGTCATTTTTACATTTTTTCAGACATTTTCAACACCTGGAAAAGCAATTTTCAAAATTGAGACCTTTTCTAGAAATCCAGATCTGTTCAGGAACCCAATTTGTAGTAAGAAACTGTTAGGCTAACTTTACCTTATAGTAACTGATAGTGTTAACCTACTGTAGCAGAATTCACTTGGCTATACAACCCTGTGTCTTGCTATCAGGTTCTTTATATTGGAGTGATATTCCACTGCATCTGTCTGAGAACTGGCGTTCCAGAGTGTGATAGATTTCTACCTGAATGGGATATTGTCAAATTCCTGGCTTCTTATTGCCACCTGGTCACCAAGTAGTTCGTCAACTGGGCCTTCTTCCTTGTTCATAGTAATAAATCCTGTTAACCTACCTTTACTTCATAGTAGTAACAACTGTTACCTACCTTTACTTCATAGAAATAACCACTGAAATAATTACTTCAAAGTAATAGACATTGCTAACCTACTTTTACGTCATAGTAATAGTACTAAGCTACCTTTACTTCACAGCAACAGACAGTACTAACCTACCTTTGCTTCAAAGTAATAGACAGTGCTAACCTACCTTTACTTCACAGTAATAGGCAGTGCTAACCTACCTTAACTTCATAGTAACAGACAGTGCTAACCTACCTTTATTTCATAGTAATAGACAGTGCTAACCTACCTTTACTTCATAGTAATAGACAGTGCTAACCTACCTTTACTTCACAGTAACAGGCAGTGCTAACCTACCTTAACTTCATAGTAACAGACAGTGCTAACCTACCTTTATTTCATAGTAATAGACAGTGCTAACCTACCTTAACTTCATAGTAACAGACAGTGCTAACCTACCTTTATTTCATAGTAATAGACAGTGCTAACCTACCTTTACTTCATAGCAACAGACAGTACTAACCTACCTTTACTTCAGAGTAACAGACAGTACTAACCTACCTTTACTTCAAAGTAATAGACACTACTAACCTACCTTTACTTCAAAGTAATAGACAGTGCTAACCTACCTTTACTTCAGAGTAATAGACAGTACTAACCTACCTTTACTTCAGAGTAACAGACAGTACTAACCTACCTTTACTTCAGAGTAATAGACAGTACTAACCTACCTTTACTTCAGAGTAACAGACAGTACTAACCTACCTTTACTTCAGAGTAATAGACAGTACTAACCTACCTTTACTTCAGAGTAACAGACAGTACTAACCTATCTTTACTTCAGAGTAACAGACAGTACTAACCTACCTTTACTTCAAAGTAATAGACACTACTAACCTACCTTTACTTCAAAGTAATAGACAGTGCTAACCTACCTTTACTTCAGAGTAACAGACAGTACTAACCTACCTTTACTTCAAAGTAATAGACACTACTAACCTACCTTTACTTCAAAGTAATAGACAGTGCTAACCTACCTTTACTTCAGAGTAATAGACAGTTGTCATGTTTACCCCAACCCAGAGAAGCCCAGTTTGAAACATGTATAATCAAGGTAATTCTGATGGGTCATTGTTTGATGTCGAACATTGCCGAAGGCTGGCACTAATCCGTTACATAAGATTGTTGTGGCTAGAATAGAAGAACCGGACATCGGAGTTGCGAGGCGCCCGATAGCCAGTTATCACCTAGTTGTCGAAATGTTTCCAAGATCAAAAGAAATTGCATGAAGAAGTGGGAGTGTCCTAACTTCTTTCCCCTGCAAACAGACAGACAGGTTGAACTGGCCGCTAAGACGATTGGACAGGGGCACAGCGCCACCCAATCAGAATCGAGATGGGGGGAGACCTTGATTTGGGTAGAATGATATCCCTGCGTTTTCCGGCAAGAGTTAGTTCGCTGAGAGAAATTACCCAGAGAAGAGGTTAGCGTAACTCCGAATAGCCATTCGTTATTGGCGGGAAAATCTTAGAGCGGGAAGGTCTAAGTACAGAAAGCTTCAAACGGAAGCTTTGAGGGACAGACCAGTTTCAGTTTGGTCCCGTAGTCTCGGATAGAGACGGAGGAAAGGAGAAGAAAGGAGAGGAGAAAGGTGAAGTGAAGTCTGGAGCGAAGTTGGAGGAGGAGATAGTAGAGAGGGAAACAGACAAAGGAGGAGTTAGAGGAACGGAAAGAAGGAAGGAATCAGTGGGAAGAAATAGATGAGTAGATGCAAGGACAGGGGGAAAATCGAACTCACACTGTAAATCACGGGATGAATTAGGCTGTCACTTGGTCGAGGGAAAGATGAGTGATTGGAAGTTATCGTTTTTAAATTATCACATTTATTAAATTGTTATTGATTGAATTTCATCTTCGTGTTCTCTATAATTTAACCGTCGGCATTGCTGACTGGGGGCTCAGAGCTGTAAATCTACATCATCACTAATTTAACTTTCTAACCTAACGAGCCAGGGTGGAACTTTCAATTTAATTTAATTAAATTATATTGGGAGAACCCCACCCCAATACGACAGAACGCCACAACAGTACTAACCTACCTTTACTTTAGAGTAACAGACAGTACTAATCTACCTTCTACTTCAAAGTAATAGACAGTGCTAACCTACCTTTACTTCAGAGTAATAGACAGTACTAACCTACCTTTACTTCAGAGTAACAGACAGTGTTAACCTACCTTTATTTCATAGTAATAGACAGTGCTAACCTACCTTTACTTCAGACTAATAGACAGTGCTAACCTACCTTTACTTCAGAGTAACAGACAGTACTAACCTACCTTTACTTCAAAGTAACAGACAGTGATAATCTACCTTCTACTTCAAAGTATTAGACATTGCTAACCTACCTTTACTTCATAGTAATGGATACCATATGTTGGAAGCCTCTCGACAATTGTAAGATAACTGAAAAAAAGAAAAAGAAAATTAAACAATGGTTGAAAGTGGTTTTTTTTTCTCAAGTACATTTCCTGTTCTCCAGCCTGAGCCTTTTCCAAACAAATTTAAGGATTCTAATATTTCCTGTATTTTTTATGGAGTTATTCAGCTTTTTGATGTGGCCCAAAAAATGTTAAATTTTGCACCAAAGAACCCCATTCAGGAATTTCTGCTGTACAAAAAAATCATTTCTTTATAACCCTTACAAAGCTGTTGGAGTTTTAAAAAGAGAAATCAAATTATAGCAATCCACACAAAATGGCATTTTACAACTTTGACCTTTGTCTTTTTCTCCACATATCATAAAAGATATTGCATGTTATCTCATACATTGTTCAATGTGAAATTGCAGCCTGCTGGAATAGAATGAGATAAAAAGTTGGATTCATACAAAATTATACTGAAGATTTTCGATCAACATGTTATTGAGGTAAATGACATTCATTACTGGCAAGCCAAAAAGGTAATTCCAAGGAAATCTGAATCAATATTGGTGATAAATTCTGATAGAATTCATCAACGTACCTCCTAGCTGTCATCACAATAAACCCTTGCGTTGTGCATCAGAGACTCTAGATCATTAGGTCAGTCCAGTATAAGTTGCTGTTGTTGTTGTTGTAGGGTTTAATGCCATTTTTCAGCACACGATAAGCTATACATGGCTGCCAGTATTAATGGTGGAGGAAGAACCCAGGAAAACCCCAGAAAGAACCACCGACCCACGAGAAGAGTCCAGTATAAGCATTAGTGTAATAGCACTTCTGAATTAAATAGACACTAAACTAAAAAATGTGTCCATACAACACAGATGCTCCCATCAATACAATGTATTTCAAGGGAAAAACTCAATTAAGTGTGATTGTGAAATGGTACAGCTCAAACCTGACCCATGTTTTCTTAAAACTTCATATATATTTAATTTCAATCCATTAAATCTTTCAAAACTTACAGAGCATTAATGTGACATGACAGGACAGATGGATATGGGTAATGTTATAGATATGGTGGAGACATGAAAGCTGTTGACAATATCTGTAATAAAAATGAATCAATTGCAGCATAAGTGACTCTGTATAATAATCTTGCAAGGTATTTCTCAGGAATTTATTCCTGGTGAGATCAAAGCAAACAAAAAACCAACTACAATATAAAAAAAAAAAATTTAAATTGGGGAAAAACTAAATTTTATGCCATTCTTAAAATAAAAATCACACCTCAACATACCAAAATTCATATTTCTTGAACAACCAAGAGTGGCTGAGCTGCTGTATAGAATCATCATTACTATATATTCAGATGGCTGCAATGGTACAGACTGGGATGTGAATGCTATCCAACTGCGAAGTGGAATAAAAATTCAGATTTAATGCAGTAGCTCTCTAAAACCATGTGATTTAATTCCCTGTGACTGATGCATGTTTGGTTTGTTCAGGTTGTGCCTTGTCAACAAAATACAAGTATTATTTGTGAACCAATCTGTGAACTGATCTGCATTACAGCATTATCTGCATCTGTTGACATTTTACAATGTACCATATGTACTTGCTTATAAGTCGGATCCAACTACAAACTGCACAGACCCTGAACTGGCGTCACATAATTTGCCAGCTTGGGTCTACGTGGCTACTTAAGACTAACCAGTAGAACAGATAACATGGATCCTTATCTGCTGGTGCTTGGTGTGACTGTAGATCTGGGTTTATGTTGTCTGCAGGTGGACATGACTTGTAAGCAAGTATATATATCACCTTGGTTGAGTCTGAAGATGACCATGCCATTACAAGTCTTGACTTCCTGAGCACAAAGTATCAAAACATGAACTCAATCGACAGAAATTTAAAATTCTGACTTTTATTTTGTTTTAGAATAAATTTCATTGCTCAGCTGATCAATTGTACTTTGAGTTCTCAATGTTTCACAAGGTACCAAATTCTGTGGATTTCATGAAAGACCATATTCCATGGATATGAGGTACCAAATTCTGTGGGTTTCATGAGGTAATAAATTCTGCTGATTTCATGAGACCATATTCCGTGGATGTGAGATACCAAATTCTGTGGATTTCATGAGGTACCAAATTCTGTGGATTTCATGAGATACCAAATTTTGTGAGTTTCATAAGGTACCAAATTTTGTGGGATTCAATAGGTCCTAAATTCTGTGAACTGCATGAGGTACAAAAGTTTGTGGACTTCATGCTTATCACATGCCACAAATTTTAAGATCCAAAGAACAGTGATCCTTCTGTGGAAACAATAAGTTCCCCAATCCATGAATTTAAGAAATCACAAAAATGTCTTTTTTTCTGCAAAACCACACAATGTATTATTATCAACAATAATAAATTAATTCAAAATAGTTATTGTTACAAATTAATTTTTAATTATATTGTTCATACAGTCTTAAGAGTTTGATGAAATTGCATTTTATTCTCAGACATGTTCCAGAATCTGGGGTCAAATGTGCCAAAGTTCTCATCTATCAATTGCTAAATTATGGCACATACTTTCTTCCTTAAGACTGAAGAAATTTTTATAAATGAAAGGGACTGAATAGTTCTACAACTGCTTTGTAACCTTTGCAAAAGAAAATAAGGAAGAAAATTTACTACCATGCAAAAGATAAATATAAAGTATCCATACATGTATCTAAATACTTACTTTACAATAGCTAATCCACGTCCAGTTCCTGCTAACTTCTTAAAGTAGGATATGACTCTTTCTTCACTGAAAAGGAAAACAATAAAAACCCAATTGAAATGTTCGATTACCCGTATGTATATACATGGTTTTATTAGACTTTGCACCAAAGCAGATTTATCCCAATGATATACCAGCAGTATGGTTGAGCTAATGTATACTTACCATGTAAGCTTGTATATAGATTGTATCCAACTCCACAGACCCAGATCTGCCATCACAAAATATACTGGTAGATCTGGGTCTGTGCCATTTGTTTGGAGTAATCAGTAGAACAAACAACATAGACTCTGATCTAATGGTGCATTATATGATGGCATATAGGATCTTTGGGTTGTTTGCTGGTGGACCCAATATATATCCAAGTACATATGGTATAGGAGTTTATGACACATCCAACAGTGTAAAGCCATAAACTAAACCTGCAGGAATTACCATATATACTCGTTTATCAGATAAGTCCAACTGCAAACTCCATAGACCCAGATCTGCCACTGCATAATGCACCCGATCTGGGTCTGTGCAGTTTGTTAGAAGTAATCATTAGAACATGGACCCTGACCTGGAGGCATAATATGCAACAGCATATCAGGATATTTGATGTTAGCAGTTTGGCTTGCCTTTTAAGTGAGTATACATGGTATACACTTGCAAACAATGGCCAATACTGATCACTTAAAATCTTAAGTAGTTTCCGACCCCCGTGCTCACCATACTCTCAGCACAAAATCTGAACTGCCCCATAAAAAATAAATTTTAAACATCTATAGTTTCCTTACAAGAGCAGTTAGAAACTAAAAAATGGGACAACACAAGCATTTCTATCTCTACAATCATGCCAGATTTCAACAAAATGTTTGGTGATTTTTTTTTGTTCTATAGCACAGCAACACACTGAAGGCTACATCACTCCAAAGCAAGTTGAGTTAATTGTTTTGCCAAGATGGCACACCACAGTAGTCAATCCATGCTGATCACTTGAGGGAACTGAACCTGTATACCCTCCTGGACACGAATCCATTACCTTTATCACTGAGCAACTACAACTGTCCTCAATAAGATTGAAAGTTCTAAATATGATATTTAATTTTGAACTTCTGAATACGAGTTCAATTCAATTTTTTTGTTCTCTTGTGATACAGATTTTATGGGAACTAAGGTGATATTTAAATTCTTAAGACTATAATGGCTTGCAGTTATTATTATGGACTGATATGCATACTCCTACCAAATTTAAGATCTGTACATCATTTATTTCAATATTAACTTGTAAACATGGATGCTATGATATAAAATTAATACCATTTTGTACCAGACTTTTAAAACTGACCTAAAAAATATACAACATACTCTGCACTCATCAAACCCTGCACTAAGACGTCTGAAATTCTTGATGGATTCTAAAGCTTGCCCCCAAAATTTATACAGAGTTATAATTTACAATGCATATCAGGATCAAAAAATGTACACTTAAAATCAAAACTAAATAAAACTGTATACATTATGTGATGGCAGATCTGGGTCTATGATGATTTTAGCTGGGTATTGTATGTGATAAAACACAAGCAAGTTTGATAATTAGGAAAATTAACAAATGTACACTTAAAATCAAAACTAAATAAAACTGTATACATTATGTGATGGCAGATCTGGGTCTATGATGATTTTAGCTGGGTATTGTATGTGATAAAACACAAGCAAGTTTGATAATTAGGAAAATTAACAAATGATGCTGTAATAACACTACACTTAGTAAGTGTCCCTCAATGGGGCTTGAGCTCTCCTGACCAAGGTGACTTTCAAGGAAATGAAGATCAGACCATTTCTTCTTTTTAACTGCTGAGTGTTGAACTATCCAGATATATTTTAAACAATAACAAGATTCTTAAATCAGTTGCTGTGACAGCCATATTGGATGTCAGATGATTATTCATTAAATGTGACATGCAATATGTTGGATAAACACTTCAACAAGTTTCTAGGAGAATGAATAATCATTGCTTTCATATATAAAATTATAGAGATCCTCAGTTTTCCTCTAATATTTCAACACACTTTAATACCAATGATCACTCTCTACTTGATATTTCTTTCATGCCAATAGATATTGTGGATGGAGACATGAATAGACTCATAAAAGAAACTTTGGATTCCTAAGTTAAATACTGTGTATCCTAATGGCCTTAATACCAATATAAAATTGTACAAAATATGTTTTAATTGATAAATTGTATATCCTTTATAATATAATTATATGTATGACTGTTTGTCTCTATTTTATTTTATTATTTTGTTGATTCAGGTTTCATTACAGACTTGTGTATCCTGTCATATATATAAAAAATTGTTATGATATGCATATCATTTATGACATTACATAATGACATTATTATTTTAAATATAAAGACATCATCCGTTTCTTTCAAAACATTTTGTGCCTGAAGAAGCATACATTAAATGTGAAACTAGTTGCACAGAATTATCAGAATTTGTGGGGTTTTTTTTAATTATCCCTATATGTATACAGTTTATTTGCAATTCTCCAAGTAGTTTAGAAGGAGTAGTAGTAACAAGCTTGTCCTAATGAATGGATGGACAATGGAGGACAGGCCATCCCAAAAGCTCTTCCAGTCTGTAGTGAAGCTAAATACAAACTGTTTCATGGAACAGAGACCCCATCACAGTGACTGAAAACTAACCTCAAAACAAAACAAAACAAAACAAATGAGACATGTATGGACAGAAAAAGTGAAAGGTGATGAAGGGCAACACTACAAACCCCATTCACTGTATAGTGGTGTGGTTTTCCTTCATAGTGGTGGTCTCTTAAAATCGAACTTTAACAACAATATATGCCATGCAAAGATCATGATTCTTCCACAAACTAATGGGCCTTGAACCTGATAAATGATTTGTAAATTCTGGTCTGGTTCAAGAGAAATCCAATGCCTTATGTACTTTGAAACTTGTAGACATCAACTGCCTTCAACTATTTCTGGTTTCCATGGACATCTACTGTAAATGCTACTTGATTAATAAATAAAAAGATGTAACACTTTATGTGCCCGACAGTAAAGGGAATCTAACTGCATTCAAGTTACAACGCTTAAATTTGACCACTGGTTACAACATTGAATTTTGAAAACCAGTAATTACTTTAATTTTCTTTTAGTTCAAGCACAAACTAAAAAGATACGTCAGGCGAAAAATGACAGTACATTGCAACTGTTCCTATTACTGGTGTGAAAATAACTATCAGCAGTGAAGTGCAAGGCTATCAGATAACCACCATATTGTCAATTATTTCATTTCATGCTATCTAGTGAGGTATAATTATTTCCCAACCAATCCAATAAAATCATCTTACTAACTTCAATTAAAAGCTGATGTGAACATTAGAAAATAATGTTTTATATTTCAATAAGCAACGTTTCATATTCCTCTGTCTGACAGTCTGGAAAATGTTGCATATCCTGCACAGATACATGTTAATGTTTCACTTCAACACAGTTCATGGGTTCCAGTCCACATTTTCATATTCTGCACAGCATTAAATTTGTAAAGAAAAAGTGGGTACAGCTACAATACATATCAGAAATCAGTATGACTACATCAATATGTATCAAATACTGTGGGTATCCAAATCAGTATGATCATATCAATATGTATCAAATACTGTGGGTATCCAAATCAGTATGATCATATCAATATGTATCAAATACTGTGGGTATCCAAATCAGTATGATCATATCAATATGTATCAGATACTGTGGGTATCCAAATCAGTATGATTACATCAATATGTATCAGATACTATGGGTATACATATCAGTATGATTACATCAATATCTATCAAGTACTGAGGGTATCCAAATCAGTATGACTATATCAATATGTATCAAATACTGAGGGTATCCAAATCAGCATGATCACATCAATACATATCAGATACTGTGGGTATCCAAATCCGTATGATTACATCAATACATATCAAATAATGTGGGTATCCAAATCACTACAACTACAATATATGTATCAGATACTCTGGGTATCTAAATCAGTACAGCTATAATATATATCAGATACTAGAGGTATCCAAATCAGTATGATTACATCAATTCGTATGAGACACTGCAGGTATCCAAATCAGTATAATTACATAAATTTGTATCAGCTGCTGCGCATATCAAAATCAGTATGAATACATCAATACATATCAAATACTGTGGGTATCCAAATCAGTATGATTATATTAATTCGTATCAGATACTATGGGTACCCAAATCAGTATGATTACATCAATTCGTATCAGACACTGCAGGTATCCAAATCAGTATAATTACATTAATTCGTATCAGATACTATGGTTACCCAAATCAGTATGATTACATTAATTCATATCAGATACTACGGGAACCCAAATCAGTATGATTACATCAATTCGTATCAAATACTGTGGGTATCCAAATCAGTATGATTACATTAATTCGTATCAGATACCATGGGTACCCAAATCAGTATGATTACATCAATTCGTATCAGACACTGCAGGTATCCAAATCAGTATAACTACATTAATTCGTATCAGAGACTATGGGTATCCAAATCAGTATGATTACATTAATTCATATCAGATACTATGGGAACCCAAATCAGTATGATTACATCAATTCGTATCAAATACTGTGGGTATCCAAATCAGTATGATTACATTAATTCGTATCAGATACTGTGGGTATCCAAATCAGTATGACTACATTAATTTGTATCAGATACTATGGGTACCCAAATCAGTACGATTACATCAATTTGTATCAGATGCTGCAGGTATCAAGATCAGTATGATTGTTTGCATCCTTCAGTTGTGAAACTATATGCTTAGAGTGAATGCATAGTTTTAGGAACCAAAAGTGTTAACCAATTTAGATGAAATTAAAGAGCTGTAGTCATTCAAATTATATTGAGATTTTATCTAGCAAAAGGCATCTCTGTGCAAGTGTAGGCATACAAAAATTTGTTTTGTCAGATCAGGTACAGAGCAATGAAAAAACAGAATTTTGATTATTTCTGAAGCAGTTCTGCAAATTCAAAAGCTGGAGAATATAGTTCTATATGTTAACTGATAGAAGTCCCAGTTTAGGCAGTTTTCATCCCATAGATTGAATCTGAAGCAGATAAATATATGTCAAAGTGAAATTTTGTGAAAACCATGAAGCATATCCCAAGATCATATCAAGGGATTCTGATGTAAGACCCAGATGTTCAAAGCAACAAGCTCTCAACTAAATGTCACAATAATACACACAAGAGGTTTTATCTCCTAGATGGTGGAAGATTAAACTCTTACAAAAGCTTATTACTTACTTGGCAAAATAATGGGGAAAACGTCTTAAAAAGAAGTGTTTTTCATATTTTTTTCTTTTGATATAAAAAATACATGCAGAACTATAGATTTTGTAAATTTCTTATATCAATTAAAGAAAAGCATATTAATAACTGATCTTCATTGTTTTGTTTTGGTGGGGAGGCCTGCTGGAAGAAGAGATCTTGTTTACATGAAAATATCCAAGGCAACTACAATTTGCAGCTTAACCTCATTCTGGGGATTTTACCTGATGAAATGCAGCCATTTGTCAGAACCAGGGCTTTACATGAAAATCACTGATCAAATTCAAATCACATAACATAATTTCAGCAAATATGGTCTATAATTGAACAGTTGAATATTCTGCTCTTGTGCTGTATGTACTTTAGTCTGAAACCTCAATACACAACAAAACAAAATACTATAATGTTTAAATATAACTTTATATATGCCACCTAATCAGCCAAGTACATTTCAAACTGATAGAACTGGGCTTCAGCTTTATCTACCCAAAACAGAACTTTTCCAATGCTGGGCAGATGGAGCTGAAAAGCTGCAGTATAATCTGATAAGGCACATACAAGTTATGTTCTTGAATTCTGGCCTGCTGATTCAATCATGGCCAAGAAAAGAAAACTACTGGTAGGTTCCACCTGGCCCACAGCAAAATGTTGAATGTGTTGCTAGCACATAGACTATGTAAATAAAATGCTTTCCAATTTAAAGATTAATGATGTGAAATGACAACCATTCCTAGTACATACAGAAGCAGGTTTTGGAGAACCTTGTTTGTCCTACTACTGCCAACATTATCTTTCTATTAACTTATAGGAAAGTGGATACATTATCATATTTTTCATACAATAACATTTTCCTATGATAACTGCAATTTTAAGTAAGTACTAGCTTTTACTGATCCAAATGATAGTCTCATATGTATGAAAATTTACTTGTGACTCCCAATTTTTTGTCAAAATATACCTTATAAATTGAGGTGTGAACCATTCCAGATTTTGTGAAATTATTATTTTCTTAGAAAACATTTTCCGTTCTGAAAAATTTGAGGGATACAATTATGAACAAAGTTTTTTTTAAATGGACAGTCACAAAGAAAAGAACTTTACAGGTAACCATGCTGAATTGGCAAGCTAATATCAGTGGTTGCTAATGAGCAAAATCTGTGCCTCTCAGACTGGTTAGTGAGTAACATCATTCACACAACAATCATATCATTATCATAACAGCCTCTTTGGAAAATTCCCCCTCACCTGCAATGATTGATTGGTAGTTTCACATCTGATTAGTGGGTTTCTTATGTGTAAAATTCAAGGAGTTTTTAAAAAAAAATTATTTTCAAATATAGCAATTGGTGGTGTTTTGGGGTCTCAAAATCACCAGAAGAGCAATGCAGTAACCTGCAAAGAAAAGTTTTTCTGCATCTGAACAAAGACTCGTACATGAAATATAGTTTCTTAACGTAATGTGATATATTATCTGCATTGTCATTATCATAGAGGCAAACCACACTTGAAAATACTGAACTTATTCTGCTCCAATATACATGTTGTTGTTGTTGTAGGGTTTAACACCATTTTTCAGCACAAGATAGGCTATACATGGCAGCCAGTATTAATGGTAGAGGAAGAACCTGGAAAACCCCAGAAAGAACTATTGACCCACGAGAAGCCACTGGCAATCTTTCTCACATACACACATTGGCTGAATCTGAGACTCGAACCCATGCAGACAGAGGTGAGATGGCAGTGATCTATAACGGTGAGTGCTTTAGACCACTCAGCCACTTGGGGCCCCTCCAATATACACGACTATTTGGAACCATACAATATGTATGTGCAGTATTAATATTTAATGGCACATCATCAAAATAATGGCATGACCATAAAAAGTATCAAGATAACTTTGTTTTATACCTTTTATGCTCTCTGTTACATTTAATGGATAAAGATATCAAAGATAAGAGCTTAAGGATTATGTCTTTGTTTTTTTAACCATATAGTAAAATGGCCAATTTGTTTTATGTTTTGGGGAATGGAGTGATGTTGTAAATGTCGTCCCATCAAGCATTATTAATTCCACCTGCATTTATTTTGAAATGTCATGGTTAATTTGAAAGCCTTCTCAGCTACAAAAGGTGTGAAGAGCAGAACCAAAATATGATACAACAGTTGTTGTTCTTCTTGGGTTTAACACCATTTTTCAGCACAAGATAGGCTACACATGGCAGCCAGTATAACTGGTGGAGAAAGAACCCTGGAAAACCCAGGAAAGAACCACTGACCAACGAGAAGCTACTGGCAGGCTTTCCCACGTACCCACGCTAGCCGAGCCTTGGACTCAAACCCACGCAGGCAGAGGTGAGACGGCAGTGATCCAGAACGGTGAGCACTTTAGACCACTCGGACACTCGGGGCCCCTGATACAACAGTAATGTGTGCTAATATAAATTAATTAAAGGGCCATTTACAGTACTTTAACATAAAATTTAGATGTTGAAAATGGTGACGATATTTGAGACAAGAAAGTAGATTATGTGGCTCTAATTAGCAACAGTAACTTGCACATAGTTTTAAAGGAAATAGAGATTTTATACTTAATCTCTGATATCTTTGCCAGGCTTAGACACTTAAAGTACATTTATTACGCAATTATATTTTGCTGCAAAGGATAAAAGTGCATTTGAGTCTGATCAGAAATGCAGTCATTTATATGTTCACAAAGCAACTTCTAGACAAATCATTATTGAAAATTAAAGGTTTAGTTTAACAGAGAAAACACAGATAGCTATACCAGGAACACTCAAGAGAAAATGTGATACCATGATGTCATCTGTGATGTCTGCAAGTTTGATATAAAAGAAGGCAGCAACAATAATTGGGGAAATTTAGAAGAAGAATTTGTTTTAGTAGGGTAACAAATAAATATGTAGCCAAAAGTTTGTTATTTTGCTCAACCTGCTATTTCCCTATGTTGCCTATATTATCACCACAATATGTTGCTACAATACTTGTTCAAGGTGCTGCAGTTATGTCTACATAATGACTTCAATAAGACATCCAGAAACAACAGTTGGCCACTATGTTTTCTGTCTCTTTTCTATCTAATCTTAAATTAGGGATTAAATACCAATGATAAATATGTCGCTCATCATTCATACCATCATCACAGACTAATAAAACAATACATTTATATATTAAACTACCCCATGTCTTTATCTACATGTAATCTGAAAGTTAGACCATTTCAGTAAGTTATATCAATAGCCCCAAACCCTCACCACTGATGGAATTAGTCCACTTAGAACTTCCTACTGCAAATTAGCAACTATTTCTGTATATACTCAAGAATAGTGTTATTTTATGTCAGTGGAAGACAACATACGGAATGTATGTGTAATTATAATTGGACCTGCTACAAGTCCAAATGGTGGGTTAAGTTGGGTGGTCTCCACTAATATATATATATATATATATATATATATATATATATATATATATATATATAATCTTTGAAAAGGGGTTGGTAGTCTCTTGTAAATGGAAAGATCTCTATGTAGCAAGAAGGTCAGGGTTTACAAGACTGTCATACAATCAATGCATTACTGAAAAACTTAACCAAACACTGAAGAAACTGTTCAGACAGCCACTGGAAAGCAGACCACTGTGTCTCACTTTCCACTAATGCGAGGTCAACAAAAATATGTCAAAATTGTTTGAAACTGGTGGATAAGAGGATAAGATTGTTATTAATCATAGGCTTATCAATGGAAAATTACAGGATCATTATAAGTGGTGAAGTGGTCTTTTATGTTCGATCTGCATTCATTTACATCGTAATACATAAGTTGGTGTAATTGTACATAGAGCATGGGATACAATTTTCTTATGTCCCCCAAATTTTCACCCTGTGCATATCTGAGCATGCTTTTACATCTGGAAAGAATATAAAAATATGCCTACAACTTTTCATTAGTGGATGTCCATCCACGTCAATATTGGTACAAGCAAAGGCCAGAGTCATGTAAGGTGATACAAGCATTAAGATGCAAATTTATATCCATTTTGAAACAAGGTATATGGCAATGAAAACACTCCAAATTTGTGATAGCTGGTCTAGTTGCAAGACAAAGACTTTCACAGCCATTAGTGTAACATATTTTTTGAGGTTAAAGTCACATCTACTTCAAGGATGATTTGATTTATTTTGAAGCCAAAATCAGGGCTTTCAACCAAGTTTCAGGATAAGAAGTCCTTGCTTTTTCAGTCGAGGAATTAAGGAGTTCCCAGCCAATTTCTGAGAATCCCTGGCATAAATGGGGAATGTGAATTCTAAAGGTTAGAAAGGAAAAGGAAAAAGTACTTGATATTATTACAGACAAACTATTTTAAAGAGGCAAAATGTATGCAAATAGACAATTTGTCATTTAATTAATAAATTTTTTAAACTGAAAAGAAAATAAATAGAACATGGGTATATATTATAATATATGCCTTAATGAGTGCACACTAAAGTTACATGAGAGTAACATACACAACAGAAAATTCAATAGCACAACACATTTCAAATATGTTCAGAATTTCATGAGCTACTTCAGCAAGTGATAAAACATTTACTGAAAGATGTAGACTTTATTTCATGTTATTAGTCAATGAATATCTCTTCACAATGTTTGCTATTTTGAGTTCCTTACTATATTCAATCTTGTTATTATAATAATTCTCTGATAATGAACAAAACAATAGTGGCTCAGGGTACAGAATGCTGAACTCATGTCTAGAGGGGTTTAGATTGGAACCCTGACCAGATGCCAGGTTAATGACTGTGGTGCATCTCCAGGCAAGGAACTGCACTCTAATTACATCGGCACAATATTTCCTATAACAATACATCAGTAGCCTGTTTAAAGAACAAACAAACATTAGAGTGCAATACAGATGATGCTGACTACTGTGTCCAAAAAAAGACAAACTTCACAAAGCAATAAAATTGGAGGTATAATTGTTGTATCCCAAGAAAGAAGTTTGAATTAATTCAGGGTCAGATCCATCCTGGTTTTATCCACTAATTTACACCATAGTGTCTGACTTTTAAAAAAACCTTATCGATGCCTGTAAATCATGATTCAATGGAAACAATGAACATTCTTCAATAGATCTCATAATATAATTCTACTGCCAATTGTTTGTACATTAATATTTTTTAAGTTAGGTGTTTTATAGAAATAAAATTACTATGAATCAAGAAAGTTCAAAATGTTTTATAACATTCTTTGCATAATTAAAATTTCATTTCTTTCCATAGCAACTTGCAATTTGGTCTAATTTTATAGTTACTTGTGAAGGGGAGAGTCTAATTTTAAATAGTTAATGCAGGTGTAATTTAGAGGTAACAAGTAAAACACTACAAAGTTATCTACATGTGTGCTTTTGGGGCAAAGAAACATATTTATATCAGGTTACTAAAAATAGGAAAAACATTTTTTTTTAACTATGGGGACACCAAATCCTGAGCAAACTTGTAAAATGGATTTACCTGTTTCACCATTTACGCTGAAAAATATGTACACTGTGAATATAAATTTCTTATTACATGGTAAACTCACCTACTGATTTTAAGAGAAAAAAACAGCCTATTTATACTGTGAAACCTTACCAAAGATCTTCCTATGGCCTGATCTTCTATTCCTGAAAAATGATTTTATCTGTCTGATACAGGCTATTTAATGAAGCAGACTGGCTTATCTGATTTCCTCCTACAAGACTCTTCAAACACCATTAGCATCTTACCAAGGCTAATACCATATTTACCCAATTAAATATTTAACCATCATTCCAAATGACATACCATATACACTAGCTTAAAGTTGAGTCAAACTGCAAAAAAAACCCTAAAAGATCTGATCTGCCATAGCATAATGCACCTGCAGATCAGGGTCTATAATGTTTGTTCTACTGATTATTCCTAACAAACTGTACAGACCCAGATTTGCCAGCGCATTATGCGACAGCACATCTGGGTCTCTATAGTTTGCAGTTGGACTAACGAGTATTTATGGTAGGCACAATTTTTTGCCACTGCTTAATATTATGGGAGCATGCCTCAAGTTGAAACCAAATGAAAAATCTTGAAATCTGTCCAACTTTTAACATGTATTTCAGAATGTAAGCCATTTAATACAGCAAGTATAACCTTTTAAGCTTTGAGCTTAGTTCAAACTGTCATATTTATCAATCAAATTTTTGGCCAAACTGTTCAAATAAAATGCTCATACATATTTTCTTCATATGTCACATTGAGATCGTGTGTGCACATGGAAGAAATAGTTCACAACACTGCTTTCATTTGGTTTGATGTTCTGTGGCACATCAACACAAGTAGATTATTTAGTGCTGATGCAACTTAAGTAAAGTGCCTTGCACAAAGATACCAAACTAACCAACCCAATCTGACTGAATAGAAGGATTCGAACCTGGACATGGCTGATCTTGAGCTTGGCATGCGAACCAGAGAGTCACCATAGGCTCTTGCATCTATGAATCACCTATGATGACATGCAGGTGGGCACATTAGGGTCTATTCTACATCCCAAGCCCTGGACAGGTGGGCTCATTGGGGTCTATTATACATCGCAAGCCCAACACTGGTGTCTATTCTACATCCCAATCTCTAGACAAGTGGTTCAAAATGCAACATGTTAGTGATGACATAATTTATTTACAGAAAAGGCATAAAAACACAAGCACGTCAACTGTCCACCTCTTGCTGTACATAATGAATTAAAAATATTGTCCCAATTAGGTGACACACTAAATTTCACAATGTCTGTATGTTGTACCTTCTTAAAACCTGTTTTTATATTTTCTTTTAACATGTTGTACCTTCCTAAACATGTTGAGCCTTCAAAAAACATGCACCTTCTTAAAACACGTTCATCTCTTCTAAAAACATGTTCGTATCTTCTTAAAACATGTTCATCTCCTATGTCACACAAATGAAGAATTCATTCATGGGCATTAATTACTCCACTGGTCTGAACCTATATTTGTCTGCTATTTTTTTTCCTTCAAGGATGATGGGTGAATTTTCTGAGGGAATTCCAAGATACCAATTTAATTTCTGTTAAATGGGTCAAGCCAGGTACACAAGAGAATGTCTAAGCACACGGGTAATTGTCATATATTGTCTTAATTGCATAATCATTAAGTGACAAGACAAGTTGTCTTTCAAGTGATAGGGCTTGGAATCAATGACTGAATGTCAATTTTACAGAATGAAGGTAGTGGGAAATATAAGAGCACATCAGCACTGCTGCACAACATAAATTGGCAAGTTCAAAAGCATCGCAGACTGAAATGATAGCATACTGACACCACGATGGAAATGGCCTTGGGGGAGAACACTACTTAACTTGCAATACATACTGAACATACACTGACTGACAGATTAAGACTTCTGACTGATAACTGTCCAGTGTCAAGTTTTTCACTATTTATCTCATAATGACCATTGTCACAACACACTTTTACCATTAAGGTAAATGATTATGTACCTGATCCATGAATGAATAAAAGAATGCTTCAAATTATACTTGCAAAGAACGGGAACACGCACACACACACCAAAAATGTAATAGTGAACCAAACAAATCCGTTATGACAAGAGTGGCAGATGGACAAACAGAGAGAGGGATCAGGGTATCTCAATCTCCTCCTGCTAAAGCATGGAGAGAACACAATCAGAAATGGTGAAACAAATTTAACTCAATTCCTTGGTGAATGAAATCTGGGCCAAACCTTGACAACTTTTCTTTCCAAGGCGGGCTCATTTTGAAGTAAATCTTGATGTAGGAAATTTTAGAGGACTTTCATGATGTGGGCTTATTTCTGAGGCTGGCTTAATTTCTTATTTTAAGGAAATACAGTCTATGCCTGTAAAGTGTAGAATTTTGAATTGTATTGAACCTTAAAGTTGAATGCAATGACCACTAAAATTTTATCACGTTTAAGCCAGAAAAGTTTTTGTGAAAGGTCACTTTGACCTTTCTCCTTCCCCTCCATGTCAGTGTTAAAACTTGAAAGGCTAGACTTTATGACTCAGTGAGATTGACCAGGGCATTGCTACGCTATTCTGCGAAAGTAAACATTTGAACTACCAACCATCATCACTTGACAGGAACCCATGTCAAATTATCATTTTCAAAGGGAAATTGATATGCCCGTATTTCACAAATTCTATGCTGTATGCGATCTGATGGAAGAAATGATTATCTTTGGAAATTTTTTGGAACCGCTGTTTACGATTGGGCAGAGTAAATTAAGGCACACTTTGAAAATAGTGTGAATTTAAAGTGACGACCTTAGTCAAAATTCTTTAGGCTTAACATTCCTGAGAGAAAGTGGCTCCAAGGAAGCCTAAAAAGAATAGTGCTTTCCTCGTTAAACAAGAAAAGGGGACCAGGTGGTTGTCTTGTAAGAAAAGACCAGGTTTAGTGCTAGGACACAATTTCTGAAATAACAGCAATAAGATACGCAATTTTAATTTTACACTTAGTTTTCTATTTTTTTATTGTTTTATGCAAATGTGTTTGATATGACTAGGATTCAGAGTATGTATCGTTTATTCAATTCCATGGAAATCAGTTGTTCCTAGAGTTGTTATGCAATTTATCTCTTTAATTTTACAGTAACTAGTTCATTGATAGTATTGATGATCGCATGCTATCCAGGTTTTTATATGTGTAAAAATTACAAGGGTATCATGAAATAATTTTTTGGTCTGTTAGGATGGGGTGAAGCGTAGAGAATAGGAAGGCTTGTGGAAACAAGAAGATGCTGATACATGGTCACGGGAGAAAGGTGATGCAATCAGTCGTGGACATTGCGCTCTTTTCACCACTTGTTATTATGATAAAATAAATAAAATCCAAATTAGACACTGCTATTAAATTCTGTTAACATAATTTAGATTGAATTGGAATTGCCGCTATTAATTTGTTTTGATTAAATTTGTTATTTTTCTTGTCTAAGGGGGCTCATATTGCATTATTTCTTCCCAATATTCTTGCTTATTTCTCTGTTGAAATTCTCTCTTCCACTCCCCCCGGGCTATAATAACGAGGGAGGTCATCTTTTAGATAACGCCAGCCAAATTCAATTAACCACCCCTCTTACTAAGAGGGTGACAGTACAATGCCACCCACTGTGCAAAACTCACAATCTACTTGTGCTAAACTATACTGTATGCCATTCTAAATTGGGGTAGACAGATAATGGTGTATACATAGTCAATATAGACAAACCATTCTTCAGGAGCTAAACCTGTCAAGTTAATACTGACCCGTCAGATACTTCATATAAAGAGGTGTTCGCACATTTTACTAATAAAGACTGGACAAGATCACTTTTTAGACAACAAATTTCCTGACCCCCAAGGGGCAAAGTTCTGAAAAGGACATCAAGGGAAGTGCTAAAACAGATGATTTGAGGTTCCATATGGTGCTAAATCACTGGGAAAACATACTACTGCAGGAGTGTTACAAGTGTGTTTATAATAAAATGTTTTGAAAAACTGAGATCCCAGGAGGCTAGAGAGCCACTTGCTAACACCCAATATATTCTCATTAACAAATGAATTCATGTCATTGTTTGATGGTTGGTTTTTTAATTGCACTATATGTACATTATTTGGCTACTCCATGCTTTAAAAGTGGAAGCCAACTACCTAAGCACTGGACAAGCTGAGGTAGCCATCCTCTTCCTGTCACAGCCTCCTTTTATTTAGACAGGAAATATGCAGCTAACAAACTGTAACAGTCATATTAATCTGGGGAGCAAACAGACATATGGGTGTGCAAACAGATAGCAAGTGATCATTATGTCAAGCTTGCACTATGAAAGACTAGACTATATATCTGTAGTCTTGATCATATTTATCACTACTCAAAACAGTTTGTCTTTCATGACAGGTTAAAACACAGTATAATCAATAATACTTTCAGAATCTGTCTCTCACAACAAGTGGTTTCAAACAGCAGTTGTCCTTCAAGACAGGATTTATATATTACTGAAAAGTCAATAATCTAGTGAAATAATAGGATGTTATATCCACATCAGACATCCGCTTCAACAGTTTACAAGATTTTTCTTTCAAGAACTTATAAAACGTCCTTGTGCTGATGATTCCAGGTGCCATAATAAAAAATGATGCATCAAATCTCTAATCTGAACTTTAACTGTAAATATAAATTTAAATTCCAATGATGAAATTTTAGTTTAAATTATAATTGGCAATCAAATCTCTTATGTCAAGACTGCACATTCAAGGCTTGCATAGTTTAAATTGAGGCCTGATTTGTAGGAAATAAGAATATCAAGTATGACTGAAACAAAATGCCAGCTGTAATAAGGAAGTGTGCCATTACATAACCAAAGTTCCAAATGAGTAATTAGCTCCCACTCCAGTGACTGAAACCAGGCAGAATAAAGATGAGACCTTTCTATACACAAGACTGAGTGCTGGTGATTACAAAATTTACCAGTATTAAATTAAATTAAATCTGTATTCCAGACAGCAGTGTAGTGTATTAATTAGTTCTGGACTGTCAACATTCTATCCTGATAGCAAGATGTGGGAGGCCAATTATGAGATGTCTGCACCTGTATCACAGAGATTCCCCCCTCTGGGAAATCCTACATCTTGATGGAACTCTTTATTACTTAGTAATTCAGTAATTCAACTTAGGGGCTCACTACAGGATTGAACTTGTTCAATGGATGTACTGTATTCTGCCTTTATAGACCCTGTAGTTCAAAACGTGTATGTCAATCGATACAAGGTGATGCATATTCATATTTAGACATGTGTTTCAGATAGATATACATAACTGATACACTGTCAAAAATACTGTGTGAGAGCAAAAGAGGCCAAGGCGATGAGAATGACCTGTAAAATGTGCTCAATTTTACAAGATAAAACACACACACCCTCCTAATGATCTTAACAAGGTCCAAGGAACCCATATGGCCTTAAATCCTGCTTCTGTTTATAGCATCTGCTGTATAATTAGAGATGTGCACTGAACAGCATCAAAGTAATAAATTTAGTGAAGAGAAACAAAGCTCTTTAATTTTATTTCTTACTTAACTTTAATTCACGCATATCCTTAACCGACAAGTTTCAAGTGCTACAACATAAACGTACTGTCACACTCAGAATGCAGTGTATACTTGGATGATATCTATGCAGTAGAAAATGATGCAATATTAATACATGCTAATGAATCATTAAACTCCCATTTTACTTCACTATTGTGGAAAAACTCTATGGTCCTTAGAGATAATATCTGGAATGTACTTCCACTAACTACTGAAAAATTTGCCAACCTTAACTTAGTCAGACATAACTAGGTAATTTATATTCTTTGACATGTGTAGGTATTGTATTTATGTACCCCCACCCCACCCATTTGGTCAAAAGTTGTATTAAAATACCCATAAATTAAGCACATGTAGATATATGTGATGGTGACATTATTTATGACACCATCAGTGTGTGCTTATCATAATAAACTTTAATTAAACAATTAAGGCAAACAATTTTTTCATTGAGTATTAAATGAGTACAGTAAATTCTGATTTGTTACAGAGCTAAAGTCAAACAACTGCCTGATTGCTTATTGTGTGTGTGTGATTAGGATTTTTAACATAGTCAGTCATATCGCTATGATGTCTGCAGTGTGGCAGTTTATAGTGATGTCCAGCACTAGGGCATCATGACGCAGACATGTAGCATGATGTCCCACCCAGTCACATTATCCTGACACCAGGCCAACCAGTCCTAACACTAACCTCTTAATGCTGAGCGCCTAGCGAGGCAGCTGTTAGTACCATTTTTAGACGTCTTTGGTATGACTTGGCTGGGGTTCAAACCCACGACCTCCAGCTTCCAAGGCAGACACTCTAACCACTAGGCCACCAGAGCGGTAGATTGCTTAATGTACAAGTATCTATGGAAACTGGACATGAATTAATGTAATTCTGAAACTGTATATTCCCATGCATGAAAAAGATATATTTCCATGTTCTATATGTAACACTCCTTTAGCACAGAGCTAGCAGTTTCTTATTCAAATCTGTAACATGGTTTCAAGATCTTTAAAAATAATGATTTTGGTTTTTTTTCAAGATAGGCAACCATAGTTAATGGTGGAGCATTTGGAAAGCATTGATGGCTGGATACAAATGACAAGTGTAACTCTGATCAAGACCATCACAGCAGTAGTCTCATCACAGTGGTTTCCTCATTCAATTACCTATGCCACTGACTGACAGGAAGAAGAGAGAAATCTGGCAACCCTTCAGAAACCTGTCAGTCTCAATTAAATATTCTGCAACATAGCCAAATATCCTCCCTTACTGAGTGGTGACAACAAGTTGTCTGGGAACTATGATTTGTTTTAGAATGATATATTAATTGTTGAATGTAGGTGCACAGCATGGCAACCATTCTGGCTGGCAATAATTGGTAATTACAGAGAACTCTTATTACAACAATAGCTAGTCTACAAACTTTGACCAGACAATATTTTACACTATTCCCTACAGAATATTAAAATAATCTTGCCAACAGCCCCAGAAATAGACATCTAGGAGAAATTATTTGGGTTTTAAAATGTGCATGACAATAAATTGCAATAAATGTGTTCCTGGGTTTAAAAGAAACTGTTTTTCTGAATAATACATTCTAATGGCTTGTATAGACTGGTACTTCAAGACATTAAACTCAGAAAAGGCATGAGAGTGACAAATTCAGAACATTCCCGAGATGTCAATCAATGAACCAAAATATCACATTTTTCATTGTCAAACAGCTGCTGGCTAATTACTGTATACTTTTCCACATCAGCCATCTATTTTTTCTGTTAGTTCAAATGACAATTTTTTTATACAATTGTTGTGTTTAATGGCAACCAACCTTCAACTTTTCAGTTTCAGCTTACCACTATAAAAGATAGTGAAAAGGCTGCATGTAGTCCTTAAGCCAATAATTGAAGATGACTGTTTTGAAAACTATTACAGACGCTGGTCACAAGTAATGGTCCCTAAAATCAGAGATCTCCCCAAAGGATATCATGCCTTAATATAGAGAAATCCTGTTTTACTTAGACTAGTGTTGCATGCTGCAGTTAATAATGCACCTCACAGAATCTGTAATGAAAGAACTGAAACAGCACATCAACACATGAAAGGATGTATTTTGCAAAGGTATTTGGAGTAATTGACACACAAAAGCTGACAACCTGGCCCAGCCTGGGCAAGATTTGAACCTAAGCCCAGTACACTAACCACTGAGCCACCATGGCTCAGGAGGAATAATGGAGTCTACCATGTGAATGTGCAGCAGACAAGGTTACCAGTGCATGTGAAGCTGGTCACATATTCCTAAAAGAATTCCCGAGAATACATGTCTTGGCCACATTCCCACTGCATGATCCTGTAAGTTAACATATTCAGTGGAATGGGCAAATACCAATATGGCTTGATTATGAGAGGTGGAAAAGTAAACCACAAGAAGAATGCACAAATGAAGCTTCATGATTATGCAAAGACCAAAGATTGGCACCTTTAAAATGTTACTGCAACGTGTCACACTGTAATATAACATCCATCAATGTTACCCATAAAGTGTTACTGTGTAATGTATCACTGTGATATAACACCCAACAATGTTACCCATAAAATGTTAATGCATAATGCAAAGTTCTTGCACTTTGGCAACAAAAAGAAACTAAAATCTAAATTCACAACACAGATTCAAAATTGCTGAATCTATCAATATGCCATATATCTTGCATGACATTTTGAGGCATATAATATTGCTGTTGTTATTTAATGAATGTCATCTCTTATTTATCTCATGAATATTTTACAATATCATCTGCTGTATTCACTTGTATACAAGTCGAATTGATATTGTGGGCTTAATCCCCCTTATTCAGCACATGACAGGCTATACATGGCAACCAGTATAACTGGTGGAGGAAGAACCGTGGAAAACCCTGGCAAGATCCACCAACCCAAAGGAAGCTATTGGTAAGCTTTCTCACATGTCCACAATAGCCAAGTCCAAGACTCAAACAATGTGCAGACAGCGGTGAGATCACTGTGACTGGTAAAGGTGAGTGCTTAAGACCACTTGGCCAACAAAGTTGGATGGAACTGCAAACATCAAAGAGGGATGAGGCATTGGACGACCTGGATTTATACAGATTATTAGGACTACTCATGAAAGCAAACAATAAAGATCATTTTCTGCTTGTGCATTTTGCAAATGCAGATCAGGGTCTATTTCACAGTTGAATCAGACTAGTGTGGAAGTAAATACAGTATCTAGTATGGCCTCCCATGAAGGAAAGAAAGCAGAGTCACAGCTGTCTCCCCTACATCCTCAACTGCCTCTGCATTAACCTCACATTTAACTCATAATATATACCAGTTACATCACAGGAAGCAAATACACTCATACTAGACTATGCATGGATAGATAAAATGGATGAACTTGATAAGGTGCGTCTTGAGATGAGTCAAATCCTTATCTTTATCTACCATAGGTTGTGTTGTATTTATCCATGTGTAAATACTCCCAACTACAAACTGTATTGATTCTGCTGTCATATCATGTGCCATTTTAGGCCAGAGCCTTCCCTCTTCATTCTATTTTAAGTTTTCAAGCACTAAGAAAAGGTTTGATCATGATCTGCTGGAGCATTATGTGATGACAGATTTTACACTGGTTGTAAGCGATATGTTGTCTGTGGTTGTAAGCGATATGTTGTCTGTGGTTGTAAGTGATATGTTGTCTGTGGTTGTATGCAATATGTTGTCTGTGGTTGTAAGCGATATGTTGTCTGTGGTTGTAAGCGATATGTTGTCTGTGGTTGTATGCAATATGTTGTCTGTGGTTGTAAGCGATATGTTGTCTGTGGTTGTATGCAATATGTTGTCTGTGGTTGTATGCTATATGTTGTCTGTGGTTGTATGATATATGTTGTCTGTGGTTGTAAGCGATATGTTGTCTGTGGTTGTAAGCGATATGTTGTCTGTGGTTGGGTGAGTGTATTTACATACAGTACTTAAAACCAGGCAATATTATAATAAGATGCTTGTGGGTAAGGGTATCTGCATACATCAAATAGATCAACTTTAAATGCCCAATCATGAAAATAAGAAAGATCTGTACCTTATTTTACATACCAGCAATCTTACAGATGAGTATTCTTTAAGACACTTTGCCGGTATTCTTAACCCTTAAATTGCTTTTTGTTGCATAAGTCATACGATCGGTGCAGGTTCCATTGTGGTTGTCTCAGCTTTTTGCCACAATTTAGGAAAGCAGCTTATACATCTGGGTACTTCAACTTGCCATAAATGGTTGTGAACATAAATTTATCTGGGTCAGTGGTTATTGCAATAAACACTGTCATAATGAACCATGCATGCAGCAAAGTAGAAAAAAAGTTTTACAACACAAGCAAACTAGAAAATTCAAAATGGCTAATGCCTATCACAATTCTCCTTTCATTCTGGAAGATTTGGAAGCAGATTTTGATCAGTTTTCTTGGGAATACCAACAAGAGATCTGTGCCTAAAGGTGATGCTGAAAACAGACAGGATGCTGATTAAGCCCCTTCAATCAGGTTGTACTGTGAAATTAAGTGTAGAAATGGAGAATACTGAATCTATAGGCTATTTATTTGTATGTTTATAATGAAGCTCAGACATGAAAACTTGTTTTTCAAATATGGTATTGCATATTTATGCACAGAGATTAACCTGAAGGCAATTTGATAGCAGAATGCAATTTTCCTTTTCTTCTCTCAAAAGAATTCTGCTCTGGTTCTTGTACTCCAAAACTGATACAGCATCTTAAAATCAATTTGAATGTACAAACAATGCATTTATTCCATGATAAACCATACATGATAATAGGCTTATCCTCCATTATTCTAAAGGATACCTTTGTCTTACAATAA
Organism: Sinohyriopsis cumingii; assembly: GCA_028554795.2. Taxonomy (NCBI): domain Eukaryota; kingdom Metazoa; phylum Mollusca; class Bivalvia; order Unionida; family Unionidae; genus Sinohyriopsis; species Sinohyriopsis cumingii. The sequence continues at coordinate 87,084,149 of CM068828.1, read as the reverse complement.
GATCACCCCTTGAAAAGGAACAAATTTATCAGACTGGTTCCCTTGTTTTATCATGGGAGAATTCCTGCATCAAATTGAAATGAAGATAAGAAAGATCTGTATCACATCCTACAGAAGCTGTACTTACCAATAAGCTATTGATGGGTGTTCTTTAAGGGCACTTGTGGGTATGGGAAATCTCTTCAAATCTGCCCTGGCTGTTTCATCACTGAAACAGAAAGCAAAAATCATGTCCAATATCCTGTTCATTATCATTAAACAAATATACTAATTTGTATGTCATTTACCATATATACTTGACAAAATGCAACCCAACAGGTATCAGACAATTACTGTACAGCCAGAGAAACAGTGTGCTGGTAGTAAATTACTTTATTTTTATTTTTAATATTTTATGATGCACTCATTGGTTTGTAAATGGATTTAATTTTTCCATTATACATTTCATAAAGTTCAATCTATATACTATAGATGACAACAAAATACTTGCTTTTCTTTTGATAGTCCATATTTAATTTCCCAATGACAAAACAGCATGTACACTCTAAGTGTGAGGCTATGTCCTCAGGTGCAGACCTGGGGGTCCCTTATTTATAGCATGAGGTACAAGAAAATGCTGTAAAACACCCATTTTTCTAGGCTGAAGAAAAAAATCACTAACTCTGATGAATAAAAGATGTGATTTGTATGCCAGTCAAATAAAGAAATTAATATTTATTTAAATATATAAACATCAAGTTCTATGAGAAATTAATTAATGGTTTGATTCCTATATTAGGCCTGGAAATACTGTTGAGGTAATTTACCAATGTGTACCATGTGCCTATAAACTGGGTCCTTCTGCAAACAATAGCTGATTACTCCTAACAAACTATATCAAACCAGATCTCCCTGTGCATCCTTAGATGGCAGATCCAGGTCTGTGCAGTGTTCAGTTGGATCCAAGTGAGTATATATGGTAATTCAAAGGTAAAGTAGACAAATCTACAGCATATTAACATAGAAATTCAACTTAAATACATCTTCCATAATGTATGCCATCTATGCTTGCTTCAAGTCCAACTACAAACTGCATAGACCTATATATGCTGTTCAGTGATGCATCAAAAGATTTGGGTCTACATAGTTTGTTAGGGGTAATCAGGTGAACACATAAAATAGACCCTGATCTGCTGGTACATTTTTCCACAAGTACATTATTTCTCCAATGATAAGCACACTCCATCTTCTACAGATTTCTGTAAGATTTTATACAATGTAATCTTGTCCAAATACAAGCTGACAGTATTGTGCCTAGATTGCACCATCATGGGAACACTCCAGCATTACAATGTCCCCTAAAAGTGTTCACAATGTGCTCGAATTTTTGGTTCTGATTTTAGCCTGCATGTCCTGTTTTGATGTCCTCATAATAATATTTCTTTTCAGTCTAGCTGATAGTCCTATGACTGGTTCTGAACATTATTTTGTAACGCTGCTGCAAGCCCCAAAATTGCACGTGGAATCAATATGCTGACTGTCAAGTAATCAATCAGTTGACTGGTACAATTTTGGTACAGTTTTAGCGGTTCAGTCACTGCATGCATGTGTTATAATGTATAGTGAGTGACCTCATTACAAGAATCAGCATGATGAAATGATTCTGCTTAGAAAAGCCCTTCAGAAAATTAGCCAATAACTGGAAACACTTTAGATACAGTAGAGTCAGCATGCTTTTCTTAGAAAGAAGTTTCTGTGAATAACTCAACTGTGTCTACTGATGGGAAATGAAATGTTATCTTTAGACATTTTCACAAATATTGAACATTAAAATTTCCAAAGGTTACTTGATGAAAAAGGGGTAAGAAATGTAAACATAGTCTTGAGAACAGATATTAGATTATGTTTTATTATGGTACATTTATTATGTCCCCTCAAAATTTTCAATGTTCCCTAAAAGACTGGAAAGGAGGACACTATGTCCCCTAAAAATTCTGACCCTGGCACAACAGTGAAATGAACCCAACCTTTCACAACATTTACAAAGCTGACATCCAGCTTTCTCATAGAAGAAATAATGTAATGAAGTAATGTTATCCTTAAACAAAAGAGAGCTTTCCTCAATGCATCAAATTTGCTCAAGATATCCAATGTAACAATAAAGACATCACTAATGCAGTCAAAAACTGACAATCATTATACTGCTATACAAGGGAACTGTTAAAGTGTAGTGTTCTAAGTAAGCTCACCTTATACTGAAGTATGTCCCATATTTAAATAAGAGATTTCCTAAACATGGGATCCAATACTATAGCTTTGTTATAAACAGAGTTCTGCAATACTAAAGACAATTTAATAGTTCATAATGAAGAATGAATTACATTGTTCGGTGTTCTGAAAATCTTATCTGATGCTTGTTTTATACCAGTAAAATTCCTGTCCATGGAATTCCTTGTCTCCTTTATCCACTGAATACACACTAATCTGACTGTACAACAATGGGGAGTAGTATAAAAGAAAGGCTAACAGAAGGCCACTTGTTTCTGGCCCACTGTACTTGACTGATATATCTTACAAGTCAGGAGATCTTTAACAGCTTCTCTTTCTGTGTACCTTACATACCAACTTGTAGAGCCCACATGAAGGCAGCTTGACAGACAATGTTCAAAGGTTACCAGAATATGAAAGAGAAATATACACAAGGAGGCATAAACTTCCCTAAGCCAGACACTTTTGGAACCAAATGTTTTGACCATCTGTTGTAAGTGGCAAGTATCAGAGCGGTTCAATTTAAATATGAATGACTTTATTGGGACAATAATATGTGGTCAGTCTGCAAATAATGAAGTGTTCAAGAGGAACAAATTAGGGAAAGTGTGTGTGTGTGTGTGTGCATGTGTGCATGTGTATGTGTTTGTGCTTATGTTAAAGCAGAAGATGATGCATTGGGTTGGCCAAGGAATTTTCATTCATGTGCATTCAATAGTAAAACTTCCCAAACAAAGAAATGTGACAAGGATTGTTCAGCAACAAACACTGTTCAAGAAGCTAATTTGCTCTAGCTGTTAGTATCTTTTGATTATTTTAAATAATTTTCATATCAGTATGTGTTTTTCTTAAACAAGATAAGACCCCAAATTTATACAGAATTTTTTAAATACAAAAAAGTGAAACTTCTATAAATCAAATATTGGTAATTGAAGTTTTCATATCAGCCATTGAGTTTACACTTTTGAGTATGTATGGTAGAACAATGACTGAAGATGCAGAACCACAACACCTAGCAGAATAATTCTGCAGTTAGTAAGCAATTACATCCAATTATATTCTTACACATAATGACTCAAATGTTTCAACTCACTGATAATTTTTAACTTACATATATACTCACTTACAAGTTGAGACAAAGATCCTCATCTGCAGAAGCATAACGCGCTTGCAGATCAGGGTCTGTGTTGTTTATTCTATTGATTCCTCCAAACAAAACTGCACAGACTCAGATCTGATGGCACACTATGTGATACAAGATATGGGTCTGTCCAGTTTGCATTTTGACTCAACTTATTAATGAGTACATATGGTATTGCTGACACAGTGAAGAGGTGAGGCAACAGCAGAAACTTTTAACAAAATCCAGCTAAATGATGGGATTGGGATGGGGCAGCAGTTGATCAAGAATGAGTTAAACAAAGTGATATAGTCAAATAGGGACTGTTATCAAGATACATATTGGCCCTAGTTTTATTAGGCATCTCAAAATGTATTCCTCAAATTGGGTTTTCTAAATAAATTCTTGAAGTTTTTCTTTTTGCTTGTTAGTTAACAAAGCAACTGTCACAGAACATTCAACAGGCATCGCTGATTACAGTCACAACATCTAAATTGTCCTGGCAAGAGTCTTGCTTTACTTCCGAGGAAATTTCCTTACATCAAAGGAATTCCTCAGCTCTTTTATTCAAGAACAAAAAGATTTTCACATGTTCAATTTAAAAACTAAAAAGTCTTTATGTGCAATTTCCAACCTTCCAGTATCTCCAACTCTAACAGAAATTAGTGAATATATGACAAAATACCCACCATGTTAAGGTAAGAGTCCCTCAAAGGGGCTGACACTACACAGTCATGAGAAGAATTTCCAGGAATTCAAGATAAGACATTTTTCCTCATTTTTCTGTGAAACCATCTATAATATTCTCGAGTGATAAGATTTTCAAATCAGCTTTTGTTGCAGCCATATTTGGAAGTGAAGTAAGATCAGTATCATTTTCATTTATGACAAACCAGACACCAATAGAAGACTTTTGGTCAAATCCCAAGTTTATCTAAATATCCATCCAGGAGAATTTTAGACAAGGCTTTCAATATGTTCATTGTGGTAACCATATTTGTAGTCAGGTCAAGACTGTTTTCATTCAGCACTAAATAAGACATCACAATTAGTTTTCTCATTAATACCCGTGTTGATATGTTTTATTTAGGAGGATTAGCAATAGAAAGATTTTCAAGATGGCTGCTATGGTGGTCACAATGGATATCAACTTAGCAACATTTTTACTTAGTATCAATAATAAGAAATCCTTTTGTGAAAACCCCCTGCTGATATGTTTTCTGTTCAGGAGGAACAATAAGATTTTTAAATGGCTGCTGTGATATCAGGCCATACTGGATGTCAGATGAACAGACCATATTCATTTAGGACCAAGTAGACATCATAAGAAGTCTTTAGTGAAAACCCCATGTTAATACGACTATTCATTCAAAAGGTATAGCAATAACAGGATTTTCATGATGGCCACAGTGGTAGCCATATTGGAAGTCTGGACAGCACAATTTTCATTTATGATCAACAAGACATCATGTGCAGCTTTCTGGTGAAAAGCCCAGTTCAATATTCATAAGATTTAGCAATAACAATATTTTAAGATGGCTGTCATGGTGGCCATATTAGAGATCATATTGCCAAATTTTAATTTAGGACCGACTTGACGCCACAAAATGTCCTTCAACAAAACACCCATGTTCATACTGCAAGTAAAATCAGCACAGTTTCTATTTAGGATCAAGAAGATATAACAATGAATCTTCTGGGAAAAACTCATGTTGATGTGGCAATCCATTCACGAGTAGCAGCAGTAACAAGATTTCCATGATAGCCAGTGTGGCAGCCATACTGGATGTCTGAGCAGAACCATTTTCATTTAGGACTAACTAGACATCACAGGTCTTTTGGTGAAAAAAGAATTTCCTTTCAGGAGTTGTAATAGTAAGATTTTCAAGATGACTGCTGTCAATGATATACTGGACATAGAATCTATGCCATTTTCATTTATGATCAACGAAATATCACAAGAAGTACTTTCGTGAAAACCCCATGCTGATATGACCATCCATCCGGAGTACTGACAACAAAATGTTTTAGGTGACTGCTGTGGTGGTTATACTGGATGCCGGTGCTGCATCATTTTCATTTCGGACCAATTACAACTTGGGATGAATGTGGGTATAAGTTTCAATGCAATTCTCCAAGTATTTTTGGAGGAGTTATTGTTGTTATGGGATTTAATGCCATTCTGCAGCATAGGATAGGCTATACATGTTGGTCAGTATAACTGGTGGCAGAAGAGCCTAGGAAAACCCTGGGAAGAACCAGTGACCCACAAGAACCTACTGTCAAGCTTTCTCACATACCCACATTAGCCAAGTGCAAGACTTGAACCCACAAAGACAGGGGCAAGATGGCAGTGATCTGAAATGGTGATTGCTTTCAACCACCCTGCCACTCAAGGCCCCTTTTGAAGGATTAGTAATAACAAATTTGTGCTAACTGATGGATGGACATCAGACAACAAAGGTGAGACCACAGGCCATTCATTCCACAAACTCTTCTGGTCTATAACCAGTAGGCTAAACATTTTGGTGTTTTCATTTTTTCAAGTTAACCTCATCCTGATAGGCACACAACAAATGACTCACAAACAATGTTATTATCATGTGTATTGACATGTTTGAAGAGTTAGCTCCCTTTATATATCCCGAGAGCTCTCCACTGAGGTGGCAAAGGATAGTTTCATAAATTGGCCCCATGGCATATTTCTTAACTTAAGGCTATGGTGTGACTTTTTCAGCTATTATTGTTTACTAATTAAAGATACAGGTATATTTGTGAACTAGGTGTTTCAGGCTTGTGTTGTTCTTGAAACTGATGTCAGACATGTACACCTTCCATAGTTACTCTGCAGTATGTATATAGTGAAATACAAATAGTCAGCTAGGAAGAAGAGCAGGCCTCCCATAGCAGTAAACATGTGGGTTTGGGGCAAGTAGAATATCTCAAAAACAGCTTGGATGACAACTGTTATCAACTGCATCAGACTGTTTAGTACACATGGTTTTGCAGAATCATCATCTTGGAAAAGGGCTTGTGCTTACACTGTGAGCATCACATGGTGTCAAAAATGACCTTCAGAAGTGAAAATTACAGGTATAAATTTGAGGCTGGGGTTCATAAACTTCTTCTACTATGAACTGCCATTGGCTTCTCTGGTCAAGTGGATAATCTTATGCTTTGTTTTAATTTAGGTATCCTAAAATTTGGACCTTGCTGACCTCACTTGTGTATTTTATTTTTTATGATATTTCATACTATACTAGTGATTGCAGCATTAAATTTGTGCATAAAAACTGTCCCTTGCCCCCTGAGGTCTCATCTTCTCTTCCAACGTGGTTGTGCTGAATAAAGCACACATAACATCAAAATTGTTGACTAATTATACCAACAAAATTAGTTAGTAATGGAGACACCAGACACAGGGTGACAAGTTTAATAAAAATGATGCTCTTAACAGGTTTCAGCAGCCACTTTCCTCCCACAACACATGTTTGGAATTATGACATGCTGTCAGCATTCTACATTTTTATTAGTTTTGACCCAAAATAGGATGTATATTTACTAAGGCATGAGTGGATAACACATCAAATATGGTACCTGAAATGTATATCTGGGAAACAAGTTTATAAATATGGGCAACAATTCATTAACATCTTTTCATTGCAGGGTGAAATAGGACATTTATCTTTATGATTTATAAAACAAAACTGCTGCCTGGCATAAACAACAAGTACATTCAATTGAGACAAAAGTTCTCTATGCTGAAATGAACTCCTTTGTGTTCGCACACTGCACAAAGATAAAATGGTTGACCTAAATTGCTAAAAGTGCTGGCAAACAACTCCATCCTAACTATATTTGATGCAACTACAGCAGTGATAATGCAAGCAGGAAGTGCACTTGGACAACCTTTATGAGAAGCATCTCCTGTTTGAAGTAAGAGCAAACGATGCAATGATGACTTTTCACCTAAAGCATTGTAATGAGATACAAAAGTAATGCACAGGCAATGAAAAGAAAAACTTTTTACATATCTGCCTGAATATTTCACTTGAAAGCCAAGAACAAGGATTCTGAGAAAGGGGAGGTTAGCATTACCAAATTTAGAAAAAAAAATGATGATATTAACAAATATTCATGGCTTTCACAAATTATTGAGGTCCCTAGCAATAGAATCCCCCAGTATACAGTTGCCATTCTTATAACACAAGCTTGATCATGCATCCCATTGTTTCAGTTTCGTTTGACTGCAGATTAATTTATTTCAATTACCTTTTATATTCGCTTATAATTCAGATACAACTGTAAACAACGATAAGTCTTGAAGCTACTCAATAAAATTCCCAAGATTCAATTGCTCACCAAAAAGGTTTAGAAAAAATGAGGATTTTGCAAATCAAATTTCAAAATGATGTTGTATAAATCTCTACCAATTGTGTTAGATTCTTAAGTTAAGTTGAATGTCAAATACTGCAAACCGAGTTTCCTCTGACCTTTCCTACCCCATTTTAGATATTTTGACATTTATATTGGGGTGGAAGTTTAGACTGTATTGCCTACTGAAAACTGGAATTTTTTGAAACAACTCAGACTAGATATAGGGTAGCTGCTTTCTACGGGACTTAGAAAACTTAAAAGACCTTAAATCAAGCCCTACTCACACACACAAAAGTAAGGCCATAGTAACGTAACCCATGGGACCCATTTAAGTTATCATTTCTCAGGCCTTGGGACCCATTTAAGTTATCAGTAATCAGGCTTTGGGACTCATTTAAGTTATCACTAATCAGGCCTTGGGACCCATTTAAGTTATCACTAATCAGGCCTTGGGACCCATTTAAGTTATCACTAATCAGGCCTTGTGACTCATTTATCACAAACCAGGCATTGGGTCTCACTTAAGCTATAACTAATCAGGCCTTGGGACCCATTTATCAATAATCAGGTCTTGGAACCCAGTTAAGTTATCAATATTCAGGCCTTGGGACTCATTTACCTTCTCTAAGTATCAAATTTGGTCTGGTTTGGCTCGATAGATTTTTAATTATGCGGCTTACAAGAAACTGGGATGGATGGATGAACAGACAATCAGATCAATGGAAAGGCAGCACAAAACCAACATGTCTCCCATCCTTGGGGGTGGTAATGGACGGGTGTGTCAAAGATAAATACAAACAAGATGTAAATAAGAACTTACTCTGTGTAATCTCCATGTGTTGCCTGTAAAACATGAGCTGCCAATTCAAACACTGTCTCACTATCACACTCTATCTGCCCCTGTAAAAATTTAAACAGGATAAGACAATTACATCTACACTAGTATAGCTAAAAAAAAGCACATGATCATCTTAACTTTCATGATAAGGACTGATTCATAGGGCAATTGATAACTAGCATTTGAAAGTGTGCATGTATATCTGTGGAGAGAGTTAGCTGGGTGTGGGTCTTCCTTGTCTTCGTGAACAATCTAACCATGTAGTTTCCATTTATCACCATGATATGAAAATAATAATAAAAACATATCTTTACAATAAACTCTAAGACGCTGCAATTCTTTTATTAAGCGGATTTTTGTATGAATTATTACTTTTATCATAAATACACCTAAAAAATGAAAAGATTAAAGTATTGTGACCTTTTAACCTTTTACACTAATATTTACAGTGAGTGTGTCTGTGAGTGTGTATATGTGTGTGTACAGTATATACCAGCTTATAAGCCGAGTCCATCTGCAAACTGCATAGACTCAGATGTACCATCGCATTACGTGTCAGCAGATCTGATCTGTTCAGTTTGTTAGGAGTAATCAGTAGAACAAACAACACATATCCTGGTCTGCAGGCAAACTAAGATACAGCATTTCACGATCTTTGCTGTTTGCAATTTGACTTGTAAGAGAGCATATACAGTATGTAGAGAATATAAATAGAATGTCATGAATATATTGTTACGTATATTTGATTTAATTCAATTGCAAGTTTTAAAATCTTTTTACTTTCAATTACTTGTCAAAGTAATGTAATTTTGTTTAGTAGGAATTTGATATTTTCCAGAAATTAGTTTGACCCAAGAGTTAGTTGTAAACACCTATCTTTGTATCTTATATGAACTAGTTCCTGGTCTTGATTGAGGGTCACGTAAACAACTTTTTTAAAATTCATTTTTAATGCAAGAATGATAATCGTGGAATCGAGGCTGTACTGGTTTATGTGCCATTAGACTTGAAGATTCCTTCCAAGCCTTTCTAGAATGTGATCATATGACCCTCATCCAGGAATCTGTTTTACGTCTCAAGTTACTTATAACCTTTGTTTATAGAGATATTTCTCAGTGGGGCTTCTAAACACTGAGACGTAAAGATGTTCATTTTGTTGTGACAGTTTGGAGTTACAATTTGTATTCATATTATTTGGATTCTAAAAGATTAATTCTTTTTCCTGGAAACATTTGAGCGCTCATACAGAATTCAGAATTCTTCGACAAAGACATTTATTTAAATTTTATTCGGAAATTCAAATACCAGAATATCATTTTCTGTGGAATAAAAAAGAACTGTAGATGACACAACACCATAAAGACTACAGTATACGCCATTGTCCTCCAATTTGGATTTTTTGTCAGCATTCGAACTTGAATTCATTAAAACATTTCATTACTAGGTCTTCTAAAATTTAACTCGTGGATTATTCTTGGATTATTTTTAGATTTGAGTCTTAATACCGTAACTTCTTAATTTTTTCATTTGCATAGTGTTTTTCCAGGGAAATAAATTATTTGTTAAATTTTTCAAAGCTTGTTGTTTTCTTTAGTTACTGTTTATTCAAGCCTAAACAAGTAACATAAGAATATTCAACATTACAGAGTTATAATTCAGTCCAAGCTGGACTCTAATCCATGGCACCTATCACAAAGCTTTTATGCACTGATGTCCAAACCAATAGGTGTATGCACTTATTCCCCAATTTGGATAGAATAAGGTCAAATGTACAGGTCTCAAGGTGCAGAAAAACTCGCTCATCAGGCCAATGGAATTTAACTCTCTGCTACATGCACAAACCCTAGATAGACTTATAAAACATAAGAAATTACTTTTACTGTAATCCCAAGAAATCATATCATTAAAATATTGACTTTCTGCAAGGCCACATTGAAAAAATATGTGCTACAAATTTAGGACAGGAACAACCAACAAGGCACTAACTAACAAGGCCATCTCATACAGTACTTATCAGTCCCAATGTAACCACATAAGGTTCTCTTTGCACCATATGGACTCATTTATAAGTCGAGTCAAAAAGATAATAATCTGTTGTAGCATAATGTGCCTGCAGACTGGGGTCAATGTTGTTCGCACAAATGATTACACTGACAGACTGCACAGACCAAGACCTACTGGCACATTATTAGATCTTGGTTTGTGCAGTTTGCAGTTGGATTCATCATTGGCTTAGAATGATGATGCACAACAACTTCCTTAAACAAAAACTCTGACAAACTAAGTAAAAGCTGGATATGGACTTAATTCAGCATGGATGTAGAAATATGATAATACTTACAGGTATATCATGTAAAGTGGTTCTCAAATACAGGTGAGTTTTTTAGAACCTACTCAGTCTTCATATTATTAAAATATAGAATGTATGCATGTTGAAAAATATATATTTTTTTTTTTTAAAGGGGGGCAGGCAACCATTATAGGGCAGAAACAACTTACAAGGCAGATTTATACAGTACTTGTCAGTCCCAAGATAACCCCAAGAGGTCAACTTAAAATATATGACTTCCTTCAACAAAATATTTTCCTAACCTTTGTAAAAAAAAAAAAAAAAGCTGGCTATGGGCTGTTCTTCTTGAGATATCACTAAGAAATACAGTAATACGTACAGTGTGTAAATAATATCAAGTGTTTCTCATATACAGAAGATTTACACAATGGATACAAACTATTCAATCCTTCATGCTATTACAAAGTGGCATTTATGCATAGACACATTAAAAAGTATTTTGCCAACAATGTAGCACAGAAACAATTGACGAGGCAACTTCAATGGCAAGCTGATAGGCTTGATTTAAATATATTCAGACTAATTCTACTAAAATAACTCAATATTTACAATTATTAAAAACTTCATTATACAATTTTTTGCAAAGAAAGAATTTTACTTTTTCTTTTCAGTTTTGAATGAAATATGGAAAGCCTTTTTCCTAAAACAGTTTGACTTATCAAGTTATGGTCGCTGAAAGTCCTTCCCATTTTGTGTTTTTATTGTATGGATAAAGGCAGTGAGTTATGGTCCCTGAAAGTCCTTCCCATTTTGAAAATCATGGCATAAAAAAAGACAGTGTCCAGGAAGCAAGGGTGTTTGGTACGAGTACACTATATATATATTAAAATGATGTAAATATGGGCTCCTGAAATATGCATCACATATAAATACATGTAGTATCAATTATACTGTGCACTCACACAAGTACATCTAGTTAGACTCTTGAAAGAGAATTGGAATTAATGTCTACAGGGATCTCTTATTTTATGAAAATGTACACAATACAAAAATGAAGAAAAGCACAGACTAATCAAATCTTTTCCCGTATAATGTGGGGGTCTATGTATTCTGTTAGGAATAATCAGTAGAACACAGACTCTGATCTGCCATGCATTATGCAGAAGATCAGGGTCTATGCTCCTTGCAGTTGGACTGGACTTATTAGTGAATAAATATGGTAATATTTCTAACAAGGATGAAGTCACTGGCCAATATCCTGGTACAAATCATATCCACCACCAGTTAGACTTCACGACCCTGAATGCACTTATGGGGGTGATTCCTTTCTTGCCTACTAAATCATTATTATTGCAGAATATACTAAAGGTCTGTGTACCATTTACTCACGACAATAACTATGCATCAAAAAAGTCATTAGAATGAGAATGACCTAACAGGCAGCATGTCAACTGATCTACCCTTAGGATAAGTGAAAAAATAGCTGTCTGATATACAAGAATGGAATCCATATGTGCTGGTGTAGGATAGGGAAATCCCACCCAAGGGTCAGAATTAAACAGGAATGAGGCTTTGAACAGTTCTGTATACAACTGTAGAATTTCCCTATTCCACATCAATCTTACTAGGGGTGAAACGATTCATCGATACATTGATGCATCGATACTTTTGCCATTTCGATACACATATCGATACACAAAGTGAAGAATCGATACAAAACGATATCTACCTTATAATAACTACATAAATCTTCAGCAGTTATGATAATTAAATTAGGAGCTCATTAGACCAAACTGTCGCGGTAGTTGTTTTGTATACACAGGAAGTATAGCGTGTGAGATTCAGTTAGTCATCTCCGTTCCCGCACCCGGACCAGTTCTATAGATAAGAGTTTCCTTGTACTAGGAAATTACATTATTTTTTGTTTCTTAAATAATACCATAATTTAAAAATATAATCAAAGACATAAATTAATAATAGTTTTTGAAGGAAAATTTTTTTTCTTAAAATTATTATAATAATGTAAGTGTCAATTCTTTTCTCTTTGCGTGGGACTAAACTATCGGTATGGGTGTGGAACCGGTGATAGAACTTATGATCATTCTTAATCACTAAGACATTTGGGATGCTTTCATGCAATGAACTACAAACAGCGGGGTGACCAAGGTGATTCCAACATCCGGTCAAATGGAGCAGACGCAAAAGGTCGAAAAATTGAACTCGAGTTACCTGCGATTAGAAGATCATCGGCCTGGAACTATTTTGGATATCCTGTGGAGTATGAGAATGGAGTAAGAAAAGTAGACAAGTCCAGGTGTGTTTGCAAACTGTGTTTTACAGCTCTTAGGAATACTGGAAACACCACAAATATGTCTACACATTTAAAACGGCACCACCCAACCATTGCCATTGGAATTCCTTTTAAAGATGACAAGATATCAGCTCCCAAGGTCAGTGTTTCTCCTACTCCTAAGCCATCACATCCAACAACCACTGGTCAGCTCAGATGGACTGAAGTTTTTCAGTCTCCATTAATTCCATCATCGCAAAGATCACAGACAATCACTAAGCATATAGCTATGTTTATTGCACATGATATGCGCCCTTTCTCAGTGGTTGATTCGCTAGGTTTCAGAAATCTGATTCGTACCCTGGAACCTCGCTACACCATCCCATCAAGAACACACTTCGCAGAGAAATTTATCCCAGACCTATACCTTCACACCAAACAAGAAGTGCAAAGCACCATATCAGAGGCAGAATCAGTGGCCATTACTACAGATGGTTGGACTTCAAGGGCTACAGAGAGTTACATAACAATCACAGCTCACTTGATTGATAAGGAATGGTGCATGAAAAGCTTTGTTCTTCAGACGAGACCTTTACACGAGTCTCACACTGGTAAAAATATAGGAGCAGTACTAGTTGATGCCAGTAAGGAATGGCAACTGGAAAGACCCCACAAGTTACTCCCCATAGTAACAGATAATGCTGCTAACATGGATGTTGCTATTCAAGAGGCAAAGTTCACACCACATATCAAGTGCTTTGCACATACTATAAATCTAGCAACCCAGAGAGGGTTGCAAGTTCATCAGATGTCACGCCTTCTTGGGAGGATCCGGCACATTGTCTCGTTTTTCCATCGCAGTACAACTGCTACTACCCTGCTGAAATCCAAACAAGAGCTGTTGCAGCTTCCTAAACACAAACTTATCCAAGATGTCCAGACACGTTGGAATAGTTCTTATGACATGATTGATCGATTTTTAGAGCAGCAGCCTGCCATTGTAGCTACTCTATTAAGTAAGGAAATCAGACAGAGGGAGACGGACTTAAACACTTTATCAGAGGATGATGTATCAAATGCTGAGGATATTCTCAAACTGCTCAAACCAATGAAAACCATTACAACGATATTGTGCGATGAAGCAGCACCTACCATATCAATGATTTTTCCTCTTAAACATCGTATTATTAGTGCAATGGAAGTGCAAGAAAGTGACTCTGCACTTGTGAAGGCAGTCAAGGTGGCAATCTCCCAAGACCTAGACAAAAGATACAATGACAAGGACACGCAGCAGTTTCTGCTGCACAGTTGTGCCCTAGATCCAAGATTTAGGGCTCTAACTGATGTAGACGATGCTACAAGGATCCAAATATATGCTTCCATTGTCATGCAAACAGTGAAGGTCAATGAGGTAAGTCAAACATTTACATATGAGTATCGTTGTGTTATCTACGTGCAGCAGTTGAAGTATAACATAATATTATTGTCCCCTTTCAAGATTTTAAGGATATATGAAATTTCTTTTGGTAGTTAAAATTGGACACTTTTCCCCAAAGGTTACCCTAGATGCACCACTGATCTTGGTATGCCCCAGAGTCACCTTCAAAGTTCTTATGTCATCCGATTCTCTCCATCTCCCTCTGAAACAGTGACACACACACACACACACACACACATAGAGCAAACACACAAACTATTACATAATTTCACTGTTTGAAGTTCATAACTTCATATACACAAATATTTCTTAATATTCATATTGATCTTATATTGATAAAATCATGTTGTTTTATTTATATTAAATGCCAGTGAATTAATGCTAAAATGTTAATTAACATAAAATTGCGAGATTCGTATTAACTTAAGGAGTACATATTATATAATTTTGATTTTTATTACAGTGTGAAACAGTAGTGAAGACAGAGAAGACTGATGAACTCACTCATGTACTACCATCTAGTCTTCCCCCACTACCACAGCTTCCTGCAGTACAAGTTACAGAACGAGATAACAGACCAGCAGCAACAGCGAAGGTTGAAGTTGATGAGCCTCCAGTGAAAAAGGGTGCACTTGAAGATCTTTTTGGAGATGTGTACGTGGTCAAGGTGGAGCCATCAAAGTCCCTCTTTCAGAGGGCTGACACAGAGATAACACGTTACAGGAATGAGACATCTAGTATACATATTGGTGACAACCCAGTGATGTGGTGGAAATTCAATGAAACATCATTCCCTTTGCTGGCCAAACTAGCCAAGATGTTGTTGACTATTCCAGCAACATCAGTGCCATCTGAAAGAGTCCTTTCAACTGCTGGAGATGTTGTATCAGCACAAAGAGCCTCTCTGACTGGGGAGAATGTGGATATTTTGATATTTTTGAAGAAGAATATGAAACTTTGGAAGTTGTGACGAGTAGTCTGACAGTCTTGTGCATATGTTATGCAGAATGATCTAATTCAGTTCATTTATGCTTTTTACAGAGTCATCACAATTGCCAGATAGTTTTAGAACAATGAGTTTGTGACTTAAGAAGACTCATTCATTTTCTGGAAAACGCATTTATGTTGATGAGGATATCATTTTCAATCATCATGAACTTTTCTTTAATTCAGTTACTGAATTCAAATACACATGACAATTTATGTGAAATTACATTTAACACTGTTTGCAGTTAGGTGCTTGTGCGTTATAGACTGATATAGCATATATCAGGTTCAACATTATTTGCAGTTAGGTGCTGTGTATTATAGATTCATATAACAGATCTCAGGCTCAACGTTGTTTGCAGTTGGGTGCTTGTGTGATAAAGATGGATGTAGCAGATCTCAGGTTCAATACTGCAGTTAGGTGCTTGCAAGTTGTAAAATGATATAGCCGATCTCAGGTTTGACACTGCAGTTGGGTGCTTGTATGTGTTATAGATAGATATAACAGATCTCAGTTTTTACACTGCAGTTGGGTGTTTGTGTGATATAGATTGATATAACAGATCTCAGGTTTAACACTGCATAATTATTATTTCTGAATCCCAATAATTTTAAATTTATTTTGTATTTTTGTATTACATGTACTTTTTAGTGTGTTATTGTGTTGCAGTATGTTATTGCATGATGAATCAGACACAAAACTTGTAATAGTCCTGTGCATCTGTTAGGCAGAATTATCTAATTCAGTTCATTTATGCCATTTACAGTCATCACAATTGTCAGCTAGTTTTAGAACACTGAGTTTGTGACTTAAGAAGATTTATTCATTTGCTGGAAGATGCATTTAAGTTGATGAGGATATCATCTTCAGTTATTAGGAACTTTCTTTAATTCATCTATAGACTTCAATTACACACATGGCAATTTATGTGAAATTAATTAGTGTTTGCTGCAGTGAAGTTTATCATTTGTGTTTTCTAAGATGATCTTTCTTGAACTGAAGAAAGGAGGAAAGTATACAGCTTAGAAAAGGTTGCATAATTATGATTTCCTAATCCTAAGCATTTTAAATTTTTGTTGTATTTTTGTGTTACGTGTACTTTTTAATATATTATTTTGTTCCAGTATGTTGTTGCATGATGAATCAGACACAAAACTTGTAACATTTCACTTTTATTGAATGAAGGATAAAGAAACACATCAAAGATTTTGTTATATTTTATTTGGTTACACAGAACAACAATGTTAGTAGTTGTGACATTGTATCTTGATCCAGTTTTTTCTGTTATCATTATACATAACAGGTTAACAAGGTGACTCACTGCTGATACATTGCATATTTGACACTGTTTGAACTTGAAAATACCATTCAACATATACATTCACATGATTAATCAAATGTACTGTGATAATCCCATTTTCAGTCTGATACATGTATCGATATGTATCGTATCGTAGGCTGTGTATCGTGTATCGTATCGATACGTGGCACAGGCGTATCGTTTCACCCCTAAATCTTACGCACTTATGTAGGATAGAGAAATCCCATCCAAAGGTCAGAATGAGGCTTTCCTGTTCACGACTGTTACTTATCCTGCACCCATACATATATGACAAATCCAGTTTCACTTAATGCTCACAAGGAAAGGACAATGAGAAAAAAAAATCTTTATGGATGTAGCCTTAAAAAAAGATCACAAGAAATTAAGTTTACAACAGAGGCTTTGTTCCCAATTAATGACAATTTGGCTTGTGACTTGTAAAAGCTATTTTCAAATGAAAAGCAAGTCATCTCTACCCTTCTCAAAAAGTACATAAAATCAATTACATTTAAAATTGTCAGAAAAGTTTAGAAAAAGAAAACATTGTGTAAGAAAACAAAAACAAGGTGTCTGAAAAGAAAACAGAAATAAAGTATTGTATATTTTACATTTAAATAAATGATTTATATAAATTCATGAAGCTCTTGTTTTCCTCCCTTTCCCTATTGAGCTGAATACATTCAAGCGTGGGAATGTAACAAGTCAGGTTCGGTCAATTTTGTGAGAACTTGTCCTAATGGATAAGTGATCGCAAAAACAAAAGTTACACAATGAATTGATCATTTTCTGTACAATAAATTAAATATCATATGTACTTGCTTATAAGACAAGTCCAACTGCAAACTACACAGACCCAGTCCATCGCATAATGCACCAGCAGATCTGGGTCTGTGCAGTTTGTTAGGAGTAATCAGTAGAACAACACAGACCCTGATCTGCAGGCACATTATGTTATGGCATATCAGGATCTTACTTGTTGCAGTTTGACTCAACTTACAAGTGAGTACATACGATATACGAGTCCACGTTTAGTCCTATTATGATGAAAAGTTTGAATAAATGTCTTCTTGATAAATATACTGAGATAAAACTAACAGTTTAATTAATTGAGACAGTTTGCAAAATTGTAAAATTCAGATGCAGTCTTACAGTTCTAATATACAAGGCCATTGATGCTTAACAAGTCCAATCTTAGCTGAAGGTGAAAACCACCAATACATTAACCTTGAGCACAAATGTAGCTGCTGCAAAGAATATCTGAATTATAGGCAGACAGTGATATATTTCGTTTGACCTTTTCTGCCATATTAAATACCCAAAAGGACAACAGCTTTTATTCTGATCCAAAGTAAATCTGTGTGTGCCAAGTTTCAGGACTTTCCTCCAAATAATCTAGAAGAAGCGATAAAAAAGACATACTAATGGAAGCTGGATATCAGAGGACAGATACAGAATAAATCTACAACTGCTTACACTAACACAGTTCAATTGTAATTGGAACCACAAATAGTGTAAACTAAAAAATCTTAAAGGGACCTTCTAAATTAGGCACCATATATACTTGGTTATATGAGGAGTCCAAATGCAAAATGCACAGACCCAGATCTGCCACTGCATAATGCAGCAGCAGATATGGGTCAATGCAGTTTGTTAAGAGTAATCAGTGGAACAAACAACATAGACCCTGATATGCAAGTGCATTATGCTATGGCAGATTAGGTTATTTGTTGTTTACAGTTTGGAGACTTGCTTATATAAGCAAGTATATACAGTATGTACTGTATTTATCTGTGGATAGCTCAGGCTTGATGAATAACCCCCACCTCCACCAAACAGTTTATTGTCACAATTTTGTCAAATATCTACTATAGGTAACTTTATTTAATAATAAGTCCACCCCCTATTCTGGGGGTATCAAACTCAAACCACAATGAGGACCACATGAGGGCATTTGTGATGGCCCATGGGCCACACCACCTTTGTTATCTTTCATGACACCTGTGATGCCAATCATTTTGCAGGTCACATGACACGGCTTGGCAGGCCTCATGTGGCATGCGAGATCCCTGCCCTATTTTGTGACACATTTATTAAGCTGGCCTCCTGGTGTTATTATGGGAGAAATACAGCATCTTCGCATAAACAGCAGAGTCTTAGAAGATCACACTTTGATATCTAGTCCAGTTTACAGAAATAGGTTATCACACTTTAAGAAAAAAGAATTCCATGAAGCAACTGAATATAAAAAAGTTCTTACTGTGAATTACCATGCCCCAACTTAAATTTGTTGTTTCAACATAATTTTTCAACACATGAAAGTCTAGTATATTTGGTGGAAGAAGAACCAGGGAAAACCCTAGGAAGAACCACTGACCAACCCAGAAATTATGGGCAAGCTTCCTCCGATACTCTTCAAACTGGGACCACCTTAACTTCAGTGTAAACATCAAGTGTATGTATCATTCAGAAGATGATTTAGGTTGAACAGTTACCTAACACTGACCTCTGACCTCAACAAGAGAATTATAAAATAAGTAACAACCTACTGAAGATATCTGTGGCTAAAATAAAACAGGATATACCACTCCTCTGCCTCACCAAATATCTCTGTGATACCAATGAAGCTTCAAGGCAATGGGCACATTACTTAACAGTACCTGTGTCTGTATTTATTTAGAAAGATTGTACAAGTATATTTATATTTGTAAAAGATATGAAAATGTCTAGATATAAGTTACGCTGAATTTGCAAGCTAGTTACACCAAACCCACCCACCCACCCCCCAAAATTTGATGAAAGTCAAGATCTTTTAGCTCAAAAAGTTTGTTCCTAAATAGCATATTACCTTTTCTTGTATAAAAAAAGACTGTACTTTTTGTATCTCTAACATCAGGTTGAAACTAATACTCATCTAATACTCGTGTGATCTACCAGCATAAAAAATGTAAAGCTGTGACTTTCTTTGAATGTTTATTTATTCACATTATCCATTGGGTTTTTCCAACTAAAAAAAAAAAAAAGACAAGTCATATTTGGAGATGGTTTCATGACGTATATTTATTTTCAGACACTAATTGTTAAAATATAAACCAACATGTACAGCAGTGATTTGACATTCTATCACTTTAATTTAAAGCAACTTTTAAATTTTATTCTGCAATAAGAGAAAGAAATTATCCCTTTATCACAATGCCAAATATACCTTGGAAACCTCATTTATAGGTAATTAAGAGGCAGGGAAATAGCCCATTGGAATAGTTACAAACCATTGTTCCCTGGATAGTATTTTTTTGACCAAAGTGCAAAATCAGTGACTGGGGCCTCATCTGTATATAACAGGAGACTGACATAGATTCAGAAAGGGTTTAGATACCAGTCCTTGTGTAATTCTTGTTCCCAGGATATACCTGCTTATAAGTCAGGTCCAAATGCAAACTCCATAGATCCAAATCTGCTGTTGCATAACATGCTGGCAGACCTGGGTATATCCAGTTGGGCAGGAGTACTCAATAAAACAAACAATATAGACCCTTACTTGACAGTGTATTAGCAATGGTATAATAGGGTCTATGCTGTTTGCAGTTGGAATGAACTTCTAAGCAAGTATATACATTTCTAGGGCATAACCGACTTTTGATCCGGAAATCGGATTCCACCGGATAGTATGAACTTCCGATTAATCGGAGTTGGACAAGGCAGGAACGACCGATTCGGATAATAAAAATAATAAAGTTGAATTTCTATAGCACCGTGTCTAACACTGCGTGTCATTCGATAGTGCGTTAATAAAGTTAAATAAGAAGTCAGAAAAGTCCAATATGGTCAACACAACGGGGTGAAACGATAATACTTGAGTTAGACCGAAAGATTTAAATTTATTAAAATATATAATACAGTCCTACCCATTTATGTCAACATCCTCAATAATGAAGGCATAATATTGAATACATTGACACATGCTAATGAGGTATTAAAAGAAAATGATTCTTACAATCGTAAATATAAATAAAGTTAATAAGGAAACTTTCACAGCACAATAAACTTGTTTCAATCACCGATCACTTTGGAAAATGCAAGAATCGATCAGATTTCATTGCTTTTATTTAAGTCGCCGCAAGAGGCCAACTTTATAGGACCAAACAAAAGCCTGTTTTATTTTTATTTGACCGCGACATTAAAGCATGGCGGCAAGATCAACTAACTGTTGAATAAAGTACAGGATGGAACTGGCCGCTTGCCGACATAAATGATTAAGGCGGGAAAATTAAAGCCTGGCGGCAAGATCAACTAATTGTTGAACAAAGAATGGGTCAGAACTGGCAGCTGGTCGACATAAATGATTAGGCGGGACCCTTGTGACATCGGTGTGATATGCAAAACGTGTGTAACACGGTTTAAAAAGTTAATTTGAAAAACCTTTTAATTTAGCATTTCCGATTAATTGAATCGTATCCGGAATCGGAAAAATTTCATGCCCAAAATCCGGAATCGGAAATCAGTAGAAAAATGCTAATCGGTTATGCCCTATACATTTCTGGTGATATTTCTTATAAACTGTGTAAGTGAGCATACAAAATAATAAATCTGAGCATCTGTAATACTTTATTGCCATGGAAACTACTGTGGTCATGGAGTCCACAAATACAAAATCTGACCACCACAATACTTTTTTTTAAATCAGCCAGTCTATGTGTATTTTGGCTAGATATTCCAAACATAGTGCAATAGAAGAAATGAATATAAGAAGAATAAAAATTTATTTTGTCTTGCACCTGTGTCTTACCACGCCTTGGCAAAAGAAGAACAAGCTGTTGTTGTTGTTGAACAGATAGGCTGTAGGTTCAGAAAAGGTTTAGATACCATGGATGAAATGAATATATGAAGAAAAATTTATTTTTTCTTACACCTGTGTCAAACCACACCTTGGCAAAAGGAGAACAAGCTCTTGTTGTTGTTGTTGCCGTGGGGTTTAACTCAATTTTTCAGCACATGATATGCTATAAATGGCAGCCAGTATTACTGGTGGAGGATGAATCCTGGGAAACCCAGGAAGAACCATCAACCTGTGGGAAGCCACTGGCAAGCTTTCTCATGTACCTACATTGGCCGAGCCTGAGACTCGAACCCACACAGAGGTGAGAAGGCAGTGATCCATAACAGTGAGTGCTTTAGACCACTTGGCCACCTAGGGCCCTAGAACAAACTGTTAACTTTGTATGCTGGTAAGTTCTGCGATGAACTGGGTCTACCACCCAAGCTGACAGAAACTGGTCAGGTAACTGCCATGAAGAAACTATATCTTATATTGTATCGAAGTAGTTCAAAGATCTTGTATGTGGACAAAGAAGTTTCAGTTTGAGGTCAGCCACTACAGAGCTGGATTTGAAAAGCATACTGACCCTGTTTGTAGCCAAATAACTAACCTAGTCATTTCCAACTTTCATGAATAGACCTTTAAACTTGAATGCATTAATTTGGCAAACTCAAAAGTTGAAGGATAGCATATCAAGTTTATTACTCATCAGTCAATCCTAACAAAGTTTTGTACTCAAAACCTTAACCAGCCCCAAAACAGTTGTGGACAGACAATAAATGTGTACACCCTATTTGTTCAAACCCCTCCTACCCAAATGCTGCGTCAAACTTTCCTTTCTTTCTTTACTTCCTTCTGTCTTCTTTTCCAGGATGAGGGAAAATACCTAAGTCAAAATCTGAACTCATTAAAGCTTGGCTTTTAATTACATTAAATTAAGCCTGAACAATGAATGAACATGGCTGTGTACAATAAGATTACTTTTGTTCTTACCTTGAAAACAGCCTGCTTTGCATTTAAGTAGAAAAGCTCGACAGTGTCCACATCTCTTAGTTGTATTATACTGTCTACATAAAACCTGAAGAAACGAAAAGATGGTATTAGTATGGCATAAACAGTGTCCTTTCAAATCAATATATTAATTCTACCACTGCTGTGGGTCCTCACTGTTTTCGGAAACCACACTAGCGTATTGTGTTGTAAGTGAGGACACTTTAAACTGGGAAACACTGCATGTATGATGTAGTAAGAAACATGTACAGAACCATATTAATTTTGGTCAGTTTACATTATGATGGGCTGGATTAAACCAAGAGCTCAAATTAAATTAGATACATTTCCACGCAATTTCAAAATAAATTTAGCTCGTGTAATTGGATCCTTAATCATACAGTATTCTATCTGGAACCATGTTGTACACATGTGCTTCACAGTGAGAATTAGTGTATACCATTCATTCATGGTGAACTGAAATTATTGTGAAAACCAAAGTGGTAACAGATCGGTGGACAACAACAACACAATATCCTCAAGCATAAATACTGTTTATACTTGTTTATAGGTCAAGTCCAACTGCAAACAACATAGATCCTGATCTGCCATAGCATAATGCGCCTGCAGACAAGTGTCTATGTTGTTTGTTTTACTGATTACTCCTAACATACTGCACAAATCCAGATCTACCATGCATTATGCAACTGCAGGTCTGGGTCTGTGCAGTTTGCATTTTGGACTCATCTTAAAGGCAAGTATAAATAGTATATGGTAAAACAAAACATTTAAAAAATCAATAAGCAATCAATTATCATTTCAGAACTTTATTCTGCTTAATGAGTCTGGATAATCAAATTCTATTTAAAATAATAATCTTACCTGACTGCAAAATAAATCAGAAGAACACTGCTAGCAGTTTTACGGGGAAGATCGTTTTCCAAGATTTTCTTGTCGTTTTGTAACCAGTTGTAGTGACCTCTGTAATTATAAAGTGAGTACCAGTACATGTCTAATTACTAAATGAACAGTGATTAAATCTGTTTAGTGTTATTAGAAAACAAGACCATTTGTGTTCTTAATGTACTCAACATTTAAACTGGAATCCAACAGAAGCTATACTGAAACAACTTACATGTATTTATAAGAGTTGCTGAAAACAAATGTGTATGAAAATCTTGTCAAGTGAAATACCCCCCCACCCCCGCAGTCTTGGGTGTAAATTAGGCCTTATGTGTTCTCCTGCATGTGACTGATAGAGGCAGAAGCAGCGTGAGATTTGACTATTGGTCACAAGACCTGCACAAGATGTGAGTAATAGAGACAGGAGCTGTGTGAGATTTGACTAATGGAGACAGGTGCTGCATGACATGTGACTAATAGAGGCAGGAGCTGCATGAGATGTAACTACTGGAGACTGGAGCTGTGTGAGATGTGAGTAATGAAGGCAGGGGCTGTGGTGGTACAGTGTTTAGCATTCTGGACTTGTGACCACAACGGTGTGAGTTCGCAAGGAACTTTATTCTAATTACTTTAGTAATAAATAACCTACTTGTGCTGCTGTGCTGTAAAACATCAAACTATACCAAAGCAAACCAATCAAATGGAATGACTAAAGCACCAGACATACCTCCAAAAGATACTGGACCTACTTTCATTACTCTCTGTGGCAGATCTACCCAACCATTTATTACACAACACTATACCTTCACAACACTATTAATATCTTGTTGTTGTTGTTGTTGTTGTTGTAGGGTTTAACACCATTTTTCAGCACAAGACAGGCTATACATGGAGGCCAGTATAAATGTTGGAGGATGAACCCAGTAAAACCCCCAGAAAGAACCACCAACCTATGATAAACTACTAGCAAGCTTTCTCATGTACCCACACTGGTTGAACCTGAGACTCGAGCCCACGAAGTCAGAGGTGAGTTGGCAGTGATCTTAACTTTGTGCACTTTAGACTACTCGGACCTAATATCTTGCTTCCAAATGGTATTTTCCTCAATGCAAACATACACTTTGGTCCAAAAGGTTTTTAAAAAATGTAACTGACATGTCTTTTCATATGTAAATCTGACCTTTTGCCTCCATCTAAGGACCCTAGTTAGGGGGCCAAGAATAATATTCCTCCTTGCATGGTTACCATACAAATAATGCATTTATGAAGTTTTGTACATTTCCACCTCACTGCTTAAGACATGTGGTAAGAGGCAGACAAACATATGGTATGACCTCAGTGTATATGTGTAGCCACTATGGACTGTGATGTGATGTGATTTTGATTTTTTAACGTAGCTTTAACAATTTTTCAGTCATATCGCTATGATGTCTGCCATGTGGCAGTTTATAGTGATGTCTAGCACTGGGGCATCATGCCGCAGACATGTAGCATCATGTCCCACCCAGTCACATTATCCTGACACCAGGCCAACCAGTCCTAACACTAACCTCTTAATGCTGAACGCCAAGCAAGGCAGCTGTTAGTACCATTTTTTAAGTCTCTGGTATGACTCATCCGGGGATCGAACCCACGACCTCCCGCATCCGAGACGGATGCTCTAACCACTATGCCACCGGAGCGGTCACTATGGACTGTGATGGACAGTGTACAGATGACCTGTTGATTTCAGGCATGAATAACAAAGTAGTATTCATTTTGAACCCCAACGCTGCCCCTCAATATCAACTTAACAGATACCTTTTGCAGGGCCTTTCATTATATTCTGAAGTTGTAGGATGAGTTCCCAAAGTGCACGTGTGTATGAGGGGGTACCTCCCCTGTTGGGGATAGTTTTTTTAAAGTAGCCAGGTGTAAATTAAACATAGCTGGGTAATTAACCTGGTTCAAAAGCCCTTTTGTACCTATGAGCACACTAAATTACCCATTTAAATGAGTAAATTGTCCCTCCTCCTTGCATCATTTCATGGCATGATCACAGCTTCACTAATCTGATCCCCCAGATCAAACCATGACAACAAAACAAAAAAAACTCTCTCTGAAAGTACCAACACCTTTAGCCAGTTCATCATTTTCTTGCTCCTAAGTGGAGGATGGTGCAGGCTATTCCTGGTCCCAACATGGTGCTCTGACTTATTTGGCCTTCATCTTTTCCAGCAACACCACTACTGTACAAAACCTAATATTTTGACAAGCTAATGCTACTGATAAAATTTAAATTTTTTAAAGCTGAAACTAAAACCTAGACCAATGGTATTCCTTAGTCAACATCTCTGAGATGCCTCCACATTGAGTTTTCATGAGCATAGGTAAATTACAGTACACAATACTGAAGGTGACATGCATCCAAATCCAAGTAAAGGTAAAATAGCTGCCAAGTTATTGAGGATGTAACGAACAACAGGTTTAATATACAAAAGTTACTTTAGTGAATACATGGTCAAAATGACCTATTGTTGGCATGATGGAATTACACCTACTAAGATGTGTCCACACTAGAAATGTCATGAATATAGGTGAAATAGGGTCTGTTATTGAGAATGTAATAAACACAACAAAAATGCTCAGGTCACTCAAGCATGCAAATCAGGTCACATGCATCTAGTTTTGGTGTGTTCGAGTTTAACATCCTTGAGATGCTTCTATATATCAATTTTCAATGAGTAGGTAAAATAGGATCTGTGATATTGTGGGATCAACAAAATATTGAGAGGATAACTTAATAAAAAAGAAACCAAACTTATGAGTAAAACCCTTTATGCACTCAAAATGTCTGAATGGTAAAATAATAAAAACATTCCAAAGCCACAGGATAATGCATTCACTCCCACCCATAAATTCTCTCAGTCATTAAAGATTTGATACTAATTAATACAATACTCTCAAGCTAAGCTTCTTTCATATACTTCCTAACAGATTTCTGGACATAAACTGTAACACCAGAAACTGTTGCACAGACCTGTGGATAAGAAGTAAAGTCACAGCAGGGTTACCTCCCATGCCTATTCTTTCCTGTGATAAAATCTTAGATAACCACAGACATCAATGTGAATTCATTGACAACATTAACCCAGTTAAAGGTTTATTTTTGTTGCTCCACTGGGTACTGTACTGCTAAATATAATCTACAAATCCAAGATTTGAACCTGCCTATCTCTCAACTTGGTAACATACTTCATATGGCAGCAACTTGTGTTCATGATTTCTTTCAATGTTACAATTCACTAAAATTCATCAAGACTGTTACTTTGCTGTATTATTATTATGTGTTAAAAAAAAACATTAAGTAATAACCAAAATGATTTGAAAATTAAAATATTTGGCTTTAAAAAATTGTATTTTCACTTTTCTGCACTAAGGATTAAGGTCAACAGACACTACGTAAAGTTCTCCGTGTTTTATCTACAAAAGGCTTCATCCAAGTCACTTGACTCGTCAATGCAAAGAACTGAGTCAAAATCCAAACCTATGAGTCCTATTCAAGCCGATGATCAGTCTTCAGTAGTTTTTAAAAACAATTATATTGTTTAAATACACAACTAAAATATTAGTTATATAATGTGACTAAAGCCAATAAGGCAATTCCCTTGCCAAAAGCATCTGAACATTCTATATTTGTTAAAAATCATGTTGATGGTTTCATGTCATCAGAAATAATATGAGCTCATATGACAAGCCGTTTATTGTTGGATATGCCGGTGCTTTCATCTGCCATTGCTGTGACAAATGACGATTTCTGCATGTCACGTATAAGACTATCCTCAACAACATTTGATAGGCTCTCCAGTAACTCTGAACAGGTAGTAGCAGAGTCATACTGAATAGTGGAATTCTTCAAAGTGTCAATGGCATCAATTTCTTCAGCCATTACATTGTGTATTAAATTAAGAAGAGATTTGTATTTCAGAAAAGGGACCTCTTCTACACTCAGCCAATGTACACACTTAAGCAGCACTTTCACTGCTATGTCTTGTTTGTAAAACTGCATTCAAATCTGCCTGGTGTTGTGGACCTTCAATCAGCAGTTTGTGTTCTGGCAACCAAACATGCCATGCCAGTGTACTGTTCTGAAAGTAATTTTATTTTGCACATTTGGTCATGGAGGTTTTTTATAGCCTCTGTACATATATGGCAAAACATAAAGGCGTCTTCACTGCCACATTCTTCACTTAACTTCTTTTTGAAAACGTGGCCAGGTTTATGGTTTCATCTATTGCTGCATAAAATTTTGTGTTTTCTCTTACAAGTAACTGATACCTCATCTTTAGATGATGAAGGCTCCACTGGTTCGATAACAATACTATCATCGATGGTTGGTTGTACAATCACAGTCAAAATGATAATTTTGTTTGTTTCGGATCTGTTTTAATTTTTTTGCCTTGGACACCATTTTAAGTCAAACACTGACAGTATCTTGGAACAATGCAAGGCATACAATTGAGCGAATGGAAATTGTTACTTTTTTGCGTGACAAGAATGCGCATAAAATAATAGTTTCTCATGAGAATCGCTTTAAAATCACGTGTTTATTTTCCACCTCTTTCTTGTGTGTGGTAATTATATGGTTCTAACATCCTGTTGATACAAATGATGTGAAAGTTATGGATCAGCTCCAGGCTCCACACTCGCTTGTAACCCTATGTATTATGATAAATTCAGCATAAGAAACTGATATGTGTGTATTTTCCCTGTTTGGGAGAGTTGTAATCTAGCCAATAAAGTAGTGAGAGCAAACTTTTATTTTGTGTTAATCAGCAAAACATAACATTAAGGTGCATCGATTTACATACTGGCGATGATTTTTAGACCAAACCTCTGTTTTGTGCTAATCAGCAAAACATAACATTGGGGTACATCAATTTACGCACCATCGACGACTTTTGTGCGTCAAATCAGAAAAGTCTGCGTATCTGACACATGACAGATGGGTAAATAAAACACTGGTTCTACAGCTATTGCCCATGAAAATCTCTTCACCGTGACATCTGGAGATGGCTTAGACATATGAAATAAATGAATAATAAAACCTAATAACAGTTCTCTTCTTTAAAAATTAAAATGGCTTGATTTCAGCAATATGACAGTCACTCAAAACATCTGGGGAATTGAGCAAGGTTTATCTATTTTAAATCAAATGCTTTAACAGACTTACACAAGTTTTCACAATTTTCTGTAATCATGATCAAATGAAACCTGCTGATGCAAAATACACTGCTATCTCACCTCTTAAAACATTCATGACATCTAATATGCCAAAAATTTAATTTTACTTTTCATCCAGATCTATCCCTTAAAAAACCTTTTAAAAATTGACATATATACAATGAAGATAATTGACAGGAAATGGCAAACCCATTAACACATAAAACTGGATTCAAGAACTGAAATGGGTGAAATAAATGTAAAGGAAATTGTGTGCTCTTGTTAATTTTGGGATACACGTTTATGTGAAGTACAAAAAGTAAATTTGTGGTTCTTTAAATTGCACAATGAACTAATTGGAACTAAACTGCTATCACAGATCACTGCTGCAATGTCATTGTCATTAATTGCAATTTTTTGGTCTTAAAATTCCTTGTTAACAAAAAAGCCTTACTTTGAAACCAAATTATGTTTGTGATAGTTTCATTAATAAAATGTGAAGATTAACAGATATAGCCCCAGGATACATGCATAATGTTTACTTCAACAAATACAAGTATCAAAAACAAACAGCCACTTTAACAAATCTGTCACCATATTCCAATTTAATACAAAAGCAAGAGTCCCTTAAGAGACTGACACATTACTGGACACTCCAGGTATTCAAGATAAGAAAATTTCTTCCTTTTAACTCGTGAATACTGAAACCATGCTGATATTCTTCAGCGATAACAAGATTTTCAAATTAGCTGCTGTGGCTGACATATTGCATATCAGCTTGGCAATATTTTCATTTCGGACAAAGTAGACATAAATATTTTGGTCACAACCACATTTCATAATGGGGGCCCCGAGTGGCCAAGTGATCTAAAGTGCTCTCCGTTACGGATCATTGCCATCTCACTTCTGTCTGTGTGGGTTCGAGTCTCGGATTCAGCCAATGTGGGTATGTGAGAAAGCTTGCCATTAGCTTCTCGTGGGTTGGTGGTTCTTTCCGGGGTTTTCCCGGGTTCTTCCTCCACCATTAATACTGGCTGCCATGGATAGCCTATCATGTGGTGAAAAATGGCGTTAAACCCTACAACAACAACAACATGTCATAATGATGATCCATCAGGGAGAGTAATGACAAACAAGATTTTCACAATATCCATCATGGATGTATGACTTACAACACTTTCATTTAGGACTAACTAGACATCATAAGATGTCCATTGGTGAAACTCCATACTGATACAGCCATCCATTCAGGAGTAGAGATAACAATATTTTAAAGATAGTTACCATGGTGGCCATATTGAAGGTTAGTCGTTTTTATTTAGGACCAAGTAGACACCATAACCACATGTCAAGTAAGAGTAGCTAAATCAAGATTTTCACCATGGCCACATATAGTTCATCAGATAAGTATCATTTTAATTTAAGATCAACAAAACATTTTAAGTCTTCTGTGAAAATCTCATGATAATATAACCATTCATTCAGGAATATATAAACATTTTCAAGCAGGCCACTTTGGCAGCTATATTATACCTGAAATCAGCACCTGTTTCATTTAGGCTCAAACAGACACCATAAAAAGACTTTTGGTGAAAATCACATTTCAATATGACTTTCAGTTCAGGAGTAGCAATAAAGGTTTATAGATGGTAGCTATGGAGGCCATATTAGATGTCAGATCAGTAACATTTTCATTTAGAACCAGCAGACATTATAAGAAGTCTTTTAGTGAAAACCTCATGGTGATATGACCATCTATTTAGGAGTATCCATCATAAATTTTCAAGACAGGACTATGTGGCAGCCATTAGATGTCTTATTGGCACCACATAAAATAATTTTTATCTCGTCAAACAGATGGTTTTTTCAAATGAAATTACTTACAAAGATGTATTTATGTTATGTTATTGCCAATAATTTGTATACAGAAGGCTATATATATTGAGAACTGTGGGACAAATAGTAAAATATTATAATTTTCAAACATATTCCAGGATCATGAGTTAGGCCTTAAATCAGGAGTTGGCAACCTATTTTATATAGCGTGCCCCTTTTTTCCGGATTAATTAAAAATTAACGATTGCCTGCCACCAGAAGAGAGTAACAATGTTACAATCAAGATTTTTGGCTGCCCTTCGTGTTCAACACAAAATTTCTCAACATGCCACCTTGTGGCATGTGTACCATAGGTTGCTGACCCCTGCCCAAAATGATATCTTCCTGATATTAACTGCTTCATAAATATACTTAAAGGAAATTATAATATCTGTATTGCAACTTTCACACAAGTGAAGACATATAAGCATAAATGGGTGCCTTTAACAATTTTCTTATTAAGTTCTGATATAGCTATTGGTTCGCTGGACAGAAAAACGGAAAATAAAATTCATTCTCTTATCATCGTTATAAATTCTACAATCTGTTACTTCAACAATTTTATTAAGTTCTGATATAGCTATTGGTACGCTGGACAGAAAAACAGAAAATAAAATTCATTCTCTTATCATCGTTATAAATTCTACAATCTGTAGCTCTATCTATTCTGTTACAACCATGTCTACAATGATACCTTCAAACATCCAAGAGCACTTCAGTGTTTATTATTATTTCAATACATGAAATAAAAGTTTAAGTTGAACTCTCTTTTTACAGGATTATATGAAGTGAAATACTGATTACTTACATCCACAGACTGTTCAACTGCAAAACTTCCCAGTAAATTACAGAATTCTCTTTCATATAACTAATAACTGGCACTCTCCTAAAATCTCCAATGTAATATTTCATACACAACTTGTATTGCCTCCTTTCTCCTGTTTTCTCTTGAAAGGACTATACAAATTTAGAAACTCCTTTGTTAGAAATGTGACTGATGACAAGAACTATCTCTACATAAATGAAAGGTTTAACCCCATCATAGAAATATTAGGTTTTTTTTGTATGCTGTCACTCTGATTTACAAACTGTCAACTGTTGCTGTCACAAAATATCATCAGGTTAGATAATGAAAGACCATGAAACCTTTTTTCAATTAGGATAGCAGAAAAAAGTGACAAAATGACAAATTATTTTGATGGTATCATGCACCCCAATGACCTTCTGGCCACTGTGTCCTGGCTGCTGTCAAAATGACAATAAGTACACAAGGCAAAAAAAAAAGCCCTGTGGACAGACAGTGAAAAAGATTGATTATTAAGAGTCAGGGTATAAATATTTTGAAAATCCATGGTTATTCTGGATGTCACTGCTTTGAAAATCTGGTTGCCCAGTAAACTACTGCTCACATGATTGCTATAATCGTGACAGACAGGCTTGTGCAACTATGGCCTGCAGGCTATCCAGATACTTTTAGATCATATAGGTACATTTAGGTCACTATCTGGCCCATGCTCTGGAGGAAAGTTTGACATACATTGTTTAAGAATACACCCTGTATGCTTTTCATAATGAATGATTTATCTCTTTATTTGATTTACTTGTATGCATGTGTATGTATCTGTGTATATTTCTGTCTGTGTACATGTGCTGTTGCATAAATCACTACCAGAGGAGGAAACCTCAAGCAGAAATCTCCACTGAAACAATGATTCATTTCTTCTCGGCATTTTAAAGTTTTTATAAATTTCATTAGAATAAAAAAAAAAAGTAATAGATCTTTTCAATGATACTGGTCTCTGGTTCAAGGTATTAAACATTCGACACAGTTCTTCAAATTAATTATTTGAGACTTAAAATTATCAACGAAAAGCTTCAAAGAATCAACCAGTTCAAATTCTACATATTAGTATTACTAATGTAGTAATTATTGGTCCTGTGTCTGGAAAATGTGGTATAAGTCTACAGAGTAATTGATGAAGATCTAAGTTTGATGACAATCAACACAAACAAAACAGGTTAGTCATAATTGCACACAATACTTGAAATTCATCAGTCATAAGTCCAGCTAACTGAAAGTTTCACAAGTATGCACAGTTATTCCTTCTATTTGAGATCAGGAAATAATAGATAACTGCACATTTTCTGGTTGTTGTTTTTTTAAATTCTTTGGTGTTGTAATACATTTGCTTTCTAGTAGCTGGGTCACCCTTTGCCATATCCTTCTTTACACCATTACAGTTCACATTATATTTAATTCAATAATATCAATCCTGTTTCTAAAATAACAGGTTGTCATTTTTTTATTTTTGTTTCTCCACATGCCAGTATAGTATGCAAAAACAATTCTGGTTGGTTCAACTGTCCGAACTAGCCGTATTTATTTAGTTCAAGTCAGAATCCAGAAAGAACTGTCACAATGTTTACAGCAAAATGTCCATCTGTTCAACAGACCAATAAAAAAAAGTATGCAAATGGACCACAGACCTTCACGTTTCTAGAAGATGAAAGAAACTGTTACCTTATGCTGGTCTGTTGACAAAAGACGAACATTAGTTAGTCTGTTCTCTATGGATATATCCTAATGGGTTTGT
The DNA here is from genome assembly GCA_028554795.2 of Sinohyriopsis cumingii. Lineage (NCBI taxonomy): Eukaryota > Metazoa > Mollusca > Bivalvia > Unionida > Unionidae > Sinohyriopsis > Sinohyriopsis cumingii. The sequence goes on along the minus strand of CM068828.1, from coordinate 87,050,863 downwards.
AGTTCTGAACATTCACATCTGTGGATTAGTCTGGCTTCTTACAAATACACTGTAGATTAGTATGGCTTCTTACAAATACTCTGTAGAATAGTCTGGCTTCTTACAAATACTCGGTAGAATAGTCAGGCTTCTTATAAATATGCTGTAGATTAGTCTGGCTTCTTACAAATACTCTGTAGAATAGTCAGGCTTCTTATAAATATGCTGTAGATTAGTCTGGCTTCTTACAAATACGCTGTAGATCAGTCTGGCTTCTTACAAATACGCTGCAGAATAGTCTGGGTGAATCTTACAAATACACTGTAGATTAGTCTGGCTTCTTACAAATACGCTGTAGATTAGTCTGGCTTCTTACAAATACACTGTAGATTAGTCTGGCTTCTTACAAATACACTGTAGGTTAGTCTGGCTTCTTACAAATACGCTGTAGATTAGTCTGGCTTCTTACAAATACACTGTAGATTAGTCTGGCTTCTTACAAATACTCTGTAGAATAGTCAGGCTTCTTACAAATACGCTGTAGATTAGTCTGGCTTCTTACAAATACGCTGTAGAATATCTGGCTTCTTACAAATACACTGTAGATTAGTCTGGCTTCTTACAAATATGCTGTAGATTAGTCTGGCTTCTTACAAATACGCTGTAGATTAGTCTGGCTTCTTACAAATACGCTGTAGAATATCTGGCTTCTTATAAATACACTGTAGATTAGTCTGGCTTCTTACAAATACGCTGTAGAATATCTGGCTTCTTACAAATACACTGTAGATTAGTCTGGCTTCTTACAAATACGCTGTAGATTAGTCTGGCTTCTTACAAATACGCTGTAGATTAGTCTGGCTTCTTACAAATACGCTATAGAATATCTGGCTTCTTACAAATACGCTGTAGAATAGTCTGGCTTCTTACAAATACGCTGTAGAATAGTCTGGCTTCTTACAAATACTCTGTAGAATATCTGGCTTCTTACAAATACTCTGTAGAATAGTCAAGCTTCTTACAAATATGCTGTAGATTAGTCAGGCTTCTTACAAATACGCTGCAGAATAGTCTGGCTTCTTACAAATACGCTGTAGATTAGTCTGGCTTCTTACAAATACTCTGTAGAATAGTCTGGCTTCTTACAAATACTATGAAGATTAGTCTGGCTTCTTACAAATACACTGTAGATTAGTCTGGCTTCTTAGAAATACTCTGTAGAATAGCCTGGCTTCTTACAAATACTCTGTAGAATAGTCAGGCTTCTTAAAAATACGCTGTAGATTAGTCTGGCTTCTTACAAATACTCTGTAGATTATTTGGCTTCTTACAAATACTCTGTAGAATAGTCTGGCTTCTTACAAATACTATGAAGATTAGTCTGGCTTCTTACAAATACTCTATATAATAGTACAAATACTATGTAGATTCGTCTGGCTTCTTACAAATACTCTGTAGATTATTGGGCTTCTTACAAATACCAATCACCCAACATTCAACTAATGGCCAATTTAATCATAAAATATTTGTCAGTAAAAAATAAATCAAATCCAGTATTAATTCTGAACCCTATCATTTATTCAAAATTAATATTTTTTGGTTACCATACTCAAATGTTAAAGTGGAAAAATCAGCTGCCCCGCATTTATTTTTTATTGTTCCAGGCTCCCATGGACAAGATATTTAAAAAAAAAAAAAAAACAGAATACCACTTGTATCTAAAAATACCTTTTCCATATTTCATAATGTTTTTGATGATTATTCTGTTTCTGGTATATAACTGACAAGAAAGAGCACAATTTTGGACATTATCATTTTTAAAGAAATATTTTTCTGCTGTTAGACTGGGCTTTCATGTTGAGAAAACTAGCTGAGTGTCATTAATTTTTAATTGTCTCAATCTCCCAAGCACTGATTATTTTCTTTTACTCCTGAATAATATCAGTAATTACTTAATATTTGTATTTACTTAAATTAAGAGTTAGTGGCCACATTTTCTCTCCATGGTCATTAGGGCAAGAAAACATGTCACTGAACAAATTGTCTCAGCATCATAAGACTCATGCCAAACAGAATAAGAATCTCTCAAAGGGTTTAGGAAATATAAACAAATGAAACTGTTTTAACCAAAAACATTACACAATTTTCTGTGACTGACAAGTGAATATACAGATTTGTCTTATCTTCATGATCAGAGCTGAAAATGAATACAAAATACCAATTTCTCCTATATGAGTATCTATTGAATGTATTCAGACAGAACCAGAATTTTTGTCTAATTTTTTACTTCTTTTCGTTAGCCAAGGACTGACTAACCTATGCAAAATTCTGGGTAGTTAATTTGGAAGCTCTAAAAAAAAAGGAGAATGAATCGGTGAAAATCTCTGGTCAAATAAACATATAAAAAAAATTGAAATAAAAGAACCCCAAATTTCACCAAAGTGCTCATGCCCAGGCAAAACTTGAAGAAAAAAAAAGAAGAAAAGTATCTCAAATGGACATGCTTGGAATCAACTGGAAATACATGTACATTACAAAGAAACTCTGTCTTCTATTCCATCTTAAATGAAAATAAAATAAGCTCTCAGTATTAATAAGTTAAAATTTCTAAAAATTTAAAAACAAAGAATGGCACACAAACCTTACAAAGACAAACCATTCTAAATCAATGGAAACATGACATACTGCAAGATAAATGGTAAAGATGTCAAAATTCTGTAAATTGTAGTAGTAGCAGTAGCATCATGCCAGCAAAATACTGGCTGTATGGTACAAATAAAAATATAAAGACTTGTACAAAAATCAACAAAATTAATTCTTAATAATTACCTATTATGGATCATAAAAATGTAAATTCTTTCATATTGTACATAAAAGGTACACTGTAAATTGAATAAATTTGCAAGAAAAGCTTCTCCATCATTTAAAGATCTGCACCAGTTACTGCAAGGAACCAATAAACTTCTAGTATGATCTGTTCTTATCTTTGCTTCCTTGCTTCTGTGAAGCATTGTTTTTTAGCTGTAAGGGCATCATTAACCTCACATTATGTGTTATCCATTTCTTCTGTCATTACAAAAAGTCCTGCACTGAATAAGGAACAAATAACGATCAAAAGTAACCATTTCCATGCACCAGTGCAGACCCCCGAATGATCATGCTGATGCATCCTCAAGATCCCCAATAATCAACTTGCTTGATATGCACACGAGTGGTTTTAAACAATGAAGAAAAATGTCTGTATGAAAGCATATTTTTACATACCTCACTAGAAAAAAGTCCTATGTGTCTGTCATAAACAGTGATGCCTAATAATTCAGTGAACTTAAAAATGTATCATGTTTGATAATAGTCCAGTGTCCTATGCTTGCCTTTTTGCTAAGAACAGAATTATTGATGAAATGTTTAAGATCTCAGCTTGGCATGCCAATGTATGGTTAAATCAATATTGTGAGGACAAGTAGTTAGAGAGTGCCTATGAGGAGACTCATTAAATACACAACAGTCCACATGGTTCACATTCCTGAAGTAGGCAGGGCACACAGCTGTTTGTATTATTTGTAACAAGTCAAAAGCACCAGAGGCTCTGAAAGGTAACAGGGGTAAAGGTCAACACTTCAGAACAAATGAATCTCAACATAAAACTGTAATGGTAAATCTGCAATACATCTTTTTGACAGAGAAAGCCACTGTGTGTGTGTGTGTGCATGCATGTGTGTGTGTGTGTGTGTGTGTGTGTGTGTGTGTGTGTGTGTATGTGCACGCACATGCATGCAAGTGACATTTCTGCAACTTTACTCACCAACCTGCCATACATCTGGACAAGTACAATCGGAAATTGGTTTATTATGTTTGTTTACTCTTTTTTAAAGCAAAATTGCATTTCAGATTGCTGGTTCACTTACCATATTTGCCCAACCATAATGTATTGAATACTTATGTGGTCATCTGAGTCATCATGAAATCATAAACTCTCTCTCACCGTTGTGAAAAGGTTAAATGAAAGGCAAAACTGAGGAGGAAAATAATACATTGTCAAGCAGCCAGAGTTCTGAGTTTTGGGAAAGTGGATCATGGCTGAATTTTTCATTTTGTTTGGTCATGACAAGTCTTGCTTTCTATCTGCAAGCATATAGCTTTATCCTTTATTACCTATTACTTACATCACAGACCGCACCAGTGACCTAAGTGGTTAGAGTGTCTACCTTGGATATATGAGGAAGTAGGTTTGAACCTTGGCTGACTCATACCAAAGACTTGTATTAACAGCTGCCTTGCTAGGTGCTCATCATTAACACATTAACCCCTGGAGACGAGTTAACGTGGCAGGAGGTAGTAGCCTATTGCCGAGCTCTGTAGCATCATGGTCATGCAAGATACACTAAATTGGGTGGTATTATAGAAAGGCAGACAGATGTAGCTCTACAATGATACCAAATAATCTGGAATATCTAGTTGCACTACAAAATACAGAGGGAAAAACCTCATTTTTTGGACCCGATTTTTTTATACCCAAAATCTGCCCATGGTCGGAATCGATTTTGTGTCCGGATTTTAGACTTTTTGGTCTCAGATCCATAGCTGCCAACCTTCCAGGCTCACAATCAGTGAAAACAGGGATAAAAAGTCATGAATTTGGACATGAATTAGTGAAAACTACCATGACAATAACTCCATCCACTCTGACCGTCAATACTACAATATATCAAGATCACAATATAAAACTAAACACTACATATATGCAGAAATATATCTGCATTTCTATTTATTATGGTATTCATAAACTTCACTTGTTCTTGTGGTTATTTATCAAGACATGATACTGTGGCAGACTTGAACTTCCTCAACTGCTTGATCATAAATTTGTTTTCTAAACAGTTCAGACTTCTTGCCTGCTGGTTGATCTTGGTGACTAAAATTGCTGACAAATTTTCTGCAGCTACGAAGGCCCTAAAGTCTGTCTTATTTTTCCTCACTAGAGAAAATACTCTTTCGCTGTCACCGTTGCTGTGAGGAATGCACATGAGCTGCAGCACTTTTGGTTCTTCCACAGGAAAATTTGGAAGAGATTTTCGAGTCTGGGAACATTGGTCAGAACAAATGTTTAGCATGGTTTCCAGCTGATAAAGGTATATTGTGTTCAACACGAAAACTCACAAATAATGCTTCAGCGTTGGTAGCTTGCAGGTCTTCCGCCAATGGCTTAAAATATTCCAGAGCTGAAATCTGCGAATTCTTAATTTTCCCAACTTCTACGTGTTTTTTGCAACCGATTTGCTTCCTCATATCGTCTCTGCAACCTAGCTATGATGTCGTAGCCTCAACTTGATTAGTTGTGGTTGAGGCTACAAACTGATCCCATATCATGTATATTCTAAATTAAACTTCACTTTTTGAGCAATACATTTCTTTTTCCTTGGTGGTGAAGACATTTTCAAGATCTTACATGAAATGCCAAACGGTAACTCAAATCAGTGTTGGTGACGCATGCGCGGAGCAAAAATCCGATTAGGCCCCAGTTTCTCTCAAAAGCATTTGTTGTTGTTGTTGTTGTAGGGTTTAACTCCATTTTTCAGCACACGATAGGCTTAACATGGCGGCCAGTATTAATGGTGGAGGAAGAACCCGGGAAATCCCCAGAAAGAACCACCGACCCTCGAGAAGCTACTGGCAAGCTTTCTCACATACCCACATTGGCCCAATCCGAGACTTTAACCCATGCAGACAGAGGTGAGATGGCAGTGATCCGTAACAGAGAGCGCTTTAGACCACTCGGCCACTCGGGGCCCCCAAAAGCATTTGTAAAACTGCTCTTATACATAGAGATTAAAATAGGCTAAAATGCTTGCTACCGGGCCAACTGTACTAATCGGCTGTAGTTCTACTAATATTGCGACCAGCAGTGCCAGACCGTTTCGGCAAATGTGAATATCATGACTAGCGCTTAACAAGAAATCAGTTATTTTATTAAAGATTTAAAATAATTGAGAATTGGAGAGTTCGTGAATTTTTGGCTTGTGGCGTGAATACGTGAATCGCTGAAAAAGTCGTGAAATTCACACCAAATTCGTGAGGGTTGGCAGCTATGCAGATCTAAGGCAAACCGGTATGAACTGCAAACAGACAGATGAACCTTTGCAAACAGTAGGATAAGATGGGCATTTGGAATGAAGAGTGGTCTCGAAACAAAAATAATGGTTCCGTTTAGCAAAAAAAATAAATCCAACTTTTACCCTTCTGCTCATGCATGAGCCAAATTGCCAATGAAAAATGATGTTTCTAACACAACTATGCAGTATGTTATTGGATGATCAACTGGAAGTTGTTGTTTTCAGATGTATTATGAAATAGCTATCAAAATGTGTTTCCTACTTGAATTTCAGGCAAAAATGACAAAAACCTCCAGGGGTTAATGTGTTAAGAGGTTAGTGATAGGATTGGTTGGCGTCAGGATAATGTGACTGAGTGGAACATGATGCCAGATGTCTGCAGCATGATGCCCCAATTCTAGACATCACTATAAACTGCCACAATGCAGATGTCGTAGTGATATGACTCAATTGTTAAAGCTATGTTAAAAATCCAAAAACACACACAAACTTACATCGTTACGGTCATGAATCCATAGCCTCCCAAAGTTATGTGCCAACTAGATAATAGCATACCAGTATTCCATTTATGGAGAATAATCGTTCTGGACTTTTTTCTATGAAGGTTTAATTTGTGAAGGGGTGTTTAAAACTTGCCTAAAATTGCAATCTCTACCCCACCCCCCACTCCAATGTGTACCCTCTTAACTTATAATAATAATAGTAATAATAACAATAATAAAGTCCTTACTTTATGAGGCTGATACAATCAGTATAAAAGCTTATTTCTCTTATAGCCCTCAATTATCTATATATGTAGAGGCAAATATATAAAATACATGAGAGAAAAAAACATACCAAAAAGGTATTATGGATTGGAGTCCATCAATTGTCTTTTTATATAAAAAATGAAAGTGTTTAATTTGAAAACACTGAAAATAGGGTTTGATTTACCTGTTTATGCACCCATCTAACACCAGTCTCATGAACCACCCATCTAGATCTATCAAAGTAGATGTCAAGTAAAAGTTCCAAAATTTTACCATACATCTATATCCTCCAATGGCAGAAAAACCAAGTGTGACACAGGACAGATAGAATAAATAGGTCATTATTTTTTAAGCAGTCAGGTTGGCAAGACTATTTTACATAGCAGGGTCATGCACATGTGCAACAATCCCACCCAACAGGGATGTTTAGCTATGGCCCTTGTGTGATGTCACAAATGACTACCTAAAAAATATAAATATAAAGTAGCTGCAGTTTTGGAAAACAGAAAATAATATTTGAAATTATAAAATACCATACTTTGAGGAAGTGGATAAAGCGAATTAGCTTTAAGTCAAAATAATGAAGCAGAAATTAATGTGATTGATTGCTTTGTAAATACTTTTCTTGCTGCCTAACAACCTATATGTACGAATATTCTGTTCTATTCATACATCTCCTTAACACTATTTATAAACTTACTCTTCTGATTTAATGCACTGTAATACTTATGTACACAAACTGTTATTTTAAGATCCAATTTATACTCATTATAAAATTTTCTTATTATATTGTTTTATTGTTCTTTCAACAATTTTAAAATTTCAACTTTTTCATTTTTAATAACAATACATTAATATAAACATTAGTAACTCTTTTCTTCTAAATTCAACTAATGTTAACGGAAAATACAATAGCATGTCTACAAATGCTGGGTATAAAACATCCTGGTTAGGAAATTACATATGGACCCCCGCCCCACCTCCACCCTAATTTTAGTCAACATATTATTGTTTAATCATTTTTAAGTGCATGGTAAAAAGGTTATGTGAACTTAAAAGTCTTTTTATGACTCCAGGCCCTCAGGTCTTAGTATCACTTTTGTAATAAAATGACAATTCATTGATGAAATAGCTTGAGCTCTATGGTGAAAACATTTTTAACAGGGTTAGGTTGTTTTTTCTTTCACTACTAAAAATGGGCAGAGTTAAACAATTTTTATCATTAAAATGTCATTTATTCTTGTAATTCACTTACAAAGATTTGCAATGAATCATACAATGATCAAATTACAAATAATAATGATAATAATATTTAAAATAGTTGCTGTTATCATCATCATCATCATCTTTGCATGGTTAAACAATGCATAAAGGCAGGAACAGTCAGTCCAATTTCCATAACAACATTGTTTCACAACAATTGTTTAAAGTCTCTCTTGGACAACACACAAAAGTTATCACTTAGATAAAGATAAAAACAATAATGCTGTATCATGTTTGTCAACAAAAAAAATATGGTCAATGGTGCAATGCCTAGTGGGTATATGACATCATAAAGTATTGATAGCTTACAGAACAACCCTATAGAGATCAAAGTTTATTCAAGAACAAAATAGTACAAAGGCAAAAATGATTCATGAATAAACACTAGTCACTGTATATTCTAAATTGTAATCACTCATCTGACTGATATCTGCCAAAGACTACAAATAACAGATTCGTTTCAAGTTTCCTATCCAGTCCTACTCTATGCCTGCTGCCCTAATAAATTTTTCCTAACAAAACAAAAGGAATTAAAAAAAAAGATCTAAATGTTTTGATCTGCTCACATTTCACTTTGTTTAATGGTAACAGTATTTAACGTCACACTCATTAGAATGCTTATTATTTCTCTCAATATTTGTATCTACCTATTGGACACAGTGTAGAAGCATGATTCAATAATGCTTTCCTTTACATACTGTTCACAAATTATGATCAGTTGTAAAACCAAATTCTAATTTTTAAATAGTTATATACAGCGTACATTCCTATATGTACTATATCATGCTATTTCAACAATGCTGACATGGTCTTTTTCTTGACGGAACAAGATTACCGATATGTCATTCAATCTTCCTTCACTTTTGTTAAAACTGAGTAAATATGAATCTTATTCCAAAACATCTTTTGCTAACCAAGGTTATATTAACCCTATCTACAACTTGGACGATCGATCAGATATTTCAGTGCTTTGTCCGAGTGACGTCTATTGGAGTTCATGAGTTGCCTCCCTTGTACGTAATGCCAACTAACCAATAATGTGTAACAGTGGTGCACTGTACACGGGCTGAAAATGGTGGAGGCAATCGCTTCGAAAGGATATTTTTTAAGTTTAACATTGAAAGTATGACTACGTACCAAAGACAAGCCGTTACAAGTGTATTTGAGTGAAAACATGGCCCAGCAGTGGAAAATTGTTTATTTATGAGTCCTAGTTTTGTGCTTGCCTAGTCTTGATCATGAAGGAACAGTTTTCAAATCTGAACAACTTGATTTTGATTGGACACGGTGGCTAGCCACTGCATCCAGTGAAATTCACAGACCAAAAGCACAGAAATATCTGATCAATCTGCCAAGGTGTAGATAGGGTTTAGACATATCGGAACCTTGGCTAACAAAGATGATTCCAACATAGACAGACCCCGTTTTTTTGGTTTTATGCATGAAACTAAAAATGGACCTATCTTTCTTTGATTAACAGCCAAACACAAGAATAGTGGGCAAACAAATCTGAGTCAGCAGAATGTTTTTTTTGTAGGAATTCTTCCAATGCTCTTATATATGCATTTATTATCAAAACAGCTGCTTCTAAATTGGGGCAATTTATTATCTTCTTCTGAAAGCACATTAGCATTCTCAATACTGAAAGACTTCCATACCAAGATGCTTCAATTGAAGTTGGTCACATTTAACTGAGCAATTATTTTTGGGGCTATCTTTTATTTCAGATACAATTGTTAAAATGTTTGTATATTGTGAGCAATGAAATCTATATTAGATGGGATCAGCATCAATTGTATAAATTTGAAAGCCCTTTATGCCAGAATGCTTTTCTGGGGTCAAATTCTGCTAAACAGTTTTAAAGACAAATTTGCTTTCATAGTTTATACATTTGTAGCAATGGTAGATATATATGATTGCAGATTGATATAACTGTAATAAATTTGAAAAGTTTTCAGTCAAATTTGGTCAAATTCTGTAAAGTAGCTTAGAAGAAGTAATTTGAGGGGCTTTCCATTTTAGCCATGGCAGCCAAACTTGATGAAAGATCAGCATTTCTAAAAAACTGAGACCAGTCATGCTAGGATGCTTTCAATTATATTCGGTCACATTCTGTTATGCAGTATTTGGAAAAGGCATTTAAAGCCTGTTTTTAATAATCTGATTATGGATCAGCACCATTTGTACACATCTGAAAAGCCTTTTATGGCCAGATGTTTTCTATAAAATATGGTCAATTTTTTTTCTCAGCAGTGTTTGAGATGATATTATTTCAAGTTTTTCTTCTATTTTAAGTAATGGTACTCATATCTGCTTGCAAATCATTATCACCTGTACTAAAGTGATACACAAGTGATGCCATCTGTGAAATTTGGTTTCTATTCAAGAGGTTTAGAGAAGAGGAGTGTACGATGGATGAAAGATAAAGGTGCACTTGACTATGAGGATAAACAGAATAGCTCATTTAGTGAACCTGGTGAGCCAATGATATCTGACTAAATTAATTTCTCAACAATATGGTGAATTTTTTAAAATTGTCTTTCAATTTATTTTCATTTTTCATTCTAGGAAATATATAATTGGTTTAAGTCTCAGAGCAAAAAACGGGGACCCCGAGTGGCAGAGTGGTCTAAAGCGCTCTCCGTTACAGATCACTGCCATCTCACCTCTGTCTGCGTAGGTTCGAGTCTCGGATTCCGCCAATGTGGGTATGTGAGAACGCTTGTCAGTAGCTTCTCGAGAATTGGTGGTTCTTTCCAGGATTTTCCCATGTATAGCCTATCATGTGCTGAAAAATGGCGTTAAACCCTACAACAACAACTACAACAACAAAGAGCAAAAACCAATCTTTCAAGTCTCGTAGAGCGAAAAACAACCTTTAATAAGTAGCAAGTCAAATGTTTTGTAGCAGAATTTTACCCCATTGAAAGAAGCTACTCAGCAGAAATCTGTTGCCCAACTGAAATACCTTAATAAACAAAAATAATCTCTCCTAAGTTTAAAAATGCTATGAAAAGATATAATCAACCATAATTGTGATATAGAAGGCATTCCATCCCTCACGCCTTCCAAATAGAAAAGGGAGATAACTATAATAAATCTACACACACTGATAAAAGGGAACCAACTCTTGAGTGCCAAGTCATGCTGAAAATGGAAAACTAACTCTTGCAAACTTGTGCTTCACACAAATGGAATTATTTTTTGCAGTCCATTACCACTGCAAGGGTTCACTAGCAAATGTGAGGCTTATCTTCAACATGTGCTAATTTTGGAACTATATCTCTTTAAATGATCTGGAACATTTCACCTTTTTTGTAGCTTGTACCCATCCTGCTGTGAGACCCTTGCTCTTAAAGTAATAACAGGAAGAAAACAGCATGAGAAGTGTATTTACACAAATAAATAAAAAATTTGCTTACTTATATAAATCAAAACTTATTTTAAGACAAATCAAAACATGGTGGTGCACAGATAAATAAAATATTTCATCACTTTCTGGTCTCTTGATTGGGTAAAAAGTACATGTATTACACACAACAATCCTACTTGAGACTGTAGAGAAATGATGAAAGGAAACATTACATCTTTTGATAATAGCAGTTGAGGAAACATTACCAGTTATTATAATGGGAAGTTGAACAGATTTACATGAGAAACTAGCTTTTTTTAAAAAGACAGTTCAATCAATAGTTAGAGAGAGCTGCTATATCCATGAAGGCTGCAATACTGTACAAAAAAAAATTCATTCTAATTTTAGTAGCTCCTGTTACCTAATTTTGAAATACCAGATTAAGGGCAATTTGTTTCCATATGAATGGAGATTCAATTTTAGAAACCAATAGGATCTTAGTCCCATAATATTTTCAATATCTCTCCAAATATCCAATTGATATCTGTGATTGTGTTGCTAACAGAGACACCTAAAAAACTATCTTACTTGCTGTATTGATCATTACGATCAATATATGAACTGTAATCATTAATTGGTTGGAGACATAACTGTAACAGGATACCATTTTTGCTCTGACACCAAATATTTTAAACACATTAGAGGACTCTTCAAATAAATATTAATCAATTTTAAAGATTTCTTTTATATCCTTCTTTTGCAGTTTTATTGTGCTCATATTCCTAATTTGGGTCATTGTAACTGTCATCTCCTTTGTTACAGCCATGGCTTTTTGAAGCTCCACAAAAGATGTAATGCAAACTGATGAAATCTAGTCTTTCCATTTCTGTAATATCACCAAAAATATCCAAATAATGTTGTGACTGATAACAGAGGCTGCAGATAACCTATCTTACTTACTATATTGATTAATCAGTATATGAAAACTGATCATTAACAGGATACAATCTTTTTCACTACTATCATTAAATACATCAAAGGAGTCTCCAAAATGAATAATCATTGACTTAAAAGAATCAAGTTAACAGAATGTTTTTACATCCTCATTATGCAGTTTTACTGGATTCATACCCTTAATTTGGTTTGTCTGTGTCCCTTGTTAAATCCATGAAATGATTTTACATTCCCAATTCACATTTCTGGAACTGATCATGGTCTTATTACATCATCAGGTACAATTAATGTATGATGGAGCATTTTGTTCTCCATTCACTGACATTCTTACAGACAAGTCATTGTGACATTTCTTTTATATGAGAAATATTATGTCAAATCCACTTACAGAGTATCACTCCCTGGAAGCAATCAGTGGGGTACATGTAACATTGCAAACTTTACACAATATGTCCTTATAATAACTATTTCATACTGAAAAGTCAGACGGAAGGCTGTGTAGAACTGTACATTTTTTTAGACCCTGGTAAATGCTGTAATGTTGATCAATCTGATAGAAGGCTGTGTAAAACTACATTTTTTTTAGACATGGTATATTAGTGAATGCTGTAATGTTGATCAATCTGACAGAAGGCTGTGCAGAAATGTACATTCTTTCAGACGATGGTATATTAGTGAATGCTGTAATGTTGATCAATCTGACAGAAGGCTGTGTAGAACTGTACATTTTTTCAGACGATGGTATATTAGTGAATGGTGTAATGTTGATCAATCAGACAGAAGGCTGTGTAGAACTGTACATTTGTTAGACCATGGTATATTAGTGAATGCTGTAATGTTGATCAGACAGAAGGCTGTGTAGAACTGTACATTTTTTAGACCATGGTATATTAGTGAATGCTGTAATGTTGATCAGACAGAAGGCTGTGTAGAACTGTACATTTTTTCAAACCATGGTATATTAGAGAATGCTGTAATTGATCAATCTGACTTTACAGGACAAGTGTTTCAAATAATTTTTTCAAAGTTATATACCATTTTAAAAAATGAAATTCTCTATAAAGATCTGTGCTTTATTTTAACTTGAAATTTTCAGATTTCAAAAACATTTTTAAGATGACGATAAGTAAGCTAGTAAACTTTAAATTTGTTATTATTTAAACTTACTTTCAATGCAAAATTTCTTTCTGAAATATTTATTTTATCCCCAATTTCTTATTACATAAAATGTAGGGCCTTTTTTTATGCTTATGATTGTGAAAAATTTATCATAATATGTTTAGAATGTTAAAATTTGAGTTGTATTATTGTATTAAAATTACTTATGTGAGAATCAGAGAGTCAGTAGAGACATATTTTTCATTGGATAGTTTGTTTTGCTTAAGTATTTCCATTCCATAATCAGTAAAAATACCAGCATTTTGTTTGGAGGGGGGGATTGTTTATTTCCAGGAAAGATTTTATAATATGCACATACTTCAGATACAGAATTCAAAAATGTAACAATGACTGCCATCATTAGGTGCAAAAATAAACCTCTTCACCAGTCTTAGATCACAGCTAAATCATGTAATATCCCTGCATCTAGTCAGGAATATCTATACTCTCAGGTGTGTCAGAAATCCTCAACACTTTTAGGAACTCTCACAGATGTTTTTTTCTCCTACAATTACTAGCTCCATGACTGACTGAACCTAGAATCTGAACAGATTGACAGCACTATGACTGGTGTTGTGTCCATCCTTAATCCATGTACAATACAACAGTTTCTCTTTCTTGGCAGTACTAACTCTTTCAACAAAAGCTCTGTAGAAAAACATTTACAATTTGGCCAACTGTTCAACACACATATGCCACTCATGTGGAGTTTAGTAAGCAAGGTGGGCTTGTATAGAAATTCACCAAAAAGACCCGAATGTTCTGGTGTTGTAAGTGTCCTAATAACCACTGTGTGCAAACCATTTCCTGCATGGTACCCCTCTTTTGCTATGTACACCTGAAATATGTGCATATCACCCTGTGGTACTTTCACCAATGGGATCGATCCTTGAATCCTAATTTTATGGGTTTTTGCAGGTACGCCTGAAGATCTACTATTGAATTTCTCCATATTTTCATCAACAGTAGCATCACCATTGTAGCTGTTATTTTTCATGTCACAAAATGTGTGCACTTCGTTATCTGCCATTTTGATACCTGAGCCATACAAATTGGCACCTAGCAACATTATTCTTCCCACATATGTATGAAGGCAAATCTCATTTTATGTATAAGAATATCTTAATACGCTACATTCTGTTGTGCATGTCAACTGTATGAGACTGAATGTGTGACTTGTCTCCTTTTTTCTTCAAATAAAACATTGAAATTTCAATAATCTTTGTTAATCTTTCATAAACAAAGAGATCCATCAATAAACAGATGCATAAACAAATGGATACACAAACAAATGGAAATACGTAATGATTTTCAATTTTCATGAGCTGAAATCAATCATTTGGTTACTGACCAATCGTTAATATATAACTTCATTTCTAAAAGTATTTCAAGAATACTCAGTTTTTACATTTGACACAAAGTCAGGTTCCATTAGGTACATTTCATTTTAACACACTGATGATGAAACGTCTTTGAACAGTTCATGCTTTCATTCAATATCATCCTCTACCCATCATCTCCACCACAAATACAATATCTTAGTGTACTAATTAAAACTGGTTTGTCAGCTGTCTTTGGCACAAGTACTTATTTTCGTGAAAAGTACTTGTACACAAAAGTTCAGACAAAATACACATGCTATGAAATTCTAATTCTGTAACTGATAATGCATCCCAAAGATAATAATCTGAAAATACTCTTACAAGATGAGAATCCTAGGGACATCATACAAAAATAGATTCTTTTAAAACAGCAATATTCTTTTTGTCAAAGGTAACTGCATTTCTATTTGATAGCAATATTTATGATTGCGATTAAACTTCACAGTTCATTCTTTCGATATATGCCAGGGAACTTCCAGCTTTGTCATTCGTTCTAAAGAAACACTTAATTTCAAGTATCATATATCAAACATTTCGATGAAGTTAATATCGTTATCAACACTTAGATCAGATTTTTATCTTGAATATATGTGATGACTGATGTTGACAAAGGTTTCTTAGGGAATCAAAATGGCAGCGTACATGTGTTGCATTCTGGGTATTTACATACTCAATCATGACACCTGTGAAAACAACCCATATACAGCGACATGAACTTCCCAACTCAAATATTCTGGAACGTACATATTTTCAGGAGTTTGTCAGGTTTTGGTGGTGGTGTAGCTTCATTCTTCTGCAGGTGCAAGTAATGCCATATTCAATTGAAATATTATCACGGAACATGATGCTATACCTTTTCAGTCCAACATTCATTCCTGGGTAGGAGACCCATGCACACAAAAAAAGCCCATAAATGCCCTCATAGTCGGAATATGACAACTCATGTCCATTTTGCTGCAGAGGGTGGAGGGGTTTCTTGCGTAAAGGTTCGTTTCTCTGATTAAATGCTGCCAAAGATCTTGATCCCATATATGATCAAAATAATGACATGATAAAGCTTGGTTTGGGTGATGAATCATTACTCCTCCCTTGTTATATGGGCAAACATTACCAGCAGTTAAATTCTCCACTGTCCAGTTATCTAGAAAACCCTCCAAGACTTTATCATCAGTAAAATCTGAGTAAATAAAACTCATTAACCAGTTATCATTTACAGATGTATTGCTATCAAGTCAACATCATGATCCCCATCTACCTAAAATTTCATTTTTATCCACAAAAATGTCTATATTTTCATCATAATTGGCATCGACATCACTGCCATCACATGCCTCTTCAGTGCCATCTGCCTTTTAATCTCCGTACAATAAAAATTGGTTTTTGAAATAATATTTTCAGATTTTAATAATACCACCACCCTGTGTGCTTTCTTCCTTTATTTCATTTCTTTCAAGAGACAGACTGAATATAGTGAACATACATCTGGAAATGAAAAGATAAGTACAACTGGAATAGTAACCTAGAAATGTTTTTTTCTTCAAACTGATTGCACATTACAACTCTTCCTTTAATCCTGAAAAAACCACTATTATGAAATCAACCTCAATCCAATAAGAAAAGGTATCATTAAGACTTCAGATTTAAAAAGTATGTAACATGGACATGAATAAAACTGGTTATCATGCAGCAAGTGAGGCTGGAAAAACTAAAGCTCTTGAAAATCAGTTGTGACAACTGAACTGTGTTTACATTGATTTAAAGTAAAATACCATGTAAATTGAACCCGTTTGCAAATTTGTAACTATTTATACCATTTTTCCATTTCTTCCATGCAAAATTCCATCCACAAATGGTTAACATTGACGCAAAATGATGAGAATGCAGGCATACATCCTTTTCATGTGTGCCAATCAACAAAACAGCATGTGCTTTGTAGGATGTCAGGATATCATAAATACGTACATACCGGTATATGTAAATGGGTAGCATATAAATGTCATTAAATAAATACTGCTTGATGCAGACAATGTCTGCTATCTTTCCAACTGCAGCTAATATTTCACAATTATCCGAGATTTAACATTCTAACACCAAACCAATTTATAAAATTCGAAAAACTACATTAATGATTCTATTGGTACTATCTTTTTATGCCTGTATCAATGAATTAGGTCAACACATTTATTTTCCTTGCAAGGTCAAAACTTGAGATAATGGATTTCGGAGCATAACACTCGTGATACGAATGTTGAAGGTGAAGAATAAATTCGCTCTTTATTAATTGTTCTGATGATCTCTCCAGGAATTAAATACCCAGTAGCTGGACATTATGGTGGCATTTAAACATCACACAGTCATTGTTCTCTCTACTGCTGACTGCATTTAACCTAGGCATTAGGTTTAAGCTTTGTTGACTGTTTCAGGAAATACTGACAAATTTTACATACATAATTCTTACTTGATGATTCAAATTCTGTACTATATTTAATTCCTCAGGAAACTTACAAAGGATATCAAGTATAAACAGGGGGAAAACAAATTTAAAACATTCACAGCAAATATTATTGTATTATACTGACTATATGCAATATAAACTATGTTCATACTCAGACGTTTTGAAAGTTTCAATCATAAAAGTACAGTAGTTTGTTCTTGACTGATAAAAAGCTTGCAGTCATTTAGTAGTCAGCTGGGTACTGGATTCAAACCACTGATGTACCCAGGAAGCTTAGTGTAGTATCCATATACTTTATCCATATACTTTTTATAAACACTAAAATTGAGTACTGATACTCTCCTAGGTTATTGTTGTTGTTGTTGTTGTAGGGTTTAATGCCATTTTTCAGCACACGATAGGCTATACATGGCGGCCAGTATTAATGGTGGAGGAAGAACCCGAGAAATCCATGGAAAGAACCACCGACCCTCGAGAAGCTACTGGCAAGCTTACTCACATACCCACATTGGCTGAATCCGAGACTCGAACCTACGCAGACAGAGGTGAGATGGCAGTGATCCGTAACAGAGAGCGCTATATACCACTCGGGGCCCCCTCTCCTAGGTATGTAAACTGCAACATACATACATTCGTAAATATGAAATGAACCATAAATATGTGCACAGACTGTTTTTGATCTTCAAATTGAGTGCAACTGCAGTGTATAGTTGTGCTTCCCCTCTTGTGTAAATGTAAATCATTTCTGTTTCATTTTTTCATAATCTTAAGGATTTTTATTGTGTTTTGTTGAAGTAACCCTTCACCATGATGCCAGAACCATATGTAGCAGAACTTAGGTCAAAACTGATATACATAGAGGTCCCACGAACAGAACATAACCCTTACATATATCAGGGAGTACCTGTACATGCTTTCATGATGGAAGCATGGTAATATGAAATTAAATTTTAATACATGCTTTCAGGACGGGAACATTATATGACACTGATTCAAAAACACCATTTGATGATACGCAATAACACCAAAGAAGCATGCATTATCAAATGCAAATTTAGTATCTGAAGAACATTTCAAATGAGGTAAACTTTATTCAGTGCAAAGTCAACAAATGTGGTCTGAGCAGACTGTGTGTGCGTGTGTGTGATTTAGATTTTTTAACGTAGCTTTAACAATTTTTCAGTCATATCGCTACGATGTCTGCAGTGTGACAGTTTACAGTGCTGTCTAGCACTGAGGCATCATGCCGCAGACATGTAGCATAATGTCCCACCCAGTCACATTATCCTGGCACCAGGCTGACCAGTCCTAACTGCTGAGCACCAAGCGAGGCTGCTGTTAGTACCGTTTTTGTAAGTCTTTGGTATGACTTGGCCGGGGTTTGAACCCGCGACCTCACGCATCCGAGGCGGACGCTCTAAACTGCCTTTCACAGACTAGTACTGGAGATCGAATGTGTTAATTTGGGCTGCAGATGAACAGCCGACTTCACTTATGTATTTACGTATGTCTGCTACAGAAGTAAATATCTAAAAATCGAGATGGCTGAGGGGTGATGAAAAGTAGGCTAATTTTTTATAGTACTAGTGAACTTTATTCATGCATAAGGCACATGCTGATTCTTTTAGCTGTCACAGGAAAATATTCAAAATAACTCTTTGCTGTCAAAAATGAATATAAAAAAGGTTGGTGGCAGTGTTGGTTCAGTATAAAAGCCACCAATTGTATAAGGAATTAACCTGATTGCCACAGTCAAAATCTCACATTCATGCTTTCTACACAAATTTCATTAGTTTGTTTTTATTTGTATCTTAAGTCTAAAATTATTCTCATTTTTCTGCAATAGGTCATTGTTGGATGAAAATTAACCAAATAAACTGTCCAGTGAAACTGAAATAATGTCTACTGTACTAACTTTTTTATGAGTGATGTGTGTCTGTCCATAGCCATATAGTCATGAGCATTTATCTATGAAACTTTAAAAGGCAGGTTTGACTTAAATTAAGCTTATTTGGAACTGTGGACTGTCAGAGCTAATGATCACTTGCTTGGATTTGAAGGCCTGTCTACTGTATTTACAACAAAGTCTATTCTACAATTTTATATTAGGGGAAAATTCCCCTATTCCTTTTGAGAAAAACAGAAGAATTTTCAGAGTACAAAAGGGGAAATTTAATGAAATAATGCAGGTAATGCCCAGTTTTCAACCATTTGGTTGATTTTTCTGTGTGATTTTGTAGAAATCGGCATAAAATCTTCAACTACACATCACAGAATGGACCATGAGAGAAATATGTGAATCCTACATTTTGGTCAGGCATATAAATTTAGGTCAAAAGATCAGGTCATGATCAAGAAAAACATGCCTTGGTTCCTACTGAGACATTCATGCCCATGGGTAGAAATTGTACTGATATTTGGAAAGAATGTCTAGTCCGATTCAATTTTACTCACAATGTTTTATTTTTCACAATAAAATAACCATTCCATGACACACGGTTCTCAACTATGATCCTGCTAGGTCTCACATCTTAATGTAATATTTGATTGGGTTTTTTTTAAAATTCCATTCGAGGAGAGCAATCATTGAACCTAGCATACTGAAATACTAAATACTACATACTAAAATCAATATGACATGATGTCAAATAAATGTAATTGTTGACTTTCCTACTAATACACGATGTTCTTGGGGGACAAGATTATTAAATTAGCCACTGTGGCAGCCGTATCTGATAAAAGGTTGGTACCATTTACATTTAGAATCAACCAAAGGTAAGAAGTCTTTTGGTGAAAATCCTATATCAATATGACCATCAATTCTGGCGGAGTAGCAATAACAAGATTTTCAAACTGAATGTTTGATCAGCACCATTTTCATTTAGGACCAACTAGACCTTGAGATGAATGTGTGTACCTGAGTTTCATGGCAATTCTCGAAGAAATTTAAGAGTAACAATAACAAACTTCTGCTAATGTACAAACAAGCGACAGACAACAGGCCATCCAAGAAGCTCTTTAGGTCTAATGACCAGAAGAGCTTTTAAAAAAAGCATGTTATTTTGTTGTATCCAGCTCTTTATATTTTGAATATTTGGTAATACATTTCATTATAGAAAAAATGGTTTGAGGGTTGAGGGTTTATAAATAACTTATTATACCCAAGTTCTCATTAAATGTTAGACAATACAGTAGGTGTCAGTGGACACGAGAATTTGTGTTTAATTTCTGGTTATGTACTTACGTTTCATCCAGAATGGCAAGACCAAAGTATTCCTTTTCCTTCAACTTGAAATAAGATGCTGCAATGTCTAAAAGCTCATGAACATAGAGTCTGGGCTGAAATGAAAATTAAATACAGAAACTTTAATAGCAATATGCCCATTGAAATAAAATAGCAAACATCCTGACAGGCTCTTTACAACAAGTATAAAACAATGACTTAACTTTAAGACCAGACATTTGTCCAAAGGACAGGGATGCACTCCTTCCTCTTCTTCAATTAGTGGTGCAAGCAAAAACATGCAATACTGTGCTGGCAGAATGTACGCATTAGAGCTGCACAGTATTACCAATGTACATACCAGTTTACAATGGTATTTTTTTCCAGTGGTATGTAACATGGTACTTTTTCACCGTACCTGTGCTTTGGTAGTTTCCATCAATATGGAATATACAGAAATTTCCCAATAACCTTATGAATTTAGTGATGTTAATAGGATGTTGTCATTTTTAATAATTATTACATTTATTTTACCACACAGTTGTATCTGTCACAAATTAATTATGAATCTTACAAATATAATTATATTTATGATCCTTTAAATACATTCAAATTGGTGGCTAAATGAGATGTTCTGAAAGTTATGAGCCTAATTGAAATTTTTGGGAAAAAATTTTAATAGGAAAAAAGTCTTCTTTTTAAAGTTCTTTACCTGCATATGTTAATGTATTAAGCACATATATTCCTTTTAAGACTCCAAAATATCCTAAGATTTTCAGGAGAGCACTTGTTGTCTATTTAAATTTGATGTAATTTCTCAAATCCACAAAAAAGTTCTCATTTGGTGAGTCAATGTGTTTTATATTTACTGCCCCTCTGATAAATATCTTGCATAGATGTTGGCATCCCACTCAAATTTTCCCAGCATGTAATATCACTAATGTAGCTTGTACATTGTAAGCTTCAGTGTCTCAACACAATGTATTTTACATGACAAAAGTAATAGTGTAAGTTTAATCATACAATTTTAATTACAGTTTGTAGTTGACAACATACACAACAAACACAGACATAGCACACATATTAACTATAATGAATTGACCATATAATTGAGGGGGGGAGGGACTGTGATTTTCTTTTAGAGCTGAAATATTTTGTTTTTATTTTATCTCAAGATAATTAATTTTATTTCAAATAACAAAGTTGATCCAATATGGTGTTGTTTTGCAATAAATCAAAGCAAAATATCTTTTTCCAGCTACTGGCCGATGGAATTGTTATATTTTTAGAGTGTCAGGCACATGCCCCAGAAGATTAAATTCCTGGTCCCCAATATGACTTAGACACACCATGGCATTCATCATGATATGTTCAGAAATATCACAGTATACAAATTTTTCAGGATATCCAGCTCTAGTATGTATAAACATACCAACAGACACTTAAACTGCAATTTTCAAAAAGAACAGATTGCTTACCTCCAAACAACTCAATGGAGTATTACAATAAAACATGTTTGCCTGATGTTAATAATGCCTGCCAAGTTTCAGCACAAAGCTGTAGGACCAGCTGCACAAGCAGGAATGATCAAATATGGTATTTAACTTCAAAAAGGGGTGTAACTCTGGAATAATACATCAGAGGATGGTGACATAATGACGTGTCTATGTTGGCCTCATTTCTACAATGTTTCAGGGCAATTCATCACATATTGGAAGAACTTGCTGCAATTGTAAGAATTATCAAACTCTGGATTATGACTTAGTGTTTGGCTGTGCACATGTTTACCCTGGACAAATTAGCTCAGAACTCTTCATTTTTGGTTAAGTGCACTTCTTTATAAACATTTCATACTGTGGGTATATCAACTGTCTACAGCATGCTCATATTCATAAGGAATTAAAAATATAGCTGGTACATTCCATAAAATTTCATCATGTCTGCATTCTGTAACTCATTAACAGTCTTTTTTACCCAAATATACACTGAAGACTTCATCCATGACATCACTATGATGAACAGACCTCAGCTCCAGAACTAACCGATTTAACTAATCCTATATGACTTGGTTCTAACTCTATATTTCAAATCTTATACCGACACTGACTGATCGACAGATTAAGACTTCTGTCTACAATTAAAATGACAGATTGTCAACTCAACTTAGGGTTGGAGGCATTACTGTGCTTCTTAACTACAGGTAGCCAGTTTCCATGAGGACTTATTTTAGTGGGATTGTGTGATTTGTATGCCCTGGTCATTTATTTCTCCACATGAAATTTAAAACTTCCTAGATGAGCACCTAGAGTTACCACCAGCCTGCAGGCTCTTTAACTAATAAAGCACACATGTGACACCTTGTCATATAACACTGCCCCTAAATACCTGTACTATGTTAGATATTTATACCTAGTGACACACATGTGGAATGCAGATCTAAGCGCTTTGTAAGCCTTGTGTAAGAATGGTACTATTAACAACAATGATCATATTTAACATAATCATTTCATTTTTCAACAAAACTTGTATAAAATAATACTTAATATGTTCTCAATTACCAGGCATAATGTGACTAAAACTTTCCCTATAATCTGCTCTAAATTTAACACCCAAAAGGGACACAACTGTGGTAACATGTATCAAAGTGTGATGACAGAATGATATGTGCCCTGTCAATAGTATCTACCAAGTTTCAAGACAGTCCATGGAAAGATGAATCAATTGTTAGCTGCACACCCAAGAATTCTAAGAAGAAAATACATTATTTACATTCTGGCCCAGCACTAAATTGTCAGAAATTGGTTAAAATAAACAGGTGGTGTGAGTACCCTGGTATAATGATAAAAGGTGCTATGTTAAAAGTCATGATATTTAATAGTCAAGCCCAATTAAAAGTGGAGAAAGAAAACTACCAAGTAATCCTGCAATGAATATAGAATAGTGTGGAAAAACTGCTTGGCATTGTGACTGGCAATATCTTGACCTGGAAAACAAGCTAAAACAGTCAGTACCAGTACAACAAAATAGTAAATTCACAGATTTGACCCTTGAAGAGAATAAATTTTTATCTCTCTCAAGAACAGATAAAGATATTCCACAATGCCAACATATTACTGCTGTAATGTTAGAGGCAATATGTTGCTGAAAATCAAGACTAATGAAATTTCATAAGAGAACAAGCAGCTACTGTATAGTTTCTTGATGCTTATGTATATGTGCCATCAACAAATCTTTACCAAACCTTTAGGTGTCTTCCATTTCAAACAAGAACTTAAGAACTTACAAGTAATTTTAAATATGTAGAATATGTAATATACATATGAACAATGATCCATCTTCAACAAAAATCTATATAAGTAAAAAGCATCTTAATTTTATACAAAGAATTTCACTTTTGTTTTCTTGATCAAAACTACTTAATTCCCTTAGATACGGTCAGCTGATTCATGCAACGGTTGCAAGAAGTATGTTAGCATCAACAGAAACAACTGTTTGTATGATTCTGTGTAATTCAATATTGGTCTTTTTTAAAACAATATAAATGTACTTTCATGTACTCACAAGTAATGCCTTATTCACTGCTATTATTTATATGAATACTGTATAAAGTACCATATACTTGCTTTTAAGTCATGTCAAACTGCAAACAACAAACAGCCTGATCTGCCATAGCATAATGCACCTGCAGACAAGGGTGTATCTTTCTTGTTCTACAGATTACTCCTAACAAATTAAACAGATTAAGAGCTGTCAGTGCATTATGTGACAGCAGATCTGGGTCTGTGCAGTCTGAAGCTGGACTTTGACTTCTAAGTGAGTAAAGATGGTACACATCTGGTACATGTTTTATTGTAGCTATATATCAATCATCTATTTTAATAGCTTTGCTGTCTAAAGACACCCTAAGTTATAAAACTGTAGGTCATATCATATACATGTATGGTAACTGTAATGACCTCGAAGAAGGGTTTAATGATTAAACCAGGCTCTTCCTTAAATAAAGTCATTGTTATTATTGTCAGCAATTTTGACAATTTATTTCATTCTCTTTTATCTAAAAAAAAATTAAGCAACTAAAAAAAGATGATTAAGAAAATGCTGCACCAATACTGCACCATTACACAGTACATGCAGTGTAAGCAATGCAACAGAAGTTTTGTTAGATGCAGTGGTATGATCATTAGATGAGACAGCACCTTCCTGAAAGATTAGCTTTGACTGGTTGTGATAGTACACATTCAATGAAAAGATGCAGGAACTACATTCATGAACCTGTTCACCATTATGCTTCTGACTTTGATTTCCGAGTTGGACTGTGTGTGACCCAGGTTCAATCTAACCTTCTCTTCTTGCATTGAAGCTATTTACTGTATTCACTTGCTTAAAAAGGGCTTGGACTGCATGCAATACAAGTTCAGCCCCATCCATCCTATCCCATAATCTAACATACAGCTATTTCATGAGGAAATTCAGGCATTTTTCAAGGAAACAAATTTAATTTTTAAGTACTATAATTAATGCATATACACTTAGGAAGAATCTTAATTATGGTGTGTCCACAAACGTTCAGACAGAGCACTTTCATTCTTAGACAAGAACTCTGAAATATTTATTGGTGAACAAGTCATACATAAATACATCATAGCTGAAGGTGCTTCAAGGTGTTTATGGGGTAGGGGTGCATTCATCTCTACACCAGTCTGGGAGTTAGCAGCACATTTGCCTTAGTTTCTGACTCAAGCTATTTAACTTTAACTAAAACGTTTATTCAGAATTCATTCCTGATGTCAGTATTTCCTTCTTTGTATGCATTCCATTCTTCCCATGACACTTACAAGAACTATTAACCATTGTGCAGAGTCGGTTTCCTTTCGACAAACAAAACACAGACGGCTTTGTTTATCTCATGGTTCCTTACCCAGTGTATAATAACCATGTCATATATCCCTTAGTGCTTATGGCAATTGCATTTGAAAACATGCTTCCCATTACAGAGTACCTGACCAACCTTCTATTTTTTATCAGCCTTACAGCTGATGTCACCATGTTGACCACTATACCATGGGTTTTGACCACTTGAGTACAGCAAAAACTACACTTTTGTAATTAATTCCTAACATTAGTACCATATCATCTCTACTAGGTTTTCTTCACGTAAATCTTTTACTAAATCTGACTTAATAAAATTGAATGGCTTACCATCTGTACTCGCTTACAAGATGAATCCAACTGCACAGACCCAGATCAGCCATTGCATAAAAAGCTGGCAGAGCTGGGTCTGTGCAGTTTGTTAGGAGCAAGAAGTAGAATAAACAACACAGACCCTTATCTACAATCATTTTTTTCTTCAAAATAACAACCAGAAACTAAATGTGTGAGACAAAAGGAACAGGACAGAATGGGTTGGGATTATTGTTGTTGTTGTTGTGGGGTTTAACGCCATTTTTCAGCACATGATAGGCTATACATGGCGGCTAGTATTAATGGTGGAGGAAGAACCCGGAAAAACCCCAGGAAGAACCACCGACCCACGAGAAGCTACTGGCAAGCTTTCTCACATACCCACATTGGCCGAATTCTAGACTCGAACCCATGCAGACAGAGGTGAGATGGCAGTGATCCGTAACTGAGAGTGCTTCAGACCACTCGGGGCCCCAGGTTGGGATTGAGAGATGGATATACATGGCAGGTGTATACAGTGTTGGATCCCTAACATTAAACATTCTTTTGTGCACTAATAATTTCAAACTGACATGATCTCTAACTTAATTATATTCTTGATTGCTGATAATGTCAAACTGCATTAATAAAAGCTGTTCGATAAAGAGACCTGGGACCAACCCTTACTTTTATCAGATCCATCTATTTTAAATAAATGCCATGTGTACTGATTAACATACTGACCAATACCTGACTGGATTTAAAATGGCTGACTTGAGAAAAACAGTCTCAAAAGATGTC
This sequence comes from Sinohyriopsis cumingii, assembly GCA_028554795.2. NCBI lineage: Eukaryota > Metazoa > Mollusca > Bivalvia > Unionida > Unionidae > Sinohyriopsis > Sinohyriopsis cumingii. The sequence continues at coordinate 87,024,277 of CM068828.1, read as the reverse complement.
AAGCCATACAAGACACGCAATTTCTGAGATGCCAACTCCTACCTATGTCAAAAAGGACTGTTCAGATTGAAGAATCTGAATCTAAACATAAAATCTGGAATATTTATATTTTTTTCCAACAACCTATTTAAACATTACACCTTAATGATTCAAGAGTTTTGGATGAAATGTACTTCCTGCTTTTTTCTTTCCCAATATCTGCCATGCTGAAATCCATTAACACATTAACCCCTGGAGCTTTTTGTCATTTTCGCCTGAAAATCAAGTAGGAAACTCATTTTAAAAGCTATTTCTGAATAGACTCAAAAACACCAAATCCCTGGTCATCTTTCAATAACATACTGCCTAGTTGTAATAGAAACATTGTTTTTCATTGGCTATTTGACTCGCGCATGAGCAGAAGGGTAAAAGTTGATTTTTTTTTGTTGATTTTTTTGTTGTTGCTAAACGGAGCCATTATTTTTGTATGGAGACCACTCTTTATTCCAAATGCCCATCTTATCCTACTTTTTACAAAGGCTCATCTGTCTGTTTGCAGTTCACACCGGTTTACCTTAGATCTGAGACCAAAACGTCTAAAATCCAGACACAAAATTGAATTCCAACCATGGGTGAATTTTGGGTAGAAAAAGTCAGGTCCAAAAAATGAGTTTTTTATATCTGTATTTTGTAGTGCAACTAGATATTCCAGATTATTTGGTATCATTGGAGAGCTACTTCTGTCTACCTATCTATAATACCACCCACTTTAGTGTATCATGCATGACCATGACACTAGAGAGTTCGGCAGTAAGCTACTACCTCCTGCCCCATTAAGTCGTCGCTAGGGGTTAATGTGTTAACATACTGACCAATACCTGACTGGATTTAAAATGGTTTACTTGAGAATAGCACTCTCAAAAAGATGTCAAGCCATACAAGACAGGCAATTTCTGAGATGCCAACTCCTACCTACGTCAAAAAGGACTGTTCAGATTGAAGAATCTGAATCGAAACATAAAATCTGGAATATTTATGTTTTTATCCAACATCCTACTTAAACATTAAACCTTATTGATTCAAGAGTTTTGGATGAAATGTACTTCCTGCTTCCTTCTTTCCCAATATTTGCCATGCTGAAATCCATTGAAAAAAAGACTGCAAAGGGATGCTACTCATCAAGATTGGATACTTAGTGTATGATTATCCAACAACCTATTTAAACATTAAACCTTATTGATTCAAGAGTTTTGGATGAAATGTACTTCCTGCTTTCTTCTTTCCCAATATTTGCCATGCTGAAATCCATTAAGAAAAAGACTGCAAAGGGATGCTACTCATCAAGATTGGATACTTAGTGTATCGGGGTTTTTTAATTTTGTGTAGTTCATGTACTTTCATCAGGGTATGATCCTTATTGCTTCCTTTCACTTCATTATCATTTATCGAATTTTCTCATGTGAATTTGAGCAGTAAGTTGATTTGTGGTAGGCTTTCATAAATAAATTACAATCAGACATTACAAGCATTTCAGTGATTTAGATGGATGGGTGTTTCGGTTGCACTTCACCTATACAACATTTTGTCTGACCAGAAAATTGATATCTGATACAGTGGTTGACTTAACAAATTTTCCCATCAGCCAGCACTAATTCATATAAAATTGACTGACCCTGCAGAAAATCAGTGCACCCTCCCATTCAAATAAAAAAGTCATTATTAATGCATTAAACTGCAGTATTATGAAAACATGTTTGACAAAACAATGGAACATACTTTGCAATGGAAAATACTGTCAGATGAAAGTACACAAATTGATGTAATTTCTTTGGTAATAACTTGGAAAATTTAAATGGTGCTGTGGGTCTGCAGCTGTTAGTATTAACTGGCCCACCTCAAAACACAGGCCATGGGCCAGCAGGACAGTGGCTAAAATTACCCCCGCTGACATGTGATTGTAATAGTACAAATTGCAGCCAAAAATGTTAATGACATGGCCAAAATTGGGACTGTTAGCATCTCTGCGTCTTAGCTGTTTTATCTTGCGCAACTAAGTCAATCCATTAACTGCAAAAATCATTCCACTACACTATTTTGCTGTTCATTCAACTAGGCAGTCCTGTTTGTAATGTGATCAATTGAATATGACACCTGTACTAATTTCATACACACAACATTTATCAATCTCTTTGAATCAGAATTGACTTCTTTGTTCACCAAAGACTTAACTTATTTAAACTGTATTTCAAGTATTCAAATATATATAAAAAACTGATCTCTCAAAGAAAATGTTGATATGTGCTGAACAGCTATTGATTTTGTTGATTTTACTACTGTATGCTTCAACAGATGGTCTACAGCTACAACTACCTGCATATCTGAAGTTATAAGATTACAGATGTAAATTTACCTGTATTAATATATCCAATCGTCGTTCATCTGGTAATATGACTTGGCCCTTTCGTCCTTCATTCATCTGCAATAAAATAAACATGCTCCGTAATCCATATTGTCACCTAAAGGTTCCTAGACAACATATATGTAGGGGTTACATGGTACCCCAGTACATTAGTGGCTATGTGGAAGGTACAAATATCACAAGTAACTATTCTTATTTCATGCAACATACCTAATATGATCACTTATGATGTCCAGTCGAACTGCGAAATGCCCAGACCCAGATCTGCAGTCGCATAATGCGCCAGCAGATCTGTGTCTGTGCAGTTTGTTATGTGTATGTGTGATTTGGATTTTTAACGTAGCTTTAACAATTTTTCAGTCATATCGCTACGATGTCTGCAGTGTGTGGCAGTAATCAGTAGAACAAACAATATAGAATATTGATCTCCAGGTGCATTATACTACTATGGTTGATCAGGATCTTTGTTTTTTGCAGTTTAAGAGAGTACATATGTATATATATCTGAATTTTTATATTATTTATTAATACGTACACATAAGACACTACTGCAGACATGCACACAAAAACTGTTGTATAAAAAAACTGGTACAAAATTTCGAAATTGTAAAAACTGCTATAATTACACGAAAATCTAATCAGACCAATTACATGTGTATACATTGCAAACACACCCAACTAAATTTCATATATCGATGTTGAATGGATTTTGCTTAATTGTGCAAACAACATTTTAATTATAAAGTAGTCTGCCCAAACATTTAATAAATGTGCAACAACAACAAAATGGAAAACTCAAAGGCATGGCTTGAAAATATCACATTCATCTACACATCAAATGTAAATATTCCTATCAAATTCCACTGCCTATATCAAGTTGTTTAATCTTTATTCATGCTAACATGGTATGTGCTTAAAAATTTGGGGGAATACAAAACAGTAGTAAAGTCTATGGGAAATAGGAAACTAAGTACAGTTCATGGGGAAATATAAAACAAGAGTACTGTCCATGGGGGCATAAAAAAACAGCAGTACAGTCTTATGGGAAATAGGAAACTGAGTACAGTTCATGGGGAAATATAAAACAAGAGTACTGTCCATGGGGGCATAAAAAAACAGCAGTACAGTCTTATGGGAAATAGGAAACTGAGTACAGTTCATGGGGAAATATAAAACAAGAGTACTGTCCATGGGGGGAATACAAAACAGTAATACAGTCTTATGGGAAATAGGAAACTGAGTACAGTTCATGGGGAAATATAAAACAAGAGTACTGTCCATGGGGGCATAAAAAAACAGCAGTACAGTCTTATGGGAAATAGGAAACTGAGTACAGTTCATGGGGAAATATAAAACAAGAGTACTGTCCATGGGGGCATAAAAAAACAGCAGTACAGTCTTATGGGAAATAGGAAACTGAGTACAGTTCATGGGGAAATATAAAACAAGAGTACTGTCCATGGGGGAATACAAAACAGTAATACAGTCTTATGGGAAATAGGAAACTGAGTACAGTTCATGGGGAAATATAAAACAAGAGTACTGTCCATGGGGGCATAAAAAACAGCAGTACAGTCTTATGGGAAATAGGAAACTGAGTACAGTTCATGGGGAAATATAAAACAAGAGTACTGTCCATGGGGGCATACAAAACAGCAGTACAGTCTATGGGAAATAGGAAACTGAGTACAGTTCATGGGGAAATATAAAACAAGAGTACTGTCCATGGGGGAATACAAAACAGTAATACAGTACAGTTCATGGGGAAATATAAAACGAGTACTGTCCATGGGGGCATACAAAACAGCAGTACAGTCTATGGGAAATAGGAAACTGAGTACAGTTCATGGGGAAATATAAAACAAGAGTACTGTCCATGGGGGCATACAAAACAGAGTATGATCAAAATTCAAATTAAAGCACAATATTCTCCTTTTTTGGTGTTTAATGTTATCCTGACTAAAATGTTATACATTAGGCACATCACAATTTTGAAAGCGATAGTACAACTTCGGGCATTCCAAAGCTCTAAATTATGTATTTTACTAACTGGTTTAGAAATAAGTGCGTTCTTTAAAATTGGATGACGTTATTTCATGAACAATAATTTTTTTTAAATTGTGCTTTTAAAAAAACATTTGCTACCAGACAGTCTTCATCATCAAGATGCTAAAAAAGGTTTTTAATGTGTTGCTAATTATTGGTGCATGTGATCATATATGTGTCTCTATTTGATCGTTCTCACAGTGACCAAGCACTATCATTCCAAATGTGCACGGAACATCTAGAACTTGAACTCAGACAGCACTGTGCAAACATCCCAGCACAGACGTGCTTACAGTAAGAGCAATAAGCTTTCAACCATGGAATAAAAAGCAAAAAACTTAAATTGCTTTGTGTAAATTTAATGCATTTAGAAATGTCTTCATGCAGTTTGTCTATTTGTGAAAGCTACAAAAATATGTGAAGATGATCATTTTCTAGTTCTCTTAAGTTCTGTTTTTTCCTTTCTTTTAAACCCATCTTTTACCTTGGGATAAATTACGACTAATTGCTTCACTGCTAATTTGGTATAGCACATAACTACTTAACTAACATGTACACATAAAAACAGATGAATAAGACCAGCAGGTGTTTGGCATTACCCAAAAGTTATTTTCATTTTATCATCCTTCTTTTCATAGAAAACCCATAGTTCAGGTTCAAACTGTCCTCTTCATTTGCCAACACACTGCATAATGCAAGCCATGACAGAAATGACCAAAATTACACAGCACATAACATGAAATCCTAACTTACAATGTAAAGAAGAAATCTCATTAAAATATACTCCATAACAGAATAAATTTATCAGTTACTGGCCAACAGATCCCTTAAAAATACGTCGTAATTTGATGATATATAAAAGACACGCCTTAAAAGCTAATGGAATTAGTGCTTACAAAGAGTGATTTTGACGGTCACTAACAGTATCAATATGCAGGGTTTATATTATCGAGCTGAGAATTCTTTCTTTCTGAATTCTTTTGTGATCTCTTTAATGCATTTGACTGATTTCCGATTTGCACTCTGATTTGGGGACAATAGTAAAACATGACTTGATGTACCACATACATACTCTCCACAAAATTTTCTCATAGATACAAGGTCACAGGTTCCTCAAACACCTGATATAGGTTATAAAACAAGAGTAAACATTCCCTAGGATTCTATTACAGTATGTGGCATGTGGGAAGCTAACAGACCCTCTTATCAGTCAATCATAACTGACCCATCACAGAGAACAGCACTATCATACAACTGAGATTCCAATGGACCCCTAACCAATTTTATCTGATCATCAGTTAGGACTGAATCATTCAGTAAATTGAGTGGCTGTGGAAAACCTTCCAGGACTGAGATGGGCATAGACTTTGTTATATGATAGAGAATTTATTATATAACAAGTACAAATTCAACTCTTGATAATTTGGTCATTTCGATTCCATTTTCATTAAATTTTCATAACAGAGTTAAAAGTCATGACAGCCATACTGGATTTCAGATTTGCACCATTTTCTTTTAAGATCTAGTAAATGTTATAAAATTCCAAGTTCATATGACCATCGATTGAAAAGTAGTAATGATAATAAGATTTTAAAGATCAGCTTTACTTTCTATCAGAAGTAACAGTTTCGAGAAAATGAAGTAGTAGCAACACTTCTCCAAATCTGCCTTCACATCTGGCTACAATACACGGATTACAAGCTCTAACAGATCTTCAGGACGCATAATAGAAATGTTTTATGAGGACTGCAAAACGAAACAAAGATGCTTTTAAGATGCATAATGACATTTAACCATTACTAATCATACAGCGAACAATATGACCACCATTAAACATTATTACCTTTTGAAGAGCTTTAAAAAGTAACTAATAGTAAATGATTCAGCTCTTTCTGAACAAAGGACATTCTCAAATTACTGACTGAAAAACCCTGACCTTGATCACCTTGTACATAAACTAGCATTTATACAGTTAATCAATGCCAAATACTAAACACAATGAAAGCCAATCCAGTGCAAATAAACACTTAGAACTTGGGTCTACATTTTAGAATAAATGAAATTCCCTAAATAAATTATCAATAGGTCTGAAGTTTTCAAAAACATGAATATTACCAAAAGTCAAAGAAAGAAACATGATTTCTCTAAACTTACGCAAAAGAAAAAAAAATGAAGCACAATTTGTCCAGACGTTTTGGGAAAGACAGAGTGAAACTAGAGTTAACCAAAATGCAGGGAAAAGACAATGAATGAAACATGATTTATCCAAATTTCAGACGAAAGACAAAACGTTTGTAAATGGTGGAGACAGAACATGGGAAAACTCCAGAAAGAACCACCAACCCACAATAAGCTAATGGCAAGCTTTCTCACATACCCACATTGGCAGAACCCGAGAATCAAACCCACATGACAGAGGTGAAATGGCAATGATCTGTAAGTGTAAGGGTGTGCACTTTAGACCACTTGGCCACTCGAGGGCCCCACTGGAAATAGTAAAGCAGCCAGTGAATGTACACAATGATAGCTAAATGAAATTATATGTCATATATCATCACTGCATTCATCATATTCTCTCGATTTAGGGTCATCTCTTCTTGTTCTTCATAGCATCTAGTAACTTCTCTTTCCCAGGCCAAGCTAAGTAGAATGGCGCTTGTAATTAAATCTACCAAGTGCTAAAAAAGACCACAATATCAATGTGCCCAGCTGCCACCATATTGTTTTTGGACAAAGCAGTGAGAGACACTTAGTAACACATAGTAATTCACAACACAGAGGCAAAAATAAAGTTGCTTTTATTTTCACTTTCCTCACTTGTGTATTGTTTTGATCTATTCAACTATAATATATGAGAATGTACAGTAATAATTTTTGTACATTTCTTTGTCATCCTTTTAAACTGTTTTCATATCTACGTTGAGTAAAACTTGTATGTACACATTCAAGGAATGTGTGTGTGTGTGTGTGTGTGTCCCAAATGAATGTGTTGAAACTAATAATATTCATTTATATATCCTTTGTTTCCTTTTCAGTTAGTAAATTGTATATATCTTTTGCATATATAATTGTATATATCTTTTAAATAAGGAAATGTATCATCCACGTAGTATAAATATAATCAACCAGTACTGCTTTTTTCAACACTGTAACTCTAATGAACATAATGCTTTCTTTTATGTTCTAAACTGTCATTCAAAATTACGATTTGTTTGTAAAACAGACATTGAAATAAACATAAATTTTCTCTCCTCTTTTCTTAACTTTGTTACCGATTAACACATCAGAATCAGAAAGGTTAATAAAATCATTACTGCATAATACAAAAAGAAACAAACACACACACCCAAAAATATTGATGCACTATTTTTAAATATGTGGAATATATATGCAACATTTCTAGATTATACATGCACAATATCACCTCAACTAAGGAGAGTTTAATTTTATGCATTAAGCAAAATATAAGAAATAGTTACTTTCCTACATAAACCCCTCTCTATTTAAAACATGAATCACTTCATCGACCTTATTCAAGGGGGGGGGGGCAGTTACTTTGATATTTTCGTCTCAAAATATTCAGGGTATATCTATCGGTGATGAAATGCAAGCAATTTGTGTATTATACTGTGATAGAAAGATTCATCAAAATTGATTATATGTTTTATACAGTCTGCAGGCTGAAGCCCCGCTGTAACTAAATATTGGAATGCACATCCATATTCAGATTAACAAATTTAATGCCTGGTACGTGGTTTTCAGCAAGAAAAATAATAAGAACAACAACACGGAAAAGAACCTCGACACCATTATGCCGGTTCACCTTGTCCAAATGACTATTTTTAGAAACTAATATCATTGCGTGAGACATTTCACAAGGTAAAAAGCACAGACGCCATTTTATTTAATTTGTGCTACAAGGAAATCATATGGTACTACTGTTGCAACTTGCATATACTTCAGCATTGGACTTTTCCTGTATCTTAAAGCAATTTCACGCTGAAATACTCAATGTAAGTATTTTTATGATGGCTAATTGGTAAAAAAAAATTCAAGTGGTTTAGACTGGGATAAACCAATTACCTATATTAATGACACTTGAATAATCAGGTTGTGCTGTATGATGTGGTAAAAATTCAATTTCCTGAAGGATAGAGTTTGGTTTATTATTTTTGGGGCACAGTAACATGTAGGTTATTTACTGACAAGGCAATTTGAGTGAAATGCCTTTCTCATGGACAAACCACATTAGTCAACTTGGTGTGAGTCAATGGTAGGATTCAAACCTCACCCTTTCAGTCATCAATCTTGCATTGCTTAATACTAAACCACCATGGATCATCTTGGGGTGAAAAACCAATAAATCAACACACATACAGGCCAATGTTTCATACAGGTCTGCTAACTCACATCAGCAGACATACAACAGTTATGTCTTTCTGGATAATGAAATGATTAGATTTTCAAATCCATATCTTACTAACAATAAAACTTGAAAAAATCTGTGAACATGAAACCCAAATCTAATACCAACTGAAAGAGAAAAGAAAGAAAAAAAACTGTGTGAAAATAGCTAAGATTTAACTTAGACATTAACATTATCTGATCCAAGAACTGGTCCATGCTAAAATTTGGTTTGTGAAAATCATATGCTCCAGATTCTGATAATTCTCTTGTGGCTCGTCTTTCTCACAGCATAAGCAAGACAAAAAAATGTCAGTGCCAGTAACAGCAGCAGCTGTGTCAACACTTATTAAAGATTTTGTACAAGCTCATAAACACATCATACCATAAAAAGGCTTGATTTGTTTACCTGACAGCAAAAGGCATCCAAGGAAAGACAATCCATGACAATATATAATCCATGTAAAATTCAATCTGTTCAAGGGGAGGATGTCCAAAACCAATATCTGAATGACATGTTAAAACCCAGCAATTTTCATAGCTGACTTTTCAAAGATACTTGCTCTTTCTTTTAATAGTTAAAGTCCAGTAGCCTCCTGAACTCAATTTCTAACACTGCCTGTATACCAATAGCAAAGAGAAGGTGGTTGTCATTATCTATATTGATCATGACTCTTGTCTGATTTTCTTTTCTATTACTCTTCATGAACCATTGGCTTTGGAAATGGATATATCTCAAACAATTAGTCTGGAACTGTAAGTCAAATTCAAGCAAATTTTTATGGAATTACAACCTCTTTCATATGCTTGTACACACTGTACATGGCAATCACTAAAGTTGTTACTGAAGCCAATACCCAGTACAGCTACCAAATTAAGAACAAGAGGCCCCAATAAGCCTGAGATGCTCACCTGATGATATTTGCCTAATAAACGCAAGAGCAGTTATCAAAAAATTGGAGTCAGTAGTATGCTTTTTACAGAATTGTTCTTTGGTCCAACTAGACCATGGGGTGAATGTGCACATTAACTTTTATGGCAATCCTCCACAGTTGAGGAGGAGCAGTAATAACTAAAGCTGTACCGAAGTCACTTTTTGCCAATTATGCCGATACTGCGTATAGCTGATTATTAAAATTGCCAATACTGATTATGAGACCAATTATTTCAAGAAACTGCCTGTTGTACAGTTAAAGCACTAGCATTTGATTGACAAATAAACCATGCCCTATTGTTGTTATAACTAACAATGCCTAATATGGGTGCGAATTTATGTTAACAGTTCAAATGTGGTCTCAAGCTACCATACATGTGATAACTATTTCCCACATTTTATATCCCACCTTATTTCTTATTGTTAACTCATATATGCAAATAAAACTCTTTACTAAATAACATATTTATTCCGAAATAGTTTTTTAGGCGGCACATATGCTCTGTGATATGTTTCTTCATTCCTTCTTTTAATTTAATGATGGTAATCAATGCTTATATATACGGTACAGTAATGCCAGGTGAAGTTGACACGTGCAAGTTTCACTGGTGGGAATGGAGATCATAATTTGCTTGTTGAGAAAAAATCTACAGCATTCAGTGATCATTCCTGGGATTTAGCACGGCAAAAATACATTTCTGAACTAATGGTTGACGGAGATGTACTTTGTGAAGCTATCCGTAAAAGGGGATGGAGGGGTATTTAATTCCTGAATGCGTGAAATAAATGGTCACATTATACGTCACTTATCTTACATTGCAAAGTACAATCATAGGGTTTTAGTATTAAAATGTCATTATCTAAATAAAGTTTCTTACAAAACTATTATTTGGAAAATAATATGCATAATATAGATTTGCTTAATACCTGATGTTTCTATTAAAAAAAGAGAGACTGAAGGAAATTAGAAATTTCACATTTGATAATGCAATTATTTCAGGTGACAAAAGTTAGACCTATGCACTAATGGTGATGCACTGCAAAGACCATGGAAGTAGTGCAAAAGAGTCATGTAATGATTTATTTTGTAATATTATGGCTGTATTGCTTGTTGTCAATAAAGTAATAACTATCCCATCTTTTTCAATTTTCACTGCCTATTACATTAATAGTCTTTGAAAAATATTTACTACTTATTCTTGCGACATTTTTTGAAAACTGGCAACAAAATATTGAGATTGGCGATTTTTTTTTTGGCAACAAGTTTTTAAAAGCCAGGACCATCCCAGTGTAATGTGTATGCTGGAAGTTCAACAGCCACACGAGGCCTCATTGGCTGGCTGGCTACTGTGATTGGGATGAGTGCATACATGGTATTGATAATTTGCTGTGAGCAGACAATCAGTGGTAGTTTACAGCAAGCATGTTAAAAAGTATTTAATTTTAAGATATACTGTCTTTCAATTAACCCCCAAATCAAATGTTTATTCCTTAATTTCCACTATTTAATTCTGATTTAAAATTCAAGCCATGTCAAGATGACTTATGATTAAATTTATATTTTGGAAATTATTTACATCATCACCAATTATTTCAGCCGATACCGATCATACTGATTGTTCCAGTAATCGGCCCAATTATGAGTATGGCCGATTAATCAGTACATGTACAGCTTTAAGTTGGCTTACTGAAAATCTATGAGGTATTTCATATTTCTCAATATTTCTTAAAACTGCTGTCAGTCAATTTATTCACATCATTACCTGCAATATTAGGCTAAATGTCCACTTGCCTGTGTGTTTTCTGCAGGCTGTGCCAATCTGCCCTTTAACACAGTAAAATAATAAAGGGCATATGTAAATATCAAGTGCATTTCATTAAAGGCACATAAATATCGTATATGATTTGCAAATTTTTCTGTGTCCTGACTTATTAGGCAAGTCAATTAAGGCAGCAAAACCTTTGATTTAATCAACTATCACCACATTGCAAGCTTGTCAATGACAGGATTACCTCATACTGCTTTGATTGATCTCTAAGCAAGTAACTATAAAATCAGACCATATCCATCTTCACTAGCCAAGGTTCTGATATGATAACACTATCTACATCTTGGCAGATTGAAAAGATATACTGGTGGTTTGTACTAGCAACATCTGTTGGATTTCATGAGTCGCCTCCCTTAGTATCTAATGCCAACTAACCAATAGCATGGTGCATTGTACACTGGCTGAAAATGGTGGGGGCAATAGACCTAAAATGGATACTTTGCAAGTTTAACATCGAAGGTATGGCTACATACCAAAGGAAAGCCATTACAAGTCTAGTAGGGTGAAAGGTATTTGTGGAGATATGGGCTGACAGTGGAAAACTGCTTATTTACCAGTCCATTCAAGTTGTGTGCTCCCCCTGTTTTGATCATGTAGGAACAGTGTTCCAATTTGAACAACTTAATTTTGATTGGATGTGGTGGCTTGCCACTACATCCAACAAAATTCACAGACCTGAAGCACAGAAATATCTGCTCAATACACCAAGGTGTAGATAGGGTTATCACATCAGAACCTTGGCTATTGAGGTTGGACAATATATTACTGCAGAATGCGGCAACTATAGATGGCACACAACTCAAGTTATTGGGCATTTAAGTGAAATAGGTAACAGGCAGGTTTGGGTTTGTGGGCTTAAAGGCCATTTTTCAGCACAAGACAGGCTATGCAGGACTGTCAGTATATTTGGTAAAGGAAGAACCCAGGAAAAACAACCAAGTCATGGTAAGATACTAGCAAGCTTTCTCACATATTCACGACAGTTGCACAAGGTCTAAAACTTACATGGACAGAAGTGTGACGTCTAGGAACTGTAAATATGAGCACCTTAGACTGCACAGCCACAAGGCAATAGAAATACTGACAGATGGACATCCCAACATGACACGCTCTGCCTCACAGCAAGCATATGAAAAGAGGGACCACATTTCGTCAAGTAACCAGGCAAAGAATTTGACATGAAGCCAAATTTACATTTGGTGGCCAGAAATAGCAAAGCTTAAGATCTTTGTTTTGCTCTTCCACCTTTTATCAAATATGGTATAAAATCTGTACCTACTTAACAGAAGGCATCCCAATGCAAGACAATCCAGGACATCAAACAATGCTACAGAAATAAATTCCAGTGAATAAATATCCAAAGCTTGCATATTATCCCAAATGGTAGCAACAATTAATGGTCAGAATGTATTGCAATCCTAGTAATATGACCTTTAAAATTACTTTCCATAACCTGACACCTGGCCCTGGAAACTGTCAGAGAAGCCTCAAAAAAAAAGGTAGTAATTAAATTTCTGGCAATGTTGTCAGTTGGGAATTCAACCTTCCTGCTCATGCCTATTACACCATCAGGAGAAAATGAAACAAATTTCTTGGATTGTATCATATATACAAGCATACAAGTTAGGTCCAACTACAAACAAGACAAAGATTTGCCGTCATAAAAAATGCCAGCAGAATAGGGTATATGTTATTTGTTCTTATTAATCCTAACAGATTGCAAAGACAAATCAGATTTGGTGGAACATTTTGTGACAATGATCTAAGTCTATGCAGTTTTTAGTTGATCTGACTTTTATGGGAGTATATGTATGGTATGTAACTGTGCACACTGCAGTTACTATTTTACATTTGGAAGCTCGTCAGCTTTGTACCCATCAATGCTAAAAAATGTTTGGCATGTACTGCAGCCAGACAATACAGTTTCATTTAGGATATGGAAGGTTGGCAAACAGTAAGTACTACTCTAATGAATTCAGTCTTCAAGGTTATTCCATCAATATCTTTTTTTCAGAACTATTTCCAGATGATTTAATTTGACACATTATCTACTGCTCCTGGTACAAGATATTATAATAAAAATAATGCCTAATTATAACCTTGCACAATTACTTCATGTAATTTTATTATTCCATACCTGTACAGACATTCTATACCCAATGAAGAGTCCTGCGGTCTGACATTTAATATTTTACAGCCAGACAAGGAAAGCACACATTTTCAAGGGGATCATGGCAACTCTGTGGTTAGCTTTACATACTCCTAACTGAAAAATTGTAGGTTCAAATCCTTCCTGGTCAGCACCATGATTTGTCTCTGTGCACGATTCTTTATTCTAACTGCCTTGGCACAATATATTAACTTTCATGTGCTGATGCACTATTAAACACCAAATCAATCCAAAACAAGGGTTAGTGTACCTCAATTGGAACACCCTGGTCTCTTCCAATAAGAGTTGAATAACCCAGAATCACAGAAAGTAATCATGATGCAATGATGGTGACCCTTCCCAAATTTTTGGGTGAACAAACACAAAGATGTATGAAGAATATATCCTAATTAAAAAGTGTTAAATTTTTAATTTTACCTGCAAACTTTAAATTAAAAAATGTAAAAATCATGAAAATTTGATAGCCTCAAACTATTTCTAACATTCCTGTATGAGATGACACATTAATTAGACACTGTGACTGTTAATGTACTAACCCCTTACACAAGGGCAGTAAAAATTGGCCATGTTTAAAGTCAAGCATGTTAATGGAAAGTTTCCAGTTATTCCAACTGTATCTTGTATTGTGATGATGGACCTTACAGCTGATGCAGACAGGAATACTATCAAAATAAGGTATAAACTTTATGCAAATAGCAATGTCTACCAAAAGCTGCAGTTAAATACAGCAAGTGGTGTGTGTGTGTTTAGTTTATGCTGCTGCCATTTGCATCAGAAAAGACGTACCGATGTCTCACCTTTCATAATGACAAAAACAACGTACTCTTTGATCCAAATTTAAGTCTTTTAATATTTCATGGGTCTTATACATGCCTTTTTCTCTACCTACCTGACAACAAAAAGTATCCCATGAAAGGCAATCCATGATTTCAAAGAACAAAAACAGGAATGAAGTCCAGAATAACAATCCACTGTAAGATCCCTATAGTATGAAGAACTGATGGATTATTTCTGCTCATCCAAACGTGGGATAGATTGTCTTTTATAGTGTTCTTAAACAAGTCTCCAGAAACAGCCTTGTATATCTTGAAAGAGATTTGTTTTATACAGCTAGTCATGAGGTTGTGGCCAAGTCATGTGGGATTATAATACTCTTCCCAAACTGTCTGCAACATAGTTATCATACAGAAAAACCAATGCTATCCCAGCAAATAGAGCACTGCTCTTACATCATAGAGGGTTTACTCATTAGCTTCCCACCTATCACAGTCATAAGCAGGTTTGGCATTTACAGTAACAAGAATAATGCAAATCTAATTAGTAAGTGAATGGTGGTTGGCATTCAAGATCCATTAGTAAATTCAATCCTCTGGATATTTCCACCAAAGTCTTTTCAAAACTGACCTATCACCAGGAGAGAAAACCATGCCTATTCATTAGGATAACACATTATATAAGTTCAGAGTATTTTATGTTGACATTTACCCAGTGAGACTTTGTGATGCAGACTGACAATTTCATGAAGAATGGTTGAAAAATGTTGAAGTTATGATGACATAAATATGAATATGATATATAGTATATACTTGCTTACAAGTCAAACTGCAAACAACAAAGATTTTGATCTGGCATAGCACAATGCACCTGCAGATCTGGGTCTATGTTAATTGTTCTACTGATCACTCCTATCAAACTGCACAGACCCTGATCTGCTGATGCATTAAGCAATGGCAGATCTGGGTCTGTGCAGTTTGCAATTGGACTTATAAGACTATATGGTATAGTGGCAGTAGGCAAGGTTGCAAACATTAAGCCTGATTGTCTGACAAGTTTCCAGTGCACCTGTAATCACATGATACTTCAAACCTTTTCCAGAGACAGTAATGGTTTGCAGTCCACAGGAATCAGCACATGCTAAGGTTTGAAACAAGACAGTAATATACTCTACATGTATGTTAATTAAGCTCAACTTGGATGCAGTTAACTTTAACTACAGTGAGAATGAAATAAACCCAAATTATGTTTCATGCAATTATGTTCCATTATTCCCTTCCAACACAACATATTCTCACTAAATAAGGGCCCTACATACAGTACGCCATGAGCAAGGTTTATAATCGTTTGTGTAAACCAAGCTGAATCATGTGCTCTAAGCTACCCAGTAACAGCAACCTTCTGGAAGTTGCAAATTTTAAATTCTGAACTGGCTTAGAACATCTTCTATACTGGAAAAGATGATTCAGAAACCTTTTCTTTTACCAACTGAAAACCCAAGCCTTCAGATCACTGAGCTCATCAACACCAAAATGTCTTACAGTACAGTGAACTAGCCAACACTGCAACGGAGCACTGAGACACTTTCATCACTTTTCTAATTGTTATAAGTGTTTTGCCATCTGCACTTGGAAACTTTGAACAATGGCAGACATGACGTTTTCAGTAATGAATCTCAATGTCTCAGAGCTGTTTTCTGCAGCTCTAATGAATTTAACATATTGCCATTGTCTTAACACACGACTGTTGCCAATAGGCCAATGAAGATAAACCAACATAAGTTTCAATCATTAATAGTTGTTTATGACACATTTACCGAAGCTAATGTAAGAAGTCTATTTACAGATACTGTTCTCGTTCAAAACTGTTCCTGTAAAACTGAAAATCCCCACTTACAAAATGTCAATGAGTTTATTCCCTCACCGTGCAAACATCCAGGAGAAATTACTAGATCTCATTTAAATGAGCATTCTACATAAACACAGAATCTGAGACATAACATCCTGATGCCAAAATGATGTACAAAATTCCAAAGTATGTTGTAAATTCTATTCTACTGTTATTATCTATTTACAACTTGTGTTTGCATGAATTCAGTCATAAAATGTACTTCCCTCTCAAAGTCAGACACAGTTGAGAACTACTTAGAATGCCACAATATTTATCTGGTGCAAAAACCTATTGCACAAATGTTACAAACAGAAAATTTAGGACATTCTTACATTTCTTTTGTTTTGAAATTTCTGCATGATTCTAAATATATGTAGTTAAGCCCTCTCGGTAATTTGTTGTTGTTGTAGGGTTTAACGCCTTTTTTCAGCACACGATAGGCTATACATGGCGGCCAATATTAACGGTAGAGGAAGAACCTGGGAAAACCCCTGGAAAGAACCACCGACCCACGAGAAGCTACTGGCAAGCCTTCTCACATACCCACGTTGGCTGAATCTGAGACTCGAACCCACACAGAGAGGTGAGATGGCAGTGATCCATAACGGAGAGCGCTTTAGACCACTCGGCCACTCAGGGGCCCCTCAGTAATTTGAATGCCAAAGACTGTTCTCTTAATAAGCAACAAAGCATTATGACTTCAATTTATCATGAAACTCTCACTGCAGATATTATAAAATCTGTAACATTCTGTTTTGGGAATTTTAGTTATTCAATTTATTTTACTTTGGATTAATTACATATATCAATGTTTTCCCCATTATTGACTATAAATGACACAAGCACCAGCTTTATGAATTGGTGTATATTACTGAAAATTCAGACATTTTTAATAGAATTGTGACTGACACTTACTTTTATACCATATAAAAATTTTGATAGTGCTTTCTCTTACAGCAAACATATAATGCACTAATTCCATGGATTACATTTCATACTGTTCTGCCAGCATCAAAATAAAAAAGCAAACTAGCTTTCTGAATGTTCCCCTTCCCCATTTCTTGTTTACCATTCCTTTGCAACATTCAAACATACTGAATGTTCCCCTTCCCCATTTCTTGTTTACCATTCCTTTGCAACATTCAGACATACTTCTGCTCTCATCACATTGTTAATTAGTAAATACTTAAGATAAATATTAAAGGTGAAAAAAAGAACCCAAAAAAATCCAACACAAGTTGAATCTGTTGGGAGTATAATGTTGGCTGCGCATCTCCAACTGTCTTCTAACTACATTGGGCATAGAGCCATTTCCCACAATAATCAGGTAAGTATGTCTACCAAGCTAACAAAAAACAAACTGAAGAACTGAAAAACACAGAAAAAACATCAAATTCTGATGATACATCAAGATTATAATACAACCGTACATACAAGGAGATGTTAACTGCAGGAAACAACTTGCTAAAATTTCATTTTTGGTTGAGATATTAGCTTTAAAATATATTCAGTATTAGCTAGTATAACAGTCAATAATTAAGCAACGCCAATACCATTTTACCTGCCAATCTTAATTATTATTTCTTTGAATCCAATCAAGCCTGCACAGCAGATCTTCCTTTGTTTAACTAGAAATGTTTTTGCCTGACATAGATACTACTTTACCGACAATGTAATGCAACTGAAGGGCAAAGTACAAAATTGAAAGGGGACACAACTGTTTAAATCCTGCCAAAACAAATGGTTAAAACTAAACCGGACTTCAGTCTTCCTATGTAAAATTTCATACTAGTTTTGATTTCATTCCAAGTTCTTTAAAATTTACCAAACAGAAAATAAATGTTTGATTGACCTGAGGTGATGTAACATGAAAGGTACAGACGAACACAGATATAGGTAAACATACAACCGTGCTTCCTCCATGGACATGGTGGAGGCATTAAAAAAGTCTACCCTGTATAGATAATGACAAGCTCAGTTTAAAGTTGTGTTATGAAACAAAGCACAGACATGTAAAAAAAGCAAGCAATCATGGCAGTAAAAACTGGTTTAAGTACAATACTTCCGACTTTGATGTATGTGCTAATGAAAGTTTGGTGGTTTTACTCGTGTATCACCATACTGTGTATGCATATTTAAGCCAGATCCTCATGGTAATTTTCGACTAGCCCACATATGGATGTTTCCCCAGCCTTTGTTCAAATAGAAGATTTAACAGAATTTAAAGTTATATGAAACGTTTTGATTTAATATTTTTCTCTTTAATATCATTTTGCACTTTCTACTTATTTTTTAAATACACTATACTGAATGGTAACATACTGTAATATGAAAAATGTATCAATATCCATCTCTCATTTTATTACAATTGAAGCTAGAAAATAGCACCAAGCACATAACCTCTTTGAAAATTGCTATCTTGAAGTAGTATTCTGTACATACATGAACACTGAAAAGAGAGACTTGAAATGCCCTGCATAGTCACATGGACCTTGCACTCAACAGAGCTATTAATATGCATTTTCCTGACCTTGGTTCATGTAAAGACTTGTGTTTGCATTCCAGATGCTCTTTCACTTCATTGAGATGCCTTACCCTGCCCGCTGAATACTTAAAAAGCATCCACAAAGTTTTTCCAGGTGTATGAGTGAATGCATGATTTTGAGCACATCAGCCATGAATTATACATTTGCTGAATACATTTATAATAATAATAATAATAATAATGTTGTGTGTGTGATTTTTTTCTTTCATTGTAGCTTTAAAAAAATTCAGTCATATCACTATGATGTCTGCAGTGCGCCAGTTTATAGTGATCTCTAGCACTGAGGTATCATGCCACAGGCATGTCCCACCCAGTCATGTTATCCTGACACCAGGCTTACCAGTCCTAACACTAACCTCTTAATACCGAGCACCTAGAGAAGCAGCAGTGTTAGTACCATATTTATAAGTCTTTAGTATGATTCAGCCAGGATTCAACCCCGCTACCTCCTGCATCCATGGTGGATGCTCTAACCACTAGGCCACCGGTGCAATCAATAGTAATAATAATAATAATAATAATAATAATAATTCACAAAGTTAGACACACACACACACACACACACACACACACACACACACACACACTCATTTAATTTATAATAAGCTACATTTATATATGGGCATAAACAAAATCTGAATGAACATTCTCGAACTAGCTACATTGTTATATACAGTATGAAGAAGTGAGTTGTTGTAGTGTTTAATGCCATTTTTCACCACACAATAGGCTATACATGGTGGCCAGTATTAATGGTGGAGGAAGAACCTGGGAAAACCCCGGAAAGAATCACCGACCCACGAGAAGCTACTGGCAAGCTTTCTCACATACCCACACTGGCTGAATCTGAGATTTGAACCCACGCAGACAGAGGTGAGATGGCAGTGATCCATAACATAGAGCACTTTAGACCACTCGGGGCCCCCACGAAGTAGTGAGACAAAAGAGTGGAAAGTTAGTGACTTTTGCAATGTAAGTTTAAATGAAATTGTCAACTCGAACAAGTTCCATGTTTCATCCAGTGAATTAGTTTATATGAACAGATTATTAGATTTATGCTGACTGCAGCTGAGCTGTACATTCCCTAAAATGAGATTGATTCAGGCTTGAATGCATTCCTTGCCTGGTTGTAAGGAGAAATGAGAAATGCCCAGAAAGCTCTGCAACGAAACAGTAATCATGATCCATTTGCAGTATGATCAGCTGATACTAAGCTTTACAAGAAAAATGACCAATTAATATTGGAAAAGGAAACAACTTCAATTAATTTTTCTGAAAAAGCTAAGACAATAAATGAAAGAATTCATGGTAATCTCTCAGTTCAGGAGGATGATGCATCTGCCAAACCTAGACCATCAATTTCTGATGATGAATGTTATGATGTCTAACCTGCCAAGCCAATCCCCTCAAGTTTCAAAATTACATTCTGTATTCCCACGAACCAAGAATAACTTAAAATGAACTCAGTATTTTTCTGAAATAAAGGTTACATTTGTCTGGACCTGTTTTGGGGGTGGACGTGGGCTAAAATATCCTTAAAACCAACTCCCATGTTAAACTGCACTAACACTTCAGAGTTGACTTTTAATACGATACACTGAGTTGACTACGACCACAGCACATATACATGTGGCCAGTGACCACCTCCATGTTTATGATTTCTGCTGATGGTTTTCAGTCACCCTTCCTGACTTTCCAATCTAAACAACTAGCGGTCTGTCTGCCTTTAGTGTTCCAGCAAATGAGAGAATGCTGTTTTGAGAGCAATAAACTCAACTTATGAGCTCTTTTTTCTGAGCAATAAAATCAACTTATCACCAAGTAACTAGTGAAACTGCCTGAAACATGGGAGATACACCTCTGAGAAAGAATATCTGCATGATCAAAGCCAAAAGGAAGATGTCTCAAATTCCTTCAGTCCATGAATGATTATAAACTCATTTATCATTCTGTCAAGGAAAGCCATGATAGCTCCGTTGGTAGAGTGTCAGTCTCCTGGTCCAATGCTCATGGCTTCAGTATCTGCCTATGCCAACTAGAGTTTGTTGCCTAATATATCCTCACCTTGATATAGCCCAGGTATGTACAACTTCCTCCAAGGTGCAGGCTGAATACGCGATTTTTTTTAAGTCACACCCAATGGATAAAATCAGGCCAGTGGGCAATATGGTGCATATGCCCAATATAGGCAAATAAAGTGTTGAAAATGTCATTAAAAAAACAACCATGCAAAAGTTTCAATTTGATAGACAGGACTTGACAGGTTATATGAAAGCTAACTTCAATGATTTACAGCCATAAAAGTACTTTAAACGTAATGTTTATAGTGCCTGACACTTTCCATAAAACATTTTGTTGACTGCAATATTAAATGTTTCACACAGTACTTAATATGTCCAAATGACTGGTCATTTGGACAATTACACAGATGGAAGAATATGTTGTTGAACTACACTGAACAAGACCTATTAAATCAATTTTCTAATGGATTCAAATAATGTTTTAACTGTCAAATTTGGCATTACATTATAATGATAAATAAGCAAAGCTTTCAAGAGTTTTTTAAATAACTGATTTATTCACCAATACCAGTCCATTTCCCTGTTATTTGTCATTCCATCAAGGATTGTCACATAATCTTGGAAAATTTTGAAATGTTTTCTACCTTTTTCATTCTCTGGTGAAGTTTTAAAAAGTAAAACAAGTTAATGTGCTTATTTAAGTGACAGCTGATTAAATATTTGTACCTGTTTGTAATTAGAATGTATCGTTTCTGCTGTGATCTTTTAAGTCATATTATGGCAAAAATATAGACACATAACCCCTAACATTATGCACAACACCATTCATCAAATGTTGGTTTGTCAACACATTTTCATTTAAACACCATCCATCAAGTTGTCTAAAAACATGACACTCATTTTATCATTTCCCTATAAACTAGACTAGTTTGGGGAAATTAAACACATGGGAGTAAAAAGTCTAGTACTTGACAAAATATGATAGAACAGATTTCTTAAAGATGGATTTAGCATACAAAGATCTTCAAAGATCAAACAAGAGTCCCTCAAAGAAAATGATGCTCAGTTGAGAACATAAAAATCCTGGATTTCAAGATAAGACAATTTCTTCATTTTAACTGCAGAGTACTGAAACCTTCTATGTTATTCTTCAGCAATACATGTAACAAGATTTTCAAATTAGCTGCATTGATTGACATATTGCATGTCCAATTGACACCATTTTCATCTAGGACCAAGCAGACATCATTTTAAGTCTTTTGGTGAAAACCCATATTTCTATAGTCATTGATTTAGGACCAACTAGATGCAATAAGAATTCTAATGAAAACCCCTTGTCTATATCACTTTTGTATTGAAAAGTAACAATATCAAGATTTTCAAGATCACCATGATGGTGACTATAGTGAGTGTCAAATCAGCACCATTTTAATTTAGAATCAAGAAAACATTATGTTCTGGTTATAAAAAAACCATGCTGATATTACTTTCCATTTTGTTAGAGCAACACCAATGATTTTCACGATGGCTTCCAAGGAGGCCATTGTAGATATTGGACTGACACCATTCCATTTAGGACCAACTACACCAAGCATTGGCAACACATTAGAACTGCGGTGCAATGTCCACTCTCAAATGAACAGCACTGCATGCCAGGTCATGTTCATCCTTTTAACAATCCTTTTTAGTACATGCAACACAAAACTACAACTTGTACTGTGTGCCTTTCCAAAAAGTCTGATGTGCCATAGTTGGCATGAGTACCATAGTTTGCCAACACCTGAACTAGACATTATAAGAAGTGCTTTGGTGAAAGCACAATGTTGATGTGACCAAATGGGTCATGTGTTGGAGGCTACATTGCAACCATTTTCATTTATGAACAACTAGACATCACAAGAAGTCTTTCAAGAACTCCATGCTGATATGATCCTTCATTCCAGAGAAGTAGTTTTTTAGTTTTTTTTTAAGATGGTCATTGTGGTTATCATATTGCATATTTTGAGTGATACCATTTTCATTTAGGACCAACTAAAAATGTTAAGAACTCTTTTGGTTTAAAAAAAAACTTGATATGATCATTCATTCAGAATGAGTAACAATAAGATTTGCAAGAAGGCCGCTGTGGTGGCATCATTATCATTTGATACCAACTAAATATCATAAGAAGTCATCTGGGAAAACCCCATGTCAATATGACTTTTCATTTAAGAAGTTGCAATAACAAGATTTTCAAGATGGTTGCTCTGTCCGCCATAGTGGACCTAAGATTGGCATAATATTCATTTGGACCAACTAGATATTGTAAGAAGTCTTTCTTTGAAAACCCCATGTTGATGGGAGAATCCATTCCAGAGAAGTAGTGATAAGATTTTTAAGATGTCGGTCATGGTGGCCATACTGGATGTCTTAAGTCGCACCCTCCTCATTTAGGACCAACTTGACCCTGGGATGATATGTGTGTGATCCAAGTTTCATGGCAATCCTCCAAGTAGTTTATATGGAGTAGCTAATGGACATAACAGGATGACAATGGACCATTCCACAAGTTTTTCTAGTCTTGTAGTCCTCAATGTCAGAAGTAGCACTCACCAAAAATTTTCCAGCAGCCCTCTTTACCAATTTAGATACACAAGACAAAGAAAAAATATTTTTGTAAAAACAAAAACTTGGTTAATGCATGTAAAACTTCCAATTTCTTCTGCAATTACTTACACATATTTGAAAAACTTCTGTGGTATAGCATGAATATTTTGCTCAGGTTGGTGGATCCTGAAAGTGGGGAAAATGGGGTTATAATAGAAATTAAACATAACATTTGCTATCTGAAACTCTCTTTTGGCTCCTCTAAACTACAAATTTTCAGATCAAAAATGGTAAAATACAAATATTTTTTGGATTGGAAATGGGCTGAAAATTCAGCTACCCCAAGAGGAGAGATTGGTTTAGCTGCTGGCCCAGGGTCTCATGGGTCTATAGTTAATACTGTTAGTACTGGCAGCAGCAGGGCTAGTTAAATTTTCGGGTGTCATTATTACCTTTGATTGGGAGGGGCAGTTGCTTTTCTTCTGGGATAGCTGGTTTCTATGTGAGCTGGCTTGCTGGCCAATGGAAAAATCACTTAAGTTGATACCTGAATAGAGGCCTCCCTTTTGAGGAACCTTTGGGGGAAGCTATATATCAGGGAGCAGCCACTCCTAAGTGAGTTATCCAACATTACATGTATGGGCTTGACAAGCAGGTACTGTATGGATGAATTAAATAAATTACAGGTTTTATATTGCAATCCTGTGTGTAAAGGTGGCCAGTATCCATAAAAAACCCTTAACATTAACATTCCAGAAAACCACAAGCCTGTCATTTGATTATACCATTATGATAAACACATACAGTAACATACCTGAGTAGGATGGGTCATTGAATGTAATAGAACTTAATCTATCTGACTGATATAATCATCAGATTAAAAATCAGATAGTACTGGCACTGAGAGATTTACAAATAATCCAGTAGTTGCCACTTCATTTAAGTGAATTGACTTTCCTCTACATGTAACTAAAAGTATCTCTGATAAATCTTACTAAGCTATTTAAAAAGGAACTTGACACAGGAAAAATATATTTTTTATTTTTATTAAGTTTCCAGAGGTTGGGGGGGGGGGAATTAGAATACTTGCATGTTGAAACTCTATTTTTAATTGTTTTTCTTTACCATACCTAAAGTTATAAAGACCTCGAGGTAAAATTATAATTTTCAACGTTCATTTGAAGTCTGCTTATTCTATTCTCTGGTACAGGCCCTAATTTCACTAAAATGACACATTCAGACAACACAAGACAATAACCTCTGCATGGATATCACATCCCACACATTTTCATTATCAGCTTTAAACAAAATTAACATATATACTCACTTAAAGGACAAGCCTAATTGCAAACTGCACATATCCCGATTTGTCACCACATAATGCACCAGCAGATCTGGGTCTGTGCAGCTTGTTAAGAGTAATCGGCAGAACAAACACAGACCCTGATCTGCAGGTGCATTATGCTTTGGCAGATCAGGATTTTTTTTTCTTTGCAGTAAGACTCATGTACATGTATGATAATCACTTGAAAAAAGAAGCATATCTTTGCTCGACACCAAAAAAACATTCAATTTCATGAAAAGTTAAGATGGTTAAAAGTGCAGTTTGTATTATTTCGACAAACAGTACATGACCCCCGAAATTTTTGGCATAATTTTCCTAAAATGTTAGTGTTCCATATATTGCATGAAGATTTATATGATGAATTAAAACTGGGCCGAATAATGTTTAACAAAGAGGTGACAAAGCCCACAATGAATAATTAGCATTTTGGTCAAAATGATCATTAAGCAACAATAATCAATAAGTGTCTGAATCACCTTGTTCATTAAGATCTAACCTATATGGCTTCATCTAATCCAGGACTGACTAAATCCTACAGCCCAACATCCTGGACTATTCGTTTCTGAGGTTAGACAAGTAAACTTTTGCAGGACACTAGTCGGGGACAAGTACTGATTTCCTATTTTAAAACAAGCTGGGAAAACGTGAATTTTCCTGCTTTATCTACCTTTATCTGGTCATTCATGCCCCTTGTGCATACTGAATACTTAAATCCACCTCTGGGGCCCCGAGTGGCCAAGTGGTCTAAAGCGCTCACCATTACGGATCACTGCCATCTCACCTCTGTCTGCGTGGGTTCGAGTCTCAGATTCGGCCTATATGGGTATGTGAGAAAGCCTGCCAGTAGCTTCTCATGGGTCGGTGGTTCTTTCCGGGGTTTTTCCGGGTTCTTCCTCCACCATTAATACTGGCCACCATGTATAGCCTATCTTGTGCTGAAAAATGGCATTAAACCCCACAACAACAACAACAACAAGAACAATAAATCCACCTCTCATTTATTCATTCATATCCTACAATATACTACAGTAAGCAGTCATTAATAACTGTCCCATGTGTGCACATTATCATACCACCTGAATGGATACTCGGCTAAACATTTGAATTGTCAGCCAATCAAAACAATTCAAACAAAACAAATCCGGTATGGTTAATTAGCAGTGTTTTAAAGGGCCTTGTTATACTGCATTTACTCAACCCAGATACAAGTAGATCACCCTTTCATTTCAATCCAGTGAGTCAATGCAATTAAATTAATAAAAGGCACTTTACCAACATTAGTGTGGGTTTCCTTTATGAACTGTTTAAATAACAGTAATGATTCTTTAGTTTTTAATTGATTATACACAGGATCAGCTTCTACAATGCAATATTTCGTTTGAAGCTAAGTGATTTCGGTATTTGAATTGCTTTCTGTGTTTATATTTAAAACAAAAAATGTATCCTCTGTCACTTTTGAAGTAGATGATGAGCAAGTTTATCTTTAACTATAGGGATAACACGAGTTTATTTTATTATTTTTGTTAGGAAGGTTGCAGGGAATGTTTTGAGAAGAAACTGTCACAAGACAGTGAAGAGATAAAACATAACACCACTACTTAGAGATAACTAATTTCTCCAAAGAGACGTAAGCTAGACACTGTGGCAGCAACACATGCATAATATGATGCCAGTGAGATTTTCAATCACAGTCACATTGAAGTGATAATTATACATGGCTTGAATCACTGAAGTTATTGCAGTTATTGCAAACAACATTCCAAACTGGCACAGGTTGCAAATTCAAAGGTGTGTTTATCATTGGAACTGACAAATTCATGATAGAACCCATCAAGTCTCATTACAGCTCTGGACTTGTATACTGTGCAGCACAATACATGTATGATACAAGCCAATGTTTGTGTTGCTGGCATTCCACTAGGAACGGACATTTTAAAACTAAATATAAAAGAATTTTTTTTTTTTTTTTTTTTTAAAGATACACTGTAGCTCTCTTTACCAAAGCATACACTATACCCTGTTATGGAAAACCACTCTCTGATATGGTAATGCTGTGTACAGTTTCACAACAACAGACTTGGGTCATGCAACGTTCGTTCTGCCATTTTTATCGGGTCATATCAGAGAAGATGTTAGTAAAGTCTGAACTGCTGTCAATTCCTTTCCATTCTTACAATACTAAGTACTGATGCTACTTTATTGGTGCAGGTAAAATAATGTATACAAAAATGCCTTGAAAATCAAAAACTGAAAAATTATGCCATTTGAGGAAACAAATACATTACATGTTATTTTTTTCTTCTTCTATGGATTAAAGTGCATATATTTCATAGAATCTAGGCAAGCTTTTGATATTTTTGGACAAGTGAAAAGATGTGCGAGGCAAATGAATTTCTGCAACCACAAGTCCTGGACAAGTGCATGAAAAGAAAATTGTATCAGCCCCATAATCACATTACAATCGCTTTAACTTTGTTTGATAGCTGGAATGGTACATGAATGAATCGTACTTGCTTTGTTAAAACAGATCAAAGAATGAGAATTTCACAGACAAAATGACCAAGGACTCAGCTGTTGCAGTTTTTGTATGTCCAAGCAAGACATAAAATAATTTGCTTACTTTCGTGCATATTTCAATTCCCTGTGCACCCTAAAAACATCTCTAGATACAATTACACACTAAGTAATATGTGAGGATTCAGTAAAATCTGCAAGCTTATTAAAAACTATCTCCCCTTTAACAAAAAAATTCTAACAATCTCTATTTGTAAACTTAGACTACATACATCATATACAAATATAAATATATACATGGTCAATTCTAGTATATGTACTTACTGCAGAGATTATATAACAGAAACAAAAGATGCAATGCATGTGCATTGTTGTAATCTATTAATAGTTTCCAGAATGTTTCCTCTGCCTTTCTGATTTACTCACATGATAATTAATTTATCATTCTACACACTATTTTGTAATGCAAAAGCTTTCAACTCTCACAGACTGAATCACTGGTGTTTAAAAGCACATCAACACATGAAAGGTAAAGGTATGCCAAATCAACTGTTAGGATCACTCAGAATTTACCAGAATGCTCTGAGTTACCTTGCGGTGCTGAACTAGGAGACCGGTGCTACTACGTAACATGTTTAAAAAATTAGAATTATTTCAAAACAAGAATAATTATTGATAACAACAAATTACACAGGAAGCCTAAAAGTTAATCATGTAATGTGATAGTGCCATCCCTGACCCATTAATAATCTGTTGCATGGCTCATGCCAATTTTTCAAAGTACAAACCAACCAAATCAGCAGAATGCACAAAAATTATGCATTATGTTTTCAAGTATTACCTTATTTTTTCCCACTTAAATCACATATTTTCAAAAACTCCCCTCCCCTTTTCTTTCAAGTGGAGTATGATCTTTCTCCCAATAAAGTTTCTTTTCTAGAACAGATCCTGGCTTACCATATGAGTTGTAAATATGTCAAACTCTTAGAGGTTTACTATCAAGCAAGTGATCACGAGTAGCTCAACTGGTAAAGCAACTGACTTGTAATCCAAGGGTTCTGGGTTCAACATGTAACTAGGATAACAGAAACTGACAACCTAGGCTAGAGTACTCAGATTTTAGACCCAGATCTGTCAGTGATGAGTTGATAGATTACTTTGATGTCTGCTTGAAATCGTCAGTATTAAAACACCTTAGACCCCGATGTGCTGGTGCATTATAGGTTTGAAGACCTGGGTCTATGTTGCTTGCAACTGGATCGCCATTATACATATTAGATATATATAACAAAAATATTTACCTCCTGGAGTTAATAAACCGCTTTCATGTAATTAAATAAAGAATCCCATCTGGCAAATCAAAACACATAATTATAATTGTGTATTTTGACAAGTGATCAAGTACACTTATGTGAAATAGCCTTTGGAGACCATTTTTATGTTTGTATTTTACCAATTTATTTTGACATTAATCTTGACAATGTACATACATGAACTATCCTTGAGACTTATGACCAATAACATGCATGTACAAGTTCTATAAAATACTGTCAAGTCAAATGAATAATAATAATAATAATAATAATAATACCCATATTTGAGTCAGACGTCGACGAATCTTGCGAGTGGTCATTCTATCATATCACTGTCAGCCTTGAAAAACAATGGCCTCTAAATCCAACCAGCTGCCAAGTCGTTGGCTCTCGGCACACGTACATACATCCATTATTTAATCTTGTACAAGAGCTATAAATTAATCAATTACTCTACTGTACCATAATTCCCCAATATAGCCAATTCCATATAATGTGACAGTTACATATCAAACCCTAAGAATTTCCCTGTCTTCTTCTGTTGAGAGTGTAATATAATACAAATGGATCCTTCCCCTTTTTTTCTCTCTTTGGCAGAATTAGTTCACTGTAAAATTGATTACCAAAAGCAACCATACAATACTGCCATAGACTAGACCTGTATAATGCAAAGACCATAAAATCTGTCCTATTCAATTTTGTACATGTTAACAGCTCACGGAAATTTAATGGCCTTGTCTACTTGATCCCAAAAGAACACATGCTGCAAGCTCCATCAGACACCAATGTTAAACATCTTCCAACACAAAGATCCCTTTTCACTGACACTTGTAAGTTTCTTTCACTGGCTACAATGTTTCATGTACAGTAGTAGTAGTACATCTGCTTAGTGCATTTGATCACCACTCACTGGTGTCCTAAGCTGAACCAGTATTGACAACCGATTAGTTTTAAATCATGCACAAGGGATCAAATTATTAATGCACAGAAGTCTGGTTTACCAATCCTAGTGTGGCCAAGTTTATGAGTTTATGATGTAACATCTATGAAGTTATATACCGTATACAGAACACAATTAGTACTACACGGATTGTTTATGTGGGTCATCTCAAAGTGTGTCACATACAAATGATACATGTCTCAGTCAAGCAACATTTTACTCCTGATCATGGGCACAGCTGGCATATTTATACTACTTCGCTTTAAGGAAAATTATGTCGCTATTCTGCAGAAAACAATGGAGGTCCTAAGGGTCCATCTTAAAACTCTCTCATATCTGGTGACTATCAACTTTTATACCAAGTCTAGGTCATAGCTGGCAGATTACCATATATACTAATCCAGTTTAAAGAAACATCTATTGTTAATTTGCCTTCAAAAGGCCCCAAGGAACCTGAGCTCACCCACCCATCCCCATAAAAATATAATTTGCCTTCGAAAGGCCCAAAGGAACCTGAGCTCACCCACCCATCCCCTTAAAAATAATGAGGATTTTCTTATGTCACAATATCCATTTCTGACACTGATACTTAACTCGGATAATGCTTCAACAATTTTAAATTAAATGTTTTTAAAAAAAATTGGGATGATATTTAAACCTCCTTGTTAGAGAGAGCAC
This sequence comes from Sinohyriopsis cumingii, assembly GCA_028554795.2. NCBI lineage: Eukaryota > Metazoa > Mollusca > Bivalvia > Unionida > Unionidae > Sinohyriopsis > Sinohyriopsis cumingii. The sequence goes on along the minus strand of CM068828.1, from coordinate 86,993,890 downwards.
GAGATTCAAAAGACATTGACAGGTATTGGTAAAACAAACATGAAGGGATAGTACAGAAAATATAAATCAAAGAGAAGAGAATTCTTGTTTATAATAATTATGGTATAAGAATTGTCAGAGAATCTCTGAGTCACAATTAGCATGTGCAGAGCTTTGGTTGGCAGAAACATGAAGGCACAAGACAAAATATGATGCAAATGTGTTACCAAATGAAGCACATACTCTCTATGTGCAAAAGTTAAATGGCATTAAAGATTATATATGACTGCCGGTACTGTATAAACTCAAATCAAGATGGTCAAAATTTCCTACTTGTTTGTTTGGTTATTGTCCTGTATATTTTTTGCATAGTGACATTTTCTGTGTGCCTTTTGGTATTTAGTTCCAAACCATTTATTATTATTATTATTATTATTATTATTATTATTATTATAAATAGGAGAGTGATAACATTCTAAAATGTAGATTATATGATTATGTGCATTAGGAGTATTCTTTAATACCTCTTTCAGTACAATGGTACAATATTTTTATTAAAATCAGGATTTTTTTTTCTTGCCATCTCAGTTTTTTTTTATAATCTATTGTGATCAACAGGTAAAATTTGCTTAGTTTTATGGCAGAAACTAAAAGCAGTAAATTAACAAGGAGTTGACCAACTTAAGAAGTTGGTCACGTTCATGGATGCAGAAATTATCATATTTTAGAGAGTTTTTAGAAACAACTGAATAGTCAAAAATATTCCATTTAGCATAATAAGATTATTGTTTTACATATGTTTATCAGTATCATCAAAGTGGTATTAATTTCCTAATTTAGTATTACTTATCTTAGGCAATTTATACTCGTCAAGAATTTTTGTGGTATCATTGAAAAAATACTAAACCTATTTGGCACCAAAATCAATGTGTTTGAGAAGGTACTTTTACCAAATAATTATTGATTTTATGAGTTGTGGAATTAAAATCTTCCTTTAAAAACACGCTTATTGAAGTACACATGATAGTAATTTAGGATGCAAACATATTCATTTCATCTTTAGTATAAAATATTGAATTTGATGGATGAACATAAAAAAAAACAGTAAAAAAAAAACAAATGTCCTTGTCAGTTTCAGAACCAGCTTTGTCAACTTTAAACCAAAGTATGGGGTCAGACTGAATGATAGTTACAGAAGGAGAGACATAATTCTTTCGACAACCTTGCAGTTAGTCATCAAATATTGAGTAAGCTTATTGTCTTTCTGCGAAATAGACCAGGAAACCCAGCACGTGACCATGCCCCATATCACGACGCTGATCGCCATAAGTACTTATTGAGATATATTCCCATACCAAGTTTCACTCTTCTGGTAACAATGTTGTTGTTGTTGTAGGGTTTAATGCCATTTTTCAGCACACAATAGGCTATACATGGCGGCCAGTATTAATGGTGGAGGAAGAACCAGGGAAAACCCTGGAAAGAACCACTGACCCACGAGAAGCTACTGGCAAGGTTTCTCACATACCCACATTAGCTGAATCTGAGACTCGAACCCACACAGATAGAGGTGAGATGGCAGTGATCCATAACGGAGAGCACTTTAGACCACACGGCCACTAGGGGCCTCTGGTAACAATGTACACAGTATATGTAAAAAAAAACTGTCGTCATAAGCTAAATGCAACAAAAAAAAATGAACCAATGGCAGCAAAATGTAAAATATAGACGAGTGACCTGTGATTGTAAGGTTGTAGTACTAACTAAGCCAACAATAATCGAGAAAAAAAACGGTTGTCATAAACTAAATGCAAACCCTAGATCAGCAACCTCTATTGTAAGAATGATGAACAGATATGCATACATATACCATTATCAAGTTCCATGACTTCAAACACAAAAGTTAAGTTTCATGGCATGAAATATGGTCACAGTAGCCTACTTTTTTGATAAAGCAGAACTACAAATTATTAAGACCAAGGTTATTTTCCCTTTGAGATCCAGCTACTTCTCCACAGAAAAAGTTAGCCAGATGTGCTCTGAACTCAATATAAAGGCTATACTGAACCTTGTAGAGAAAAACATAAACAGAAAAAAGAAATGAAGCAGTAGCATCCAATAAGAAAATACATATAAAATGACCAGGACACAAGAACAAATGTTCAGTAAATAAGGGTGTAGTATATATTGAAATGCATCCCGTCACCAAGTTTCATCATTCTATTTACAACAGTTTATACTGTATGCAGGCTGCAGAATGTTTTATCAATATGAGATCAATGCAAACTTAACCCAGAATTGAGTCAAGTATGTACAATGTACATGTATGAAGTTACCCTCCTTTAGCTATGAAACCCACTCCAAACTATTGCCTTGAACCCAGAAAACCAAGTTTTTTAAAAGACCTTATGTTCTTCTGTCTGAAATGAATTTCCAAGAGTTCAGTACAAGACCATTTCTTCTTTTTCTTACTGCCAAGATTTGAAAGTATCTCTGATATACTTCAGCATTAAGAAGAGTTTCAAATTAGCTGCTGTGGTAGATACATTACATGCCAGATCGGCATCACTTTTACTTGGGCAAAATTAGGCATCAGTAAAAGTCTTTAGGCAAATAAGTTTATTGAAAACCCCAGGCCAGTATGACCATCCATTCTCGAAAATTGACAACAAAACTTTCAAGATGACCACTGAGGCTGCCGTACTGGATATATGATTGGCATCATTTTCAATTAAGACCTACTAAATAAAAAAGGAAGTCTTTCAGTAAAAACATATGCTGAAACCATCCATTAAAGAGTCAGTGATAATATTTTCAAGATGACCAATTTGGCAGCAATACTGGATGTGCTAGCAGTGCCATTTTCAATTTGGAGCAATCAGATATCTTAAAATAGTCTTCTGGTGAAAACCCCATGTCAATATGACTTTTCATTCAGTAATAGCATTAACAGTATTTTCATGATGGCTGCTGTGCTGGCCATATTGGGCATTTGATCACCATCTTTATCATTTAGCATAACTAGACATCATTACCAGTCTCTTAGTAAAAACGCCATGTTTATATGGCAGTGCAGTCAAAAAGAGTAGTGATATCAAGATTTTCAAGATGGCTGCTGCGACACCCATATCAAACTTCTGAACAGCATTATTACTGTTTAGGACAAACAAGACCAGAGGATGAATGTGTGTGCAAAGTTTCACAGCAATTCTCCTCATAATAGGCGGACAATGGACAACAGACAATCCCATAAGCTCTTATAGCTTATTAGTAGCAGAGCAGAAAAAAGAATATCAAAGACACAGTGAGGCTGCACATACATTATTAAAAGTGTGGATATCAACACTAGTGGTAGTACAAACATGCAAGTTGAAAAGGAGGATAAATTAATGTATAAAACAATTTTTAAAGCTGTAAACACTAGACATTTCCAAAAAGAGTTCATTTCAAAACTACTACTACTACTTGAGAAGCCTATGCCACATTTAACATCCTGGAAAAAAATGTGATCCACAAGAACAAGCATCATCAACAAATCTGATTAGCAGCCGAAGGCACAAGGAAGTGATGATTCTAAATTTCAAAAGGAAATAGGTCCTTAAACGCCAACTTAGATACCTCGTTAAGCATGATACAGAAAGACAATGAACGTTAATTTAAATCACTTTAAAATTGATGAGCTACTTGAACAGGAACACCACATCTAATTTAGAATAATTAAGGAAGACCTTATTAACAACATAGTTATTATTTGGTACTTCCCAAATACCATTCTTAAACGTAATACTTGTACATGCTGTAATAAGTGAACACTTTTCCTTTGCTCAAAACTCTAGAAGTATTCCATACTACCATATATACTTACCTATGCAAGTAACTTGGGTTTAATTTCATACAACAGACCCAAATATGTCGCAAATTGTGCCAATACATCTAGGTCTATGCAGTTTGTTTATATTAACAAACAGAAAAAACAAAACAGACCCTGATCTGCCAGTTGATTATGCAACAGCAGATCTGAGTCAATGTTGTTTGCAACTGGACTGGACTTTAATGCAAGTACAAGTATACTGCATATACATATATTTTGTATTAATTTGTTTAACCTATCACTGCAAGTACGAGTACAATTTTCTCACCACTGTGAACCAAGATAACCTTTCATGCTATTTGAATTAGTAAAAGTTTCTCTTCTGAGCACAAAATCACTCCGGCAGCCTAAGTGGTTAGAGCATGGGTTTGAACCCCAGCCAAGTCATACCAAAGACTTCTAAAAATGGTACGAACAGCTACATTGCTAGGCACTCAACATTAAGATATTAGTGTTAGGACTGGTCGGCCTGGTGTCAGTTTAATATGACTGGGTGGGACATCATGCTATATGTCTGCAGCATGATGCCCCAGTGCTAGACATCACTTTAAACTGCCACACTGCAGACATTGTAGTGATATGACTGGAAAATTGTATAATCTACATTAAAAATCTAAATCACTTTCACGCATCTTCCAAGCAGTCACTAATTGATTGATAAATGCTTATTTTCATTGATGTGCAGGAGACTGCTGCATAATCTGTTGATGATGTATTTTTATTTATGCATCGCATGAAAAATGAGGAAATCTCAGGAATGTCAACTATCATTGATAAAAGATCACAGCATATTTTAATGTTGCATTTTAAAACCAACCTTCGGCATTTCCATTCAAACACTATCTATCTCCTTTCCCTTTGATTACACACTACAATGCTCTACCATCAAAGCTACCATGGAGTTTGGCTAAAGGTGAAATTGGGGAATGGGCCACATGTTTCTACAAACAGACCATTATTTGTTGGTCTTTAAATTCTGTCATTTGTAGCATGCATGAAATACACAAAAATTGGTGTCCCCCTAAATATGTATAATTCACATTACATGTAGATGCTATAAACAACTGGTTCCTAATGTGTGGGTCACTTATAGTCTTTACATATAGTGTGTCTGGCTCCAGACGTCAAGTTTTGTTCATTGGTTTTAATGGCACTTTCTCGAGCATGATTGGCTATATCATGCCTTTGAAGAGGGAGCTAAGTGCCTTGTCCAAGGACATACAGTGGCAGCCAAGCCAGGCTGGTCTGAGTGGGTATTGAACCCACATCCCTTGGATTATGGGTCTTACTCTCTACCAAGCTGTAATTAAACTGTCTGAAGCAAATTTACTCAACAAAAATGCTGGAAAACAAAAGCCCCTCATAGGGAACGATGCCCTGCAAACTGAAAATAATTTCCAGTAATCCATGACACTTTCTTCTTTTTACTGAAATTTTACCAGATATTTTTGAGAAATAACAAGGTATTTAATTTGGCTGATGTAGTGGCCATATGGAATGTTAAGAAAGGCACTATTTTTAAGGCACTATTTTCTTTTAGAACCAAGTATACATTTTGAAGTTTTTTGGTGAAAACTTGATTCCAGTACAACCATCTAATGTGGAGAAACAGCAAAAAAGACCTTGAAGAAGGCCATCATGACAGCCATATTGGATGTCAGATTCGCACCATTTTCACTCAGGACCAATTACCGGTAGTTATCACATGAAATCTTTTGCTGAAAACCCAATGCTGGTAAGTTCATCAATTCATAGGAAGCAATATATCGGCACCAATTACAGTTACGTCAAAGTTGAGATCAGCAGAAGTCTTTGGGCAAGAGCTTTTGTCAATATGCCTTTTCATTAGGAGAAGGCATAGCATTATTTTTGGTGGCCATAATTGAATTTCAAACTGGAACCAATTTTATTTAAGAGCAACTTGACACTACTGTATATATAATTTCTGTAAACAAATGCAAGTCTGTAATGAATGTTTGAAGTTCAACTTTTAAATAATGAAAATTATACAGTGTTTACAAGCATGCAACAATTTTGTGTAATGTCGTTACTCCATTTAAGAAATATTGAGGTTATATAATGCAACGTATATTTATGATTCAAATTTTTAATATTCACATCATTCATTCACATATTATGATATAAAATTTGTGTACAATTTCAGTTGTTAGCATCCTGGACTCACAACTTAAGGCTGTTTTTAGCAGTCCTGCCATCAGATCAGCCTGGGTGACAGCTGCTGTGGTTTGTCCCTGGGTAAGGTTCTCTGCTCCAATTACCTTCCATCTAAATAACTTGCTTGTTTTGTTGTTCCATAAAGCACTAAACCATACCAAACCACCTCTTTTCGTAACTGGTTAAGCCCCAATGCTTTAGGCATGATGAAGGTGTACCCTACTTCCAAGCTCTGTATCATTGAGAGCCATTTAAGATACAACAAAATTTGTGGTATTACAGAAAAGTAGACTGATGTACAATGATACCAAATAATCTGGACTTCCTACTCAGATTACAAAATACAAAGAATAACATATTAGTTTTCAGACCTGACTTTTTTTTACACCAAAACTTTGCCGGTTGTCAGAACCGGATTTTGTGTACAGATTTAAGACCTTTTGGCCTTAGATCTAAGGCAGATTGGCCTGAACTGCACACAGACAGGCAAACCTTGCAAAAGTAGGATAACTTCGAATACTGGGTCCCATAAGCCAAAAAATAAAAAGAGGCCCAACTTTTACCCTTCTGCATATGCGCAACCAAAACAGCCAATAAAAAAATATTTCTAACACAACTAGGCATCTTGCTAAAGAAAATTCTCTGGAAGCATATGTATTTTGATGTATTCAGAATAAACCTGCAAAATGTGTTTCCTACCCTGATTTCAAGGACAAAAATGTCAGGGGCTGATAGAGTTTTAACTGATCCATATTTTCAAAGACCAAACATCAATGTGTATGGTTCATGTGGTCAACGAGGTGAAAAGACAAAACTTCTATATTTCTACTTAAATTCATTTCAGCATTCTCTACCTCTGTGAAACAGTCATAATAAACAAAATGCTAAAATTATAAATTATTATAATTCAGTAGGGACCTTTTCCACTTTGCAAATTTTTAACTTTTGTTATTACTTGTATGAGGGGAAAAAAATATCTGCAGATATTGTTTTTTGAAAAATATACACATGCCACGTTGACCTGTTTTGCAAAAATCATTAAAACCAGACAAAAGCAATTTAAAGGGTGTGGTCAGAGTTAATAAGAATATTAAAAGCCCACCCAGTAAGACCACCTTCCCTGATTATTCAAGAAGGAAGCTGGGCAGACATGATGCTTGTTTACTGAACTACATGTACTTTATCTGCTGCTATGTACATGTGCTGCTGCATGTGGTAACTTAAACTTCAGGGACTTTGCTAGCATGATTGGGAATAAAAAATCTTGGTCCATCATTAAAGAAGTTGCAAAACTGTGCAATTCCATATGATATTTAAAGTATTTAACATTTGGGAAAATTGTCAATTATTGGCTTCTATAGATCTGAAGAAGAAAAAAATCATAGCAAATTACACACAAAAAAAACAGATCTGAAGAGACAGCTTTGTCTTGATTGTTTGTCCGAGTCCACTCATCCCAATTATAAACATCCAGTTAACCCATCAGTATTATTAATAGATCTGCATGTAAATGACCTACAACATTAATTCACTTTACACAGGTTCAGAATTACCTATCAATATTTGATAAATAGAATGCTACTTATGATGTATTAGAAAATTAAGAAAAAGAAAAATAACTGTTGGGTTTCAATACCAATACCACAGATGCAATATTCTTATGCTTTAACCAATGGGCAATTCAGAACACAATATCTGGCATTGGTTGGCAGTTCATGTAACACTGGCTGTGAAGTAAAATAAACTATGCACTTTCTTTAACCTAAAAACTTCTAAAATCCCGAAGACTTGTTTTTTTTTGGTTGTTGAAATATTTTTGAACAAATGCTGTTTCCAAAAATTTAACTTCTGGTCCGTTTTAGTATCTTTTGCTATTTCATTACTTAATATTGATTACTCACAATACTTCAGTTCTTCAGCTTGACAACGGCAACTAATCGAAAATTTAATAATCCATGCATTTGAGAAAAACTCTTTTTAAAAATGCATACTACCTATCAATTTTTTTTCAAGCCTGTTAAACTTACAGGAAAGAGAATATTGTTTTCTATTTTGCCTTATGTACCGAGTTCAGTCAAATAATTTATGAAATACACCAATATCGATAAAATGGTGGTGTTTAATGGTAGAAAAAAAAGTCACACATGCTCCATGTGCTTTATAGTAATCATTAAAGTTGAGGAAACTCCTCTAGTAATGTCACAAATTAAATAAGATGACATTTTTTTCAATCTCAGTTCTTTGAGATTTTGTCCTCTCAACAAAGTTTTGGATTCAAAACTCAACCACACTGGGACAAATACATAAGTCTGGCCTTGTCCTTAAGAATAAAATGTGACTCAACTTGAATGTATAATTACCAGAAAAAGAGACCCATCATATAAAATCATAAATAAGAAGCTACAATAGAGAAATGGATTCAGAGAATGATATATAACCATATATGCATGAATTTCAAATGTGGTCAAGTTCTGGCAATAATTCTCTACAAATAAATGTAGAATTTGGGCATGGCTTTTATAAGAATAAGGTTCTGAAAACAATGTTTCATGACACTAAATAGCTTAAAAAATAAATTCTGATAATTTGATACATTTATTGGCTTACATCTGAAATGTTTTCAGTTGTTCTGTCTACATTGCATTATTACTAAATTCCTTTACAGCTACTTTTGTTTGCAAAAAACACTATCTGCAAAATTAAAATAAAAACTCATTCACATCTAATGAACTAGTTTTATAAATATAAATATATACTCAAATTGTCACCTGTTGTAATGATAATTTATATTTTTCTTCAGTTTTAACAACCAATTATTAATTACAAAGCCAAAACATATAAGTTTTGGATACCTTGTTCTACTAAAATGTATGCATTGTTTAGTCCAAAATTAATTTTGTATCTATTTTTTTGTATAAAAAAATTACAAGGGGAAGAACTGTGCATGACCCCCAAACCATTCTAAAAATTATCACAGGTTACTTCCCTTACTTTTTCTACTAGCACTCTGCCAATCAGACGTAAAAACATTTTGTAATATACATGAATCTTGCCTTTTATAGGCGTCCAAGATTTTGATGATTTAAGCATACATTACATGTTTTATCTAAATTATACCAAAATTATGTCTTCTAGAGTGGTTACAAAATTCAGCCATCAACAGCAAGACCTGATAAATCACATAGCTCCTGATATCTGTTCAACTTGTCGAAGATCCTGTTAATAAGGTCTATATTCTAAGTTTTCCTGAAAATGGATCAGTATTCTGTACATCCGTATTTCGCTGGTTGAAACAGCACTTTCAACACATTACTGAATACAACATGCAGAGGAAATGGGAACTAAGTGTGCCTCTCACAATGACTCAGAGGGGCCCCGAGTGGCCGAGTGGTCTAAAGCGCTCACCGTTCCAGATCACTGCCATCTCACCTATGTCTGCATGGGTTTTGAGTCCAAGGCTCGGCTAGCATGGGTACGTGGGCAAGCCTGCCAGTAGCTTCTCGTGTATTGGTGGTTCTTCCCTGGGTTTTCCAGGGTTCTTCCTCCACCAGTTATACTGGCCACCATGTATAGCCTATCCTGTGCTGAAAAATGGCATTAAACCCTAGAACAACAACAACAATGACTCAGAGGCAGCAGACCAGGGCTGGACTGCATGGGTATTGAAGCCATGACCCCTTGGCTGACAATTCCAATGCTCTAACAGCTGAACTGTCATGGTTTTCCTGAAATCAGTTCATAAATATGGCAACAAGCTCAGCCTATCTGATTGCCACACATCAATTGCATTCATTATCAAAGTTGTTAGCTCATATATCCAAGTCTAATCAAAATCAGATTGTAAAAATGCAGTCTTTCAGCAATTATGTGTGAAAAGGAATTAAAAAAAGGGCAACTTTTAGAAACAAGTTGTGAAAAAGTAGGGGACATTTTGCAAAGAAAAAAACTGAATTTTACTTGATTTGCCGTTGTAAACTTGAGAGGAAAAAAAGTGTGCGCCTACTCATATAATAGCTGACACTCTAGTCCAAGACACCATTACCACCCAGTTCCACATCACAGAGACCTCATGAACAGTGTTGTCATGACCATTCATGCAGTGTGTGTTAGAGTTTCAACAAAAAATTGAAATAAAGTAAGAAAGTATGGTCATTTCGGGCAAAGTAATTAAGCAATTGGGAATCTGATTGAAAAGTATGAAAAGTACCTGTAGGAAAAACAAGGGCAACTTGAAAGATTGAATATGACCTCAAGAGTAACAACAAACTCATCCAATCAGGCACAAAATCACATTATTATTATTATTATTATTATTATGCTTGTACTGCATGCAGCTCATTACTGAACTCTTCCATTACTGAACTCTTCCAGGACCACAATGATATAAAGATATATTTTCTAAATTTAATCCAAACTGGATCAGAAATATGGTCTCCAGACTAGTAACAGGGTCAGCAAATCAAAGGGTCACACCATTTATATCTGAGGCCCTCACCTATTATCAAACTCATCCAAGACCTTGGTAAATTCTACATTTGACTGAGATAAGATCAGAAATATGACAAAAAACTAGTAGCAGTCAATGCTGAAGGACAGGAGATGGATTACACCATGAACAATGGAACATAGAACCATACATGTACCATAAGCTCACTTGAAGCTGACTTACAATTCAGATTTTTTGTTTCAAGAATTCTATCTGTTCTTGCTTTTACCTTCATTTTTGAATACCTTAACTTAATCAGCACTACATGGCCTGATTCATCATTTAACTAAAAACTTACATATATACATATTTCTGGTAGTATATGATAAGTTCTCAGCCAAGAAAAAAAAGTCGCCAGAGCTCAAACCAGTCATTTTCAGGCTACTTAGCAAGACTCTTGCAAAATTCCTGAAGAATAAAGTTAAAAAAAAGGAAAAGATAATTAAGGTGTACACTTTTCTGTTTTTGCCAAGATTTTTATAGTGATTAATGCACTATGCCATAACTGGTTTTGCCCCTACTGTGTACAAAATGGAACAAATATTAAGCATGTGGTTTGATTAAAGCCTGAAGTCTGTGTGTAGACTGCCGAAGGCTGAAAATCAATGCTGATGGGAAGTACTGGAGGAATGAAGTACTGCAATCAGCACTATTGGAAGCAAGTTGTTGCTTTGATCAAAGACTGGTGAAAACACCTGCCTATAATAATGAGTGGAAACAATAAACAGTTGAATAAAGCAGTCCTCAGTCTGCCTTGTGTATTCAGCTTCATGCAGTTTATTCAAACCAGAACCTGCTCTCTTCTCTAGGTCAGATTTTATATGGCTCTCAACCTCTTTAATCACCAGCTATTCAATTTAATCCCGACCTATCAGAGGTAAAACCACTATTAATTCTGTAACTGACTTTCTACCTGCTGCCTATTGGCACAAAGTGTTGGCACTGTTGCTATTCCAACAAATCAGCATGTGGGTGGGTGACTGCATTATGAAATTGTTTGCCTATCCACCCATCCATCAGCTGGTTGGTCACACTACCTCCTCCTAAATTGCTGGCAGGAAGTTCATCAAACATGGTTCATAGGTTATCCATGTGACAATGATCTGCCTAAGAGGTATAATGTTAAGGTCCTCCTCCTGTTGAGGGTCAGGATGTGAAAAGATTTGCATGAGGATTTGCCAATGGCTGGTTGGTTTGTTGGCTGTGGATTTTGTTGCACACCAGCACTGCAAGGCTATATAGCACAACAAAAGCGGTTATATGATAAAAATGTATATATCATAAAGGTTTACTACCAATGAGCGATAAAGGTACAAAACAAACAATGATGAGATGGTGAAAATATATGAAGGTTTCTGATCAATGTAGATCGTAAATGGTCTGTATAAAGGGTAATTAAATAATCAAAGATGAATTATTGGTAGTGCCAGTAACAGTACGTGTTAGTTAAATGTACTAAAAAAGGACATAGGGCTGCACACAAGCTAAATTTTAGAATAAATGTTAATTTCAATAAATTTCAAATACAAGTACATTTACCATATCAAAGAGTTTCTTTATGTGCTAAACATTGTAGTAACAATCATGTGTAGATTGGAGATCAAAACAATCTATCATAAAGTGCTTCATGGTGATGGGTTCATTGCATTGCAAGAAATGTACTAATGTGGGTCTTCACCCTTGAACACGTAGGAGTGGGTCATATAAGTATGACCAAGTATAATTCATGCAATGAATCTATGCTTGGTTCTGTAGGAAGGAAGCCAATTGCCTAAGGTGGGTTTGATCAAATGAAGCTTGTCAATTGACATCATCATTCCATGAAGAGGTACATCTATTTGTGTGCGTGTGTGTGTGTGTGTGATTTGGATTTTCAACATAGCTTTAACAATTTTTCAGTCATATTGCTACAATGTCTGCAGTGTAACAGTTTATAGTGATGTCTAGCACTGGTGCATCTTCCCAAAGACATGTAGGATGATGTCCCACCCAGTCACTTTATCCTGACACCAGGTCGACCAGTCCTAACACTAACCTCTTAATGCTGAGCGCCAAGCGAGGAAGCTGTTAGTACCATTTTTGTAAGTCTTTGGTATGACTCAACCGGGGATCAAAACCAAGACCTCCCACATCCGAGGCAGACACTCTAACCACAAGGCCACCAAAGCGGTCTGGTACATCTATTTGTTGAAACTGAAGTTTTTTAACTTAAATTTGCATTTAGGTATCACAAAATCACATCATGTAGGCTCAAACCCCATCCTCTATCAGATTCAGCAATGTTCTTTCTGTCAGAGCTAACACACCAAAAAAAGATATCCCCGTGTAGCTGCCGATGCTACACAAAGTTTTTATATATTTCACAAGTTGTTTCTATGTGGACATTTCAGAACAGAGTCTAGCCTCAGTAAATAGAACTCTATTTACACAACTACTTCAATACTGTACACAAGAATAGGAATATATTTCAAAGGCAATCAAAATGTAACCTGCTTATCCAACTATTATCAAGTTTATCAAAAGGCCTGACTTTTTATTTTTTGAAGTACCTTTAAATGGGCTGCCTTTCTCATTTATTGGTATGGTCCCTCTCAGACTTGCATCATACAAAGGAGCCCCTAGTGTTATGACAAGAAGGTTGACTAATAGGAAAATGCAACACACAACATACAGTGTAGTGTGTCCTCTACAATTACTGGGCTGTGTTAGCTACATTCAAGAAAAAACTGACTATAATAGAAAAATCGTATACCTGGAATACACAATGTAAAAATAACAGTATACCCAACAAGATCAACAGTATTTTTATTGATGATATCCTGTCCCCTTTCTTTACATGGGTAATAACAGTGGGCATGAGGTGACCAGCTGAATTATACAAAGAGCAGTTTTAAAACAAAATGTGTGACAAATAAATGACCTTCCTTGCTATTTGGACAGTCTTCTCAAGTCAAAAATGGACTTTGCTAGTAAAGCCTACCCAGATACTTCCAACACTTTCTCCATGCACTTTTCAAGCAAGAGGCCCCAGGTGGTGATTAGTCTAAGGAGCTCACCTTAACACATTAACCCCTGGAGCTTTTGTCATTTTCGCCTGAAAATCGAGTAGGAAACACATTTTAAAAGTTATTTCTGAATAGACTCGAAAACACCAAATCCCCCGTCATCTTTCAATAACATACTGCCTAGTTGTGTTAGAAACATCATTTTTTGTTGGCTATTTGACTCGCGCATGAGCAGAAGGGTAAAATGGGTTTTCTGGGGTTTTTTTTTTGCTAAACGGAGCCATTATTTTTGTATGGAGACCACTCTTTATTCCAAATGCCCATCTTATCCTACTTTTTGCAATGGCTCATCTGTCTGTTTGCAGTTCATACGAGTCTGCCTTAGATCTGAGAACAAAAAGTCTAAAATCGAGACACAAAATCGGATTCCGACCACGGGTGAATTTTGCGTAAAAAAAAGTCTGGTAAAAAAAATGAGGTTTTTCTATCTGTATTTTGTAGTGCAACTAGATATTCCAGATTATTTGGTATCATTGTAGAGCTACATCTATCTACCTATCTATAGTACCACCCACTTTAGTGTATCATGCATGACCATGATGCTACAGAGCTCGGCAGTAGGCTACTACCTCCTGCCCCATAAAGTCGTCGCTAGGGGTTAATGTGTTAACAATCAGACATCTAAAATCTGTCCACATAGGTTCAAGTTTCAGAAAAGTCAGTGGTACTAACTGGGTTCTTCTTCCCCCAATTATACTGGTCTGCATATACAGCCTACACGGTGTAAAAAACCTTTTCTGGTTCCTGGGTAGTAAATGTTACTCATAACTATTATTTCCTAATTGCTTATGCCTCAAAAATATAGAAAATGGCTATTATTCCACACAAACTTTCCTTTTGTGACCAGGACAGTGATATTTTGAAATTAACCTATTTTCCAAACCATTCCAGATAAATTCAGTGCTGAGTAAAATTGGAGTAACTTTCTAGAACTTTCCAGTAACTTAAATAGTAGTATAAATAAAAAGGCCTTTAGCCCACCAGTTCAGTTTAGTTCCTGCTGCCTAGGTGGATACATATGTGCATTTTTCTGAGATGGCATCAAGAGGCTGCAAGCATCCAGCAGACACATTTTCCGATGTCTGCAGCCAATTTATCAAGACGAGCAAAAGAGTACTCTGTACAATCATCTGCTAAAAAAAACATATCTCAGTGACCTTAACACCTGACCCATTTGATCCCAAAATTAATAGGGTTCTTCCTTAGCTCAAGTGCAAGCCAACCATCAAGTTTGGTAACAGTAGATTATGAACAACTCAAATCACTGTGTGGAAACCATTTTCTTCTTTCAATAAGTGATCTTTGACCTTTTACCCCAAAATCCATAGATTCTTCCTCAACCCAAGTACCAGCCATCTTTAACCCCATAATACCTGATGATCAGGGACAACTCCTGTTATTGCATGGAAAATAAATTGGTAATAGATTGGTGGCCAGATTGAGAGATGGACATTATAAAAACAATATACTCAACCTTATGGTGGGTATAGAGAAAAATGAATTTTTTTTAATACCGGAGGAATTTAATCAAGATATTAAAATAAGCTTGAAAATATAATGTACAAGATTCACGCAAATAACTGTAAGATTTCTCATTGTTTTGAAATATATCTTAGGATATTAAATACCTCAAGAAAACTATAGGTACATTTTTATCTGATGATTGGCTCACTGTTATTGATAAACCCATTACCTCCCCACTTACATGTACTTTAAAAATGTTCACAAATCTTTCCAAGTATTAATGTCTGATAATAAGCCCAACTTACACTCTTTCACATACTTATTCTGCTGCACCCCTGGATGCCCTAGATGGCTCAGCGGTGTAAAGCACTCATCTTTACCCATCACTGCCATCTCACCTCTGTCCACATGGGTTTGAGTCTCAGGCTTGGTTAAATGTGAGTATGTGAGAAAACATAGTAGCTTCCTGTGGGTCAGTGGTCCTTACCAGGGTTTTACCAGGTTCTTCCCTCACTAGTTATGCTGACTACCATACATAGCCTATCTTGCACTGAAAAATGACCTTAAACCCAAATCAACAATAATTTTCCCCTTGTCTTATCCCCATTGGGGGGGGGGGGGGGGGATACTGTGCCATATTGGTATGTGTTACAATGTATAATTTGTGCCTGTCAACATCACAGTTTAGCTGTGATTCTAACAAGAGATCAGGGTCAATACAGTTCATTCCTCTGTTGATTCTAGGAACCATGGTAGCCCATTTGGTAGTAGAGTGTTACAATGTGTAATCTAAGAGATGTGGGTGTTTAAATACATGCCGGACCAGGTCAACTTAGGTTCCTAAGGAAAATGTACTTAAAACTCCCATGTCATCTGCATAATATAGCCAATAATGTATTCAAAGTAAAAAACAAAAACAAATGACCTAATGATATCAAGTAAAATGGCCACTGTCTGGTTGGCTTTTAACTGCACTTTTGACACAATTATATCATGCTGAGGAAATGGAAACTAAGTTCCTTTTCCAAGGACACAGTGAGGCATCTGACCCAAGCAGGTTTTTAACCAGTGACCTTTGGATTACAATTCCAACAATCTACCACCTGACCTATTGAGCTCCCCAGGTGAACATCATACAAAACTGATCTTGGGTATACCATGGGGCAGCAAATCTGGTCACTATGCCCCGCAGTGGAGTGTGCTTTTATGCTGACTAAATACTGTAAATTGAAGAGGGCTTTCTGAATATGGAAAATTACCCTGGTGTAGTATTTATAATCAATACAGGGATGGGCTTTGAGTTATAATGAAATCTGAAATTTAAATACACCATTTTAGTCACACTTTGTGACCACAAAAAAAGACTGGAACAATTCAAGCAAACAGATGTCTCACCATAATGAATTTGTGGGAAGGAGTGGAGGGTTCATACCAATCACTGGATTAATAATATGTGGACATTACCTACATAGTTTGCATTTGAGAGGTTTCTTATTAGCAAGGAAGCATGTTTTTACCTTTGGAAAAAATAATGGCTTTAATGAACAGGTTGGTTATTAGATATCTGTACAAAAATCATTTATTTATTCAGAGCTCCAGATAAGAATTTAATAAACTGGGCATTTTACTCCCTGTTTGGAATTACTTGTTTAATGAATTTGATGTTTATGAACACAATTAAGTTACTACACCAGACCAAACCTTCACAATGATGTCATTAAGAAGTCTGAGAACATGCCAAATGGCTTAGTGACCAGACTACCATATCTACCGACTTATGAGTCGTACTCCAAATTGCACAGAGCCAGATCTGCCATCGCATAATGCACCAGCAGATCAGGGTCTGTGCAGTTTGTTAGGAGTAACCAGTAGAACAAACAAAATAGACCCAAATCTGCAGGCACATTATGATATGGCAGATCAGGCTCTTTGTAGATTGCAGTTTGACTTGACTTATAAATGATTATATATGGTAATTTAACATGCTTTCACTTGCCACTCTGAGCAAGTGTTCTGGTAGTAATCAAGTACTGTCATCTCAAATATGTACCGAACATTCATAATCTGACCCAACTGCATATTGATCAAATCAGCAATCAAACATGGACTATGTTTATGGCAGGATCAAAATGCAAACAACACAGGACTAAACGCCAAAATTTTAACACATCTGAACATTCTTATACAATTTTAGTCAACTTGCATGCAAACAACCTTCTTAGTTAGAGCACTTTTATTTGATATATTGACCATCCAAACTTGAGCACTTTTATTTGATTTATTGACCATCCAAACTTTTTCTGTCAACCAACAGGTAAAAATTATCAATAACTATTAAGAAATCCAAAAATGAAACACAACTGTGACTAAAACAACAAAAATGTATGACTTTAACTATTTAGCACTTATTGATCCAATCCCAAATAGTTATACATGTATACTTACATAAAAAGGACTGGTCTCAAAAAATTTCACCAGACTGTGAACAGATCTCCGAGATCCTGATCTAACCAATCCAATAAGACTATGATCCCGCTTGCGAACAGTGTCTTTTTCCTTGCCATTTGAATTCACATCCATGACGGATTTGGCACGACGCTCTTTAACTCTACTTCGCTCTCTAGAACGAGACTGTCGGACACTTCTCCTAGAATCTTCAGAAAATCCTACTTTACGACTGATTTTTTCAGATGCAGACATTTTTTTCTTTCTTTGCTGAAGCTCAATTACTGATCTCATGTAATCATAACTAAATATTTATATGTAAATATTAAAACG
Source organism: Sinohyriopsis cumingii (assembly GCA_028554795.2). NCBI lineage: Eukaryota > Metazoa > Mollusca > Bivalvia > Unionida > Unionidae > Sinohyriopsis > Sinohyriopsis cumingii. The sequence goes on along the minus strand of CM068828.1, from coordinate 86,976,072 downwards.
TCTTGCACAAAAGTACTTCCTGCAGCTAATATCTTCCAGAAACCAAGTTGCCACATTAAAATTTAAAACATACACAAACTCCGTGTCTGATGGTGAATCATCCATAACAAAACAGTCAATGAATAAACTTCCTCCTTCTCAGTAAATAACATTAGGTTCCTCCACACAAGGCATGCTCCTTTCCACAAATATCAGTGCAATGACTATACATAGAGCTCCTTTATTTTCTGCTCAAAAGACTGTTTTCAATGAATACATACATATATCAAAAGCACTTACTTAGTGATTGATCAACATCCGCTAATGTTGATCACTACTAAAAAAACAAGATGGGCACTTTCCTGTAATACTTGAGTTTTTTCCTGAATTACCAAGACCATTTACACATTAATCTATATATTATTTATAATTTGGACAAACTCGCTCATAAAATTCATGTAAACAGCAACAGTCTATATATAATAAGCAATTACAGAAAAATCATTCCCTAATATTTAGAGTAAACTGCAACTAAAGGTAATCCTTTGCAGTCATGGAATTTTGAAGTCAGTGTTTACAAAAATAATCCATACGAAGTGTTTCTATAATGATAGCGTTTCTATTCACTGTGCATTATTGAAATTGTCCAAGTCCACAACCAAAGACTGTCAATATCAGCTGATTTTCATGTAAGAGCTAGTGGGATTCCACACCCCAGCTGGATAACTCTATAGCCAAATTTCCACATCATACTGTTGGCTAATATTCCTCTTGGGTACAAGCACATGCAATATTGATCTTGGATCACATTAATCTGGGAATATCAGTCACAAATCCACCTCCTCTCTCCAATTATTGGATTTTTAGTGCAAATTTCTATGGTGAAATTGATTTCTCACCCAAACCAGGTAGTATCAAGCAATATTAGTTGTTTCTCTTTGTAACTCCTGACTGCTGATCTGAGACGTCATCTGTCCATGGAATAATCATGACTGACAAGAGAAACTTTGTCGAACAATCAGAAAGTACTAGGGGAAAAAAACAATGGCTTTTACACCCACTGATCTGAAAAGCTGATATTGGTCTTTTTGCACTGCCACTGTTATCAAATGTACTTTTTGTTGGTTGGAAAACAAACCCGAAATTGCTGAAAAGAAACAATTTTTCCAACTGACTTGTTTCAAAAAGGACACCAACTCTGTTATCATGCAAGTCAAAGCATATTAAGAATAATGAAGAACTTTTTCCTACATATCCATTTCGGCACTTCAACCCACATGAGCACACTGTATTTAAGACAAAAAACAGGCCTAGAAGAACTGCCCACTAAACCACACCTTCTGGATAAGTGTTTCAATTATTTTTACCTTCAAACAAATGCAAACTTAGTCATGTCACTCTAGTCACTGAGCACCACAGGAAGTCTGTAATCATAATGACAAATTAGACATAGAGTTCTCGCCCATTATCAAATATGTGAAAACAAATAGCAGTCTTCAACTAGGTTTCTAGTGCTATTGTATCACTGCAATTGAACAAACAAAATCAGTAGAAGAAAAAAAACTTACAATTTTGAACATCTACAATGGGTTTTCATTCATTTACATCACAGACACTAGAAAAAATATGGTAGATTTTTACAGCTAATATGCACATTTACATAAAATGGCAAAATGTGTCAAATTTCACTGTTTGATTCATCTATAGTAAATATCTTTCTGACAGCTCTTTTTCTATTTTCTGCATCCAAATTCTTAAACACTGAAAATATCGACTACCTATGAAGATTGGTTATTTAACACATTTTCTCTGATATGATGACAGAAGATACATAATAACGCAAAATCCACCAAACAGTATTTGGTCTAATTTTCTCACAGAAAAGATGATTCCACAGAGAGATCACGACGACAAAGTCTGATCTGGAATGTTTCAAAATGCAAGTAATACCTAAGTTAGACCTCTAACCCCACATAAAGATTATCACATAATTTTCACTGACTACAGGTATGAACACTGAAGGTGCTATGTAATTGCACTCTGGAGTAGTTATTTGCCTTGATTTTTGGAAAGAACACTAACTACATACTGGAATTTTGGTAACCTTTAGTTCCAAAGATGCCAATCCCAGTCTGTATCCTCCAACAGAGGCAGAAGTATATAAGTATTGGAATAAGTTACTGTACACAAGAACCTAAAGCTAAATCCAAGGTATGCATAATTTGCTATTCAAATCCCCAAATGTCATTTAAACCTTTGGTGAGACAACTTTAGGTCCCACCAGGCTAAGTAAATAAAAAACACAGCAGTCACTAGATCAATTACCCATTACTGTTGATTGTAATATTAGCCAGGTCACAAATTCAAGTTGTAAATCTCCAAATAATAGTGCCTGGTGCATTTTCTTCCTTCGAGATCTTCCTATTCACAAAACAATATCAGTGGTTATGTTGTTCCAACACTGGCAGAGCACAAGGAACACTTTAGCCCAATCAACTGTAATTTGGTTTTCCTCTTACCTGGAAGCCTTATAAAAAAAAAGTTAGATTTATGAATGACTGTGTCCTCACGTGCCTCCAACCAAAGTAGTCCCAAAAAGTAGACCAAAATGCCCCATTAGTGATGTAAGTATAATCCAGCTCCGGCAACTTTTAAGTACTGTATAACATGGATGAATGCAATAATTATTTTCTTTCATATCACCGACTACTATAAATAAATTTTAATGTTCCCAATTAATAGCACGTATGGGTGAAACAGTCATGCTGGATTTTCTAACAAATTCATTTCAAACATGCCTGAGTAGTACTAAAAAAAGGCCCAAGCCCTAAAAAGTCATTAAATGTGATTACACATTCCAATTATTTCATGCCAGTGTTGCTTGACTGGTTCAAAAAAAAAGACCTACCCATGTTTTCTCTAGTCATAAAATCTATTTCATGTTCCATTTAATCCAAACTACAGTTATTGATATTCAAGACGAAACTGAGATGTGTCACAACATATTTACATCGTCAAACAAATGTCCAAGAAAAATGGTCCACACCAAAAAAGGGTTGAGTGAAACAAACTGAAATCGATATTTTATATTAAATGACATTCAGACAGTTGTGCCACGTCAACATTACTGGTGTATCATTTTACTTATATCCACAATGCTTTCATATCAGATATGTTGATCATTTTCATCACAAGATTCATATACATTTGTTTTGTATTTTGGGGTAACAGCAAAAATGTCTAAAGAAATTTCCCAAAAAATGAATGTAAATATATAAATGACCCAAGTGAACCATTATTCCATAAACCATTGTTAAGACAGGCTAGTGGAACTGTAATGATAATAAAAATCCTCAAAGCTCATTATGAAAGGGCAGAAAACCTGCATGAACTTGAGGAAACCATATCAATCACTTCTTGAAATGTTGTCTTACAATTCCAAGAAGTGCTTATTATTCCAATCCAGAAAATCTTCTGTTTCCATTTCCAAACAAACTCTCAGGGTTACGCATCTATGTTCATTAAACCCATTAGTACAGAAATCTATTAGTTACCTTAAAGAAATTCACACACATATACCTGCACACATATTATATATATGGAAATACATCAATTATCACTTTCTGAGTCCAAATTCTAGCCGATGAATTACAGGAACTTGCTCATTGTAAATCAATGGTATGGATTATGAATAATATCCACGATGACAATAGTTGCATAGCCAGAACATGAATGTTTCCTTATCAGTAGAGATAATGATTACAGAATCTCCTTTTAGTTTCGGCATGTTATACCTATACACGGTTGTATTTTTCCCATATAAAATCCATGCATGTAAATGTTCTATTATTAATGCTGACAATATTTCATTTTTATTGATTCCTGTTCCTGTTAGTAATGTACCAATTCACACGGCAATGCAATGAAGAGAAGTAATATTCTTCTATATTACAAGGCTGTTATCTGTGTGAATATTCCAAGGATTTAGTGCAGTAGGTCTGTAGGTAATTCTCTTTTATAATTGTAGCAGTATCTTTAGCCACATCAATGCTTCCAAGGTCTTTGAGGTACAATAGGGAAGCATTTCCTGAATAAGCCTATGTCTAGTCTGCCTCCTCAGACATGAAATGTAAAGGGATGAAGGATCCAATGGGTTACAATTCTCTTCTATACCATACTTATCTTTGTAGAATACAAAATCAACTGTGAACAGAATAAAGAAGATCTGCCAAGAGATATCAGGCCAATATATCTCTGGGTCAATGCAGCAGGATTAAAAATAGAAAAAAAACAGCTTTTATATCCTAATATGCCAACGCATTATGCAATCACTGGTCTGGGTTTATACAGTTTTTTATTGTATGTATACATATTCCATGGGCACATACTGTACAGTACAGTGTGTATGCTGATGAATAAATCAGAAATGCAACAAGTGGCTTCCCACATGTTCTTGCTCAACTCTGTAACATTCTGACAGAATGGCTGACTGGAATCCATCAATACCTTTCCTCCCAATTTTTCAAAAGCTAAGCAAGCAGTTATGGGTTCAAAAGGCCCATTGTTTAAGGTGATGTAGTCATGTAATTATACTCTGTACTCCACTACCAACAGCAGTAGCAGGAACTGTTAAGTAGTAGCACTTCTTGCTTGCTCTGAGTGGGCTCACATCTGTCATTTTCCTTACTTAAATATATAAATCTTGGATGCAACAAGTGACCACACACACACACACACACAAATACACACACATACATGTTCTGGCTCAAGATTGAGACTCCCTAACTTTCTGAAAGATTAGTGAAATGAAATGGCATGAATACCTTCACACACACGCACACACACACACACTTTTCAGCAATCAGTTCAAAACCGGGCTATGCAGTGGGGCCTGTAACTGTACATCTATGCTCTGTATTCCACTGAATCATTTTGCTTGATACAATTCAGCAAGGTATAATAAACAGTAAGAGGGTAGATCTAAACAGTCTTCAGGAGCTTCTCATATGATACTGTTTCATGCCAATTTTTGAGGAATGATTTCCTGTGGTGAAGACACTGATTCCTGCCCTTGTTTCATGGAAATTTTCCAAATGCCTTTAAATAAAGTATGGAGTCTGTGTAATTCTATTGCTTTTATATCATAAAGATTTAACCTAAGAAGCTACACAAGGTGAATACCAATCTGAAATGTTTGTATCTGACAGAGAAAGTGACAGCTACAAGTACATGCATACTGCATTCAAATGCAACAGCTTGCACACCATTACAAATGTAACTATACATTTTCTTGCTGTGCATATACCTTATATATTTGCTTGAAGTCAACACTTATCCTGATCTGCTGTCACATTATGCACCTGTAGATCTGGGTCTATGTTACCTATTTTACTCATTACTTCTAAAAAATGCACAGAACCAAATCTGCCAGTGCATTATCTGATGACAGATATGGGTTTGTGCAGTTTGCTAAACTTTTATGTGAGTATATATAGTAAACATATTAGTTTCCTTACATTCATAATAGGGTTCATAGTTTTGAAAGTAACAATTAAATGATTATAAGGCTATTGTAATGATTTTCAAGGACAACATTTATGAAAGGTCACGAAATGATTTCATATACATCATTTTTTATATCCTTGTAAAACAAACTATAAAATAGTTACGTGTCAATTTTCCTTACTTGCATTTTAAGTACAAAACATTTAGTTTTGAACATGGTGCTTTTTGTTTCAATCAGTGCAAATAATCAACATGGCTTCAACTGTTTCAGAATATAATAAAAGTTAATTTTGACCACTGTCTAAAACTTCATGGGCTTTCAAGAACTTCTGAGGTAAGATGTTAAGATTTCAAGCACTTTCAAAGCCTTCATTTAATCATCTATAAATTCAAGCACTTTCAAGGCCTTAGTTTTACCATCATGGGGTTGAAGATATGATATAATATAATATAATATAATATAATATAATATAATATAATATAATATAATATAATATAATATAACATAATGCAACATAATATAACAATACAATTTAATATGTGCAATTGTTATGACTGGCTTTTCTTCTGAGTCATTCTGAAACGTGCACATAGCACAGAGGGGTATTAGGGGAAGCATTTATGTTTGTTCTCTTGTAACAAAAAAGGAAAGAAATATGCTTCTTAAACAGTGTTTGTATTGTATGTGTTTTTTAATTTGTAGAACTTTAAATGTCAGCAGGTGTTACTGTTTTGCCCATTTTCTTGCAGTCTTGTAAATGGTTTTGTCACATCCATATTTCTAAGACTCCAAAGCAGCACCTAGAGGACACACAGTACTAATGATATGGAAAAATGGGTGAACATAAAATAAAATATATATGGGTTTGGCTGACCAGGATTGGTTAATAATGTAAGTTATGTTTTAGGAAAAAGAATCTTTTGAGAGCTTATCCTAGTTGTAAGTAGAAAAAATAGACACAATGTTTTATTGATGGAATTTTAGTCCTTTAACAGCCTTGAGTTTGAAACACTCATTACTAAAATTAGCACCTGACTCTTCGGTGCAGAATTTGAAGCACATGTTTCAAACACATGCAGGTCCCAAAAATGCCACAGCTCATATCCTTTCCTCAACACAGAACACAGAAGCTGACTTCCAGGTTTCATCTATACTGATAAATTTAGGTTTGACCATAAGCACTCAAAAATTTTAAATTATTGAATTTTTAATATCATGGTGTCTGCATAGGTTTACTATGGAAACTGAATTAGTACCGGGAGTCCTAGATAGCTTGACTTGTGCTACGGCACTCAATCTCTAACAATACAATACAGCTGATACACAATTCATCATTTATGCACACAGTACTGTGGGGAGTTAATACCATCTATGCTCACTCCAAGATCAAGCTGCTACATTGGAGGGGTAGATAAATTAAAACCTGTCTTGAAAGACCACTTCTATGTGAGACCACCTGTCCTGAAAGACCACAATTTTAATGCACAAATTTATTGATTATATAGCATTTTGACCTGTTATGAGAGACCACCTGTCTTGAGAGACCATAATGTTTCAGAAAAAGAGATGGTCTTTCAAGATAGGTTCTACTATACTAAGGAATCACCATCATTACTTGGCAGGCATATTTTCTGTTTCTCCACCTGGAGGAGTTTGGCTGACATTACTGACATCTGAACAGCTAACACATGAAGACCACTCTTGGCAAGACTGAGATATCAGAGTGATTTACAGCCAATGCCTGAAGACCACTCAAGGAAGGACTAAGATATCACAGTGATTAACAGCCAATGTCTGAAGACCACTCAAGGAAGGACTGAGATATCAGAGTAATTAACAGCCAATGTCTGAAGACCAATCATGAAAAGAGTGATATATCAGAGTGATCTACAAGTCAAGTACCATTAGCAGAATTGATCATCATTATGTAAACTATATAGCTGACAATAAAGAAAACTCATTTACAACAAAGAAAAATCATTTGTTAAGTATATTTAATTTGTACTCTTTGTTGTTCTTTGTCAATGGTTATATGTTCTGTATCTGTATCTTGCAAGTGACCTTTGTCCAAAATCAAGTTAATGGTGTAACTGACTAGTGACATTTCTTTTGTAAATATAATAATACATAGCTAATATTTCTCTATGATTATAAATTAAATATTCAGATAATTATTAATGGAAGGAAGTATGTTTCTCACTTGGAAATTCCAAAACTTGTCGACAACGTTGAATGTTTTTAGAGGAGACTGTCCTATATCCTGGCTCTATTATTATCTTTTTATGACAATGTTGTTTACTTACAAAATTATTAATTATTACCTTAACATCCAAGGTGGAATCAGTCTAATTGGTGTGTCCAATTTATAATCTGGATTGATTTATTTATTTAAATTATTAACTGGAATTACAAAGTACTTATTAATATTTCTTGGACTAAATCATTAACACTGGACAACAAATTTTTACAAAAGTCATGTTACTGAAATAAAATTAGTCAATTCTTATCAATTTTTATGTGCTGAACACGAATATGACAGTCAAATTGCAAAATTGGCTCTAGTTTTTTTGTAATCTGCAAGAAATTAATGTTTACATAACAAAATGCATTCCAATAGTAAAAGGTCAACTGTAATAGCCTACCTATAAAAAATCAAGTCATTGACTACATCTTAGATTTCTTCGCCTGTCTCTTGTACAGCTGTTCGGGAGCATCTCTGAGGAGTGTCCAGCAGTAGTCAGCCAGCATTGTAGTGGACCATTTTCCCTGGTATCTTTGTTCCATTGTTGCGATATCTTGATGAAAACGTTCGCCGTGTTCATCACTAACAATACCACAGTTGCTAGGAAAGAAATCCAAATGGGAATGAAGGAAGTGAATCTTTAGAGACATATTGCAGCCAAGTTTCTTATACTTCATCAACATGTCTTCTACTAGTTCCTTATAGTTTTCTGCCCTAACATTTCCGAGGAAGTTTGTAGAAACTAGGCGAAAAGCATTCCATGCTTGTTTCGCGTCACCTTCCAGCAAGTTGTTGAACCGGTCATCTTTGAAAAGCTCTCGAATCTGAGGACCCACAAAAACTCCCTCTTTAATCTTTGCTTCGCTGAGTCGAGGGAATTTTTCATGCAGGTATCGGAATGCTGGCAAAGTCCGGTCAATGGCTTTCACGAAGTTCTTCATCAAACCTAGTTTGATGTGAAGGGGTGGTAGCAAGATTTTCTGAGCCTCAACCAGAGCTGGGTGTTGGATATTCTTCTCTCCAATGGCTACATTCTGCCTGTGAGTCCATTCCTTCCTCATGTAGTGCATTTCCCTTGCTCGGCTATCCCACTCGCATAAGAAACACATGTATTTTGTATATCCTTGCTGCAGTCCCATTAAAAGGGCAACTACCTTCAAATCACCACAGAGGTGCCAGCTGTACTTGTTATACTCAATGGAATTCAGTAGCTGCCTTAAGTTATCGTATGTCTCTTTCATGTGGACAGCATACGCTACTGGAATAGATGGAAGAATGTTTCCATTGTGCAAAAGCACAGCCTTGAGACTCAGTTTCGAAGAGTCCACAAATAGTCTCCATTCTTGTGGGTCATGAGTGATTTTTAAAGCATTCATGAGGCCCTCAATATCGGAACAGAATATCAGATTACTTTCCTTTCTGAAGAAAGGCTCCAATTGCTGGTGGCGCTTTCGATATGCAGTAATTGTGACATCTTCTTCTAGAAGATTCCATTGTTGGAGTCTTGATCCTAGCAATTCTGCCTTGTTCTTTGATAAGTCCAAATCACGAATCAGGTCATTTAGTTCTTCCTGTGTTATTCTGTGTGGGGTTGATGATGCACCACAGTGAAAATCTGGATCACTGCATGCTGATGGACCAGGAGAAGAACGGGTCGACTCACATTTGTCTTCGTCAGATGAATCAAGAGAATATTCTGCTGGAGGTTCTGGAATAGGAAGTCCCTCACCATGTGGAACTGGTCTCAATGCAGACGGAATGTTTGGGTAGACTATTCTCGACTTCTCGCTTCGTTATTCCGCCGGAAAGAGGAGGAACCAAGCAGAAGTAACAGTCATTTAGGTGGTTGCTTGGCTCTCTCCACACCATTGGGACTGCAAACGGCATTGATGACCTTTTGCAATTCAACCACTGTGAAAGCTGTGTTGTACATGTAGCACAGCATATATGCGGAGCCCAAGGCTTGTCTTGGTCACCAACCTTGCATCCGAAGTAAAGATAATATGCCTTCTTCACTTGAGAATTGATACTTTTCTTCTGGTTGGCAAATGTCACTTCCCCACAAATATAGCAAAAATTGTCCGCGGTATTAACACACTTTCGAGGCATTACTGTTCTTTATTGTACGTAAATGGATAAAATAATAAGTTTTATGTAACAGTAGCTTGAACTGTCTCGCACAACGTCTAAAATATTTTAAATGCTGAACCTATCTGATTGGGCTTTATATAGTACACTGCTTACGTCAGCTTCAGCAGCCGCCTGGCATTAGTATAACAGGCCTACACATGTATAGTACACTGCTGACGTCAACTTACTTCAGCAGCCGCATGGCATTAGTATTGCATTGCATCAGAAAATGATGCAATCAACTGTGGATGATGTGAGCATGATGGTATTATGCAATGTTACATCATTATTCCGGATGTTGCTGCAGTCCTACTGGAGAAATTTACACAGTGAAACATAGAAAATGAGGTATATGAATATCTTCAAAACGAGAGCCAATACAAATTTTTCACGGTTATATTCGTGTTCGGCACACCAAAATACTACAGATTAGGGCCTTTTCAAGTCAGTAATGATTTCACTGTTGACCAGTGTAATTTGGAATTATAGTGAATTTAGTCAAGAAGTGTAAAAGTGGTTATTAAATAATGAGTAACGTAATTCATAATATAGCATCAGAAGAAATCATTTGTTGTTGTTTTTGTTGTAGGGTTTAACGCCATTTTTCAGCACACAATAGGCTATACATGGCGACCAGTATTAATGGTGGAGGAAGAACCCAGGAAAACCCCAGAAAGAACCACCGACCCACGAGAAGCTACTGGCAAGCTTTCTCACATACCCTCTTAATGCAGCTTGTATGAGATAATTAGTTTGTAAGTGGGGAGGTGAGGGGGGTGGCTAAATGAAACATGTCACTTTGTCAATAGCTTTTTTTTAAACTGTCAAAAATGAATGCTTGTGCCATTTTTCTTGGATCAATTCTCAATTTAAAGAACAGAAAGGTACACAACTGATGATTATTCATGCCTGCTGAATATTAAAGTAACCTTTAGACAGTAAATATCACTTTGTGCCCATTCTCCACCTCTTGTATCGATATGTGTATTGGTATTGAAAAAAGTATTGATGCATCAATATATCAATCATTGCACATCTAAAAAAACATCACTCATTATTACACTCACCCACTACATTAATGATGAAAGCAAAGGTGATCAAAGTCAGATCTGAAATAAAGGCTCCAGAATGGCAGCAAGACCAGTCACTCTAATGCAATATCACCTCATTAATATAAGAGATTTCACTCTAAACTAAACTTGTTTACAATCTTAATAATATAAGCATATATTCCAAGTTTGATCAAAATACAATCAGAAATATGGCCTCCAAAGTGGTAACATGAAATGTCAATCAGGTGCAAGGTCAACTCATTAATATGCATGGTTCTTGCTATCGAACGTATCCACGATATTGATTGTATGATAAACCATATTCCAAGTATGATTGAAACTGGACTAGAAATATTATCTCCAGAGTGGTAATAATCAGTTGTTGGCAAACGGAAGCACAACACACAACAGATGCACTTCCATACTATTAGCTCCCTTGGTTCTACAGTCCAGTCAATCAAAAAAAATAAAAAAAATATTGATACTATTAGTTCCCTTGATTCTACAGCCAGATAGATCAAACCCCCACCCCACCCCAAAAAACAAATACTATTATTTCCCTTGGTTCTACAGCCAGATCAACAACACAAAATACAAAACACTTGTAGTGCACCATTAGGTTATAAAGTAACATGCCTAATTAAATATGTATCAGTGACAGAACATAATATTAGCATATCATTCCTTACCCATGCATATTTTGACCAAATTTTGTATACCTTCATTGTTCAACATAATATACCTGAATTTCTTAAAATATTAACTATAGTCTTAGATAACGCAAAAGTTTTATTAGTGGTACAGTACCGAAAAAAAAATTATTTTCCTGCTTATTTATTATCATAAGCAATGCTTCTGAAATCTAATCATCTTTTTTTCCTGTCTGGTGTATATGATAAACCTATAACACATTTAAACAATTCTTTAGGTCTAGCTTTGATCTGACCCATAAAGATAATATATTCCATTCCTTTGTTGTTTGCTTTTTATTTCCTATCAAATGTCACAAATGGGTGAGTTTTTAAAAGTTAAAATACTGTATATACTCATATACAAGTCCAGTCCAACTGCAACCCCACATCTGCCATTGCATAATGCTAATAAGTTACAATCTGTATTTATAGGTTACTGCATTTGTATGGAAAAATATGGAGTTTTTTGGCTGGAATACTGCATGACCTTGGGAGTGCAGTATATCCATCCGACAAAACAAGTTCATATTTTCCCATACAAATGCAGTAACCCTTTTATTAAATGCTCATTTTCTTATTCTACCTAAGGCTTAATAATATAAACAAAATACACTACAAGAAAGAACGTAAATGAATGAATGCCCGGTATTCCAAACTAAATACACAAGAGCAGTTTTATCATTACACAACATCATTACAAACTCGCACATAACTCCGGCCAGATAAATCTGAACTTAGTCGCATGCTCGACATAACTTTTGAAAGAAAATGGCATGTCGAGTTAAAATTGAAATTTGCAGTCATATTGTGAATGAATGCGCATTGCAACAACTTTTCCATCTGATCTGCAATGAATATATTTTGGTATTTTGTTTCGATTCGATGAAAGTTCGTGATTTTGGACTGGATTCATCTGTGCAAATTACGCATGAAATAGGTCGGACTGAAGCGGCGCAGGAGAAGCGTGTTTACATCTGCAAGTGTGTTTGTTCTGTCATTGACTATCTGAAATCATTATGTGGGAAAAATATGAAGTATTTCAATTGCAATTATCAAAAAGACGCTATTGAATTTGATGTTTATTTCATTTTGAGTACTGTAAGGAAGATGTAATTGCACTTGGAATATAGTCGAAATTACAGTACAATTTCGAAATGTGTAATCAAGCTTGAGAACTCATGACATGGCTCATGTAATCCGGATTTGCAGGACTAAGAAAGTACATTTTGTGGAAATTCTGGATGTAAAACTGTAAGGATATTTTTTTGACATTCTTATTACCAGCTAAAGGAGACAGTTTATGCCTTTATAGCTTGCATGTTATTTGTATGTACCAAGCAATTTTATGAAATCTGGCATCTATCGCCAAAATCTGAAACATTGTATCAAAAAGTTAATGTGGAATGTAGCAAAACAGTTGGTATGTTGCAGTCCACGAAACATCTGCTTTAGTTATTCAGAAACAAATTTAATCAAACAAAACATATTGCATCTACTATGCGAATGTACATGATTTGTTTGCAAAGTGGTTCCTAATACACTACTGGGCACACATGTCCTGTGCGTGGGTGCAATATGAAGGTGTGCAATATCATAAAATATTGAACGATTCTGATAATGTAAAGTTAACAGAGAAAAAAATGCGCATTAAATAATACATAATACATAGACTCTGATCGTCAGCGCATTAAATGATGGCAGATCAGGGTCTTTATTGTTTGCAGATGGACCTGCCTTATAAGTGAGTATATATGTAGTAAATCAAGTCACCTACTTCACAATTATCACAAAATGTAGTAAATACAGCTTAAAATTGTGAGTTAATTTACCTAAAACATATCTGCCATGTTTACACACAAATTTTTTATTGAATAAGCAATATTTCGCAAAATAAAGAAAATACCCAAACATCTCAAGGTGATTCTTTCCAAAAGAATGTTTAAAAAATAAAGCATTTACATCCAATCTGCTGAAGAACAGCATCCAATCTGCTGAAGAACAGCATTCAATTTTTTACTGTATATACATAATTACAAGTCCAGTCTAACTGCAAACATCATAGACCCAAATCTGAGTTTGCATAATCCACTGGTAGATCATGGTCTATTTTTATGTTGCACTGATTACTCAGATCTACACGCAGATTATGCGACGGCAGATCTGACTAGGTAAAATTAACAATTGGAACTGACTTATAAGTAAATATATATATGGTACTTACAAAATGACAAAATATTCAGAAGAAACCAGAAGAAACTTGAACATTTTTTTTAATTAACACGTTGGAAAACTTTTTCCACCAAACGCTTGAAGGTCAAAATCCAAATTTTCTTTGCTCATGGGAAAGAAGTCTGTATTGAGATTTTATGAAATTGCATACCACATGTTAAATGATTTCTATTTTATGATTGAATTTTGTTGTTGTTGTTGAAGGGTTTAACAGTATTTGTTAGCACAAGACAGGCTATACATGGTGGCCAGTATAAATGGTGGAGGAACAACCCAGGAAAAACCCTGGAAAGAACCACAAACCCACGGGAAGCTACTGGCAAGCTTTCTCACATACCCACATTGGCCAAAACCAAGACTCTAACCCATGCTGACAGAGGTGAGATAGCAATGATCCGTAATGATGAGCGCTTTAGACCACTAGGCACTCTACTGAATTTTTGAAGGTAACAATTGTTTTAATATAATGAATATAAGGAATAAACATGAAATGTCATGAAAATATTCTTAGCTAAGAACAAAACAAAACATAAATGAATCTAATATTTCCAACCATCTTCAATCATCAGAGTTAAACAAATAAATTAACTGAAGAGCAGAAAATACATTTACTGGGATTCACCAATCATCTAGCCTGACTCCCCCTCCAGATAAGTTAAAATTGGATCAGGTTAGTTCCAAGTTTGAAAACAAATTGACATCGTGTCTAAAAATTGTTATACAAAAACAGAGAGAGAGAGAGAGAGAGGGGGAGATGATAATGCTTTATGTTCTGCATGCAGTATACCCATGCAATCTTACCACATACATATATCAGCACCTTTATTTGGTGTTTATATATATATGGCATTCTCCTAATATATACATGTAATTGGTTACAGCTTCTTTCATCTACTGAAAGCCATTTCTGTCTTGTAGTCGATGTCACTGATGTCTAGCATTTTCTCATGCAGACATAATAGTTACATTTTAATTCAAATATATGCATGTATCTGGGATTGACTGGCTTTCAAGTTCCAGTCTAGGGCAGTTACTGAGGACAATTCTAACAAAATCAGCTTGTCAAAGATTGTTTTGATGCATGTCTCCAATTTTATAGGTGTTAAATGTTAATAACTTGTGAGATTTCTTTAACAGGTGTGCTGGAAAATAAAAGTCATTCATCTCTAGCAATTAACCAGGAGGAGGATTTCTTTCAAAGTTTGATGTAGGAATAGTGTAACACCCACAAGAAGTGTTTATGATCTGTTGTTCACATGATAATTACAAGAGTCCAGTACTTACTTACTGCGTGGCAAACAATTAACCAGGAATTTTCAATCTCAAAAGACGCCTTGTCAAATATTTTGATGAATGTCACCAATTTCAAAGGCAACTAAATGATAACTGTGAAGCAAATTATTAAATTAAGTAATCACAAATTCTTCTGGTATGAGTGTAAATAAATTAATACAAACAGTATTTATAGTCAAACATGACTGAATGGCTGTTCATGACTTAATAATAAAAATGACCAAGTCTTGCTTTCATTATTGCTGCTGTAGTTCACAAGCTCATGAGCTGTGTCTGCTGTTTTATCGAAGCAAAGAAAAGGACACTTGAAGTAGTTTCTAGGCCTAATCATTGGAATATAGAAATTTTTATAAAAGTCATCTTGCCCACAGCAAGTTGACTGGAACAATGAAATGTTTTTCGATCTTCTAACTTTATCTGCATTTAAATCCCTTCTTATCTACATATCTACATCATTCACATATGTATTTCTTGACAACTTTAAGTTAAAATAAATATAACACAATTTCCTTAAAAAAATACCAAAAATTTTATCTTATTTTAATACTTGTGTTGGGATATGATCTTTGGAGCAAGCTATAATTTCCCAAGGGAAAGTTCCATTTCTCAATCAGCTTGCCCTACACAGACTGAATATGATCAAATTTATAAAAGCCTGATTTAGGTATATCAAATCAATCAAATCATAAGCTTCTTGCAATGTCTACAACATTCATGGAAAAAAAATTTAACAAACAGAAAATGATTTTCTGTAAAACCAAAAGTGAAAGTCTGAAGAACAGTTTCATGTTTATGGGAAACAACTCAGAATTTTTACTACTAATATGCAGCACTACCACACAGTATAATTGGCAATAAATTTGATAACTGTCAACCAGTTTAAAAGGAGAGAACAAGGCTGGGAAAAGGTCAAATTTGGCTCAGACAAGTTTTCAACAAGTAAATAAAACTGAAGACAGAGACAGCAAAAAGTTGATTGCATCAGTTTGCAATACTTAATGTTCTGCAAGTTTTATACATATATGATGCAATCTCAGCAGAGCATGTATATCAGAACTTTAATTTTATGTTTATGTGTACCACATTCTTCAGCTACATTGATGCCAGTAGTTTTTTTTCATCTACTGATCCAATGTTTCACATCATGCTAGCAAAGTATCCATTTTCCACAGACATAATATTGTGAATATTTACAATTTGAAACAAAATGTTTGACAAAATAGGGAATAAATATTATTTTAACATAGGCCAAATGAAAAACTGTGTTGTTCAAGTTACACTGGGGAAAAAAATGGTTTATATGTAGGTCAGTAAAAAAAATTTTTTTTTTGTTGGTCTGGACAGATTTACATGAAGTGTAATGGAGCGGGGGAAGTGTCATTTGACTCCTGAATTTAACTTCAATCATAGTTAAATCCATTTGTGAATTTTGTTTTCCCACAGTTCGTAGGTCTTTTATCCAATAAAAAATGTTGGGCTGACAGAGGGTCAGCCAGCTAACCAGAACCACACAGACATTTTTATTTGGCCTTATCAGCTTCTGTGTCCTAAACAAACTTGTGACAGTTAGTGAGTAGGCTTCTGAATTTGCTAAGCTTGCAAATTCTTGGCATATCAAAAACTGTTTTGATGCATGCTACCAATTTCAAGTGACCTGGTGACAACTGTTAATAAAACACAAGTGAGATGTCTTTCACAAATGTGTTAAATGAAAGACACCTGTCTCCAATGATTAGCCACCTGGATTTCTTTAAAAGTGTGAAAGTCCAGCAACCACAAGCCATGATCATCATACATTTATGTAATAATTATAAAAAAACGTACATACCAACTAACTGGCTGAAAAAAAACCAGAGCAAAACAAGGGTTCTCGAATCATTCAGTTACCTAAAAACTGAGTTTTTTTTCTCCACTATCCTTAGCTATCTATCCATATCTATATCATTTGTAACTATATATATGCAATTTTAACCATCCTTTTCTTTTATCTACATATCTATCCAGGACTCAAGAAAAAGAATTCCAAATCACTCATCCCTGGAATGCGTGAGCTGAAATAATTCCTCGTCCCAGTCCTGATTATGCTCGATACAGTACACTTCTTCACTACACTGCTTGTGATTTTACTTAAGATCCAGAAGTACCTGATACAAGCTTGGTACATGTACTTAAATTGGTCAAAATACTGAAAATGGGTAGTTCTAATACACAGTGCTGTAGAGAGACATATACTAAGACACATGATTCATTAACTCAATAAATTTTACTAAATACATAGCCCTTAATATCTTTGTGGTTATTCACAACTGATTACACATCTTTCTGATTTTCATCTGGTTAAACATTTTATGCTTGCCCCATATCAAGATTGTGTGGCTTTGTTAATGTGACATCAAGGTAAAGATGCAAGCATATGTTTAATACTTTTCTCAGGAATTTGCATTTGAAAAACAAATTCCAACCATCAAACCTTCGTTCCAGTGAGCTACATGCAGGTACCATAAAAAGGAAGATTCCTGATTGTCACAAAGAATTAGAACATTTCTTGGTCATCACTCTCAATGCAAACACTGTTAAGAAATGACAGCTAATTGTGAAGCAACAATGATATAACACGTTCATGATATTAAACCAATTTTAGTATCAACCCTACATCAGTTATCTTTGCAACATGTTGAAAACTGAGAACAAGTATGCTGATTAGGCACAAAATGTTCACACCTGACAGCTGACACAAATCAAATGTTAAGCAATGTTGAACTCTGACACCTGTTAAGGGTAGAAAATATACTCAGATGTATTCTCAAGGTGTGATTCTGCATCCACTTGACCCAGGGACAAGTACATGGCAAGTTTTACACTGCCAAGCCAATTTTTACCCAGCCTAGATGAGTGGCTGAGTGCTCTTACTGAGCCCTGCTATCAGCATTTCCAATTTTAGGACAGCATTGTGCCATACTGCATTATTCCTATGCCAGGCCTTTTCTTATATATAAAAAACTTGACTGTTTCTTCAGTTGTGAAATACCAGTTTTTGTCTCACTAACAAAATCAGTCACTTATATGTTTGATTTAATTTCAAGGAACATAAGTGGATACATCCTGTGCCCAAAGCTCAGGCCATTCATTTGTGTCCACTTATTAACACTATGCTATGATTCATGCACAGCGACAAAGGACAACAAAATGCTCTCCACAGCATTTCCACTCAGTGTTCCTTTACATTTTCTGCAAACATGAACAGTTGCTTATGTACTCGATTTCTTTTCAATAATTTTGTATGAGCACAAGTGCCAGTATACTAGTGCCCAAAGCATGGACTACACACTGTGTAGCCGGTCAGTGCTAATTAACACCATGTGGTAATCATAACCACAAGATCTTGATTTACTGTAACAAGTACTCGCAGCAGTGAGTACATTCACATGATTTTTAATGCACAGTCAGTGTTTCCCTTTTCCCAAATGTGTGTTTCAGGGACCCCCAAAATGTTAATTTGACCCCCTTATTCTGACATCAAGGGGATTTTTGACTCTCAGTCTTTCATCCCTAGGGGATACACTGACAGTTGAGTAAATATGATTAAAAGGACTAACTTTTTTAACATAAATTTTTTTTGTAGCCAATGGCTGGATATGGTCAATTTTATTTTATGACATGAAGACTGTTTTCCACTTAAATAACAAAATAATTCATGTGAGATAACATTACAATGAATCCGAGTTGTCACTTTATATTGCTACATATCACAATAAAAACATGCATGTGCCATACTGCAATGCTTTTTTTCCTTGGCAATAATCACCTCTAATGTACTTACTGTATGTATCAGATGGAAACAATATCACAATGATCTTTGGATATGTACCGAAATTTTCATATATACATATTTAACAAGACATGTCTTACAAACTAAATCCTGTTATAAGAGGCAGAAGACGTACAGTAAATGAAGCAATCACAAGCTGAGGTAGGTATGACATGCACATCAAAGTAGATATGCAGCAAACCTAGCAGATACATTGGGGGGGGGTCTAATTATTTCACTGAAATTTATCATTCCACTTAATGTAGAAGTTTAGAAACTTTGGTAAAAATTGCAGGCATACAATAGACACGTCTATCGAATGACACACTGTCCAGTCTTGACATACAGTACAATAACCGCATAACTATTATGGGTCATGGTACTCCATGTATCAAGTATTATGACTCGAGGTCTTAAGATATATAACAGAAAAAAGTGACACGAACAACAAAAATCAACAGGCAATTTATTTATTTACAATACAAAAGTGAAAATTCAAGAGACTTAACAGCATTGTGAATTAAATCCCAAATATTCCTAAATGTTTCATTACAAGTCCAGAAATACACAATATTTTTAATGAATTTCAATAATCTCGAATGTTCCTGACATAACACTATGAAGAAATCCAGAATGTTTTGAATGTGTTTTGAAAAATCCCAAACTAGTGTTTTAGTCCAAAAAGTCAACAAGCCCTTTGTAATTCTAATTAATAATGTTAATAAATAATTCTTCAATAATTATATCTGAACACAACTACAAACAATTCCAGAGACTGATCATAAAAAAGGACTGAAATGAATACTTGTTTACAAAGTCCCTACATATAAATATTTCACCTGACCGGCAATGCAATAATTATTTCAACAGAAAAACCCAGGTCTTGAACTCAAATTCAAGAAAGCATCTTGCTTACTTCTTAGAATCATGACAAAATGACCTGGTATGCACAAGCCTCAACGATGGACAAGAATTACAGACACAACATAGATATATATAACATACACTCCTGAGGGACAAGATAACTTCCCAAGGAATTGTCATATTTTAAAGTAGCCATAATTACAATGCCTAAAAGGAAAGGTTTGAGGTTAAAAATGGTTTCCGTAATTTATATACCAGAGTACATGTACCAGCCTAACCTCAGCAATTTTTAGAAATGACCAACAATATTTGACAGAACTTTGCTATTTGTGTCAGTACTTGCTGGTCTCATGTCAAGCAGATTCTACAAACTTTCTTCAGACTCTAATCAGAGGTCCAATTACCTGGCAATTGTTTTCCTCATATAAGTACAGTGTACTCATCATTTTGAAATGTAATTAGTAACCATCAATTAACTATGAATTCTGAACATATTTTTTTAAAGACTCATAATTTGACAATGAAAATGAGCCACATTTGTTTGTTATTGACAACATACTATTCAAAGTGTATAAACAACCAGTTGTTTCTTTTATTATTTTTCATTTTATTAAAGGCTTCCAGAACAATGTACTCTGATTTAAAGTTTCGGTGTGTGCTATTTATCTACTTAATACATAACTTTTGAACATTTTTAACTTTACCAGGCAATAAAATACAGCAATGAAACCTTTGTATGTTCTCTGTGGTCACTTTTTAGCAATCAGAATATTTAAAACACTGATGGTTTTGGATAAATGAAATGATACTACTACATGTAAGATGAGATAGAAGAAAAGAAAACCAAATACACTAGTTACAGCTGTTCATAGTCTTTTTTTTTAACAACCAAATCTGTAAATATCTTCATATTTTAATTACAAATTTTATTTTCTTTATTTGTCGCTAGAGAATTTTTAGTTGTTACTTATATGATTTCTTTTAAAAGCATTTTAACTATTGTTACTTCTGTTTTAATTATTACTACCTGTGAAACATCAAGGGACATAACTACTATATTATAAGCATTTACCTAAATCTTGGCATTACCTAAATTGTAGTTGCCTCCCTTGACATATTCATTGGCTCTACTAAAGAGTTGGTTATGACACAAATTTTTTTTTATTACTGTGGTATGCTGAACAAATGAGAATTTTTGCATTTTTAATCTAAAATTGTGAAATTTTCCAAAAGTTGATTTTGGTCCAAATATATTTCCCAACATCCTATTCTGCCACCATGGTGGCATATGTGACAATATCAAACATGTGATTAAAAAATTCTAGTTCTAGTTTTAACTTTCAAAATTGTATAGCAAAAACTTTTTAACCCCTTTTTTTAATTATTTTGTCATGAAAATTTGAAACATGCTGTGAATATCATAAAATTTGTAACAAGATTACTCAGGAATTTCCCTACCTCCCTTACTGATGGAAACAAACGACCGAAGTACCAGTACAGTGAAAAAATATGTACCACTGAAGAAACATGGTAAACCAGTATACTGGCAATACTGCGCATCTCAGATATACACTGTATAGTGAAACTCATCAAAATCAAAACATCAGCATACCAGAATCTCCTCAAGACCAATTTTGTTGCCCATATTTTGCCTTTCTTAATATCACCATTATTCCCCCAGTAAACCAAAACCCTTCAACTCTGAACACCAAAACAAATTTTCATCGCAAACACCAATTTTACATTTAACAAATCTCATTATAATAAAACTCAGTTGAAACTTGGTAACATATTTTAGATACTAAATTCCTGATAGACACAAGAACAGATTAAGTGCAGATAAGTAATTTAGTGGACTGACCTATGAGACAAGGATTGAGAAAAAGTGTGAAAGACACAAGAAGTTAAACTATGTCAACACGGATTAGGGATGAAAAGTGAAAGACACAAGAGGTTAAACTATATGTCAACACGGATTAGGGATGACAACAGGCTAATCTAAGTCTTTATACCATGCACAAGAGTCAGCTTGTAAGGATAGTTACATGGATTAATAACTAAATATTTACAGGTAATCCATTTGAGAAAGACTATGTTTATCCCAAACTGTGATTAAAGCTATTCATCTGATTACATGATCAATAGAACATTGTATTATAAACTAAATATAAGGGCTTTATTAACCATACACAAGGCCTACATTTTTACGCTTTGCCTACAGTGACTGACTAAGCAATATTATAAACATCTCTGAAGCTGCCCCATTCACTATTAATACAGACATTGATAACACCACTTCAGGATGATAATGAGAACAATACTCCCTTGGCTCAACTGGCTCATAAATTATAAATGGACACTGACCGTGAGTGCATATATAATCTGATGATGCTCTTGTTGAGAATAATTCTGATGTCTGGGACTGTGAACGTGCGTTGCGGTTTCATGAAAGCAACCAGGCCAATGATGAAATCAACGAATATGATGAATTTATGTTCTGATCCACCTGGCAGTGACCTGACATAACATTAAGTATTAGATATTATAAAGAACTTTAAAACTTCGTGATAGCTAAGGATGATCGTTATCTGGCCAGGTCACAAGAAATTGAGTCATTAACACAACACACATTAGTAAGAGAATAATAAAAGAAACAACAAACACTCCACGTCTTCTTCATGCCAGCTTCTTGAACTGTGAACATTATCAACAGTACAAATTATTTAAACATGGTGGAGTATCATTCATAATTCCAATGGACATGGAATAAAGTTATAAAAGTACTGTATCTCATTCCTCAAATATTTTTTGTCACAAGGACTGTATTTCTATCTGGATCAACTGTATTTATTCATGCGACAGGATATAATTTTCAGTAGGAATGTACAGTGTCCAGCTAATTCTTCATTAAATAAAATTTAAAAACTAATATTTCTTCATAATGTGCACTCTTACACACAGACACATAAATGCTTTCTCTACCTCTCTCACTCATCACACAACTGCTCAGAGACTCTGTTCACGTCTGCAAAAAACCTCAATAAACCAAAAACTTCTCAAAACTAAGAACAAAAAATTTGGGTCCCAGTGGTTTTCAATTTTGATGCTGTTCACTGTTTTAATATTGGGGAAACCAGACAGTGTGTTACTATTATTAGCAATACAAACTATATTCAGCAAAGAAGAATGGATACATTGTGATTTCAGCTGTTTCTAAGACTAAACGGCAATAAAGTAGATTTTTTTTTACACATACCTTCAGGGTTCTCACCAGATTTCAAAACTGTTGAGTCATTTTATCCTTGACACCAAAATCTAAAGAGTCAAAATGAAAATCACAAGAGTCATTTGGGTTTTAGTCATATTTTAGTAAATTACGCCAGGGACAAATCAAGGGTAATTTAAAGTGATGCTATGGCCCAAATCAATGTGTCATAATATGCACAGGCTGGAATTTCCATACGTCAGAAATGGTTCAAATTTAAATTCAATGCATCAAAAGTTGTGGGTACACATCTACTGAAAACCCTGCATACTATATGCACATTTTGTATTCTGACAGGCAATGGCTTCCACAGATTTTCTTACAATTATACTAATGAACACAATACTGATATGGGGTAATGAATTTACATTCTGTACATTATCTCTTCAAGAAGAGATATGTCAAGTGATATGCAAGAGTGTTTAGGTCAAAATCAAAATATGACAAGTTGTTGTTTCTGTCAAATTATCTGACTAATAATCAACAATGTGACAAAACAAGTGACCCAATTATTGGTAGTTCCAAATTGAATAGGCAACAAGTGTGGACTGAATTTCAATGAAATGTGTGCACATTGTGTGTGTGTGTGTGTGTGTGATTTGGATTTTTAACGTAGCTTTAACAGGTTTTCAATGAAAGAAGCAGAAATAATGTAATACATCATGCTCTAGTACAAAGAATACTGTCAAATTAAGTTTAATTGTTACTCTTGCTTAAAAAGCATATGTACTTTTGTATGTACCAACATGGTATACCTGTACATCCACTCTTATTTGAGAGGTGAGAAAAGTCTACTGACCTTTTCAAGACACTTGCCCAACCATAAGAAATAAATATTATTCTAATTATTGAATACAAATGGGGAAAGAAATATGTGGTCAAATCAATGGCAATTTTGTGTCTTTAGTAGTCATCGCAGCCATCACAGCATAATTGATAGAAATGTTGTTCACTACTCTATTCTTACAAAAATATCCATTTTGTAATGAGTCTCTATCAGCCAAACACATAATAATCTAATTATAGCTTAATAATTTAATGTCATTATCCATGAATTAGATTTACACAAGCACTGGAATACCCCATAAAATTCCTATATTTAGAGCACAATAATTTGAATTTAATGAATGGTTGCTCAAAACTTTCCATTTAGAGAAAAACATCAAGAAACTGAGCAAGCATATTTGATGATACAGACTGGTTTACAAATATATTTATTTACTATCAGTTAAAATAGCAGTTTTTTGCATGCATTTATATAGAGAGAATATCAGCTGTTGTGGCTAATCATCTAAAGAGAATACAGGTTAGACATTTTACAAGTACTTCATCGGTGGGACATGAGAGAAAGAAAAGTGGAAAGACTAAAACAGAAGCATAAAAGTGAACCTTCTTGAAAAAGCAGCATGAATCATTCAAAAAAATATATGAGAAACATTTCCAATAGGCAAATTACAGCTGGAATATAATCAGTGCAGTGGACAATTTTGTCACAAATATTGACACAAAATCATCTTTAGTAGCAGGCACAATGGGAACATTTAAGAAACAATCATAAAGATTAATGACAGAAATCATAAACACATTTAGTGTGTAGAGAAAAAGATAAAAGTAGTTATGTGCAGGCTATATCAATAAATCAAATATGATTTTAATGCACCAGATAATTTAAGATCTGATGAAATTTGTTTTCTTAATTTTATGTTAAAATACCAGAAATTAGTATAATCTTTCATGTAGGGTCATGCAGCAACAAAAAAGTTAATATGGCTGCATCCATGTAAACCAAATATGTTGAGCTTCTCTCCATTCTATAAGGATTAGTTCATCTCCATATTATGCCTATAATGTCAATGAAATATAATTTGATTTGGCATATCATTTTACCTTTAACTGATGTGGATAAGATATTCTGGAATGATACATATATTATAGTAGAAAAATGCTCTATCAAATGTGAAACCATAAAGAGAAAGGGCAATAATAATAATAATAATTTACTTAAAGTGTGTAGCACAGCTATAAGTCCAAATAGTAATCTCCAAATGTGCCCTTCCACTAAGCAAAACCAAAAAAGGAAGCAATACAACTTTTACACATTTCACAAAATTCATCAATTGATTTTAATTATACTCCCACTTATTCTATCTCTATCTTGCATGCACACACACATACAGGAGACATATATCTACATAAAAAACTTCAAATACTGTCCTGCTGTAAAAGGCATTTTTTGCAGACATTTTTAACTCTTCAAAATTATATTTCACTTAAAAAAATCGTTATATTAATACAAATCCTTTCTTCATGTATGTGCAGGTGATTGCTTAGTGAGTGATGATGGTACATTCCTATATTAGTATCTCAAGTTGACTAAAACCTGTACAATTCTAAAAACTACATCAATATTAAATTTTTTAAAATCAGTTTAAACATGCTTATAATTTGGAGGAAAAACAATCCCAATTCTACATCAGCACAAAAATTTCACATAATGTAATACAGTCCAAAGTATATGACACCAGCACCTAAGTGTCATCCATAAATAAAATTAAGAAATACTATTATTAACTAGTTCTATAAATGTGATAAAAAAATGTTTGCAAATTTATTTGAATAAAGCAGTAACTGTGACCAATGATACCCCTTTTTGTCTTAACAATGTTTTGTTATTTCAACATGTTCAATTAAAAATTATAGTGGTCACCTGTTTGTTTTGTATTATGGTTTTATCTTTTTCCTGCATTAATATGTTATCTAGGCATTCAATTCAAGGAAGTTACAGGCAAAATGTCTGGTCTACTTCATCAGAGTAAATGTACCTAGAATGTGATTGTTTCTGCAATAGCTCTTCCATCCAAATGACATAAGGGCCACAAACTTAATATAGTACATCATACAAGAACAGATTAGTTTTAAAAACTATACGTAATTTTATTTTCCAAATCTTTTTTTTACATTGTTTTATTTCCGGTATTCATGCTTGATATACATTTATGCCCCAATAGTTGCATTTACTCTGAAGAACACTTAAGTTTTGAACTCCAGACAAGTGTTAAAGTAGATAAGACATGAAGAACTTGAGACTTCAAATAAAAGTAGGATTGCCATATGTCCTCTTTTCCTGGACAAATTCTCTTTTTCTTTTTTTACATGTATAAAGATAATTGATACAGATACACCCACTCTTTGGAGTGTTCTCATTTTGAAAGTTCAAATATGGAAACACTAATAAAAGTTGGCATTAAATATTCAGCATGGTACTTAAATCATACATGGGGGGGAATTTTGGAATTACAACTTCATGGTGGTTATAAGTTATGAGCTGGTTTTATTAGAAACACCAAAATACGTATATATTGGTGTACATCCTGATATTGTGATACATGTTTTAATTATAATGATAAGCAAATCTATGATTTAAGTGATTTTGATATGAATTATTGACTTTTTACCAATTTAGTCCAATTCAAGTAATGATGTCACTCAGTCATACATTATTCTACTCAACAGGACAGACATGATAAATTGCAAATTGGTACAAACTTAAAATGTAACAGTGAAATGATATTTGTGTGAATCCAAATGTGTAGTTACATATTTTCAGTGGAGTTATTATCATACACTTGTATGTTTTTAAAGTAAATAATGACATAGCTGACACACACAAAAAAAACAATGCAAAAGCTGTCCAATCAAGTACAACCATGTGACTTCATTGCATCAATGGAGCCAAACACAGAAAAATGTAACTAATTCCTAAAAAAAAATCACTTAACTTTTATATTGATTTGTCTATCATTATTCAAACTCATATAAATCATAATACATTTATCTCATAAATATTATGAGTTAAAAAATGTATTTCGGTTTTTGAGCGTATTTTGATATTTTTGGTAACCCGTTAATAGTGACTAAATGCACAAATAGTATAAAACAATTAGCACGGTGTCATTGAGGGGTTTGCTTTCACATTGCTTGAGTTAGTTACCTTGTGTTAATTGGGAGTTGAGGAGTATGTTGTCACGAGCTTCCCTCTTTTAATTGAAATGAAAGAATCGAGAGACTGTGAGACGAACTTACCGTTAGCTTTCAGGTAACCGTTACCCACCCCACCCACTTCCTTACATAGAGGAACGCAATTAGCACACACATCAGCTGCAGAAGCAATACTAGAGGACAAAAGACATGACTCAGAGTGAACTTATCGATCATGGCATGAATCACAACACAACCATGTAAAAGATAAGAATCTTTTCTTAGGCAACCAACAATTTTACAAAAGCCAAAGCCTGCAATTGTTTAGATAATTATCCTGAATAAAATATATGTATCGTATATAAAGTACATTATTTACCTTTATGGTTGGGCTGTCTCTTACTACGGACACTTTGCATGCTTGAAAGACAGCGAGTTATTTCGCTTTTCCGCCATTTAAAAACCCCAATAACAACTTCCGGTTTTTGCGCCTCACTGATTGATCCCCCGGATGTATATATGACAGGTGCTACATCCGTTGACCTTTCTGAACTGAAAAGTATCTTCGTCGTTGTGCAGTGAGGCTTATCTACATACAGTCTATTTAAAAGATTTAAAAATTATAACGTTTGAAATTATATCATAATATTATGATGTGCATTCTGGATGATTTTGATTCATTAAAAACAAAATAAAATTAATTTTAGATATTCAAATATATTATATTGCCCAAGAATGAAAACAGCTATATATGAAAAAAAAATATGCAGCTGGCATTACATGGAATGAGGTATATACACCTAATCACTTAGAGAACAATCAAATTTTAATTCATTTTGATTATTAATTTTATCCTGGACTAGTAAAAAATGATTACCCAAACCGGCGGGGTGTTCTTGAGTGGGGCCCACTCCCAGTAGATTCATGCTTAATCATTGCTTTTTAATATGCTTAGTTTGCGTACATTTTTAGTTATGCGCTGTGTGTATTGTCCAACTGTACTGCATATATGTATTATGTTGTGTGTATTGTCCAACTGTACTGCATATATGTATTATGCTGTGTGTATTGTCCAACTGTACTGCATATATGTATTATGTTGTGTGTATTGTCCAACTGTACTGCATATATGTATTATGCTGTGTGTATTGTCCAACTGTACTGCATATATGTATTATGTTGTGTGTATTTTCCAACTGTACTGCATATATGTATTATGCTGTGTTTTGTCCAACTGTACTGCATATATGTATTATGCTGTGTGTTTTGTCCAACTGTACTGCATATATGTATTATGATGTGTGTATTGTCCAACTGTACTGCATACATGTATTATGCTGTGTGTTTTGTCTAACTGTACTGCATATGTGTATTATGCTGTGTGTTTTGTCCAACTGTACTCCATATATTATTATGCTGTGGCTGTTTGTCTTGCAGATCTTGTTTGTTTTACTGTCATGTCGGTAAATTTGTACAAAATTAAAAACGTTTATCTTGACGGAAGACGTTTTTGGTGTTTGGTTTGAAATATGCAAGATTAAAAGAACATAAATAATCCTCAGCTAGACTGTAAATGTTCTAGTTGAATAATTTTGAAGATGGACCTGAGGCGGACGGTTATAATCGCTATAGTAAAGTGTATGTCAACGTTGTCATGTATGAGTATTTGCTCAAATTAAATTAAATTAAATAATATTTGGTGTTCTAAAATTAAATACTAATATAGTTTAAACAACGAGTATTCGATCATGATTACTGAATGATCTGCATCTTTAATGTCATCAAAAAAGAAACAAATGATCGATTGCTTGTACAAATTTGGCCAGACACTCAACTGTGCCAAGAAAAGAGTACATCGGTTCTATCATAACAGGATAAAAGGGCAGTATGAATATGTTTTCAACCCGCTCACCTTTCAAAAATAACATCACAACGAGCGAAGTTTGATCTGGTTTGTACTTGGTCACTTGGTAATCATCCTTGCATTTTCATTGTTGGCATGAATTGAATCAAATTGCATTTCTTAATGTCTACTTTCTGGAAATTCCTTATTAATCTTGGTTATATTTTTAACCCTTTGAATGGAATATAACAATGCACACGCTACAAATTGGTTTTGATTTTGCCCTCCACGTGTATTAGAATAATAAATTACTTCTTTGATGTTTGAAGTCCTGCTCGTAAGAGAATTCAGATAAAACATGTCCCAATTCCGCATGAACTTCCAGCTTCTTGTGCTTCGTCTCATAGGAAGCAATTTGTATTACCATCTCTAAGTGAGTAGAATGTTAAGTTGTAACAGAAAGTTTTCTCTTATAATATAATTCTCATACTAAGCAATAAGGCGTTGTCAGGACAGCTTGCAAGTCAAATGCTTAAAAGTGTGAAGTTGTATTACATTTGGTCCTTTTCCTATCTTTAATTTTTTCTTGCCAGGACATTTTCTTTCTAGTTTGGTGGTCACAACTTAATGTTTTCAACTGATGAAATACATATACCATCTATGTCAGTTTTCATCGACTACTGGAACATGTTGGATCAGTAGCATATTACAGAATGAGATCACGTCATTATGCTGGTTTGGACATCTGTCTCCTTTGTTTGTCTTGCATCCTTCTTTCCATTTCACGTAATTATAACGAGCTCTACCCTTTTTTGTAATATGTGCATTGGGAATTGGTTCAGTATATGATGGTGTTACCAGATCTGGTTAAACATCCAATATTGGGTTGAATGGTTGACTTAAAATTATTTAAAGTGGACGATTAAAGATGTTTAGCGTGTATAGTGGTACAAGTCTATCATATCTACATTCTACTGTCCATCTTTCTTCACTTCGTCTATCATTTTGCTGAAAATGTTTAAGGTGAACGATTAAATGTTTGTCATTCATAGTGGTACAAAGTTCATCATAACTGAAGTCCACTCTCCATTCTTCTTCATTTCAATTAATCTGCTTTGTTCTTCTTCATTTATTAGTTCAGTAAAAGTAACAAAGCACATATAATGTATAACATTATCCTCTAGATATTAGGGTTTTTTTAGTCCTCAGATCCTTGGGTGACATGTAAATCTTCTAAAGCAGTAGCTATTTAAACAATTGCCATATGGGTTAGTCGTCTTTCTGTCCGTCATATTACCAACCACAAGCTTGTCCAGGTGGATGGTGTGATATTTCTGCAACATACCTAGAACTTTTGTTACCTTCATACTCTGCCATATTGCTTTCTAAAGACCAGAACTGTAATTCATTTTGATCTCGGTATCTTCCTTTGCATTATTTTCAAACTGGGACATGCCACTGATATCCCTGCATTTGATAGTTCCACTGGTTTATCATTGTGAGAGCAATTCAAAGGATCAGCCTCTGACTGATCGTTTTCAGAATATTTTTGTAAATCAAAGATTGTCCGTCCCGTTGATATAATTGTTCTGCTGAATTTGGTCTCTTTTTTTTGTAATTTTGTTTGGGTCATCGTTTGTGTTTTCACGTATTCCTCACCTTTTGCAGTTTCTATCTTTGGATGTTCGGGTGCTGCTTGTATTCGTTCTGTTTCCAACTAATTTTCATTTTTACTTCAAAATCTGTTAGTGTATAGTTATCTATGATGGGAGATAACCATAGTCACTCTGCATATTTGTATTTCAGTTGGTAGCAGGAAGATCACATTTTAATGGAGTGTGGTCACCGTTACTGTGTTTGTTTTTGTTTTTGCTAATGTGCTATTTTGCATTTCAGAGGAAAGTTTCTTTTCAGTGTTGCAAGATGTACTTTTGAACTAAAGACGTTTAGATTTCGTTTACTTTTATTTTCTTCTCTTCAATGCATAAATTGGGTTTATAACTTCTTGATTTTTGGTTAGCAAACAATGTCGGTCCCAAATCAGTCACTGAAGAATCAGTCACCTCTGTTGATAGATCCCCACACGTGCCTCTAGTAGGATCCCCAATAGCATTACTTAAACCACCCTTTTGTTCCGTATATACAGGTTGGTATGTGCTACTGCTGTTTAACATGCTATGGCTATTTTCAACTTGGCCACAAGCGGTAATAATGTTGCAATGTTCTATAACTGCTGTCAAAATCTACTATAAGGTATCGTCCACTCTGCTTGATACTGTCTTCATATATTTCTTCACACAATTTCTAGCTTTTATTTGTTACTTTTCTGTCTTGTTCATAAACGTTTGAGTCTGAATTTGAGCTTTCATTCCTTCCATTTGATCTATGAAGCATCCTTTAAATTCTGCTAGAGAAATACCAGTCAGCATCTATGTAAACTGCACTATGATGGTTGCCTCGAGTCCTCTTGATAAGAATGGCTTTACTTTCTTCAAATGTTTCTTCCCTAGATATATAGCACTTGTAGACTGTAATGGAATCTTAACGCGCGCGCGCGCGCGCGTGTGTGTGTGTGATGTATGGACCTCATCTTTTGCTATCTTTTCGCTGTGGATTTGGGAAAGTTTTTTCTCTCTGCAAAAGCGTAATATCATTTATTTCAGCTTCAATATAACTTAAGAATCCGTCTGACAAATTGGACCATTCACTGCCATATGCTACTTGATCCATCTGTAAGTAAGAAAAATCTGTTTCAGACCAGAATGAAGCTTGAGCATCAAGTAAATAAAGAAATGTGAGTCATTAACGTGTAATTGCAGTATTAATATTTAGATGGTAAAATTTAATGAAAACTACACCAAAAACAAATATTGTTGGAGAAAAGCGTTGAATAGTACAAAATGTCCTATCAAACGTTATTGAAAATTACAATTAAGTTTACAATTGCTTGATATATTATGTAAATTTGCTTACCCGAATCAGATAATTTTGTAAAATATGATGCATAATAAATTCATAATATTCCATAAATAATGCAAATGATTAAAAGTTTTGTAACTTACAATATAGATTAAATATATTATGAACCGGGAATCTTTAAACACAACCAAAGCAAACAGTCAAGAATAATGATTCATTAATCAACACGTTGTTAATAAATGGTTGCATTACAGGTGAAATTCAGCACCAAAACCAATATTGAAAATACATGCAGATAACAATAGCTTCATCTGCATTCCAAATACTGACGATGGTGGTGAGTTTCAGTCAAAGCTAATTAGTGAGTTTTGCTTTAGATTGCAAATTAACAAGACTCTTGTTGAAAGGCTTACTCTCACCATTGAAGACATATTCAGAAAGTATATTTCACCAGATCAGCGAGACTGGAATTGTCATCTTCATCTGGCTATGCTTGCACGGGTCAAAATCCGAATATGTTAACGATGGACGCGAAGTTCAACTACCTTGCATACAGATGAAAGCACGGGTCAAAATCCGAATATATTAATGATGGGACGCGAAGTTCAACTACCTTGCATACAGATGAAAGCACGGGTCAAAATCCGAATATATTAATGATGGGACGCGAAGTTCAACTACCTTGCATACAGATGAAAGCACGGGTCGAAATCCGAATATGTTAATGATGGGACGCGAAGTTCAACTACCTTGCATACAGATGAAAGCACGGGTCAAAATCCGAATATTATGATGATGGAACGCGAAGTTTAACTACCCTGCATAAAGATGGAAGCACGAGTCAAAATCCGAATATGATGATGATGGGACGCGCAGTTCAACTACCTTGCATCCAGATGAAAGCACGGGTCAAAATTCGAATATAATGATGATGAGACGCGAAGTTCAACTACCGTGCATACAGAGGAAAGCACGGGTCAAAACCCGAATATGTTAATGATGGGACGCGAAGTTCAACTACCTTGCATACAGATGAAAGCACGGGTCAAAATCCGAATATGATGATGATGGGACGCGCAGTTCAACTACCTTGCATACAGATGAAAGCACAGGTCAAAATCCGAATATTATGATGATGGGACGCGAAGTTTAACTACCCTGCATAAAGATGGAAGCACGAGTCAAAATCCGAATATGATGATGATGGGACGCGCAGTTTAACTACCTTGCATACAGATGAAAGCACGGGTCAAAATTCGAATATAATGATGATAGGACGCGAAGTTCAACTACCGTGCATACAGAGGAAAGCACGGGTCAAAATCCGAATATGTTAATGATGGGACGCGAAGTTCAACTACCTTGCATACAGATGAAAGCACGGGTCAAAATCCGAATATGATAATGATGGGACGCGCAGTTCAACTACCTTGCATACAGATGAAAGCACGGGTCAAAATTCGAATATAATGATGATGGGACGCGAAGTTCACCTGCCTTGGATACAGATGAAAGCACGGGTCAAAATCCGAATATGATGATGATGGGACGCGAAGTTCAACTACCTTGCATACAGATGAAAGCACGGGTCAAAATTCGAATATAATGATGATGGGACGCGAAGTTCAACTACAGTGCATACAGAGGAAAGCACGGGTCAAAATCCGAATATGTTAATGATGGGACGCGAAGTTCAACTACCTTGCATACAGATGAAAGCACGGGTCAAAATCCGAATATGATGATGATGGGACGCGAAGTTCAACTACCTTGCATACAGATGAAAGCACAGGTCAAAATCCGAATATGTTAATGATGGGACGCGAAGTTCAGCTACTTGTTGATCTAATGTTTGTACTTCCCCTGAAAGTGGAACATGAAACCGAGGATGACTCAGAAAAATCTACTTACTCGAATATGGAACATTCATGAAAAGGCAAAGAATCTAATGATGGAAACAAACAAGCAGCAGGCACAAGAAATTCTATGATCAAAAGATACGACAAGACAGCATAAAACAGAAGACACTGTATTGATTCACACAAAAGTAGATACGGTCGTAGTCCTAAACTACAAACTGAGAAGCGCCATATAATTGGGGGTGCTTTCTGATTTATTATAGTTATGCATCTCTATATTTAATGTCACACTTTGTACATGGCAATCTATTTTGTGTTTCACCTCGGGCAAGTAGCTGCATTGGATCTATAATATAAATAGGTGTTGACAAGTTTCTAGTAGAAAAATGTTTATGAGTATGGAGAAAATTCTATAAATGTGTACCAGGATTATATAGCACTAATCGGCACCTGTTTATTTCATCACACGAGAGTCGAGCCGATCAGGTTTGGTTCTTAGGTTCTAGGAGTTCGTAAGCTGGAAAGGCTGGAGGGGGGGGGGGGGAATCACACAAACCAGTAAGGAAAACA
Organism: Sinohyriopsis cumingii; assembly: GCA_028554795.2. NCBI lineage: Eukaryota > Metazoa > Mollusca > Bivalvia > Unionida > Unionidae > Sinohyriopsis > Sinohyriopsis cumingii. The sequence goes on along the minus strand of CM068828.1, from coordinate 86,941,843 downwards.
AGCTTGTGCAACATTATTACTTCACGCTGGTATGGACGAACAATTAATTATGAATCGGACAGGATACAGAAGCCTGGAGGCAGTAAGAATATACAAAGGTTTCTGTATTACCCAGTTACGGTATATTTCAAACATCTTATATGTTCCTGGTATGAAATTTTTTGAAAAATTTCAATGCTCTGTTGCAGCTAAAATGCCAAATGAGTATCAGTACTGTACTTCTAAAGCACCATCATCTACCAATGCTAGCAACACAGCAATTGATGACTTTATTTCATTGGCAGTGGAGGGTGCAAGATTTGATAATTGTTCATTTAAATTGCGGTCTCCAGAGTAAAAACCTATAGTACTATTTACGATAAATAGACTTCCAAAAAATAAAAATTACGATCGTAACCTAACGGCAAACTACGCCTTTTATTTGGAAACTGTAAATAAAGAAACTAGGACATCAAAAATTGAGTAATTTCTCCCAAATATTTACTGTGATTTTCTCTCTTTGTTGCACTGAGCAGTTGACTTATGCTAGCCTGCCGTCTAAAACTAGAACAGCACAATTATCACAAAAGAGTACAAATATAACTGAATAATTATCAAGAAATAATTGCAATTGAAAATCTAAAGTGAGATTAAAACATCTTTACCATTAAGATCTAAAACACAAACCCAAGTCTGGTTCCGAACCTTGATTTGACTAGTCAAATCGCTACCACTTCGATACGTCATATGAACAATTTTGCTAACCATTAACTATTGTTTTTTTTTTGTTTTTTTGCACAAGATTAGTTTTGGAATTAGGATTATTTGAACCAAAGACAATGTGAATCACGGTTAACTGAACATTTATGTTTTACTATTTAACACTACTAAAATTGTTGTCAACAAGTCTGATGATCACACCTCTGTTATATACATCATTGTACAAATGTCCAAAATATCATTTCGCGGTTTTGGAAACAAAATATTTGCTATGAGAAAACACACGTAAGCCCGGAGGCAATATAATAAATGTTGTTCACTATTCATCAAAAGAAGTTGGTGCTAGTATAAGAAATTTGATGGTGAAAGCATCATTTATTGCCACTATAATGCACTAGAGGGAACTAGTAAATGAAAAGGTCTGAACTGTCGATCTATTCCATAGTATATGGAAATTTGCAATTAACCATAACCCCTGTAAAGTTGAATTGTGTGCCCCATGTCTAGAAAGTATCATTTAGAAATCTTAAGGATGCCAGGTTTCATTAACGTGTCCTTATACTATTGATATAAGAACCCACACTGAAACGGAACTTAGGATTTTGAAAATAACCCTTAATGCCCCCATCCCTGCTCTACAAGTTAGATAAAATATTGAATTTACGACGTTAAACACCTCTGGAAATATAATACAATTCTAAAAACGCCCACCTGCACATTCCGGTGCCAACATAGAAAAGCACTGACATTATATACGTCAGCAGGATGAGAATAGCGATTTGAGACATGTTACTGATCTAAGTAAAAGTCCGTTAGCCCGTATGAATTCGTCCTCACATCACACGTGACTGCATGCAAGCCCGCGTGCAACCTCGCCAAAGTTACCAAGAGGTGCCTTTGCGAGAGTAAACGTTTGTGGGGTAGAAGACTTAAACCTAGACCAGTAAGCAAATAAAGAGATACTATCATACTACTTTGTGGCTACAAAATATCGATCATTCGATTACGAAACCACACGAGTGGTGATTATGATTCCGAATCCCGAAACCATACGAGTATAGCCCCATAAATGAAGTTCTTATGAGGCGCCTCATTACACTAGGAAACATTTACTCGATTATCACTGCCTGTAAATCAAGGTCATTAATATCCCGGTACCGTATCTGCGCTCGGAGACGTCGGTGGTTTTCGATTTCCGCCAACACGGTGTCGCAGAGTGTACTTTGAGATTTACTTTGAGTTAAGCTTGAAAATGGGCTGGCTTGTTTGGTGACTGCCTGTCACAGACTAGCACCGGAGATCAAATGCGTAACTTTGGCTGCAAATGAGCCATGTTTCCGTTTAAAGTCCTTAAATGTTGTTTTTAAGTGATACTGTCAAATCATTCAGTGTTTGCAAGGATAGTGAACGACCAAGTGCGTACAGTGCTTTAAGGACAAGATGTCTGCAAATTGAGCCGTTTAGCAGAATTTGTAACGTCAGCGTTGACTAAAACAGCGATTGTTGTCCAGCTCCCCAGGTTGAATAATCAACAACTTCAAGTTGCGGTGCAAGCCCGTACGTGTCAAAATAAAATCGAAATTTGGGTGTCACCGCGTACGCTACCAAATGCGCTCCGGATCATGTTGTTAAATCCAAGTTGATGTCAGTTTCCCATGTGCAGGAGAATCATCGACGCAAATTCATCCGGCATTAGGACACCTCGGACATGTAAGACTCGCTTTGTCATCGCAAGTAGATCGACAATGGTCAGTGACCTTGTCAGCAGCGATGCCAAAACCGAAAACCTCTTCCACTGGGGAACCAATGGCTCCGACGACTGGATAATCAAATTCATTTTCTTTTATTCTGCTATGCGTCCCCCAGCCGCCTTTTTTTTAGAGCCAACACGGATGTAGTTCCAACGGCCCATAACGTAGCCGCATTTGCAATAGCTTGAGCAGCAGCTGATATCAGCACTGGAACGGCTGCGAGGAATAGAAATATTCCACCAGTGACTTGCACGTGTGCCACCTGCGACATGAATAACTGTTATATCTTCGAGGTGTTCTTTTGTTTGGCAGCATAAGGCTGAATAAGCTATGTTTGGGTCAACCACACGGGTACTGTTCCAGCTGACTTTGTCTGAGAAATCCTCAGCATAACACCACAATCGCTTCCTATTACGATCTTTATTTTTGCAAGCTGCTTTGGGCAAGGGCAAATCTTAACTTCGTGAAAGGAAATTATTAGCTGAAAAGGTAACAGGTTCAGTTACAAAGTTGAGAACATTTTATGAATTTTCTATAGGTACGTTAATATCCCACGTCGGTTACTCAACCCCTGCATCAAGTTACTCTTGTGGGAAAGGATCACATCAATACATATGTACTCAGCGTTATCTTGGGCTCCTCCTACACGTGCATGGAAGTACAAGTCCACCACGTACTGTTTAATCAGGTCTAGGTATTTGGATACAAATGAGTGAAGTCCTGCTGAGAAATATGCAAGCAGGTGTCAACAGTTTGATCTCGGTCCAGATATTTCAACAGCCGATAATCAACACGGGCGACTTGATTGTTGTCAAAGTCGATGAAAATGAGTTTCATGGGTGACCGTTTTACCCCAGGAAGACCTCAGTTACCGACAGTTTTGCAACCATTGGAGTTTCCAGTTGGTAGCCTGGTCCCCTGCTTATCATGCTCACTGCGTTACATTCCGCTGTACGAAGTCAGGTGAATACCGACGCCATATTAATCGTGTTAAATACAAATGGCCTCATATGGAGCGATCTAGTTAATCTAACCGCGGAATATGTATCCCTTTAATATTCTGTTGGTTAGTGACACAATGTGAACATTACTAATACTTTCGATTTGAACTATAGCAGTCGTTATCTTGTGTTCAAGTTTGCCCACCAATTCGGTTATATAATTAGTTTTGCAAATATTTGTACTAGTAGGCGAAGATGAAGGAAAAGGGTACACACAACGGTATTTTGTTAATGCTGCACATTTTACACAAAGTCATCTTAAGAAATTCCTTCTCCAATCGATTCCTTACTACAATTTATGTTGAAATTGATATGAGGTGATGTACGAAAGCCTAAATATAGCCTAAGATTAAGACGAAAATGTCACCCCTCTTTAACGAGGGGATGAGGGTAACGATTGTTTTGCAAATATTGCACACTTAAAACCAAGTCATCTAAAATATTATAGCTGCAATAAATTCATTGATCAATTTTATATTGATATTGATATCTTGTTGTACATGACATCCCAGACTTTGCCATATATTAGGATCGAAATAGCAACCCTATTCCAATATGGCGTCGGCTTTCACCTGACTTCGTATAGCAGAGTGCAACGCAGGGACATACTACGCAGGGCACCAGACTATCCAGTTGGTTGTTCAGATTGTAGAAGACCTCAAATACTGTAAATAAGTGACACGGTGAGCTGACACCTTGCTGAGTACTTATTTGCCATTAGAATTCTCATTAGCTGCCGCTTTGTTTTCAATATATGTTCATCGCGATAAATACAATTACAGACGTTCCGCCAGATGCCATAAAAATATGTCAGCCGTGCTTCTCTAGCTCAATCTATCTTTATCGCGATAAATACAATTACAGACGTTCCGCCAGATGCCATAACAATATGTCTAGCCACTGATGGACACATTGATGACACTGGAAGTATAAATTTAGATAGCGTTGCCTTCAGCTGTCGTATTATCACGCCAAATTGCATCATTATCTTTGTCCTTCCTGTTTTATTTGACCGTGTGTTTGGACCCGAAAATAAAATCAAGAAATTCTCTACCACATCCAAACATGTCTGAGAGTGGTAAAGTTGGCGTGAATCTGGGCTCGACGCTGTGCATCTCAACGTTGAAATGAACATTGAGAGCAGTCGCTCTATCTCCAGCCGCGTTTCTTACTTGTCCAGTAACGAGCGGGATAGGATCAGGACGGTCGCTAGTGTCTTTGATGAACATATACGCGCCAGCAGACTTTTCGTAATCATAACCGTAACGGGCGAATCCAAGGAGTGATGCAATAACGTCGACGTTGTGAAGAATCGCTTCGTTTTCCTTTCTGTCGATGAAATAACTGGCGGTACTAAACAATGCCTCATGCCTTGGTTGACAAATCCAATTTTACCATCATCACCTAGTGGAACAACGTTGCTGTCGTAGAGTACAAACTTCCCCTGGATTTCCAATAATGCATTTGCATGGAAGAAAATACAGAGCTGTGTCATGAATCTGATATTCTATTGGATCTCAGGTTAGTCTGTATAGCTTCTTTTTTCCCCCGTATTTTCCCCGATATTCTGTCATTTTCTGAATCAATTTCAAGGGCTTGTTTATCTGATCAAACTTACTATGTAAAAAATACTCTCAAAATGTGCAAATAATTCCTTTCAATAAATAGATAAATAAATAAATAAATAAATAAATAAATAAATAAATAAATAATAAAGTTTATGTCAGTAAATATGTTAGTAAGAAAGGAAGTAAAACAATTCTGACCGATATATTGGTATCATATAATTTCATTGGATCTTCATTGGATCTTAGTACTCTTTCCGACAGTAACCTGAAACTGGTTATAATTTGGTCTCACTGGATAGTTTCGTATTTTAACACTTTAAATTTAAGTTGGAAGGCATTAACCTAATTATCATAAGCCTAGAATTTATAAATTCACACAGATACTAAATCTGTAATGTGGTTTAGATTTACTTTGAGTTAGGCTTGAAAATGGGCTGGCTTGTTTGGTGACTGCCTGTCACAGACTAGCACCGGAGATCAAATGCGTAACTTTGGCTGCAAATGAGCTGCCATCTTGGGTTACGTATTTACGTATGTCTGCTACAGAGGTAAATATTTAAAAAAAAATCGAGATGGTTGACGGGTGATGAAAAGTACGATAACTTGTGAACTTTATTCATGCATAAAGCACATACTGATTCTTTTAGCTGCATTGTTACAGGAAAATATTCAATATAGCCCTTGGCTGTCAGAAATGAATGTAAAAAAATGGGTTGCTGGCAGTGTTGGTTCAGTATAAAAGCCACCATGTGAAATTAACCTGATTGCCGCAGACAAAACCTCACATACATGCTTTCTACAAAAATCATTAGTTTGTTTTTATTTGTATCTTAAGTGTAAAATTATTCTCATTTTTCTGCAATAGGTCCTTGTCGGATGAAAATTCACCAGATAAACTATCCAATGAGACCTTCACGCTCCGAGGTTAAATATGATGGGAATAATCTCGAAAATCCATTGTCATACTAATGATATAGGGGAGGTAACAAAATTGAAGAGTTGTATAACCTGCCAGACCGCTTTACTGTTGATAAACCTACATTAACAGTATTTGATATAAAATGTAGAGTAGTTGTCTATTTCATCAACGATGGAGGAATGATAGCCCAAAATTTGACGGACAATGGGACAAAGTTTGTCTTGTGCTGCCAGGAAAGTTACAAGATCAGTTTCTTCCATTTTCATGGGACAAGTTGAAGAATGCGGAAACACAGATAAAATGGGACGAATGGAAGTAACCCCATTCGTTTTCAAACGGACAGGGTAATAAGCAGTTTCAAGCGATATGCAGTGTGTAGTTTTGTGTAGCTTGGGCTCGATCATGTCAACCGGTAGGGTGGGGAAAATGGTCTGGCATTCCTAAAGATGAGGTAGTAAGTCATACTTTGTGTAGGCATAACAGGTCAAATGCCTGAGCTAAAAATTGGTACCAAATTCATTACTCGACGTAAAGCTTGGCTCGAAATAGCAGCGATGATAGGTGTCACTATTCGACCCTGATATTTACAATGCTTTCGGACATTTCTGCGCACTGAAGGTTTTCGTCTCCAATATTGAAGCAAAACGCATACCAAATTCGACCGATTGACGAAAATAAAATACAGCGATGCTTGCCATTTGAAAAGAGGCAATGTTCACCTGAATATTTTGTTCAAAATAATATTTATTTTGGACACCGGGGATACCACCCCCGTGTTTTCCTGACTCGCGATATGTCGGCCTATTCTGCGCACAACGTTGAAAAGATGTAATATTTATTAATCGGGCAATAGAAATGAAATGCATTACTTTGGACTGTTTCTGTCAGCATTTCAGTCGAGTAATTAGGTCAGGTTTATGGCTAGTTTTACACAAGTCAACGCAATAATGCCAGTAAATGGCAAGATATATTAAGCAAACAAAACCGATCTTGTTAAAAAGTTAGTATATATTAAGCAAACAAAACCGATCTTGTTAAAAAGTTAGTAAAGTTCAACATTTTGTAAAAAATAATCTATTATGTGGAAGAGAAACAACAATGTATAGGATGTAATTTGTTTGGAACGTCTTGGTGATGGGGAAAAATTACTTGAGAATTTAGAAACAGACTATATGCCGGTGAATTTCTTGAAAGTTTGTATTCTAGTGGCAAGTTGACACGTTGGATAGCAGATGATTCTGTACGTGTGGGAGAACTTCTTGCAAAAATGGATACTTGGATTAAAATGCAGTATTGTTTTAAAGTATACATTTCCATCTTTAATGTATTTATTTGTATGATTCTAAAAGATACATAGTAAATCGGATTTTCTGGGTTACCGGTTCAAGAAGGTCATGGAGTGGGTCTTCATATTGACATTTGGAATCACATTTTCATATGCATTTCGAGTCGAAATCCGGATATTTTTTTACACTTTATGAATAATAACCTGATCAGTATACTTTTTAATACACTCCCATTAAAGATTACATATAGTTGCTACTGAGTTTTGTAAAGAGAGCATAGACTATTGGAAATATTTCCAATTTTATTTTGGTTTTAAAATTTATTTTAATCTGGTTATGATGATGGGCAAGGAAAATAACTCATTTCATTGATTCTGATTCAGATTTTCAAATTAATTAAATAAGTCTTGCGGGCATAATACAAATTGCTGTGATTGAAATTTTATAAGATTCTATGGAACCAAATGTTTTCACCAAAAGATTTCTAATGTCTACTTTGTCCTAAATAGAACTAGTGTCAACATGACATTCATTGTGACCACCGTAGCAGCTACTAAATCTTGTTATTGCTGAAAATATCGGAGATTGTTTCAACATTCGGCAGTTGTAAGTAAAAATGGTCTTATCTTGAACACAGGAAATGGTAGAGCATTCGAGGGACTCTTGTTTAATACAGGGTTTTCAGTAGATTTCAAAGTTCTAGTCATTTGACCCTTGACCCCAAAATCTCTAGGGTCAAAACTTAAAAGAGTAACTTGTTTTAGGTCATGATCTCATAGCTGGGATTATTTCTTATTCATGAAGTGGTTTTTCTTTTCAATTGACATAATAATGCCAGGTATGTAGACCTAAGTACACTCAGTATGTATGGCTGTATTCAGGTGTTTATGACCAGAATTATGGTTTGACCTAAATGACCTTTCAGATGTTTTTTCGACAGGTTCAGCTGAATTCTATCATAAAGCTGAGGCTATTAATGCACTGGAGTACTAAATATAAAGTTGAAACAAACTGTTTTCCATTCCAATAGCAAAACACACACCAAGACATATTTATGATTTGACTCCTTCAGTAGGATGTGCTTTTTTTTTCTTCACATAATTTTGAACTGGTTGTAGATTCTTGGTATCAGAACTGAAAGTGGCAGAACATTTACTAGCAAGAAGTACAAGTATTCACTACTTTTTCCCTCAATCACTGAGAATTAAAACCTTTATTAGTGTTATGTTTCTTTGTTGGTTCAGGTCTATGTATTTTGATGAGGATGGTGACTTGGCACACGAATTTTATGAAGAAGTTGGAGATGAGTTTGGCCGAACCATGAGGAGAAAATGGAAAAATCTCAAACCACAGGTATATTTTAAAAAATGTTTAACAGTTTAAAATATATTTATAACATGACACAGGGATGTGATTCATTTTTGAAATAAATAGGGGAGATTTAAAGAATGTATGTGTAGCCAGGGCCATGGCATGGCCAGAAGCAGCAGGTGTCTATTTTGTTGTTGCGTTTAGAAATTAGACAAGCATGTGAACATGCCCATCTTTTGATGAAATGACCAGTTGCTAATTCAGCATGTCAGACATTTTTGATAGGGTTTCCATAATAGCATGGGTGAAATCAAAGATGATTATGAAAGTCTTCTTTACACTCAGCATTCTCAGTGTACCAGCAACATAATAGTCTGGGATTCATATTGATGCATTCTCAATGTACCAGCAACATGTCTGGGATTCATATCGATGCACAGGTGAGCCAAATAAATAAAGTACTTATTGATGTGTGTGAACAGTTCATTTTACATTATATAGACCAGTATCCTTCATTCTTTTTGGGAAATAACAAGTATCATAGTGTATCTAAAATTGTACTCTGTGGACAAGATTCGTCTGTGTGAAAAAGGAACTGCTTTATTAATAAGAAATATAAATGGATATATCCGTATTTTGAGGAAAATATCAAATGATTGTCATTTTCATGGCGAAACAAGCCATGTAACAGAAACCTGCCACAATGGCAAGACCATCGGGTGCTATATTTGGAATGAACTTGACCACAAGCAAAAGCTCTGTTCAACAAATAATAATTTTTAGGGATTTAGAATATTTAGTGTCTGAATATTACTTTCCACTAACAAAATAAACTATGACAAGTTTAATGTTTTATCAGAAATAGGCACAGACTGCAATCAAACTAAGTGTAAATGCACAACACCAGTCCACTATTTTAAAATTTCAAAAACAACACTATGATACTAAAATAAAAACAGAATGCAACAATTGAAGTACTAAGTTAGTTGCACAAATATCCAGTTGTTCTTATTCTGCTACAGCAGTAGATGAGTCACATTACAGTCTAATCAAATTTCATAAGTTGATATTCACAGATGTTATTCTACTGTAACTTCCCCTGAGGCCTTACAATTGCAAAATTTAGTTTACAGACATTGTGAAAATGTAAATGGTGATGTTAGTGTTAATTCTTGTACTATTATTGATTCGAATAATGTCAGTAAATGTATTATTATAAATGTTAAAAATGAATCCTCAAGGTCTACACCTTGGATTGCTTTACTAGGTCTGGCAAAAAAAGGACTTTATATGGCAAGTCTCAATATTAGACAAGATAAAACTGATACTGAATCAGAAATAGATCATTTCATTGTTAGGCTTATATGCAACCTTGGTATAGATGTACAAAATAATGATCTTGTTTTAGAATAATATGAAATTGAAAGAAAAGACAGAAACTATTGATAAAGAAAGGTGGGGTTAATTGTATATAACAGGCTTTCTACAAACAAAGAAATGACCTTGAGATTGGTCAGCTTGAGACATTATGGAAAAAATCTGTCTTGCCTCATCAAAGTCAATAATAATGTGTTGTGCCTACAGTCCACTTGATTCACTTGTCACATGGTTTGAGAAGTTTGAAACTGAAATTGAGATAGCTTTTAGATAACAATCTAGAAGTTATTTTGATGGGGGATTTCAACATAGACTACTTAGATTGTAAGAATGCAAGATGGCTATGTGAGATTGAAGCTGGCCAGCTGTCACAGCATGTTACCTCACCTACAAGAGTCACTGAAACATCAAGTACACCAATTGGTCATGCTTATTGTAGTAAATCAGAGAATATCATTGAAGAAGTACAGGTCCCATATTTCTCAGTAAGTGACCATTATCAATTTGTATTACAAATAAAGTAAATACTAAGGATTTATGTCATGCAGAGCATTAGTTCATCTCATATAGATGCTTTAAAAAATTGTTGTAAGTTCATACATGACACCCCCCCCCCGAGGTATAAGCATAATTATTACTAATATGAGTGGACCGCTCCAGTGGTCTAGTGGTTAGAGCGTCCGTCTCAGATGCAGAAGGTCATGGGTTCGATCCCCAGCCAAGTTATACCAGTGACTTACAAAAATGGTACTAACAGGTGCCTCGTTTGGCGCTCAGCATTAAGAGTTAGTGTTAGGATTGGTCGGCCTGGTGTCAGGATAATGTGACTGGGTGGGACATCATGCTACATGTCTGTGGCATGATGCCTCAGTGCTAGACATCACTATAAACTGTCACACTGCAGACATCATGTTGATATGACTGAAAAATTGTTAAAGCTATGTTAAAAATCCAAATCACACACAACACACACACACACACTAATATGAGTGACAAATAAAAAAAAATTAAAGTATAAAAAGAATAATTTATATTTTACATGCCATATTTACAGAAAACCATACATTTACTTTTGCTACTTACCTGGATCTGCAGTTAAATTTTTTTGTCACAAATCGGCTAAATCCTTATGGATTAATACAAGAATACAGACAAAAAACAAAGTGATAAATAATTTATGGATAACATTCACTTTAACTAGTGTGCATCACATGTTTACCTTTTACTGAAAGTCAAGGCCACAAATTCTTAATGCTGTGTTACATCACTGTTGAATTCCTCTGTAAAAATTTGTTGTTGTTGTTGTTGTAGGGTTTAACGCCATTTTTCAGCACACGATAGGCTATACATGGCGGCCAGTATTAATGGTGGAGGAAGAACCCGGGAAATCCCCGGAAAGAACCACCGACCCTCGAGAAGCTACTGGCAAGCTTTCTCGCATATCCACATTGGCCGAATCTGAGACTCGAACCCATGCAGACAGAGGTGAGATGGCAGTGATCTGTAACGGAGAGCGCTTTAGACCACTCAGCCACTCGGGGCCCCCTTAAAAATTTGTAAAGCATTATTGATTTGTCCTTTTTGCAATGTAACATGTTCTTCAATTTAACAATTTCCCTCTCCTCTAACATTTATAGTCATACAACATCCACAAGTCGCATCAATAATAGATAAATGCTCAGCAGCCAATAAATAGTCACACAACACCAGCCTCAAACTATACTCATTATTCTGTGTCTCTCTTATCTGATGTTGCCAGATATAATATTTGATCAGAACTTGGAAATATGGTGTTTTGGGTTGTTTATTATTTTTTTTACATGAACTAAATAAACATGTACCTTATAGGTAATTGTATTACCCAGGTAATTATGAACAGGCTAGTACCCCAGGTACCTGTTGATACCTGTAATGCTGATAATGTTTATCTGATTTAGCAAACTGCCCTCTCAGTGGTGTAAAAATTGTAGAACCCAATTGTTGCCCTTGAAACCTGATACACTGTTATGAACTGTTTTAGATCAACACAGTCCTTTAAAAAGAAAAAGATCAAAACTCCCTCAGAAACCTGCATTGTTTATGACAGAAATGAATGAAGCCTGACATAATAAAGACTGTTTTTATAACATCAGGCATTGGCACAACTACTGACTCTGGCATAACAGATGAACTGCTATGATTGTCTGTTAAAATAATTGTTTATGAAATATTTTGAAAAGGAGGAAAATGCAAATGTGGAAAATTCTGAATGATTTCACTCCAAATAGAAACAGTAAGATCCCAAATCAGTTGATTGATAATTTACGTGATAATGACTGATGATATGCATTAAAAGATTTAATGAGCATTTCATTAATGTAACAAGTGTGAATTCCAATATCTCAGATACTAATGTAAAAAATAACAAGTTACAAGATTTTATTAAGTCTAAAATTCCAGAAAATGTAAAATTCACTTTTCCTTTTATGTCATTTGCAGATGTAGTAAATGAACTTTTAAGACACAGTCCTTTAAAAAGAAAAAGAGCAAAACTCTCTCAGAAACCTGCATTGTTTATGATAAATTCAGCTACATTGGACCACATATTTTGATTCCTCTTATCAAATGTGCTGATATTATTGCTCCATCTCTTACCTACATAATTAATCAAAGCATCACTAAGGAAATCTTCCCATCTCAATGTCTGGCAACCAAGGTTATACCCATTTATAAAACGGTTCAGAGTCAAATCCAGACAATATCTTTTCTGCCAAAAATATCTAAAATGAAACACATGTTTCAGAACATCTCCATAGTTACCTATCAAAGTGCCATTTAATTCACCCATCCTAATGTAGATTTACATGAAACTATCCTATCACTCTACACTAAAAAACTCAATAAATGGTTGCTTGCAGTTGACAATGGAGAATTTGTTGGAACTGTATAGCTTGACTTTAAAAAGGCCTTTGACTTAGCAGACCTTAATAAACTTGTATGGAAACTTAAAAAGTCCAAATGTTCTCTGTTATCTCTCTCTTGGTTCAAATCATACCTCTCTGACAGAAGCTAACAAGTTGTTGTTTGTAACATTAAATCAGAGATGATGTCCATCAGCAAATGAGTTCCACAGGGATCTGTTTTAGGGCCTATATTATTCATATTGTTTATAAATGATTTGCCCCTGTATGTACAACATTCAGAAACCTATCCATGCTGCTGATATTACTTTGCTTGAGTCTGATTTTAATGTTGTAACTTTGAACAAAGAATTGTGTGAAGTTTTATGTAAGTTTGAATGATGATGCTTTCTAAATAACATGTCTTTCAGTCTCCTAAAAACTAGGAAAGCATTGCTTGCATCTAGGTAGAAATCCAAATCTTGAGCTATACATGTATCCAATTGAAATTGTTGAGACAGCAAACCTTTTGGGAGCTCATGTTGATAAGAATCTAGCATGTTGTAAGCAAGTGAAATTTTTCTTAGCAAACACAAGAATTTATCTTTTACAGGGAATACAATCTTATTTACCACTCAACTATCATAAATTTACACTGCACAATTTGGGAAAATACAACTGATGGTATTATTAAAATGATCTACAAACTTAAAAAATGGCAGCAAGAATGATCTTAAAGTTACTATTTGATACACCATCCAAAATTCTATTATTGAAATATCTGAAATTTAAATTCAATTAGCCAACCAAAGTCCATATTAATGTTCAGAGTATGAACTTTGTCCACAATATTTGCATGGTATGTTTTATTTTAAGTCAGAAGAACAGTATTGAGGACCTAAAATGAGATCAATTACAAATGATTATTTCAAAATACCATTTCCAACAACAAATACTTTTAACAAATCATTTGCTTACTCTGGTGCTATTCGGTGGAAGGAACTTCACAAAACCATTAGATCAGAAACAAATCAGTATGTGTTCAAAACAAATTGTATGACAATATCTTGAAAAGAAATTTTCATTTGTAAATATTGAAATTAATGCACTACAATTTTTTTCTGTTAATGCATTTCATATACACCTTTTGCTTTTATACTTATGTACTTGTGCATGGTTTACTGTCTTTTTTATTTCTTTTATTTACAATAGCTTATTCTTTCTGATGGCCTCAGATGTAAATAACTGAGTTATTCTTATTAAATAAAATTATTATTATTATTCAGTAATTGTGTTTTTGTAATTAATTTAATACCTTACTGCTCAAAACCAAAAGACAGTGCAGAGGTGAAAGTCTGTCTTCTGATCATTATACTTCCCAAAATGATATATCTGAATGATTGCTCCAGGCTTTGTACTGTGGCAACTTTAGCCCTTATATCAGCCCCTTTCAAATTAGATATGCAGCAGTGAGTCAGCACAATCAAGATCTTGAAAGAATGAACATATGGTCCAGGTCCTAAATAGAACATCGGAAAAGAAAGAAGCAAAAACCAAACTTCATTATCACTCAAAAAATCCTACTTTGCAAAGTTAATTCACCATTCTGATTGTGCAAAACATGTCTGATAGGTAAATGTTAGTATTTTCAAGTCCTTACCATCTGCTTATATATATATATATATATATATATATATATATATATATATATATATATATATATATATATATATATATATATATATATATATATATATATATATCTCTGTGTGTGTGTGTCAGAAGCGGTTGGAAAGTATGACTGTTGTAGTAAAATTATAAATAAAATCTTGGGTCGTTTGTTTTTTTATGTGATGAAACATACAGATAATGAATTCAACCTTGACACTGATTTCTTTCCAGGGTGATGTGGAACTTACCATTCCTAGACTAAATGTTGATTTTCCAGTTGTGATATGTGAATTCCCCTACAGTAGGTGACACCTATGGGTAGGGTAAAAATATGTCTAGTCAGAGTATGAAAATACCAAGGGAGATAAACCAGGAAGAGGTTGCTTTTTCTTCATGCTACAACTGGAGACCAGAATGTAAAACTGTGATCACTATAAAACTGTTTTTTTAAACCATTTTTTCTATGAAGACTTTAAAGAATTAAAACATCATGTACGAAAAGGATCTTTGTATCAAGTTCACCATACTGGTTTACCCATAGAGGAGAAATAAGTGTGCCTTTATGGAATTCAGTGCACTCTCATCGAGGAAACAATTAACTTCAGAAACAAGCATCATATAAAGTTTTTTGTAAATCATTTAATTCAACATTTTTGGATATAACATTTACATGTTTTGCAAGTTTATGGTATGCATTTTGAGGAACTTTTGCTTTTAATGTGATTAAGTTTTTATAAAAACATAGTTGTCTAACAAACTTCGAGCAGATTTTATACTCATGATGACCTTTTTACAGCAGATGTTTAATTTTACCTTAGAAATGATCTAGGTGGTATGCATGTCAGATCATACACATAGTTCTAGTTAAAATTGTACATTTTATTAAGGTACCTGCGCTGTATTTAAAAGAAGCAGAGTACTGGTAGAAATAAAATTGTGGTACCAGAATTTATTGATTTGAAAATATAGCATGTTATATTTGTGTGATTTGGCATTTTCCTAAATGATTCTTTCATTGTAGTCGGGGGCCTCGAGTGGCCGAGTGGTCTAAAGCACTCTCCGTTATGGATCACTGGCATCTGACCTCTCTCTGCATGGGTTTGAGTCTTGGATTCAGCCAATGTGGATATGTGAGAAAGCTTGCCAGTAGCTTCTCATGGGTCAGTGGATCTTTCTGGGGCTTTCCTGGGTTCTTCTTCCACCATAAATACTGGCCGCCATGCATAGCCTATCGTGTGCTGAAAAATGTGTTAAACCCCCACAACAACAACAACAACTTTCTTTGTAGTCCAGAGATAGGTTCTTATCCCTGGAGTACAATGAAAGAAATCGTTTAGGAAATTCCATTTCCCTGGAATTATATGGCCAGCAATGCATGAAAATTGCTTTAAGTCAACAAAAACAAAAGTATTATTTAATTGCATGTGGTTACAGTATGTTGCTACAATGGGAATATCTTGAAAATTTAACACCATGAAAATAGGTGTAATTTTTTTGCCTCTGTTCCTGCTGTCAGTTATGTGTGTATCTATAATATTTAATTCACGTAATGTAATATACAGTTGTGTCTGAAAACATTGTGTCAAAAGCATTTGAATAACATCGAAATTGTGCAACCTAAACTCTGTGGATTTTAGAAGCACAAGATTGTAAAAGTCCAGTTGTGTGTGTGTGTGCTTTTCAGAGTAATGTTATGTCGTAATGCATTATTTGACTGTACTGTTAAATGTTGTTTGTGTGTTGTAACTGGTGTTTTTGACCATTGTTGCAATGGTATAAATGTCTGCAATTTTGCAAATGTATTTGCAAAATGAACTGATAAGTTATTTTACATGGCATCAACTGGATAAAATGGTGGCAGGTGTATATAGATGTGTTGAGGGTTGGGCTGAATCCTTGTTCATGATCATTAGAAAAATAAAGAGATGTGACCACGAACTGATAAATGTATCACATATACCCAATTATATATCAGTTACCCATTTGATAGCTGCAAAACCTAATTTCATTTTGACCCTGCTATAAGTCAGCGTGTATTTGGCAAGTTAGAGCCATCAGAAGGGATGACTTGTTGTCAGTGAGTCCAAGTTTACACTTTGGAAAAATAAATCAAACTAGTTGGATAGATAAAAATGAAAATTAAGACAGAACCATTGTAAGATACAATTATATTATTGACTGGAATATGTAATAAATAAACTGGCAATTTATATTTTGTTTATCTTTGTGTCATAATATCCATAGAAATCCATTAGGCTTGACATTATCAATGCATGAGTTATATTATAGGTCACCTACTGGTACAAAAATAGTTGCTCAGAATGGTCTGATTCACAGTATCCCACATGTTAATTCCACAGGTCTTACTAATAAATAATGAAACCCATTCTTTTTTTATTCACAGTCTCCTACCACATAACTGTTAGTATCTAATGTTATCTGGTACAAAGGCCACAAATTCATTTTCAACGCTTGAGTGACCAACTAAAGTTTGAAATCGTCCATCATTGTCTAGTCATTGTAAATATTGTCTGACTGTCTTTCCTGTCATATGCAGGTACTTAATTTGGTTAGTAAGTGGCATCTTGATCATAGTCTGTGAAATCTATTAAAGGATGCAACTGAAAATGTGTCAGTTGTGTGGCAAGATCACTGGGGTTCAAATAACCACTCCCTGTTATTGGCTCAGAACAATATCAGAAGCATTATGCATTAAAATTACAGATTGTTTGGACTTGCATGAAAATATAAGCAATATGCTTTCTCGTAAAAACCCATGGTAATCAACATTGACAGACACTTCACTTTGCAGTGGATAATATTTAATTCGTGGGCAGTTTTCCGATTATTACAGTCCAGACATCATGAAACTGATAAAAAAAACAGTGCATACCATATTTGCACTTCTGAATGGGAATAGTGGCATGGAAGCATAAAAGTGTTTTTGACAGCATTTGTAAATGCTGCAAACAGAGTTTCGAATGTTATGCCTGGATTTATCAAATTATTTAAATGTCATGCTTTTAAGATGACCCTTATTCTGCATGATTCAAATTGTCAGTAAAAACCGTCAACTTGTAAGCAAGTATAGTTCTTTGTGCATTCTAGAGCAGTAAATATGGTATTTTACAGTAAATGCACTACTAACTCATCCTTAAACATGGAGGGGAAAATGGAAAAAGAAATTCGGATGAAAGTGGACAAGTTTCATAAAATAATCGATGTAAAGGCGGTTATTGCACCAGTTTGTTGTTGTTGTTGTTGTTGTTATAGGGTTTAACACCATTTTTCAGCACAAGATAGGCTATACATGGCGGCCAGTATAACTAGTGGAGGAAGAACCCTGGAAAACCCAGGGAAGAACCACCGATCCACGAGAAGCTACTGGCAGGCTTCCCCATGTATCCACGCTAGCCGAGCCTTGGACTCGAACACACGCAGACAGAGGTGAGATGGCAGTGATCCGGAACGGTGAGCGCTTTAGACCACTCGGCCACTCGGGACCCCCCCACCAGTTTGTTGATAAGAGCTAGGTTTATTGTGTATGTATAAGTATTAAAGACGTTGGTGGACTATCAGTCTTTAATAGCAAAATGGCTTGCATAGCTGTGTTGATGGACATCTTTAATGAGGAAAACCTTTTAACATTCAGTGTAAAAATTAAAATAATCAGGAAGGATATGAGGACTAATCAGATTTCTCTGATATGCTCAAATATATGTTTTGCCATTTGGATATACCGGTATGAAACTTACAGAATCAGATTCCAGAAGGCACGCACTTTTCATTCATGCACAGTTTGTTCATTTTTTAAGAGGATTCGCTTATTTTTGTACTCAAGTAATAGCAACAAAATGCTGTTTAATTTATTACAGAAAATTTATACTTGGATGGCTTTTCAATTATATAATTGCAGAATAGTATAAAGTTATGTAATGTATACATTAAAAGTAAAACTTTTGGCCATGGAATTTAGTGTCATCGATTTTCAAGTTACACATGGGTTACACATTATATATTTTAAAAAACAATAACACAGACTGCCGACGTGCAAAGCCAAAAATAAAAAACACTGTTTACTGTTATAACTTTATTATGATGCACTTTACTGCAACAGATGAAGTGTTTATAACAAAATCTGATATATCAAGTGGCAGATCACACGGAATATTCTCCTATTATTCAAATTTTGTTATTGTTTTTAGGTCAGTTATATACATGTCAGATGTAATTATTGTTTTAAATTAGAAAATAATTGTGAGGGGCAGAATAAAATGAGTTGCCAAATGTGCAATATTGTATAAGCTTTTGTTCTAATAGCATTATTGGTAAAATGACTTCTTTTGTTCATTTTGTATATAATATCAGCCATTGGATTGAGTATAGCATTTATGAGTTTTTTTTTGTGCTAAAAGAAAGGTAATATTAAAAATGAAACACATTACAAATAACATTAAGAATGAAACACATTAGAGAATAACATTACAGATGCAACATTACAAATAACATTACAGATGAAATACTTTACAAAGAACATTAAGAATGAAACATGTTAAAAAATTACATTATGGATGAAACAATAACCCAGAAAAATTGAAGTTGTTGCAGAATGAAAGTTTAATGAGATACTGAAGTGATTAGCAATGTAAAGTCACAGTGAATATGTGAGGAGTAGAGGGTTGTCTAAACCAGTCACATACGTGATCAGGAGATAGTGATGAGTGACATCTTGTGGCTAGTGGGTGGGGTGTCAAAGGCTGTCTGTTCTTATTTAGCTGGCACATGGAATTTGTATGGCCTCGAACTGAGAAGAAACACTTATATAGCCTTGATGTTCATCAATCTGTTCGGTAATTACATGTATCAAACATGCATTCATGATTATTCACAATACATATTTCTTTTATACTGTATATACGAACTTAAAAGTCAAAATGCAAACAGTGCAGATGAAAATTTGCCATCATATAATGTGTAAGCATATTTGTTAGGAGTCTTCAGTAGATTGAGCGAAATAGACCCTGAACTGCCAGTGCATTGTGCAATGTCAGATCAGGGTTGATGTTGTTTACAGTTGGTCTTGACTTGTAAGCATGTTTATATAGTATATAATCCAGTTCAGAATATAAATGAAATCTTCACTTCCAGTAGGTGTGCAGTCTTACTGTACAATATATGCTTAATAAAATATGTCCATATCGTACCGGGGTTATTTGTCTGATTTTGTCATTTTAAAATCATGTAAAAATGATTTTGTATGTATTCAGGATATATTTATCATATTGTTCTTGATATTTATTGCAATTCAGCCAGAATAATATATTGTAGTTGTGTTTATTTAAATTTATTAAAGTTTGTAAACTGGTTTAATTTTCAAAATATTCTGTCAAGATTTTCAAGATATATTTTCTTTTTTCAGTTATATTTCTGTATGTATTTTGAATTGTTTGCCAGTATATTTGAATAAGTTTTCTGTTCACGCATGTGATTCAGAATCAATGGTTGAATGACATTTTCTTCAAACAATAAAATCAAAATGCACATATAAATGTGATGTACAGTTGTTTTTCTTTTTACACACAATATCTGTGAATGAACATGTAGCTGTACTACTTGACTAGAACGTTTTTTTTGTCTTCAACAAGTATTACTATAAATGCTTTCTTTGAAGAGTTGTCTCCCTTGAAGAAAGTGTCTGCCCTCTTTTGAGTAAACCCTCTACAGCATTAACTAGAGTAACAGCTGCTGATGCAAATCCTGCTACTTGCACATAGAAGTTGTCCACAATTCTTTCAGTTAGTGCAGTTTACACCATATTAAGGTGCGAAGAAAACACCATACTGTGAAGTCGCTGTTTTTAGTAAGGCATCAGTAGTTGTAGATTTCTTGTTGCAACAAATAACAGTTCTGTTGTGGAAACAATAGAAACTCTACCCCAATTCATAGATTTCATACCAATACAAATTTCATTTTCCCCCAATACCACAAAAAAAAATCGATCAACATGAAAATAAATGATTTCACTTTTCATTAAACTCTGTGACATTCAAACCCTCAACAGCTGAATGCAGAGAAAATTGTTAATAATGTCTGAAATTTAGCGCTGTACAGAATTCAGTTAATATTTGCTCACTGCAGCAAAAATCTAAAAGTAGTAGGTAAGAATGATCCAAATTTAATGTCATTTTTTTAAATTCCTGCTTTGATTGTAACAGGTGTCACTGAATTCAGTCAAAAAATTCAAAGTTTATTTTCACACACACACACATACACATTGAGGAGTATTGATAGGAATATTTTCTCATAACATGGATAAAAATAATTTTTAGATATTAGATTGAGCTACTTGTATACAGTATTAGTTACATAGACTGGGCCACATGAATTAAGTATAATCTGTATAGATTGGGCTACAGGAATAAGGTATAATTGATATACCATTTAGAATAAACTTAATGTTTGAAAGACAGACATCTGTACATTGAAGAATTTTTCACACGATCAGTTTGTTTTATACAATATATGCTCCATTAAATGAGTTGGATCCAAGTACACACTGTATCGACTTGGATATTCCATTGCATAATGCACTGTCCGATCTGGATCAGTGCAGTCTTTATGAGCAGTCAGTAGAACAAATGATGTAGACCATGATCTGCTGTTGCTGATCAGTATCGTTTGTAGTGTCAGTGTTGTTTATAGTTGGAGTCGTGCAGTTTATACATGTACATGAATGTGTATGGTTCTTTAGATATAATATTTATGTTAGATGACATTTACTTCCAAGGATATAATCCTTCATCATGAGAAGATAATTATAAAAGCTTATGATATCTCATGAAAATTTTGTTTAGACTGAAATACTTGTATCATCACTTAAATTTATAAACATTAACACATTATGACAGTAATGAATGATGTTCAGGAGAAAATTTATATGTTGCAGTGGGATGGGAATCAATTGGATTTTTCAACATAAGACTCTTAAAACCATTCAGGTTTACCTCCACCATCGATATATACAGGTGACATATGGACCCCCAGTATGACAGACTTTTAACCAATTGATATTAAACCCCTATGGCAATAAAATCTAAAATATTCCACTAATAATAATAACAATGTAGGATGTTGCATTGTGCATAAATTACCATGAATAAAGCTAGCTATTCATTGGCGTGCTCGAGAAACCTTGCCAATTGGCTGACACAAGAATGTTCTGACAACCAGTTTAAAAGCTAGTGAAATAAACACCGACTTCTTGACTAGCCCATGCATTTTTCTGAGTCAAATAATCCTAGCAAGGTGCAGCCAGTTGGCATGGTTATTTCTAGCCGATGCACAAGCTATTTCATGTGTTAGATCTTCCTCTGCTTAGTTCGTTTTGAAATAAATACTGCTATCACTAAATGACATATACTGTTCATTATAAAAAGAACTGAGATTCATTTAGCACTAATATTTGTTTAGACTTGAGAAATTAGATGCGAAAGAAATAGGACACTGATCTTTTCATAAAATTGGTATTTACAAGCATTCATTTAAATGATGCCTTTTACACCACGAATCCATCAAATTTTTTATTAAAACTTAAGTAATTTCATTTTGAAGCTGCAGTTTTAAAGCACCAGTATCGTTGTTTGTCATAAGTGTCATCATTCTTCCAGTCTAACTAAAATCTGGAAGGAAGGAAATGATTTATTATAAAATCTATTGAATGTGAACTGTTCTCTGAAATAAGATGTTAGGTTTTAACAGCGTTCAGATGTTAGCTTAGAAAGAAAGGTGCTGCCTCTAGATTCAGTCATTGAAGTCACTTGTAATTCCATTCTTTTTTGGGTGTGCTATAAAAGTAGTGATGTGATACATTCAACAAATTCTGTTGGTGGCTAATCTAATGACAACAAGATTTGCACATGACACACAAGTTGATCTGAGAGGGAATGAAGAAAGGAAAGCCATCTTTCTTAAATGGATCTGAGAAGAAGTGTGCATTGGATAAAAATAAGACTCGGGTGAATATTGGTGCATTTGAATACTTTGAAGAACGAGCTTGGGCTGAAGACAATTGGACATAGCATGATGTTGGCTTCACATGTTTACAACGGTGATATAGTCAAATCTTGTGTTCCAACTTTCAGCTAAAAGTGATCCACAGATGTTGTCATCAACATTGGATTTATTCATACATGTGAAAAATGGCAGGGTTTCTCAGTTCAAGGAAGGAATTACATGGCTCAAAATGTCATGAAACGTCAATATTATCTGGTTTTGATTGAACCCAATGATGTTTATGACCAAATTCTTCGAATATTCAGTATTATTCTGATGATTCGTCATACAAGGTTTTTTGCACATATTGGTGGCATTAGGACTTCAAGAGTGACCATATGAATTTGACCAAAAAAATCCAGAAAATCCATTTGAAAATGATTTTAAAAAATTGCGTATTTAAAGATTCCACTGTGCAACATAATTAAAATTGTCAACATAAATTTGTATGTTTTTGTCTTTCTTCAGTCTATATAAAGCCATATTATCCTCTTTGTTGAAAAGATTGGCCAAATGTTATCAGAAAGTTTTGTTTCATCAAAAAACATTAACCAGAAAGTTGACAAACATTAGCATTTCTCAGTTGCCTTCACTCCTCACCATCTAAAATGGCACCTGAACAAGTTTGAAAAAACTCAACATTTTGATTGTGCTAGGACATATTTAATTACGGAAAAAGGTATTACAGTAAGTACAGTGTAAATAAAGCCATTAGACTTAGATCCATGCAACAGCATTAATATAGGCTGCCAACTAGGTGAGATAATCTTGAGAATTAGGCCTCTTGTTCCATTGTAAAAACTATAAATTAGGCCCAACTGTCCATTCTGTCTGTAGGTACTTCCAACTTTTATTTCCAAACAATGTGTCCCTTAGTCATTATATGATTTCAACCAAATTTTGTATGCTGCTAGACTGATGAAACCTTGGCTGAGGTCAGTTGTGACTATTTTGAGCCTTGTTTAGCAGAGTTATAACCCCTGATGGACTCATCCCATTACTTGTAAGCTAAATGAATCCCTTTATTATTGGATATCACTACAACCTGGTATAGAGCTTGATAGGGATCCGATGATAACTGTTCTGCACCATTGTGTCGATAAGTAATTGTCTCTGATTGTACGAATCCCTTGCTCTTGTTTCTGCATAATAACTATTATTGGATTTCATATACAACTAGTATGCAGCTTGAATTTTATTACACCTTAGCCAAGTTTGTTTGTTCGTCTTAAGTGTCTTTGTTTTTCAGAATTGCTCGTGATTGTTAGACACACTCACTTTTTTCTGCAGAATAAATTCCTACGTATTATCATCATTTCAACTAAATTTGTTATGCTGCATATTGATAAGACCTTGAATGAGTTTCGTTGTCAGCATTCTGTGTCAATGGTTACATAGTTATAGCCTCTAATTGTTTCACCCACCAACTTTAATTTCCACACAACTCCATTAATTGTTATTGGACTTGAACCAAATCTGGTATGGAGCGTGGTTTTCATGAGACCCTGGCTGTTTGATTGTCAGCATTCTGCATTGTTTATTGGAGTTATAACCCTTGATTGTGAGACCTCATCCACTTTCATTTCCACATCATATGTTTCTTAATTATTATTGGACTTTGACCAGTTTAATGGCAGCTTAATATTTTGTTTATGGAATTGGCATGGTTTTGTATAAATGATACTGCTATGTCATCAAAAATGGCCTCTGTTACTAATAGAAAACCCTTTCAACAGCTTTTTCTCAGAAGTAACTGAACAGAATGGATCAAATATCACAAAGCACTGTGGCATGAAGGCCTTTCAGGTTTCTACAGATGATGCCAATCTGCATTGGCAGCCATTACTAGAAATGTTTAAAAAGCATTTACGTAACTTTTAAAAAATTGCTCAACATTTTCCCCAAAATTATTCTGCAGAAGTTGACTGAATTTGAGAGAGAGAGCTCATGGTATATGGTATTTACATTGTACACAGATTGTGATCCACTGGCCATTGTTACTCAAAAGGAAAACCCTTTTAACAACTTCTCAAACACCAGTTCATTCAAGTTGACAATATAAGTTGGCATTAATGGTGCTGATCTACCATATAATATGGATGCTATTACTAAAAGTTTAAAAACCTAAAATTATCAGAAAGTATTTTATTAACCAAGATTTCTTGGCTGATGTTTCTGCATTTCGTTTTAGGAGGATGTCAGCCAACTGAACAATCTCGTATGTCTTTTAGAATTAGAGTTTTGTGAACAAAAACATTGTCAAGCATGACAAAGAAAAGTCAATTGAAATAGATGAATGAAATTTATTAGGTTTGTATATGTAGGTAATCGGGTTAGATTTGCATGCCAATGTAGCAATTTCACCAACCTTTCTAAGCTTTGACACCAAACCAACTTAATAATGCCTTACTGTATTTATCTACATCAAATATTTAACTGTCACAATGCCGATTATGTACTGTTATGAAAGAATATGATTTGAAATGCCAGTTATTTAACATTGAATTTAATTCAGTAATATCATATAATGCCAATTCTATACTGTTGTGAAAGAATGCAATTTAAAATGCCAGGTATTTAACATTATTTATTCAATAGTATCTTGGTAATAAACATGCCAGTCTCTTTTGAGATATACATTCAGAAGTCATGATGTAAAAATGGAAGAAGAAAACACAAAATGATAACGATCAAATGTCTGTTCTCTAATTCCACTTGAGAACTTGACATTAAAGCTTAGTTTTTTATTATAAATCAAAGCCTAAAATGTTGGCATATGCATTCTTATTAAAGACTGAAAGTGTACGAGTTTATTTGAGATTATTTCATGTTAGGGCTATTCCATTTAAAGATATATGGTACACAGGGAAGGCAGATTTTCACAAAAATATGCCAGGAAAATGATACAAAATTATAAATTGCATCTATGGATGACTATTTCACATTCAGAACGCCTTCCCTGGGTCACGAATGTTTTACTGGAACAGCCCCTAATGTATTTGAAGGTCAAGAGCAGGACTTAAGTTGTGCTAAATTTTTTTACAGTAGTGTAATTATCCCATGTGAATCCAAAACCTGCTGATATGACTCTCCTCCATTACACAAAATATTTTGCAAAATTTGATTAAAGAAAGCCTTTTCCATTGATTAATCCACCTCCAGCAAATTGTTTTATTTGTGGTCAATATTTCCATAAGAGAAAAATTATATTTATCAGTGGTAGTTAAATATATATATAAGTAGTAGAGCATATACTCCCTTATAAGTCAAGTTCAACTGTAAGCAACACAGACCCTGATCTGCCATTGCATAATGTACCAGCAGATCAGGGTCTGTGTTTTTTGTTCTACTGGTTACTCCTTACAAACTAAACAACCAGATTTACCAACTCGTTATGCAATGACAGATCTGTCTCTGTGCAGTTTACCATTGAAACTGACTTACAAATTAGTATATACAGTAACTATTTATAACTGCTGATGATAATTCAGGAAAATTCTTAAAACATTATCATATAAATAGCAAAATAGTTAATCTTTTGGTGTATAATATTACTGATGTCACTTGTGCAATGTTAAAAATGTCACTTCTGCAAAAAAGATGAATATTCCAGTTAGAGTCTAACTAGCTCCAATAGGTGGCAGTACTTTAAGTCGATCTGATCCAGGTCGGTTGGAGCCACGTGAATGGGATCTAGGATTTGAGGGTGGACGAGGTTCATGTATTCCTGATCTAGAATTTTGTTCACCAGGTTCACTCATTAACTCAAGAGGATTTACAGTTTCTGTTGGCAAATGTATCCCTTTCCCTTCTTGATGCACTGAACCCTCATTAGACCCCTCTTGCTGCATGTCACTGGCAGATGTAAGGCCAGACAAGCTTGAACTGGATCTGGAGCTGTCAGAGCTGGAATCTGCAGATCTTGGTCTCTGGGCTTTGTTAACCGGCGCAGAGAATGAGCGTTGGCCATTACCCTGTTGCACTCCCAGACCTTGCTGACCTTCCACCGTCTGAGGAGCTGTCTTGGGGAAGCTGAAAAATTTGCAAACCACAGTAAAACTTTGAAAACTCAAACATGAACTGCTTGATTACACTGAATAACTTGAATGCATCACTAAGCTTTAGCATCCAGCTTCTCTCAAACACTGCAAACAGCAAATAAGTGATATTGCTCAGGGTATTCTTCAGATATATCCACAAACCAAGTTAAATGAATAAAAATCCATCAAGAAGTGATAACAGGGTTTGGCAGTAATGTTGGAGGTTAGATCAGCACTGTTATCATTCAGTTTTGAGTTGAGAAGGTTTTGTGAAAATCATATGTCCATAAGATTTTCACATTGGTTGTCTGAGAGGTACTATTTTCAATAACGACAGACAAAAAAAATCACAAGAAGTCTTTAGCAAAAGTCCCATGATATGACAATACAATCAGAAGTAGTTGAGTTAACAAGATTTTCAAGATGGATGCCATGGTGGCCATACTGGATGCCAGATCAGCACTATTTTCATATAGAACCAACTAGACATCATTAAAAGTCTTTCACTGAAAACCCCATATTGAAATGACCTTCCATTTAGGAGGAATAGCAATGTGATTTTCAAAATGGCCACTAAGGCAGTGATAATGGATGTCTAAAGTCGATACAGCCATCCATTCTGGAGGTGCAGCAATAAGATTATCAATACTGATCAATGCCAGATTGGCACAATACCAACTAGAGATCGTAAGAAGTCTTATTTAAATCTAAGTGTCAGTCCTCAAACAATTTGTTACACAAATACAGCTACATTACATCTTCTATGAATAAATATTTTGTCTCATCTGCACTAAAAATGGCAAAATGGTAGTACCATTTTGCACTGGTTACACTGCAGTCAGAGTTAAGAACTATGCCAAGTCATAAACCAGTCAAGAACTAATACTAACCCATAAGATCAAGAACTATGCTAATTAGCCATAAAGTCAAGAACTAAGCCAAGCCAATGAGTTAAGAATTATGTTAAGCCACAAAGTCAGGAACTATGCTTAGTCTTAGAATCAAGAATTATGCTATGTCTTTGAGTCAAAAACTATGCTAAGCCACAAAGCCAAGAACTATGATGAGCCAGAAAGCCAAGAACTATGCTATGCTACAATTTCAAGACTTGTGCTAAGCCACAAAGCCAAGAACTGTGCTAAGTCTTAGATCATGGACTATGCTCAGCCAAAGTTAGGAACAATACCAAGCCACAAAGTCAAGAACAAAGATGAACCACAAAGTCAAAACTTATGCTATGCCACAAATGTAAGAACTAAACTCAGCCACAAAGTCAAGAACATTGCTAGGACACAGAATCAAGAACTATGGAATGATTATTTTTATAATTTTCTAAAGTCAAATAAAACAACAGAGATAAATGCAGTTGAGACAAAGAGTTCCACAGAACATTATTAATATACCTTGTCAATAGTTGTTCAAACAATGGTGGAATGTAGCCAGCTACAGCTTCCTTTGCTGCACTCTGTCTACGCTTTAGGGATGCCTCTTCCTGAAATTTATAAAAGATACAGCATATAGTTTTATTTTAATATCTACAATGAAGTTTTCAAACAAAGCCATGAGGAAAAATTGCATTTGATAATGGTATTCAAGATTGAGATTGAAAAGTTTAAAGAGAAAAGGTGCTTCTTAAAAGGCTTTTGAGAATTAAGATTTTAGACCTTTATATGTTTAAAACATCGAAAAGCTTTTTTGTTGTACAAGAGAAATCCTGAATGATCAAGACACATATAGGTGTTCAATGTGAGCCACTCTGGCATCCCAACAGCATGTGATTCAAACTGAGATTTCTCTTGATGATAAATAAAAACTCCCATCTGCCCATTGGGCATCTGCAGAAAGTGACCCAGACACTGAATGAACAAATGCTCAAAATTCCAACTTCTAACATAGAATTTTGACACTACATAACCAAGAACAAATGAATTTCAAAATAAAATTAAAAATGTTAATGATCAACACAACATGGGAAACACATGAGGTCACAAACAAGTTAAAACAATTCCTTAAAGTAAAAAAAACACTTCTAAGAATCAATCAGCACTTGACTGTATAGAAGAAGAACAAAACCAGCACAAATAAATTTGCCAAATTGACTCACAAAAGTAAAAACTGTACTGTGCTGGAATTAAACTTAAGACTGGCTACTGAACAGAATAAAAAGAAAAGAAGAAAACTAAGTCACATGATCTATTTTAAGAAACTGTTTGACTTATCACTACCAGGTGACCATTATTAATAGCTAACTCTGACCCCTGCACCGCCTGTAAAGAATTCAGTTGCTCTGTATCACCATATTTGAGCCCAGTAACAGTATATATGTAGCTATATACAGATGCAATGAATCTATGCTGTGGCATAAAAATACATAGTTGAATTTAACAAGCATATCTAGAATGTTCATCAAAGTTTCTTAAAGTCTATTTTACAATCAACTGTACAGTTATACAAACAAACTCTATGGATCAATCATGTGGTCTTTTATTGTGAAGCATTATGGGATAAACCTGAGAAAACCAATGAAAGTTGGTAGTGGTGGTCATTTGCACTTGTATGTGCTGGAGGCCAGGATCAAACCTTGGACATTAGAGATGCAACAATTGTGTTGGATAAGCAAAACAGGACTTACCACAATACCTCTACCAGACATGATTGGGGACTGGTTTGCTTTAGCTCTCATGAATGTCTGAGATACTGAATCTGGAATGCTTGGCTTTGACCAGGTACGGGTACCAAGCTGTGGGGCAACATTCTGGTCACTTCCACCCTGTGTGTCAAAGGCTGCATCCCCATGGTCATTGGCAGGTGGTGTATTCATTCCAATACCCAGGTAGTCCATGACAAGCCTCCGCAGGTGTTTGTATGCCTCCTGGATGTCATCTGAAACAGAGATTTGGTAACTGTGTATAAATCTAGTTTTAAAGTTCTCTATACCTTTGGAAAAGATTCCATTAATATTTGCAGATTTCCTATTAGTTTGGTTTAATTTGGTGCTTTACAGTACTATCACAAGCAGATTCTTGAGTACTGTGGCAATATAGACAGTGAACACATATACATAGTTATGTAATAATTATCATTGTGTCTGTACCCTCTAATATTTTATACACCACAGCTGAAATTGTAACTTTTTAAAGACTTTTAATTATTAAAACTTTGCAAATTTCATAAAGAATAGGATGAAAATTATACGTAATAATGTTTATTAATAATTATTGGTAAAACAGAAAGGAATAATAGAAAGTGAATGGAAATTATGCATGACATGATATGTAGGTATCATAAGTTGTTTACCAAGTTCATATGAAAGAACACGAGGAGAAATTTTACATTCAAAAGCACAGCTGAAGGTTTCAGATTTTTGTTCCTCATTGCTTAGGTTTAACTGAGTAGATTATATATATCACAATAAAGCATTAAAATAATACCAAACACCACATACCATATAAAATAATACTAAACAACATCTCATACCATATTTTTTTCATAACATCCCATGCTCTAACAGAGGCCCATCCCCTCTATTTACGCACTAAATATTGCAAACTGTTCTGACCATATTTTACAATTTTCAGTCTTCAGATGTCTATCCCTAAATGTCTAGTCTTCTCTGAAAGTTCAAAATGCTATTTTGAAGTAAGCAAACAAGAAAAGTTTAGAGCAAATGCCTTAAGTAATTTTCTAAAGCAACACTACTGAATACACATTACAGACATAGCCCTGTTTGACCGCTTAGTATTCACTAGATACAAATGACTCTTTGAACTGTGTTTGCATTCATTTAATTCGAACAAAAAAGCATCATTACTTGTTTCTAAAAGAATAAATATACAGTCAGATCTGTCAATAGTGGCCACCATGGGAAAAGGCAAAACTTGTCTTTGTACACAGGTGACCTCTGTATACATGTTCACATTTCAAAATTGGTTTTCAAACAAATACCACACACTAATTATTATTATTATTATTATTATTATTATTATTATTATTATCATCAATAAGCTTTTATGGACACTATTTAAGAAAATCATAAAATACATATATATGTTGTTCTCTCCCAAATATATGTTCCACAAGATTACATATACCTGTTCACTTAAATCCAGCCTGTATAATAAATAAATCATCACTGACTTTTTAAAAATAATCACTAATCTTAATTTGGTTTGTGGTCCATGACAAAACACTGATTTCACTACTAATTATAAGCTAACATGACTATAAAATAGAGGACCACTCCGGTGGAATAGTGGTTAGAGCGTCCGCCTCGGAAGAGGGAGGTCATGGGTTCGAACCCCAGCCGAGTCATACCAAAGATTTACAAAAATGGTACTAACAGCTGCCTCACTAGATGCTCAGCATTAACAGGTTAGTGTTATGACTGGTTGGCATGGTGTCAGGATAATGTGACTGGGTGGGACATCATGCTTCATGTCTGCGGCATGATGCCCCAGTGCTAGACATCACTATAAACTGCCACACTGCAGACATCGTAGCAATATGACTGAAAAATTGTTAAAGCTATTTTATAAATCCTAATCTCACACACACACACACACTACAAAATAGAGGACTGACTCTTCGGTGGCTATCTTATATAAATTACACTTAGAAACAGCTGTTCACACTTTAAAAATAACATCTGGATTCGCCAGTTGCTCAACTCATCAAGCTCCAAAGATAATCAACTTATACAAAAGGCCTATAATAAGTAGGGAATAAATAAAAGCCATATCTGTCTATATTCTTTT
Organism: Sinohyriopsis cumingii; assembly: GCA_028554795.2. Classification (NCBI taxonomy): domain Eukaryota; kingdom Metazoa; phylum Mollusca; class Bivalvia; order Unionida; family Unionidae; genus Sinohyriopsis; species Sinohyriopsis cumingii. Next base: position 86,910,535 of record CM068828.1, on the reverse strand, counting down.
AAACACATGAACTAAAGCTTTGCCTGCCTTTACTGACAAGTTTTAAATATTGAACGAAAACTGACCCTTATTAAAAGGATGTAACTCATATTTCTTACCAAACATCAGAAACAGCTTTAATTTGCAAGCAATAAGATGAAGAAATTGAACTATATCTATCAAAATGGTATAAAAGTTGACCTCTGTTTCTGCTGTAATAACACAACTACTTTTCCCACCATCCAGCAGATGGATTGCTTCAACCTTCAAGCCTAACCGACACCACTGAGTTTGACTGACAACATGACTGGAATTATAAGTACATGTACAAGGGAGATGAGCAATGTTTCCACATTGATTTACAAGATATTTCTTTATCTAAATACTGTATTCCTCATTAAGCATAATACACTGAATGGTGACTGTAGATATGCTCCAGTCATCACTTAAAGCAATAAGAAATCATTATTTGGTAAGGAAATTTAGTGAGAAATTTGCCATAGGGAAATTAGAATGGCCATTGAGACAAAGTTACCACATATAACGGTGATCATACAGACAGATTTGACTGTATTGCAACATTACTGCAATGTTTCGTTAAACACTGCAATATGGTGTAATGATTTTTCAAAATCAATATTTACCCCAAGTACATTCTTATTATATTTTTCTTTATTTTGGAAGGTCTGCTGAATTAATAAAGAAACTTACCACTATTGATCATCATGTCAAAAAAACCTGGATGATCTCTGTTGTGTTGCTTGTACATTTCTGCCCGATTTAAAGTGTACTCAAGCTGAGTCTCAGAATAAATGCCTCGAGCTCGTAACCTCTTCTCATGTGCCTCCTCATTCAGTGGCATCACCAGCACATAGCGAGGCTCAAAGTACGTATTTTTCAATGTTAAAACTCCCTGAAAATACACAGCAAAATACAGAATGCTGTGGAACTTATTCCTAATCTGACCAGAAAATTCATTGTTTTTGCTACAGAGGTATACTTGAAACAGGCCAAATAGTAATATAGACCAAACAGTAATGTAGACTAAGGTCACATAAACACAAGAACATAAATTGAAATAAACTCTTAAAGTGGAAATATGCTAAATATAAGGTTGTTTTGAAACAAGTTTCAATGAATTTTGTATTTTCAGAAATTGATGCATTTCTAATATTGAAAAATGTATTTTTATACCATGTGATAAAATATACATTGCATCAGACTGGAAATAATATACAAACACTGCAACAGAATTTCAGTGATCATGTTTTCTTTATACTGATTTTACAAAACATAGCCTATAATCAAGAAATGTAGATACTTTTGCAAGAACAGGTTATTTTTCATATTTCTAAAACATCATCAAATGTAACATACTTTCTGATTGGTTGCACTTTTAGTATGGCTGAAGGTCCAAATTTCTGGCAGGAAAATCCATGATGCATAACTCTGACAAAATATCAGTACTCTGTCTCTGATGTACTGATGTGGAAAATTTGCATTTTGACTAATACTTGATAGTTATATATTGTACTTATACTGCCAAACTTTATGTTTTTTCTGCCCTCTTACATCATCACTGATAAAACTAGATGTATATCAGTATAACCATATATATATATATATATATATATATATATATATGCAAAAGTTGCTAACTGTTTATTTGCAGCTACCATAATCAGGCATGAAAGGTTATATCCCTTATCCCAACCACTAGGTGATGCACACATGAAACATGATATCCCATATTCCAATCAGTAAGTGATGCACACATAAGCATTAGGTAAAACAAAACAATGACTACTTCATGATTGTTACCACTAAGACACTGTCATCTTAATGTTTAACTCAAAAAGAAAATATTACAAGGAAAAAATTACTTGTTTATTTTGTACTGACCTCTAACTCCATATGGATTACACATGCTAGTCCCTCCCTTGCCACAGACTCTATGGATTCCATCTGCAATCCATACCAGTTCCCATTGTACTGGTATGTCTGTATAAACTGGCCCTGTCAAGATTAAAATATGCAAACCATCACATGCAGTTTTCAGTTAGATTTACAACTAGACAAGTTTTAGGACTCTGTTTATTGTCTTTAATATGGAAATGGGGCTCCATTGGTGTGTTTAATGTGGAAATGGGGCTTTTGGTGTATTTAATGTGGAAATGGGATATACTTCATTATGTTAAACTTAGTAATTGCAATTTGTTAATGTGGAAATGGGATATACTTCATTATGTTAAACTTAGTATGCAATTCGTATCATGTAAAGTCATTGTGGTAACACACAGTTCAATTCATGTCATGTGCTGTCATTGTCATAACACACAATTCATTATCATGTAAAGTCATTGTGGTAACACAATTCATATCATGTAAAGTCATTGTGGTAACACAGTTCAATTCATGTCATGTAGTGTCATTGTCAAAACACACAATTCATATCATGTAAAGTCATTGTGGTAACACACAGTTCAGTTCATGTCATGTAGTGTCATTGTCATAACACACAATTCATATCATGTAAAGTCACTGTGGTAACACACAGTTCAATTCGTGTCATGTAGTGTCATTGTCATAACACACAATTCATATCATGGAGTACAACTGTCGTAACTCACAATTCATATCATGTAGTGCCACTGTCATAACTCACAATTCTTATCATGTAGTGTCATTGTCATAACACACAATTCATATCATGTAAAGTCACTGTGGTAACACACAGCTCAATTCATGTCATGTAGTGTCATTGTCATAACACACAATTCATATCATGTAGTGCCACTATCGTAACTCACAATTCTTATCATGTAGTGTCCTTGTTGTAACACACAATTCATATCACGTAAAGTCACTGTGGTAACACACAGCTCAATTCATGTCATGTAGTGTCATTGTCATAACACACAATTCATATCATGTAGTGCCACTGTCATAACTCACAATTCTTATCATGTAGTGTCATTGTCATAACACACAATTCATATCACGTAAAGTCACTGTGGTAACACACAGCTCAATTCATGTCATGTAGTGTCATTGTCATAACACACAATTCATATCATGTAGTGCCACTGTCGTAACTCACAATTCTTATCATGTAGTGTCCTTGTTGTAACACACAATTCATATAATGTAGTGCCATTGTCCTAACAATCAATATCATGAAGTTGCACTGTTGTAATGCACAATTCATATCATATAGTGTCACTGTCATAACATATAATTCATATAATTTAGCATCACTGTCGTAATACACAATTCATTTAATTTGGTATCATTGTCATAACACACAATTCATATCATGTAGAGCCTTTGTCATATCACACGATTCATATCATGTAGGGTCCTTGTTGTAACATAATTCATCTCATTTAGTATCACTGTCATAACATACAATTCATATCATGTAGTGCCATTGTCATAACGCACAATTCATATCATATAGGGTTCCAAGGGTTGTCATCGCCAGGGGCAGATGTGGGAGATAAGCACCCACTTCCCTTGGAAATCTTCCATTGGCTTGCATCTGATACAGCCTCTGACAACCAAATCCAGCTCCAGGCCTTCACGAGTGGTGGAACCTGTTTAAACTGACTGGAGAAGGGATGACAGGTGAGTTTCTGGCGCCTCAAAACCAGATGCTTTGGGCAGATGGGACTTGTTAACCTTGGGTGGTCACCCATCTAGGAGAAGGTAAACTTCGATTTCAAACTTTCGCTGCCTTGCGACTATACCCTCTCATGGGAAAGGCTAAGGGAGTAAACCACAACAGAAAATCCAAAGACGGAGTCCCTAAGGCGACTTGGCATTGCTTTCAGTGTCATCTCTGCAACTCCTGCGATGCAGCTGGTGCTATCACGTATCGGCTTGCCCTTTCCCTTGGATCCACCAGCTGCATGGAGAGGGAGGATCAACTGCATGGGCAACAGTTGATTCTCCATATCACCCTGCCCAGGTTTGTGCCCTGGAGACGACACTTCAGCTTCGCTCCACAGCATCAACACAACACGGGAAGCAGCAGTTTACCGGTTATAAGTCACCGCTCGATTGGCGTAGAACCAGATGCCAGGGGTTGCTTCTGATGGTGGGAGAGACCAGCAGGTTTCACTAGAGAGCTACCGCCTGCCTCAAACTGGGCAGCCCCCAGCCAATAAGGTGCCGTCCGGCCACAGTTTGCCTGCCTTGCTGGGTGCATAAGGACTAAGGTACATGAGTACCTGACAAGCGGACTGCAACTACTGCACCCAGAAATAAGAAAAGAAAACCAATAAGGAAACCTCCAATCCTCAAGCTAGGTACCTGGAATGTCCGGACCATGCTGACTGGGCTTTCAGATGATCTCCAGGCAATCAGCGATGTTTGAAAGAAGACACGACTACCTGATTCCGGGTCCCTCAGAGAAAAGAACTACACACTCTTCTGGCAAGGAAAGAGCACCGACGAAGCCAGAGAGCTTGGTGTCAGATTGGTTGTCAGGAACACTCTGCTGGGGATGACAGAACCAGTTAAACTCGCTCATCGACAAAATTCCCAAGAAAGAGAATTTGATTTTGCTGGGCAACTTCAATGCTAGGGTGGGTGCCGACCATGACTCTTGGCCCTCCTGTCTTGGCAAGTTTGGCATTGGGAAGATGAATGAGAATGGGCAGCGCCTTCTAGAGATGTACTCCTACCACGACCTCAGCATTACCAATTCATTCTTTCAGACAAAGCCACAGCATAAAGTGTCTTGGAGGCATCCCTGGTCTAAACACTGGCACCAGCTGGACTTGATCATTACAAGACGGTCAGCCTTGAAGGGTGTGCTTCTTACCCATACCTTCCACAGTGCTGACTGCAACACTTACCACTCGTTGGTGTGCTGCAAAATGAAGCTTCAGCCGCAGAAGATCCACCGCTTTAGGCAAGAGGGTAAACCACGCATAGATGTCAGCAAAACGTCATATCCAGACAAGGCTGAGGAATTCACCTATGCTCTTTCCAAGATGTTTGATTCAGAACCTCCCAATGGCAGTGCCAAAAAAAATGGGATCACATCAGAGAGACTGTACAGCACAGCCACATGGGTCTTTGGTGAGAAGCAATCGAAGAACAATGACTGGTTTGAGGCTAACTCCACCACACTCATGCCAGCCATAGAAGAGCATCGCAGTGCTCACCTAAAATACAAGCGACCCCCCTGCCAGAAGACACTACAGGTATACAGGTCTACCAGAAGCAAAGTGCAGAGATTAGCACAACAGTGTGCCAATGAATACTAGCTTCCGCTCTGTCAGAGCATCCAGTCAGATGCAGATATCGGAAACATCAGAGGCATGTACGATGGCATAAAGAGAGCATTGGGTCCCATGAAGAAAGTGAACGCACCACTGAAGTCTGCCACAGGCAATGCCATCCACAACAAGGGCAAGCAGTTGGAGTGTTGGGTGGAATACTACTCTGAACTGTACTCCAGAGAAAACGTGACCAATGATGCCCTCAATGCCACTGAAAACTTCCTTCTCATGGCTGAACTAGACGAGAAACCTACTGTAGCTGAACTAAAGAAGGCCTTAGAGAAACTGTCCTTAAGTAAAGCCCCAGGGAAGGATGGCATCCCAGCAGAAGTCATCAAGTGTGGCTGTAGCGTGCTGCTCAGACACCTGCACGGCCTCTTCTGCCAGTGCTGGGATGAGGGTGCAGTGCCTCAGGACATGAGAGACGCCAACATCGTAACCCTGTATAAGAACAAGGGCAACAGAAGCGACTGCAACAACTACAGGGGCATATCCCTTCTCAGCATCGTGGGTAAAGTTTTTGCATGTGTCATCCTGAACAGACTGCAGACACTTGCTGACGGAGTGTATCTAGAGTCGCAGTGCGGGTTCCGTGCAGAGAGGTCCACAATCGACATGATCTTCTCCATCAGGCAACTGCAGGAAAAATGCAGAGAACAACACAGACCCATCTTCCTGGCCTTTATTTATAGACCTCACCAAGGCGTTCGATCTGGTCAGCAGAGACAGACTCTTCACAATTCTGGCGAAAATTGGATGCCCTCCAAAGCTGCTAAGCATGATCCAGTCCTTCCACTATGACATGAAAGGCACAGTGCAGTATGATGGCTCAACATCTGACCCCTTTGACATCCACAGTGGAGTGAAACAGGGCTGCGTCCTTGCCCCCACGCTCTTCGGCATCTTCTTCTCAGTCCTGCTCCAGCACGCCTTTGGGACGTCCACAGAAGAGATCTACCTGCACATGTGATCAGACAGCAGACTGTTCAACCTGGCACGACTGAAGGCAAAGAGCAAAGTGTGTGAAGTCATCATCAGGGACATGCTCTTCACAGACGATGCTGCTCTAGCCACCCATGCGGACTCCCCAAGCATCATCATCAACAACTACAAATTTGAGGTGGTCAGTCAGTTCATGTACCTCGGCTTTAACATCACCAACAACCTCTTGCTCGATGCTGAGCTCAACAAGTGGATTGGAAAGGCATCAACAACTCTCTCAAGGTTGTCGCAGAGAGTGTGGAACAACAGCATGCTGACCCTGAACACTAAGATCACAGTGTACCGTGCCTGCGTGCTAAGCACTCTCCTATACACCAGTGAAACCTGGACTCTAAAGGCCTCACAAGAGAAAAGACTAAGCGCCTTTCACATGCGATGCCTCCGACGCATACCCGGGATCATCTGGAGCGACTGAGTAACAAACAACCAGGTGCTTGAATGTGCCAAGATTCCCAGCATGGTCATACTCCTCCGCCAATGTTGCATCAAATGGCTGGGCCATGTACATCGGATGGATGATGGACAGATTCCCAAAGACATTCTTTATTCGAAACTCGCCTCTGGCAAAAGGTCGATCGGACGGCCACATCTCCGCTTCAAGGATGTCTGCAAGCGTGACATGAAAGCCCTTCACATCGATGCCAACACCTGGGAAGAGCCTGCTCTAGACAGATCAAGCTGGCGACATGCTCTGATTACTGGTCTGAAAGCCGGCGAGGACAAGCTATGCTTGCTAGCTGATGAAAAATGATCACAGATGAAGAAGAAGCAGCTCCAACCAACACCAGACACAACCTTCATGTGCAGCAAGGACTGTCACTCCCGTGTTGGACTACATACACTGCACAACCACCAACCAGGACATCTCTCATGGGCACACTTCCATCATCTCTCGAGACTAACAGATGCCAACAACAGGGTCCTTGTAATGTAGATTCATTGTCTGCTCCAGTGGCTTATGTGGTTAGAGCATCTGCCTTGGATGCGGGAGGTCATGGGTTCAAACCCCAGCCGAGTCATACCAAGACTTACAAAAATGGTACTTCCACCTGCTTTGCTTGGTGCTCAGCATTACCAGCTTAGTGTTATGACTGATCAGCCTGGTGTCAGGATAATGTGACTGGGTGGGACATAATGCTACATGTCTGCAACATGATGCCCTGGTGCTAGACATCACTATAAGCTGCCACACTGCAGACATCGTAGCAATATGACTAGAAATGTATTAAAGCTATCATGTCAAAAATCCAAATCACACACACACACACGTCATTGTCATAATACACAATTAACATGATGTAGTGTCACTTTCACAACACACAGTTTACATCATGTAGTGCCATTGTTGTAACAAACAATTCATATCATGTAATACCATTGTCCTAAGACACAACTCATCTCATGTAGTGTCACTGTTGTAACACAGTACATATCATGTAGTGTCATTGTCACAACACAGATCTTTGGTACTGTGCAAATGATAGGATAAATAATTGTACATTATATCTTTTCTCATTAAAAGTCATTTATGACACATGTTTGTGGAAATATAAGTATTATATTCATTCTACTAACTTCATAAACAGAAACTTGAACTATCCCCCTTAAAAATGGAAAATCTCCCTTTATGAAATGTCAGTGCAAGAAGTACCCCTCTGTTTGAAAACCCTTGAAAAATCATGCTTATCTTTATTTGGTAAGCCTTCCATTGCTGCAGATATCATGCCCATTGTAAGGGAAGAGGTAGAGTCATCTATGGAGTTTAGTTCTACGCCTGCAAACCTACAGTGGCAAAGACCTAATGTGGCACAGTTATTACAGACTGACCTGATAGGTCCCACCAATAGCCCGTGGAAGACAGAATTTCTTGCCAGTCTGAGGCCTGATTATAGCAACCAACCTCTGATCAGGCAAAGTAATGCCATGTGGATGGACTGGTGAGGAACAGGAATGACTCACAAAAGTATAATGGTAGGTGCAGTAGCAAGAATACTTCACTGAGGTCAATCAGAAACTCTATATACTATAAGTTGACAGGCACTCTTATCCCATTTTGGCTTACAGGATATCTTTTGGGCACTGGGCAGAAAAAGCAAATTTTCATGGCAGTTTTTCAAAGGCAGAAGAAAAGATGAGATAAGAAAATCCCCAGCTGTGGAATATCATCTTGGATAATTATTCTCCTATGTGACTCAGAAAAAGATCGAGAAGGCGGCAAATGGTTTGCATTGATAGTTCCCTTTTCTTCTTCCTTTTGACCAGAATTAACTCTAGCACATGGCAAAGTCTGATAAATCTTGGATGGGGAGGGGCCATAGTCCTACTCAGAGCCTGGATAAAGGCTTAGGACTTCTGCATCAGAAAACTTTGTTGTCATACACTTCTCTGTCTTTCAACTATTTCTGAATGACTGTAGACCAAGTTATATTTGAGCAGCTTGCACAGGCACTACAAGGGTTGGTAGAAGTACAATTTGCAAACCAAGACAAGTCTTATTTGTCCTCTGACAGCCCTGAACTCCTTATATTTCATGCACTAGTGTGTGACTATATTGACAATGAAACTATTTAAGGTACAAACTATTGCTTATTAAGACAGAGTAAGAAGTAAAATACAAAATTAAATCAAACTTCAAGCAGTGATTGCACAAAGAAATGTTATTCAAGTTATGCATAACAACAACAAATGGTCAGAGATTAAGTCCAGGAAGGTGGCAAAAAAAAAAGATACATTAAGCTCTATGGATGAAAATTAAAACATAAAGCTATAAATACCAAAAGTAAAGAGAGACTGATAACACAATACAGACTTTAGAAGTGGATGGCTATTATGTCCAGAGAAATCCAGTGAATTTCAAGAGGTGACAGATATAATGTTGCTATACCAAGTGAAAACTTCTTGTGATAAACAACTGGTGGTAAATGGGGAGATAATTATAATGTAATCTTGGAAGAGCTTCTTCCCATAAATACTATAGTTATTGTCTATATAATACATAGATGGGTATTATCATTGTTTTGTCTTTTTTTCTGGAAGGTAGGTTTTTGGAAGGGAGCAAAAGTTTTGAATGTTAATGTGATCACGCAAGTATTTAAGGGAGAAGCTGAATACATCCAAACAGCGAAAGGCACATGCGGACAACTAGTCTAATAGGTGTACTAGGATTCATAGAGACATTCAAATAGCAAAGGGCACATGTGGACCACTAGTCTAATATATGTACTAGGATTCAAAAAGACATCCAAATAGCAAAAGGCACATGTAGACCACTAGTCTAATATGTGTACTAGGATTCATAGAGACATCCAAATAGCGAATGGCACATGTGGACCACTAGTCTAAGATGTGTACTAGGATTCATAGAGACATCCAAATAGCAAAAGGCACATGTGAACCACTAGTCTAATATGTGTACTAGGATTCATAGAGACATTCAAATAGCGAATGGCACATGTGGACCACTAGTCTAATATGTGTACTAGGATTCATAGAGACATCCAAATAGCAAATGGCACATGTGGACCACTAGTCTAATATGTGCACTAGGATACATAGAGATATCCAAATAGCGAATGGCACATGTAGACCACTAGTCTAATATGTGTACTAGGATTCATAGAGATATCCAAATAGCGAATGGCACATGTAGACCACTAGTCTAATATGTGTACTAGGATTCATAGAGACATCCAAATAAGCGAATGGCACATGTAGACCACTAGTCTAATATGTGTACTAGGATTCATAGAGACATCCAAATAGCAAATGGCACATGTAGACCACTAGTCTAATATGTGTACTAGGATTCATAGAGACATCCAAATAGCGAATGGCACATGTAGACCACTAGTCTAATATGTGTACTAGGATTCATAGAGACATCCAAATAGCGAATGGCACATGTAGACCACTAGTCTAATATGTTTACTAGGATTCAAAGAGACATTCGATTAATGGATGAGCAGATAAATGGATGAAAATGTTAAAAATACTGAAAATGAAGCAGTATCAACAGCAAAGGATACACCTGCACCAACAGTTCAATAAGTCTACAAAATTTCAACAAGATAACTTAAATGCTTTTAGAGTTTTGTCTCAAAAAACTAAAATATCGATAATGGATATATAGACAAACAAATGGAAACAAGCATGAGAAATGTTAAAACTGAATAACTGGAAATATGTGCTATTTCCAATTATTCAGTTTTAACATTTCTCATGCTTGTTTCCATAGACATATCTACATCACCAGCCTTAAGCAGACATGCTAAATTCAGAGAAAATTTGGAAACAGTTTAGGAACTTTCCAGATTCTAGCAGAAAGGTTTCTGAATGAGTATTACTGAAAAGAATAGGCTAATTTGTTTGATTAATGGTTATCTGACAGTTGTGTGTAAGTGCAATAGCGTCTGTTGAATCTATAATGTATTGTTTTTTTTTAAAAATCTCCATGCAAATCTGTGGCAAAAGAATAGCAGTGAGGCAACAGCTGAATTTGAAAAAAGGGTGAAACTCCTTGTAAAAAATGAATTTATTAATACTATCATTTCATTTCTTTCTTAACTGTTTGTTGGTTTGATTGGAACAAACGTTCAACTCCTTTGACTTGATGTACTTGAGTATATCATTATGACAAATGGCTAATGTACAGCTGAATTATCTGAATATGATGTGTTCGTTTTCAAAAAATTTAAAGAACATTTTAAAAATTGTTGATTTTGATGCATATTGGTAACTCCATAGCTAAATAAGGCAATGATTTCAAATTGTACATTAAAGACAAATGATGAATTGATATACAAGTTACAATATATACTGACTAATAAGTCGAGTCCAACTGCAAACAACACAGACTCTCATCTGCCATTGCATAATGCACTTGCAGATTAGCATCTATGCTGTTTGTTCTACTGAATACTCCCAAGAAACTGCATAGATATGCAGTTTGTAGTTGGGCTCTACCTATAGGTTTTTCTCAGTTTGACATTTTAAAAAATCCAAACTTTATTATATACAACCTAGGCTGTTAATTACAAATTTGATACCTCTTTCAAACTATGCTACACCTCTGAGCCTGAGTAGTTTTTATATCCCTTTCAAACTCTAATCCACATTACCACCTTTCAGACCTTACCATTTTTATATCCCTTTCAAACTCTAATCCACATTACTTCCTTTCAGATCTTACCATTTTGATATCCCTTTCAAACTCTAATCCACATTACCACCTTTCAGACCTTACCATTTTTATATCCCCTTTCAAACTCTAATCCACATTACTTCCTTTCAGATCTTACCATTTTGATATCCCTTTCAAACTCTAATCCACATTACCACCTTTCAGACCTTACCATTTTTATATCCCTTTCAAACTCTAATCCACATTACTTCCTTTCAGATCTTACCATTTTGATATCCATTTCAAACTCTAATCCACATTAACACCTTTGAGATCTTACCATTTTGATATCCATTTCAAACTCTAATCCATATTATCACCGTTCAGATCTTACCAGGTTAGTATCCATTTCAGACTCTAATTCACATTACCACCTTTCAGTTCTTACCATTTTTATATTCATTTCAAACTTTAATCCACATTATCACCTTTTAGATCTTAACATTTTGATATCCATTTTAATTCTAATCCACATTATCACCTTTCAGATCTTACCAGTTTAATATCTACTTCAAACTCTAATTCACATTACCACCTTTTAGATCTTGCCATTTTGATATTCATTTCAAACTCTAATCCACATTATCACCTTTCAGATCTTACCATTTTGATATCCATTTCAAACTCTAATCCACATTAACACCTTTCAGATATTACCATTTTGATATCCATTTCAAACTCTAATCCACATTATCACCTTTCAGATCTTACCAGTTTAATATCTATTACCACCTTTTAGATCTTGCCATTTTGATATTCATTTCAAACTCTAATCCACATTATGACCTTTCAGTTCATGCCATTTTGATATTCATTTCAAACTTTAATCCACATTATACTTTTCAGATCTTACCATTTTGATATCCATTTCAAACTCTAATCCACATTATCACCTTTCAGATCTTACCAGTTTAATATCTATTTCAAACTCTAATTCAAATTACCACTTTCAGATCTTGCCATTTTGATATTCATTTCAAACTCTAATCCACAATATCACCTTTCAGATATTACCATTTTGATATCCATTTCAAATTCTAATCCACAATATCACCTTTCAGATCTTATCAGTTTAATATCCATTTCAAACTCTAATTCACATTACCACCTTTCAGATCTTACCATTTTTATATCCATTTCAAACTCTAATCCAAGTTACCACTATTTAAATCTTACCATTTTGATATCCATTTCAAACTTTTCTAGTGTGACAAAATGGTAGTCTTTGCCAGGGGTCTCTTCTTGGAATGGCCTTCTGGTTGTATGTGATATCCTGAAAAGCATGAAGTGTTCAAAACAAAGTGAGAAAACCAACTTTAGGGACATATTGTTCTTGAAAATGACTTGATATATGGATGCAAATTCAACTGATTGTTGATTTATCAGACTCTTCTGTCAAATATATGTCACATTCAAAATAATTTAATGATGCTGAACTACTGACTTATAGTAGTCAAGCTTCAATGAATTATTGTCCACTATGTTCAACAAAAGCATTGATTTACATGAAATCAATCATTTCTGTGATTAATTACATCTCAGCCATATCATTGATGAATGCATTAGCATTGCCCATGTCCGTCTCATCACATCATAGTCTATTCATCATGAAGATTTACATGAGATCAATCATTTCTGTGATTTTTTACATCTCAGCCATATCCATGATGAAAGCATTAGCATTGCTCATGTCCATCTCATCATATCATAGTCTATTCATCATGAAGATTTACATGAGATCAATCATTTCTGTGATTTTTTACATCTCAGCCATATCCATGATGAAAGCATTAGCATTGCCCATGTCCATCTCATCACATCATAGTCTATTCATCATGAAGATTTACATGAGATCAATCATTTCTGTGATTTTTTACATCTAAGCCATATCCATGATGAATGCATTAGCATTGCCCATGTCCATCTCATCACATCATAGTCTATTCATCATGAAGATTTACATGAGATAATCATTTCTGTGATTTTTTACATCTCAGCCATATCCATGATGAAAGCATTAGCATTGCCCATGTCCATCTCATCACATCATAGTCTATTCATCATGAAGATTTACATGAGATCAATCATTTCTGTGATTTTTTACATCTCAGCCATATCCATGATGAATGCATTAGCATTGCCCATGTCCATCTCATCACATCATAGTCTATTCATCATGAAGATTTACATGAGATAATCATTTCTGTGATTTTTACATCTCAGCCATATCCATGATGAATGCATTAGCATTGCCCATGTCCATCTCATCACATCATAGTCTATTCATCATGAAGATTTACATGAGATAATCATTTCTGTGATTTTTACATCTCAGCCATATCCATGATGAATGCATTAGCATTGCCCATGTCCGTCTCATCACATCATAGTCTATTCATCATGAAGATTTACATGAGATCAATCATTTCTGTGATTTTTTACATCTCAGCCATATCCATGATGAATGCATTAGCATTGCCCATGTCCATCTCATCACATCATAGTCTATTCATCATGAAGATTTACATGAGATAATCATTTGTGATTTTTTACATCTCAGCCATATCCATGATGAATGCATTAGCATTGCCCATGTCCGTCTCATCACATCATAGTCTATTCATCATGAAGATTTACATGAGATCAATCATTTCTGTGATTTTTTACATCTAAGCCATATCCATGATGAATGCATTAGCATTGCCCATGTCCATCTCATCACATCATATTCATCATGAAAAGCAGTCCCATACAAAAAGTTTTAAAGGACTTTATGGACTGAAACCGAATTTGATATGAAGCATTACATTGGAAATGAAGAGACAAGTTATATAACTTCAGAAGATTTTTTAAAATTTTAATATAAAATTCAGCAATAGGTAATCAAGGAAATTAACTATTATGAATCAAAAATGTAAAATAAATATTTTATAAGCAAAAACAGTGACACCTTTTAGATTGGCACAGACCTATTTATAGTATACCCCTCTTTACTTTGACATTACTGGAATCTTCTGCTTCTACCAATAATGTGTATGGTTCCTCTGGAACATACTTGCACATGAATTCTTTGAACTGTACTTTAAAGTGAAATTCAGTCCAAATACAACCTGTCTTATATGAGCTCTTTGGACTGTAAATATTTTATTTTTCCATGATATGGTGTGATTGAAAAAATAACAGAGCTCACTGAACATTTTTTACACAGTATTTTACTCATGGCTAAATCATGAGTTTTCATTAAATTCAAGCACACTGAATGTGTGTGATGTCACTGGTACCACAAGGCAATGCTCTAGTGTGATCTATCATGGAGGTCAGCATGGTCCAGTGGGTTCCAACCAACAAATTGCCTTCATAACCTACAACTCTGAGACCTAAATGAAACTTGATACTTTGAAGAAAAATAATATTTTATGCTTGTGCTCATATCACATCAGTAATGTAAAGAACATTGGAAAACATCATCTATCTTTAATATGATGAACAACATGTGTGATAGTAATGAATGGCTGTAAACACTGCTGTTTGTATCAATAATATTTGATGAAGAACATACTTGCAAGAAACTTTTAAAGAGACACTTCATCAGCAGTGTGACCGTCAATTAAAACAGAAAAAACATGTTTTTTTACCATAAAGAACATGAATGTTATATAAATCCTGTTAAAGAAAAAAATGAATCAATTTTTGTCAAGCCATATTGTGACTTTCTCAAGATTACTGACTACCTCCTCAAACATCTCATTTTTTGCAAGAGATCATCATGGGGGCGGAGACATTTATTTCATTTTTCAAGCTGTTTTACATCATGGGTGCCTCTATGCCTAATAGTTAAATCACAACTGTACAATCTGCAACATGCAAACTTTTCTCCTTCACTAGACGATTTCACAAATCTAAACAGAACTGCATAATTGTCCTTCCAGTTCTGTTTTCTTTCCTTTGCTGGAGAAATTTCTGAATCTTTTGCTTTCCTTTTTTAAATAACCATTAGTTGAATATTACAAAGATGAGATACACTGAAAGTGGAAACTGCTTTGCACAATCCAATATGGTGGTTGAAGACTGCCATGGTAGCTTTGATTTCAAATAAACCAATCATAATTCTAGAACTCTATATCTCTATACACATGTGATACATTTACTCTCAGAATGGAACTGGATGCCTGTTCTAAACAGAAAATAGCAAGAAAATTTTGTACTTAATTTTTTTAAATTTAAAAAACCTGATTCTTAACAATAAAAATGTACACCCATATCAGGTCCAATATACTGAACAAATATGGGAAGCATGGGCCACTTGGCAGATATGTAATTAACACCAGCCATCCTGAAAATTAACATGAATTTAGAAAAGGAATATACAAACAAATGAATACACAAACAAAAAAATAAGAGCAGGGTGAAAAAGTAAGTATAAAAAGAAAGGAATGAATTAATAAATTAATGTAGAAGAAAAGCGACAAAAAGGAGATTTAAAAAATATGAATGTGCAAACAAATAAAAATAAATGATGATAATGACATAAATTACAAGAGTGTAAGATTTTAAGATCAAACTGAAAACACATACTTATTTTAATTCACAAAGTGACACTTCATTTTTGCATGTGGATATTTCACTATAGAGAAACCAGGAAATGAAATGATTCATGTTACTGTAGAACATGGGTTTATGGTTTTCAATGAATGTAGCAGTAAAGCAGTGTGAAATCAGTGCATAACTTGATACAGGACCTTATTTAAGAGGTCATGAGACACTGTCTCTGATTAATACATTGCAAGAGCTAATGGCATAATCCATCAATCAACTGGTTTTGTACATTTCATATTTAATAATATAAAGTGAAGATTCAATTCATAATATTACTGGTAGATTCAAGTACATTTGTTTTAATGCAATTAGTTTTTGTGCTAAAGTGATAAATACAGCATTCTCTTATTATAAAGTCCTTCATTATAACATAGTTCCTTTTATAAGGTAAGTATGTTAATGCATATACTATCATTATGTGGTAGCATAATTATATGTATTATGTACATGATTATGAGCCAGCCTCACTACAGGGCAATCACTCTATAGCTCCAATGAAATCAATTTATAATGACTGACTACTGCTTGATGCTACAGAACAGTACTAATAAACAGGAAGGTTATACAAATCTTACCCATATCCAAAGTAATCATTAAACTCCTCCACAAGTTTCAGGGCTAAGTCTTTCTTTCCTGACCCCTGAGGACCAACAAGAACAAGCATTGGGTATGGGGTCTCAATGCTTGGCAATGTGCTGGAAAGGGACAAATGGAGTCAATGATATGGATGTAAAAGTAAACCACAAAATTTTCATGATCGTAAGATTTATCTACATTTAGCAAAGAAACAAAATTTGCAAGAATATGTTTCCCATGTGTATACTAAGATAATGGGTAATACCTCAAGTTTTCCAATTGTATACTATAATGATGGGTAATACAAAAAGTTTTCACAGTGTATAATATAACGATGAGTAATACAAAAAGTTTTCACAGTGTATAATATAACGATGGGTAATACAAAAAGTTTTCACAGTGTATAATATAACGATGGGTAATACATTAAGTTTTCCAAGAGTATAATATAATGGTGGGTAATACTTAATGTTTTCAATGTGTACACTATAAAGATGGGTAATACAAAGGAATTTTAAGTGTATAATATGTACAATTTTTTTTCCAAGTGTATACTATAAAGATGAAAAATAGCATAATAACTGAGGCATCCAACTTAAAAGTCATATAAGGAAATAGCATAATGTGTGAGGTATCCAACTTAAAAGTAAAGATATAGCATAATGTGTCAGGTATCCAATTTAAAAGTAAGGATATAGCATAATGTGTCAGGTATCCAACCTAATAGTCATATAAGGTAATAGCATAATGTGTCAGGTATCCAACTGAAATGTAAGGATATAGCATAATGTGTGAGGCATCTAATTTAAAAGTCGCATTTTAATGAGTGAATAAAATAATACATATTATTTTTGTAAAGTGATAAAAATAATCTTGCAGCTGTCCTCAGTTCAAATAATATTTATCAAACTCATCAAACAATTTTAATCTTTTTCTTGCCAAAATTTGAAAATGAAAGAAGTTATTCAAATTGTTGAATAAATTTAGTTTGAAATAAGTACTGAAGTAAGTATATATTAGTGTTTAATGGCAACTCAGGATAATAATGACTATAGGGTGACAATTAAAAGTAAAGTTCCAAATATGTAAAAATGAAAAATTTCATCAAAACTTAAGGAAGATAAACCCTTCCAAAAATGTAAAAATGAAGTACTACAAAATAAAATAAAAAGGTACAGATGTTAACATTTTCAAAATGTATATGAAATAAATTATAAGGGCAAAAAATTATAAAATATTAAAAAAACATATGGTCAAAATGTGTTATATAAAATGCATTTCTCAAACAATCCAATATTTCTTTGGCGTTTCATCATCAAATTCCAAATTTGAATTCACGTTTTTTTAAAAATTCTATCTCACATGGTGGAAGCTGATATACTTGACATGTATGTGTTCTACTGTCACTGGTCACTAATTGATATATGCACTCTGGATGAGATCTACCTTTCAAGCAGAATGCATGAGTCAGGTATGTGTGTCCAATACACAAATAACACAGTACAACTTCATCTCTAATTTAAGATCATATATATCTGAATATGAAAAAGGCATGCTCATTATAAAACCTTGCTGACCAAACTTGAAGTTCCAATACAAAAATGATTCTAATCAACCTCCCACCAGAACTCTGCTTGATGTTCATATTACCTGTCCCAAACTCTGCTGGTTTGCAGAAATGAGTACACAACATGCATGATGTGATCTCTGGCTGCTATTACCTCTGCTGGTGGATTAAACATGTTGGTGGCAGCAACCTGGATGCAAAATAGAAAACATACATGTATAACTTTATGTCTCAGCAACCATATACAGTTGCTCATAAGATGGGTCAATCTGTAAACAACATAGACTCTGATCTGCTGTCGCATAATGCATAATGCACCAGCATATCAGAGTCTCTGTTGTTTGCTCTAATGATTACTCATGACAAAGTGTATAGAACATGATCTGCTGGTGCATTATATGATGGCAGATCTGGGTCTGTGCAGTTTACAGTTGGATATGACATATTAGCAAGCATGTGAAATACTTAGATTTAACCTGCATAATTTTCTTCTGCTTATCTTATCAAAGAAGATCTAACTGTATTTATGGATTTTTTTAAAGAAATCAACAACATACTGATGTCTTTTACATAGATATGCATAAGCTGGTTATATTTTGCAAACACAGAAATTTAACATGAGAGGCAAATTTTTCATATAATATATGACACTATTCTCCACTTCAAGGTACATCTCTTTTCATACATCATCCTTTTGCCAAAAGCATATTTAACAATCAGAGCCATGTTTTAGCAGTGTTAAATTAAAGAACAAATTCTTTATCAAATCAACAAGCATAAGATGCTGAGTGACTGCCTGAATGTCAATATTTATAATGACAAAATAAACAATAAGCCATTTATTCCATTCTAATTTCATGATGATCCTTATGACAGACACACAAATTTAATTTTTTTAAAATAAACTGCAAGAAATCAAATAAAATGTTGACTTCTTTTTGTAGGATTTCAGTATGGGTGTGGTTACTGTTTGTGACCTGGCAATTAATGGTCCTACTGATGTGTCCAAAGTAAAAACATGCACTATAAACATTTTCAAAAAGTCATGATCAAATGAGTAAGCTCTCAATTAACAATGAAAAATATAAAAAGAAGAATGTAACCTTTTCTTCCACTTCCACTTTATGCCTGTCCAGACTGGTCAGACGCTGAATCCTGAATAAAACATTGAGTCGGTAATCTGGTAATTCTTGGATTGGATTTCGTAGGAGGTTTAATTGCCACAACATTGAAAGATCTCTGATGTACTTGATCTCACTGATATCAATAACCTGAATTATAATAACAAGAACTGCAGAAATTGGACACCATCACAAATCTTCCTTCAAATAACTATCAAATGCCATATATGCATAAGACAAGTCAACAATCAAACAACACATACCCTGATCTGCCATTTCATAATGCTCAAGCAGATTAGGGTATATGTAGATAGTTCTACTCATAGATCTTAACAAACTGTAACCTGATTATCTGTAGTGCATGGAGGTTGCGTATGAAGCATTTCCAGTAAGTATTGCTGCTGGCTGATATTTACCGACTACAACACAGAATGAAGTGAATGATATTATATTTCTCACCGTGGGCAAACTTTCCAATTAAACACCCTAAATAAATGCACAATAAAGTAAATAATGGCACAACATATATAATCCTATATCAAACGCTATGTGTATAACCTGTGCAGGTACTTGTAAATGAATTTAAAATAATAAAGAAGAAATAATTTGGAGATAATAAAATAGTGAAACACAATTCTTTGGCTAATTAATAACAGCAACAACAAGGGCACAAACAAATAAAAGAAAAAAAGAAACAAATCTAATTGAAACTGAATGTTGAAAGTAGCATTTTATTTCATAAAGTCAATTATGAACCTTCATTAATGATTATGTTCTCTATTATGCAAATCTGATGATGAAATTCTTCTGTTAAGATCCCTTAATTTTATAAAACAATCACATACAAATAAATAATTTTCACTGTGTACTTTGTTTCCATTGCACTGAAGCTTTATACTACAAAAAAATTAGACAATAAACATTTTTTCATGAGTGATCATTTCCATTACATACGGAGATTGCATACTTTTCTCAAATGCACACGTTTCAGACAATTATTAGCAGTAGTTTTAAAAACTTATTATATTTTTAAATGTGCAATCCAAACAGAAATGTATGCATCTGATGATTAAAATTTCTTTTGATTTTTCTAATGAAAAAATTAAAAACAAACAAAAATAATTTCCATTGCTTATTTTATCTCCATTGCATTCCATTTTTCCATTGCGTATTTTATTTCCTTTGCATTACACTTTTCACTGCATAATTTAGTAATATTGATCTATAATCCATCGAACACATTCCACAACAACTAGATATTTATCAAATTTCTTTTACAAACGGTGAACCGTATACTATTTTATTTATGGGCACTTCTCGTTTCTTTAGCTATGTTGACCCATCTGCTTTTGAAGTGTCCACCCAACAGTCATCCAAAAAATTTAAAGGCTTTATTTGTTTTGGTATTCTCCATAGTGTAGGTGATTGTTTTTATGTGCCAAATATATATAAAAAATTGGAAGAAAAAAGTATACATTATTTTTGTTCAGGAGTTGCTCTATTCTATTTGAGTTTTATTATTTTATTGTGGGTCATATTCACATGGTCCCTGGAGCTGGTCCCTTTGTTTTCTTTCCCAGAATATTTTTTATGACATGTACTTCCCTCCTCAGACACTAGGTTTTGTGTAGTTAACAGAACTAAATACTAAACACTTTTCAAAGATGGATTCCTTGGTGATGATAGCAGTTATCTTGTCCAGCGGCTTAATTACCTACTGGATGTTGTAAATACCTAATATGAGAGGGAGATAACTAGGTTACTGAAAGGGTCTATAGACCCAGATCTGCAATAGCAGATCTGGGTCTGTGCAGTTTGCTGTTGGACTCTCTACATAAAACCAAGTACAGATAGTAGTTAATTAAAAATCAATTACGGATTTTCTTTTGTTTTTTATTATGGGCTTAATGCCATTTTTCAGCAACTGATAAGTTATATATGGCAGCCAGTATATCTTTTGGAGGAGGAACCCGGGAAAACCCCAGGAAGAACCATCAACACACTGGAAGCTTCTGGCAAGCTTTCTCACATACCCATGTTGGCCATGTCCAAGACTCAAAACCATGCAGACAGAGGTGAAATTCAGTGGTTTGCAAAGAGAAGCACCTTAGACCAGTTAGCCACCCCAATTATGGATTATTTAGTCTCTAACTGAATATGGAAAAAGTGTGTTGCTGAGTAAAATTTTGCTGGAAAACTTTTATTAAAATACTGTTAGTTTTGATGGGAAATAAGAGGTCCTTGGAACAAATTTACTATAGTTTATAATATTCTGATGACAATATTCTAAAGTGTTGAAAACTTTTAGATAACTTGTTTGTCAGAAATGCTATTACTAATGTTTATTTTGTACTTGAAAATTTCTAAGTCATAATGCATTAGCAGAACAAAGTCATGACTTCTAATTTAAAAGCTGTCCAAAACTGTTCCCATAGCTCATCATACAAACATAATGCATTTTATTACAATGCTGATGCAATACAGCTCTTTTATTATAACATGAGCTTTGCAGGTGGGTGGGTCAAGTAAACATATTATTAATTTATTTTAATTAACTTTAATTTTTGCAACTATCTGTTGTTGGTCAATTAATAATTTTAAATAAAAATGTTTTACAAAGAAAATACAGATATAGTACAAACCTTCATGTTGTTTTCTTTCAATCCATATTGTCATACATTTGACAGAATGAATCAACTACAATTTTTAGATAAGTTTGGTCATGGGGTAAATGGAGGTAGTGACTAATCACATTATAATGAAGCATGTTCTGATAAGGAAGAGTTGTAATTTAATCATTATTACCATACTTGTTGAGATGAACTCATATCGTGACTGTTTCATTTTATGACTAATAGAAACACACATTCTTCCAAAATCAAGAAAGTGCCTACCATACATTTCAATGAATGCCAAACACATTTGATCCAGAAAACAAAGCTTTCACAACAACTGATCTCTATGTTCAGGACTCTGGTCCATATATTATACATAAAATCCATTGATGGGCAACTTAAAACACTCTAGGCTGTGCCATGCCAAATGACATTTGCAATTAATAAACAAGCTGAGTTTGGCAGGAAAGTTATAACAACACATGCTATGGTTGGAGTTATCAGAGGCTAGGTGATGTTTTTATATTTGTCTCAAATGGACAACAAAATAATGATATTTTTTATGGATCTTATGGACTTGGTTATATCCAGAATTAACTGTACATTTAGTCAGTTTTGTGGGACCTTGCCAGATTTTGCTCACATGCATTCACCTATATTATGTCATACTGTGAAATCACTTCTGCTAGGCAAAGCTAGTGACACTTGTATTGGTCAGAAGGTAAACTAGCCCTTGTTTTTGGTCAGAAGATAAAGTGATGCTTGTATTGGATGGAAGGCAAAGTGACCCTTGTACTAGTCAGAAGTTAAAGTAACCCTTGCATTGGTCAGAAAGTAAAGTGACATTTGTATTTGTCAGAAGGTAAAGCTACCCTTGTACTGGTCAGAAAGTAAAATGGCCATTGTAGTGGTTACAAGGTGAAGTGGCTTTTGCATTGGCCAGAAGATAAACAGGCACTTGTATTCTTCAGAAGGTAAAGTAACCCTTGTATTGGTCAGAGGGTAAAAAGGCCATTATTGGTTAGAAGATAAAATGGATACTGTATTGGTCAGAAATTGAAGTGGTCTATTTGTGTGTATGGGTCAGCAGTGTCATTACATGGACCTAGATAGTTCAACAGTGACACAAATATTCTGCAACTCTGCAGTCCTTGACTGTGTGCATTCAAGAATGTGGTTTCCCTTCCATACCCTTGTTTTCTTGAGGCTCTTTAGTTTACCATACCTCAAAGATCATTCTATGCCAACACACAATATAAGTTTTTAAAATATAATTATACTACACCTGCGAATGAAGTTCACTTTTCTGACTGATTTAAAATCAAAATATAAAGCAGTGACATCATAACTCACACAAAGAGTAGTATCAGAAAAACTTATTTTTGACAGCATACAACTTTACTTTAGAAACCAATAACAGGACTCTGCATTTTACCTCAATTTTTGTTATAGTTCAGAACAATCCGCACTCTGTCTGCAGACTCCACTATGCAATCATAGTTACAAAGGATGAAATAAAGGTCAGTAGTGTTTATATCTAGTTTTATGAGTCTTTCATAGCAGTGTTGAAACATGTAGTAAAATTTATCAGTGCACAATGATTTAAGTTGTAAATGACAGGTGGTCATTCATAACAGAGGTCACTCAAATTTGTGGATATTTTTGGTGGTTTTACCATTTAAAAATCTGCTTTACTGGCTCCACTGATATGCTGCTGGTAAAACTCACTTCAGGGACATTCCTGATGGACTTACCACTGCAAATGTTTATTTTACCAGTTCCACTAAATGTCACCAATAGAACTAAATTTTGATAATAAAACCATCAAGAATAACCTGATATTGTCATAAACAAGAATGTTATCTCGTAGGTTACAAGTTGTTCCATTCATATTGTAAAGTAAATGTATATGGCAATAAATAAGAACAGAGTTTATCTAATTTAATGAAGTGTTACTTTTTCTCATTCTCTCACAACTCACCTCATTGTCTTCTACATCAACAGATTCCAAAAGGTCATGATCCTGGAGGCCTTTCAAGCTGCGAATTTTGTTTCCAGATAAATTGATGACCTAAAAGCCAAATCAGAATTGTGTCAAATATGTAATAGCTATTAACCTGTGAGATAAAACAAACACAAATTATTGTGAATGGTTAGGCCTGGCTTGGGTGGTATGTGAATTTGCACAATTCTAGCATGAATTCTGGATTCTAACCACAGAGCCACAGATGTGCAAGTTGGGAATTCACTTGTTTGCAGGAATCTGTATAACATTTCTCTTTCTCTTTTTCAATTTTGATGATGTGATTATTGATATATGAAGCACCTAGCCTATGGTTATTTTCAAAATGGACATTCCACTTTTATCTGTATTTTATGTAACCCTGTCTCTTAATTGGTGTGTGTGTGTGATTTGGATTTTTAATGTAGCTTTAACAATTTTTCAGTCATTTCGCTATAATATCTACAGTGTGGCAGTTTATAGTGTTGTCTAGCACTGAGGCATCATGCCGCAGACATGTAGCACGATGTCCCACCCAGTCACATCATTCTGACACCAGGCCGACCAGTCCTAACACTAATCTCTTAATGCTGAGCACCAAGCAAGGCAGCTGTTAGTAACATTTTTGTAAGTCTTTGGTATGACTTGGCCGGTGATCGAACCCACGATGTCCTGCATCCGAGGCGGATGCTCTAACCACTAGGGCACCAGAGCGGTGGTTGTCTCTTAATTGGATGGACAGAAATTTATGGTTGGAACAAAGTACATTTACATACTCATTGAAGTGTAATGTATACATTGTCTTAGGTTTCTAACAAATTATGAATACAACAGAGTAGTTTGGGGGGTTCCAGTAGGTTAATTATGAATACAACAGAGTAGTCTGGGGGTTCCAGTAGATTAATTACTATTCAACATTCTTGCAAATCAGTGCACTTAATACACAGAATTACTAAATTACTTTCACAACAATATTGGTAAATTATTTTATTACCTTCAACTTCCTCAATGTTTCCAAGTTTTGAATTTTCTTTATTTCATTGTGACACTGAAAGAGAATACATAACAATGCAGTTAACAAATACATCAAAACTAAGATTGTAGAGATTAGAAACATTGCATTCCTGCATGCATACTTTCATCTGAATCATGTAAATAAACTGACACGAATTCTTTATATCAAGGACATTTTCATTCACAAATGATGAAATCAACATTTAGTATATATGAGTCCTTTGCATGGATCTGTCCATTAAAGCAGGTTTCAATAGTAACATAAAGTTAGTAATATAAGTTGTGAAAGGTAATAAATAAACATATACTTAGATACTAACCAGATTCAAAAACTGTATTGGCAGGTTATCCAGTCTCTGGATTTTTGTAACCTTGTTATGAGCCAGACTGAGAGCTGTGAGGCGTTGGCAATTATGGAGACCATTAATCTCTCTGATTTGGTTGTCTTGATTATAATTAATGAAAATATTTGTGGTAAATGACGACATAATAGTTTGTTTAACTTTTGTCTAAAGTCATTTAAATGATCTATGTTATGAAAGGTTACATCATATGAATTTACACCAAATTACAACCAAAACACACTGAAATATAGTGTGATTTTATTTTACATAAATTAATAGAGTTTTTCACTCTGAATTTAATGACTTTCTAAATGATTACAAGCAATTACTATTAACAGTATGAAACATGTATGAAAGACAATAAACTATATGCAGGAAAGTCAATAGACAATATGCATAAAA
The DNA here is from genome assembly GCA_028554795.2 of Sinohyriopsis cumingii. Classification (NCBI taxonomy): domain Eukaryota; kingdom Metazoa; phylum Mollusca; class Bivalvia; order Unionida; family Unionidae; genus Sinohyriopsis; species Sinohyriopsis cumingii. Next base: position 86,884,847 of record CM068828.1, on the reverse strand, counting down.
GTCAACAGACTATATGCATGATAGTCAACAGACTATAAGCATGAAAGTCAGTAGACTACATGCATGAAAGTCAACAGACCATATGCTTGAAAGTCAATAGACTATAAGCATAAAAGTCAACAGACTCTAAACATGAAAGTCAACAGATTCTAAGCATGAAAGTCAATAGACTATCTGCATGAAAGTCTATATACTGTATACATGAAAGTCAACAGACCATATGCAAGAAAGTCAACAGATTATATGATGAAAGTCAACAGACTAATGCATGAAAGTTAACAGACTATATGCATAAAAGTCAATAGACTATGTGCATGAAAGTGAACAGACTAAATGCATGAAAGTGAACAGACTAAATGCATGAAAGTGAACAGACAATATGTTTGAAAGTCAACAGACTGCATGCATGGATTGAAGAGGAAGAAAGTATTAAAAACATACAAACACAGCATCATGTTTGTGAAACATGTTATATTACAGTAAAAAAAATGATAAACTCCTCCAAAGTTCAAAAGGTTTAGATGATGCAAAGTAGAGAAATGGCATAAAATTAGTTCACTTATACTTAACTCATTCGGCCCCAGAGGTTTTTGTCATTTTTGTCTGAAATGTGCGTAGGAACGAGATTTGGGGTGCTATTTCTGAACACATCGTAATACAGTGGTTTTCAACAGATTATCCATGAGAATAATGCCTAGTTGTATTAGAAACATCAATTTCCATTGGTTATTTTGCTTGCGCATGAGCAGAAGGGTAAAAGTTGGAGTTTTTTTTTTTTTTTTTTTTTTTTTTTTTTGCTTAATAGACCCATCATTTTCGTATGGAGACCGCAATTTATTCCAAATGCCCACCTTATCCTAGTTTTTGCAAAGGTTCACCTGTCTGTGTTCAGTTAAGACCGGTATGCCTTAGATCTGAGGCCAAAAAGTCTAAAATCCGGACACAAAATCGCATTCCGATCTCGAGCGAATTTTGGGTGAAAAAAAACCGGGTCCAAAAAATGAGCTTTTTCTCTCTGTATTTTGTAGTGCAACTAGAACTTCCAGATTATTTGATACCATTTTAGAGCTATATCTGTCTGCTTTTTTTTAATACCACCCACGTTGGTCTATCTTAAATGGCCTCGATGCTGCAGGGCTTTGAAGTAGGGTACAGCCTCATCACGCCTACAGACGGGATCGGGGCTGAATCGGTTAAATAAAAAGATGTTACCACATTTTATTTTATTTTACTTGTCTATATCAACAGTGACTGGAGTGATGGATGCAGACAGATCCAAAGAAGGAGGGACAGGGGCAAATTATGATACAGCTGATGCAAGGCAGTGTGCAGCTGAAGCATGCAAAAATCATAAGACAAGGATACTGTCAAGATTGAGCTTGCTCAAATAGTGGTGTGCAGACAAATCTGACATCTCCGTAATCAGGTTGAAAGAAAGGTCCACTTCCTTGAGGTTCTTGGGAGGTGTGAAATCCAGAAGCTTGGAGATCTTGTTGTGAGAGGCATCCAACAGCAGGAGGTATGGCAAATTACTCAAGGGAGATAAATCTGAAAAGCAAATATTTAATTTGTACCAGAAATGGGAGAACAAAAGTAAAATGGTTTTCATTAAGTCAGTGTCATAAATAAGCCTTTTTTGACGTGGTCACAGCCTGATAAAAGAAAAAATAGTTTCAGGAAACTCACTGAAATATGTATGACTTCAACTGGAATACTATCTGGACATGTAAAAATTATTGATTCACGAAGATCAGAATTTTGGCTTTAAAAAAATCACTGATTTGGTAATTGATATATCTGTGAATAATGTAAAACATGTAAAATCCTACTGTATAATTCCCTTGAAAAGAGAAAGCAATCCTATTTGACAAAACAGAACTTTGCTTTTCACTAGGTGATTTTCCATGTGACTTTGAAGTCAGGATAAACCCTGTTCCCAGTCAGCCTACTGATCAACTAAAACGAAACAAAAAAATTGTCCATCATACAAGCAAATGATTTTCATTTTATCCTCTCCACTTTTATTGTTAATAATTTTAGTATATAAAAAAGAAGGCAATGATAAACACCCATAGATACTGTTTCAAATCTACACGAAACAAATGTAAATTGTTCAACTGGGCTTCAGTTAACAGACATCCTGGAATAATTTGTACGCCTATTTTCTTCTCCAGGATGTTCAAAATTCTACCACACGATGATCAAGGGATTTCCATTTCTTTTCACTATATACAAAAATAATAAATTCTTGTTATCCTAACTATTCTGAATTCAAACTACCTTTACCACCAGTCAGTTAATTGTTCTTAGTAATTAATTTACAATATCCAACAAAGAAAAATGCCAACTCAGATATAATGTTCTGCCTTGTTATCACTACTCAACAACCTGGTGTTGACACTAATAAGGGTATCACTAAGTCTAAGATGATAGTTACTGATTTAGTCCATAAAAGGCTTTTAATTTTCAGTTGGCCTATCTACTCCCACTATGATATAAAGAATCAATGCCAGCATTGTGCTCAAAGAATGTCTGTACTATGCTTTAAAGCTCAGTGTAGTAGTGTCACTGATATCAAGTGGCAACAACTAAAGAAGTACCACATCCTTACTGGTTAGACCGCTATGATGGCCTAGTGGTTACAGCATACACCTTGGATGCAGGAGGTTGTGGGTTTTAACCCCTCCTGAGTCATACCAAAGATTTATAAAATGGTACTAGCAGCTCCCTCGCTTGGTGCTCAGCATTACGATGTTATAGTGTTAGGACTGGTCAGCCTGGTATCTGGATAATGTGACTGTGTGGGACATGATGTCACATGTCTGCAGCATGATGTCCCAGTGCATGGAAAGTTGTTCTGAAATTATTCCTCACTGTAAGGCCCTTGTTTGCAGTTTGGCTCAATTTATAAATGAGAATAATAGTATGATTTTTAGGTAATCAACTTACCTGTGAGTTCATTGTAAGGAATCTCAACCCTCTGCAGATGAATGTAGTTGCCCAGGGCACTGATATCAATCAGGCTGAAACCCTGCAATCAATTAATGAATCAAATAACAGTTCTAAAACATAAACATATCACATTCATATTAAAAATAAGTTTCAAATTATCAAAACAAATAGAATCGTTGAACATAAAAATTTGAATGGGCATATGCAAATGATGACTAAATTAAAAAAATCTTATTTTTATTAACATTAGTTTGAATAAGCTATATCGTTGATTGAATAAATGAAATTTTTACTTTATATTATGATAAATTAACCTGCAAGACTACATACCAGTATTTTAAACAAAATGCTATATTTTTCACAGTAAAATTCAATTCATCAAAACCAAATAAACTGTACATAAAACCTCATGTATGTGCTGGTGATGAATTGGGTTATTATCAATGGTCATGATTGTGAGTTTGAAAACTTATTACAATCAGGAAAACAAAGTGAATTCTAAGAATATATATTCTTTTTAAGGTATAAATTCAGCCATAATATGGCTGAAAATACTTTTTTTAAATTCACAAAAAATAACATTTTTGCACAATATCTTTGAAATTTACAGTTTTTTCTTATTCTGATTCTCTCCAGGTATGAATTAATAATAAGGGCATATCAGCTGAAGCAACTAAATGTAGCACAATGTGTGAATGATACTAGTTCCACCTATTTAACAAATCTACCCTAAACCCAAAGAATTGTTTTCTAAAAATACTGACCAAAATTCCCTGTATCACGATAAGCAGACTGTCATGCTAATAAATTTACCGAAAACACATAAAAAATTTAAAATGTGTTTAAATTGCATACAACATTTTAATCCAAACATTTAGTCCACAACTATTAGTGTATTTGCTTCTACTGTATGTACTGTCCATGTTTTATCATAGTGCAATGGATCAATATTAATTATGCTACCGTGATAAATTTCAGATGTTCCATATACATTATAAATGAAAGTAGTCAATACAAATTTAAAAAATCACTACAATAGAACTATATAATCAAAAACATCCTGAATTAGTCTTGGACACAAATCCTTTTTGATGAATTCTAATCACATATTACTTTCTGATGATTTTTAAAGGCCATTATAAATTTCTTGTTGATTAAGATAGTCTGCTATCAAAAGTCTGTGTTTTGTGGTTGCAGAAAGTCACAATCCATAGTTTTAAAAAATGCAATCAATTCCAAAGCAGGGAGAAAAATTCCCAATATATTAAATTCATATCTAAAGCTCAGCAAGTACAGAAATAAATTTTGTTAAAATAAAGAGTACATACTGGTATGGTCACATTGAGGTACACTTGTCCAGTTCCATTAGCAGATCGTCCTAGATTTGAGAGACCTCTGGCAATGGTTTCTTCATCTAGAATACCTCCAGGTGAAAGCTATTATCATAAAAAGAAATACTGATAAAACATCAATGCCTGAAAGTAACAATTTATATTAGTAAAATACCATTAAGTTAAACTTGTCATAAGATATGGACTGCTTATTAAACTTTCTACAATAATAAACATTATAGTGCAATAATATCCTCGTGGGTGAATTTCCTGTGAATAAGAAGTCTAAAGTAAGTGTAACTGAATTTATGCTTCAAATATGCCAAGATTTTTATTTATAAATAAAACCCAATATCCTCACACATTAGTTAGAACCATAGTTGAAGATCTGCTGTTGCATAAAACACATGCAGATCTGGGTCTATGCAGTGCATCATATGATTCAGATCTGGGTCTATGTTATTTTTTGTTGGACTGGACTTATAAAATATGGTAAATGGATGTAGAAATAAACCACTTCTGCACATACAGCAATTATTACATTAGAAAAATATTTTGTTTTTATGAGAAGAGAAGAAAAAGTAAATTTGATTTAACATCAGCGTGTATATACAGCAGTAAATACAAATTTTCAGCAATTCACTGACATAACATAAGAACAGCAACGGCAACTTAAAGAATGAAAAAGTTGAAAAAGCAGCTAAAATTTCTGGCATTCATGCACCCTGCAAAATTATATATTTCACCAAACTACTAACTTCTGATGTGCAGAAAATGTCAGTTTCTAATGCCGTTTGATTACATTTATGTCTAAAACTAAAGGCAGACAAATGAAAATTCCGTTCACTAGATGTACACAAGCATTGGGCCTGTATCACATTTGAATTACTGCTATTCAGGAATAGCCATGGTAGCTACAAGAAAATAAAATCATCTATACAATATGTTCACAAAAGTAATAACTTGGAAACGCTAGGCCTGGCAGCACTATATCACATTTCAATAGTAAAATGACAAAATGATGACAGATTACATCCATGTTGGATGAGTTGATAAGCACAGGGGTATTCTAGCTGAAATGCATCGACCTGAAAAGCAATTACTTATATCCTAGAGAAATGGGACAAAAAATAAATGGAGACGAATTTTCTCTCCGGAGATCCTCAGGAGATGTACATATGACAAAAACTCGCAGATTGAAAGATTTTAGCATAACATTGTATAAAATGTGCTGCATATCAAATGGATACATATATGGTGCCTCAAATAAAATCTTAAATAAATAACTTTAAAGCAAAACTGTCTTAGCAACCTCGATGTCAGCATCTTCGGTTTCCGGGGACTCTTTTGGTGTTCTTCCTTGGGCACTTAGGTTTCTATCACCTCCGTCGTCGTATTCCGTCAGATTTGTGACCTCTCTTTCCCCATCTAATTTAAGAATATCTGCATCATAATTCAGGACGTGAGATTCCCCACCGACATGCACAAATCCATCATCTATAATTGGTGTAAGATTTCTATTTTGGTAATCGGACAGTTGGTCGTCCGCCATCTTGTTTATGCTCTTGGATACCAGACAGACCGGTATACATTGCATTTACAACTAGTGTAAATTGTTACTGTTAGTAAACCAGTCTTCAAAGCTGGTTCTGTTTAAATCACTAGATGAGAGTGAGTTGAGACGATTCTTGAAAATAAATAAATAAATAAATAAATATCACATTTTAATAAACAGGTGGCATGAGAACCACATATCAGTATTAACACAGATCTGAGGGATTGATTTATCGGACTATGTCTGTATAACTTCGTTTGAACAGTGCCATAACTATTTAACATGTCAGAACCATGACAACAGTTTTGTCTTTCTTCTTATTTTACGATCATGCCGTTCAAACTTTTCTTATCAATTTAGTTCAATTAATATGTTAGACCAGTGTGTTATTTATAATGAACTTTTTTAAAAATAATAATGATGTTTCAGACCATTTATGAGTCATTAACTGTTGAAAAATTTAAAAACACTTTCAATAAGAACATAACAAATCAAGCTTTAACTCAGTTGTAAACGTTTAAGTCATTATATTTGCAAGATGTAAAATATATTAAAATTGTTTATAATCAAATCTCTTTGAAATATATAGTCATCATTATTACAGTTTTAATGACTGTATGCTGACTGAGTTGAAAACTTGGCAGAAATTGAAAGAACCTTAACTTGTGCTACAAATTTATCACATACTTTAAATCATGTTTAAACCATTATTACAAGGCACTTTCTTTGGTAAGTTTGAAATCCATATAATTATTATTATTATTATTATTATTATTATTATTATTATTGTTGTTGTTGTTGTTGTTGTTGTTAGTAGCAGTACTAGTAGTAGTAGCAGTAGTATTAAATTGTATCATAGAAATGGTCTAATGTAACTGCAATAGTATATGTAAATTATGGTTTATCCTCATCACTTTTTATAGTTTATCAGCAGAAGGTTACATTTATTGTAAAACCATCTTTCTATAATGCCACAAAGGTTCTATTGCCACTATAGATTGAAAACTTAACAAAATTGTTATTGTTGTGATCATACAGATTTAATGTCCTACCAAATTCCTTTATCTTCGCAGGAAACATTTAAACAAATTACCTATAAAGAAATCTCGCACGAATTCAATATATAAAAACAGTTCATTACAAAGAAAGAATCAGAGTTGTCTTTTGTTTTAACAGTTGTTCCTTGTTGGTCTTAGGGCCACATGTCCGAGTCGCGTTATTAGTAAAGTCTTATTTGACTGGTTCTAAATCGGATAGAATCTGGCTCTTAGTTGAGCTTCTTTGATCTGATATCAAGGAATCATCAAAACTTAAAATGGCGTCCATACTCGTACGGCATTGCCTTGAAGGTTCTTACGCTATAACTAGGAAGGTGCTGTTATCCAGAGTTGCTACAGACTGTCAACAGCTTGGAGTTAGGTCTTTCTCGCTATGCAGTATTCTGTCACAGAAACCCCCGACAGCTGGCAAGAAAACTTACGTGAGAGACAAGCCCCACGTTAACATTGGCACCATAGGCCATGTGGATCACGGAAAGACGTCCTTGACGGCTGCAATCACCAAAGTGTTATCGAAGCAGAAGAAGGCTAGTTATCATAAATATGAAGATATTGACAATGCACCAGAAGAAAGGGCCCGTGGTATCACAATTAACCATGCAACTATTGATTACCAGACCGATAAACGCCATTATGCGCACGTCGATTGTCCGGGTCATGCAGATTATATAAAGAATATGATCACGGGTAGGTTTTACAGGCACTGACACATTATGATCATCGATGGAATTAATTATGTAAATCAGTATAATTATAAATCATTAGCAGTAGTACAATAATTGGACTATATTTCTTAATTAACTTTGCTCGGGGTATTTCGAAAAATACATTTTCAACGAGTAATATGTACTCTTTTGGAGTTACCAGGGTCTAATTATTACCTGTGCATATTTTTTTCTTCATAAGCCAAATACATTTGTATTAAGACAATAAGTATAATCCCTTTTCTATTGATCAATGGAAATAAATCTTTTAAAACATAAATGGGCAACTTCTTCCAGTGCATATTTTACCCAAAGATTGTCATAGAACAACCAATTACTTCCCAAAATACATACAGATACTACCTAAATACACCAAAATATATTTAAATATACTTAAACATATACACAATTCAGCTCTGATGTTTCTGTTGTATCGCATAACTAGCAATAATGACACAGTATATATTTTCATAGGCCTGATATTTCATTATTTTCATAAATTCAAGTTGTATTTTCCACTTACTGATTCTGCTCAGCAATTTCTTTTATTCCATTTTATCCAATGGCCCACAATTTAAATAACTTGAATTTGTCCGATTTTATGTGTGTTTCGTAATTTCTACTACCTGCAAATAATTAACTTGTTCATTTGATTGACCAGGGGTGGAGTTATCAAGTCTTTTTGCTATTCCAATCATCCTGTGAAGTCATTCTCTGATAAATTGACAGTTATGAGCAGAGTTATTGAGTTCATGCATGGTGTCTTGTAATGTTTTTGTCATAACGGAAAATCATTTTTATTGTCATGTTTAGTAATGAATGTGTAAAGGCACAATGCTGCACATTTTTGGAGGTGGGGTGGGAATAAATGTTTACACTGTAAAGGTGATTACCTTCATTTACTGTCAAAATCAAATTTTCAAATATTGTTTATTATCAGTTATTAAAGAAGCAAAATACATTAAAATAACAATTATTTCCCAAATACAGATGTATCTATCACACAACTAGCAATAAAAGCTGTTACAGGTTTATATGACCACTCCAGTTTCATATTGGTCAGAGTGTCTGCCTCAGATGCGGGAGATCATGGGGTCGAGTCCGGCCTACCAAAGACTTAGAAAAATGGTACTAACAGTTGCCTTGCTATGCACTCAGCATTAAGAGGTTAGTGTTAGGACTGGTCAGCCTGGTGTCAGAATAATGTAACTGGGTGGAACATGATGCTACATGTCTGCAGCATGATGTCCCAGGCTAGTCATCGCTATAACTGTCACATCGCAGATATGGTAGTAGTATGACTGAATTTTTTAAAAAGCTACATTAAGAATCTAAATCAATCAATCACTCACACACACACACACACACAAACAAGCTTATAGTACTTCTTCAACAGTACATTAATTTAATATGCATATTTAGTTATATTGGTGCTAAAGCCATTGGGATTTTAAAAAACTTCTACCAGTTACCTGTCATTGTCAATCCTAATGATCTATCTCCTGCGTACCTGATCAAATGGAAATTGTAGTTTAAGTCCACAATTTTTAAATCCATAGTATCTTATAAATGTCACTAGCTAATGTCATCAGGTACAAAGTCAAAGTATTCATTCTCATTGTGTTAAAAGTTCTGAAATCCTCCATAGCTTCAGCTTTCTAAGTAATACTTTGATTGTAAAATTTGTGAAATCTATTCAAGGTTGCAACTGAATACATGTCACTTGTGCAGCAAGATCAAATAACCACTCTCTGTTACTTGCTACTGTACCACACTTGCAGCTCAATGAAAGAGTTTTCACAAGGGACTACAAGTTGTGGGATTACAGTCAGCTATTTTCAGGAAGAGGCAGACCTTTGCTTTGCACAGAAAAAGTAGATGTATTTGTGGCTCAGTCAAATGGATTGTCAACTTGAAAACAAAGTGAGTGATGCCTTTACAAGCACTGACAGAAAACTTGTATACAGTCAACAGGTACCCTATGGCTCATTTTATAACCCAGGGTACTATCAATGGGTGAGTACCTGGATACTCACTGGCATCTTTATTGGTGGCTAATATCTCTGTTACAGATTTGTTATTCACTTCGTCTTGCATTTAAACAAGTCATATATGGAACACTAATTCTAATGGCTGCATTTATATCATATTGTCTTGAAACCATAATGCTTATAATACACTGTAGGTTAATGACTAATCAGACTATGTTTTAATTTTTTATATTTATGTTGGCAGAGATGAGATATTTTGCTCCAGGTAAATCAAGCCAGTCATTATTTGCACAATTACATGACAACTTTAAATACAGCATGTTGACTTGGACTTTTACCAGCTATTAATCAGACAATAAAAACAATTGCAGAAAGGATGTTGTTGATGGTTGTAAAGTCAAATCCACAAATTCTGAATGGTGTATTACATCACTGACAAATTCCTCTTTGAAAATTTTTAAAGTGCTTTTAATTTGTTCTTGTCCTAAGGTAAATATGTTCTTCAGTTGAACAAAATCCCTCTCCTCATACATTTTTCAGTCATATAACATTCATGAGTCACATCGATAAAGAATGTTTTGCTTAATATTTGGTGCTATTTTTTTCGGTATAGACTGGTCCACTATCACTCTGAATAAAATCAGGTCTCCATTGTCCTACGTGAAGATCTGATGACGACTTCTTAGGGGTCATGTTCTGGTGATCTTTGAATTTGCCAATGGAAATGAGCTTTCAAAAATCTGAAAGTGAATCAAATCGTTTGGTACACATTCATGCTCTTCATCCACACCACTCAGTTTCCCTTCGAGAATATATAAGACTTTCATCTGATTGGCTGATAAAATTAGGAATTATGGTAATAACATAGTTTATCAGAACATGACCCTTATGGGGTCACTGTCAGATCGTCATATATAACAGTGGAAATCTGATTTTAATCAGATTGGGTACACTACCTGCATATCAGAATATAATGAACCTATGACACATACTTTCAAATTCAAGAAACCCATCTGTCTTCTTGGAAATGTGTCTTGTACAGTTTCTATAAATGGAAAATAATGAAACTATTCAATGGACATGGCAGTCTGTGAACCTTGAAAAAATCGATTTAATCCAGGGAGAAAGAAGAGCATTTGAAATAGTTTAAGAACCCTACACATAATAACAAAAAAAATTGGGTTTTACAATACTGTAATCAGTTGGTGCATTTTCTCTTTTTTATTATTTAATTTAAATGATTTCTGTAGATGTAAAATGGGAAAATAATTCTTGAATTTTGAAAGTGGCAATTTTTTTCTGACGAGAAAGTTGGTGATGACAAATTTTCATAAAGTAAATTTTTCATTGATGAAAATGACCTGGGCTTCTGTTTGTGGAAGTCAGTGGATCATGTTGATAGATGATGAATAAGACATTATTTGAACATGATTGCAGCTAACTGCAAGCTGCCTGTTGGTTTTGAAAAGCAATTAAATGTGATTAGTAGGAAATATGGAATGACCAGTGGATATACTCTATTGTTGAACTGGTTGGTAAAAAGATTCTGTGATATTTTCATGTGTTGTTTGTTTTATGTTTATTGCAAACTGAGCGCGAGATGCACTTGAGACTGCTTAGTGTTTTAGAGATTATTTACTTAGATAACACATGTTTGTGGTCTGAACTTAACAGTAACACAGGATGCCGCTACAAGGATGCCAGTCATCGACTGTAAAGAGCAAGAGTTGCTTATATCAATGAAAAATTTACTTAGTAAAACAAGTCTGTATCCAGCAAAAAGAATATGGCTAATGTAGCCCAGAAAAACAAAGATTTATATCCTGCTGCATCTAAGGCAGCTACCAGGTTATTTGTTACCCCTATTTCTACTGTAGACTGTGCGAGGGGGTTCATTCACCAGAATCTGATAAAAACAAACTTACAAAATTCTATGGGTTTATCTACTCTGAAAAATTTAATGTGAATTTCTGTTGATAGGCCCAGTGTTGATAATTTTGATTTCAGGAAGGCATTTAAGAAATGATCTTGGAAAAAAATGAGGCAGATATTGATGAAATGTCAGTGACATTGTTCATAAAGACTAAGCGGTATTTTGTATTATCATTTATAAAGAAACATTCTTATTCATTCTTGCTTTTCATCATGGCATAAAATGGCTCCTTTGCTGAAAAGTGGCTCCATATTTTTAAATTTGGCGAATTTCATGGCGTAAAGAAAAAGATTTTCAATGGAGGTCCTGCATGGTTGTATTTCCTGTAGACAGGTTACATATATATACTTATTACTTGTTCATGTCATCTAATCCTTCATAAGATTTATATTTAAAAAAAGCTATTAGTGTTTTTAATACAACCTTTTTGGTCATTTCAGGCTGTTCACACCCACTGCATAAATGCTTTAAAAACATATTATCACTACTTTGGAAGGCATTATGGTATTTTCGTTAAGACATACAAACTGTGCAGTTTCCTCCAGCAGGGAAAATCTTATTAGGAACAAGTCCGAGTATGAAGCAAAGATGACTGACAACAAAATCTATCACAGAGTACTTAATGTAGATACAAAATGACTGCCATGGCCAGTGCATTTAATTCAGTTGGTGAAAATGGAAATTGCCAACAACACCCAATAACGCTTCAACAAATTAAGACAAGGTGACTATGACTCGAGTGGATTGGACTCTGTTCCCTTGTTGATTCTGTGTGAATTTTGTTTTTTTTTATCCCATCATCATGTTCATTTGCTGATTACATGTATTAGTGTAAAAGGAGACCTTCCAAATTTGTTTCCATGTTATGATTAAATACTTCAGTGATCATTTAATAGTTCCTTTTGTGTGAAGCTTATCTTTTGTGTTGTGTCAATTTGAATCAAGTTTTGATGCAATTCTTCTGATGTGTCAAGTAGGGGGCCACCCATTTAGTATATTTAAAGTTACGCAGCTTATTTCTTTGATGCAGGCAGACATTCAGCGTTGGTGGACTATCTGTTTTATTAAACACATTAATATTATTAATCCTTGATTGTTTCTGCCTGGATTAAATATATGCTATTCTACAGAATTCGGGGGTGGTCAAGCGTACATACGCAGGTGGGGTGGTGTGAAAAAAAGTATGCTTGTATACAGGGAGTGGGGGGAGGTCAAGCTTTGCCAGATATGTATGTACTTGCTAAATGGATGGCCCCTATTGAATAAGCTACATTTCTGATTGTGGTTATTGGTTCTTTTTCTTTCTGGATGTGAACAGACAATAACCACCAATCAGGATTAAATGTAACATATTTCACTGCATGACAACTGGAAGTGTAGACCTCTAATTCAATCCAAGTCATCAAAATAAGAAGCAGCAGAGAAGCTTTATGCAAAAGTGGTTTTTAAATCATACATGAGGAATGTTGATATATGTTATCAATATCTGAACATGCTGATGGGATAAAAAAATTTGCATAGAATTGATGGGACGTGGGCAGATTTCAAATCACGAATGTTAATCGCCTGTTGTTAATTTGGAGAGGACAAATGGTTGTTGTAATAGTCTTTTTTTCTAAACTGATGGCTACGAGTGCATATGCCTGTAACAGCGGTCTCGGATTAATTCTGTTTAAAGAATAAAAAGGCAAACACCTAGTAATTATTCATGACTACTGAAGATTGAATTAACTTGTTTAGGTTAAATATCATTTTGTGTCAGTTCTAAACATCTCTTGTTTTAACATGGATATCAGTATATAAAAAGTACTGAAATATCTTTTAATCATTTAACCACTGCTTGATATGAAATTATTATTATTATTATTATTCAATCTAAATATAGATTCAAAACTCTTTCCTTTAAGGCACAAGAGAACTTTGAATAGGTGGTTTTCCGCAAAATTATGACAGAACAATATTTCGTTTTCTACTTTTTTCAAACAGTTTGAGATGTGTCAGATTTCTTTATCCAGTAATACAGATCTCAGTACTTTTGTATTTACTAAAAGAATTCAGTTGAAGTACATGTTTGTCATGTATGTGATCTTGATAACAAATTTTACAATTGTTTTAAAATAATTTCATCATAAGAATTTAAGTTTTCGAATTCGACATTACAAATCTAATAAAATGTAATAAAGACAGCTGAGACTTACTTAGAAATATTCTATGATCTACTGAGTATGAGAAGAAGCCTATGTAATCATGATTATATAGTAATCTAGTCTCCCACCTCCACCCACACAAAAGAAATAATTACAAATTGCATTGTTGATGCCCAAAGGTAATTAACGATAAGAAGAGAGCTTGGAAACCCATAGTGGTCAAATTGGCAGTCAGTCCAAGGTTGCTGAAAGCCTGTAATTTTCTTTGCTAAAATCGGGTTTCTAGATGTGGACAAAGATAATAGTTCCTGAGGTTGATTTCAAGTATATGATCCAAAAGATCACCCCCAAAACCCATAACGTTGGTTTGTATCAACTTATGATAGTACCGCTAGTTTGATAAATTAGAAAATAATGATTATGCCCAGTCACAGTCTGCATTTCATTGTCAGAATGATGTTAAGTTACTTGTTGCTTGATATTTAATGTTTACAGTGGCTGCTGGAGACTAATGAAAGCATCACAGAGATGAGCTATGTAATCAATGATCATACTCTAGCTGTATTATAGACTTACCTCCATCACAGGGTAAAGAGAGATGGGGTTGTATTGACATGATCAGATTGCAAATTGCTTACCTAGGGTGGCCATTCATTCAGTTCTGTACCAGATAGTTTGGTTTTCATCCGGTCTGTCCCCTTCGTATCATGGTCTTTTACATGTGTGCAAAGGTGTGTCCAGTATTCTTGAGTTCCATTGATGGCCACCCTATGCTCACCATTCATCTGGTGTATGAAAAATAAGTATTAAGTTAATAGCCATGACAGTGAAAGATATGGTGGAGTGTGATTGCTTTGTTTTAATAGATTCTCAGTACCCTTGAATCAGTTGAGGAGACTTACCTCAAGCAAAACCTTGCAAGTTCTCATGGGATTTACTATCACTTTATCTTTTGGAGATACACAAATAATGGGAATCGGATTTGTTTGTAAACAGAATTAAGAAATCTTTCCAATATGTTGTCAGGCTTTTCTGAGTGTAGTAGGTAAATTAAGTTTTAATTTAAAAGTAGTTAGCACTTAGGGTCTTCATTTAAAAGTTTTCAGTGGATTTGATCATGATGGACCTTCCTTGCCATATCTTTGTGAAATATGGCATTTCTGCTCTTGTCATTTTCAATGGATGATATTTATCTGTGACCATGGTGGATTGTGAGAACCAAAATGGGGTATGGTTCTCCTTGTTCATGTGAAGTTCATTTGAGGAAGACATCGGTGAAAAACATCACTGCAGTATGAGCTGAAACCTATTAAGTGCTGCTTTCCAGACTAATTAGATCAATTGATTAGCACTCCCAATAAAAAAAATTGATGACAATTTTCTGTATTGTGAAGTTAATGTGAATATAGTTACTGTGGTCTGCATTTTAAAAAATAATGAATATGCTAGTATCCCATGGTACCATGACCTCCATAACTGGTATAAGAATGATTGTAACAGATTGTTTTTCCTTCAGAATCTCATGTTAAATTTTTTTTCTTCATGTAGGTACTGCTCAGATGGATGGTTGCATCCTTGTTGTAGCTGCCACAGATGGTACTATGCCGCAGACCAGGGAACATCTTCTGTTGGCGAAACAAATTGGCATCTCACACATTGTAGTGTTTATTAACAAGGCTGATGTAGCAGATAATGAGATGCTGGAATTAGTTGAAATGGAGATACGAGAGCTTCTGAGTGAGTTTGGATATGATGGTGCTAATACTCCAGTAGTGTGTGGGTCTGCTCTCTGTGTCCTCGAAGATAGAAATCCAGAGATTGGTGAAACAAAAATTTTGGAGCTGCTTAAGAATGTAGATGAATATATCCCAATGCCTGTAAGAGACCTTGATAAAGATTTCTACTTTCCAATTGAGGCTGTATTCAGTATACCAGGGCGTGGTACAGTGGTTACAGGTCGACTGGAGAGAGGTGTCATAAACAAGGGAGATGTGTGTGAAATCATGGGCTATGACAAGAAATTGAAATCAAATATTACGGGGATTGAGATGTTTCATCAGCTACTTGAGCGTGCTGAAGCTGGTGATCAAATGGGAGCGCTTCTGAGAGGCATGAAGAGAGAGGACTTGCGACGAGGGCTCGTCATTGGTAAACCAGGTTCATTGTCAATGCACAACAAAATTGAGGCACAGCTGTATTTGCTGAGCAAGGATGAAGGTGGTCGTCCAAAGCCAATCTTGAATTATTTCCAAGCACAGATGTTCTGTAAAACATGGGACGTCCCCGTACACTTTGAGATTCCGGACAAAGACATGATCATGCCTGGCGAAGATGCAAAAGTAATTTTTACAATGAACAAAAGAATGGTACTGGAACAAGGTCAGCGATTCACAATCCGAAGTGGTGGAGGCACCCTAGGGTATGGTGTTGTGACAAAACTCCTAGAAGACACCAACTTTGACGAATTTGCTGAAGCTGTTAAAAAGATTAGGAAAGAGAAGGCTAAGCAGGAATCTGCAGAAAATCCACAACAATAAGTTCAGCACTTTTGGCTTTATTTTATAAAATTAAATTTTTTATATAGAAAATGTATAAATACTGATTGAAGAGATGCTAAAGTGTTTCATTGGTGTTTTAAATGCAAAGATTTTGTATTTTTTGTTGTAAACCGTTTGTAGATAGTTGCTATATGTAAAATGAACAACTTCAGGTTGCTTATGCTTGAAAATATTCATTTGTAAAGCCCCTTATTCATTTCTCTCTTTTGAGTACAAATATTCAAACGTTTGATGTGTAACGTTTTGTTCCATTGTTAGTATCTTAAACTCGGTCTGAACTGAGTTTATCAGTTGCATATGTTAAAACCTTCAAACAGTATTTTCTTGATGAAAACTGACACTGTCCAAACTTATCTAATGCAAATGAACATAGTAATATATGCATAGTGCCATATTTATAACCATATAACACTCTGGGGAAAAAATGCCATAGGTGGCACCCTGCCCTTCTTTGGGTTTGTCTTTGTCTGAAGTCTCAGAAGTTTAATGCATTGTATACAGTAACACTCTACATGTGCGCTCTGGACATATCTTGCCATCATTACCCATAATTTTCATTGTTAGGGCAAACATTATTTGAAATGCACCAATGGCATGCTTCACAATTTCCTCACTTGTAAAGAAGGTGTCTAAAGATGAGACTTAAATTGCCTTGACAGGCAACAAGTACCCTGTCCTGTCTAACTAGTGGCTTCGGGACAACACTGAATTTATTTGGAGTAAAAAGAGGAAATAAAGGACCAATTATGTTTGTCTTTAATTTCGTATTCTGTACTTGCTTATCTCAAACATTTACAATGCCTTTCTTATTTTTCCACTCTCTCTGACTTGGAACTGGTTGTATTCCCTTTTTAACACACATCTTAGAATCTGTATTGTGCATACTTTCTTTCCTTAAAAATGGTAATATAAATCTTTGTAACATTTACCTTTGGAAACCTAATTTATTTGAATGGAATGAAAAAATTCTTTCATTGGTATTTCAGATATATTGAAAGAATCATAAGCATTGAAGTTTATTCTTCAGTATTCACTAAAGCTATTTTTACTGATGTGCCATTGCCACAGATCAGTAAACACAAAAGCTCTGCCTTTGCCATTAATGTTGTATTTTTCATCAAGAAACTAGATGTGATTGGCATATGCTGCCAGTGGCACACAATGCCATGAATTGCACAAAATTTGTACGAGTTTAATGCACCTGAAGTCCAGTGATGCACAAGAATTCCCGTATAGTAGTTTAAAGTCGTGTATATGAAAAAGTACTCTTCACAGTATACAATTTCAATCAACTTTTACCCTTCAAGTGCTTATTGTGACATTAGTTATGCCAGTAGCGTTTTCATAGTACTTGTCACGAAATGTCTTTTCTTGTAACTCTATGCACATTTAGTTTCTCCAGAGTGACATTAATTTTGTTAAACTAAATTTAGTTGGCTGTTGTTGTAGGGTTTAATGCCATTTTTCAGCACATGATAGGCTATACATGGCGGCCAGTATTAATGGTGGCGGAAGAACCCAGGAAAATCACCGACCCTCAAGAAGCTACTGGCGAGCTTTCTCACAAACCCACATTGGCCGAATCCAAGACTCGAACCCATGCAGACAGAGGTGAGATGGCAGTGATCTGTAATGGAGAGCACTTTAGACCACTGGGGCACATTGGGCCCCAGTAACAAGCATTGTATAGAAGTTTTACAAATGTGTGTTTATAATACAGGCTATCGAGAAGACCCAAAATGGTCATTTCCAATTGTTGTTCATCTATAGATGACGTTTTAGTTCAGCAAATGCTGACTGATCATAGTAATGAACCAATTTATTGTTAAAGTCTTGAAGTATATCATATTATATGAACTGGTAAAGTATTAAAGGAGATGGCAGTGAGTGTTTTTGAACCAAAAAATGTTGTTAAATTAAAATCCGATGTACATGCTGAATAGACCAAAACAAACGGTGTGATGGTCAACCTCTCATTTCAGCGGTAGTTTGAGATTAAATCTAGAAAAGGCAGACAAACCATCAAAATTAAAATACAAGCAATTTAAGAATAGAGTGCACTTTTTTTTCTAGTAACAATTTATCCTAGCCAGATCATGTGCTACAAAACTATATAACCCTAATATAAAGGTTACGATAAATTTAATAAATAAGAATCTAAAATTGAAATTGAAAAGTAAAGTTATTTATTTGATTAAAATACTTCTGTTTGAACAAGTAGACTATGGCATTAAGGTACTTAAAATCCTGATACAGCAATACAGAATAGTAAATCTAGCATAGTAGACAGTAGAGTGCTAATTCAAGAAAGTTGGACTTTGACAGCCTATGTTAGTGAAAAATCCCAGTGAGCTGTGAAAAGGTGTTCTCAGTACAGAACAATATTCTTACACAGGAAACCGATTAAGAAGCGAAACAGTGAACAGATTAATGCTTATATGACTAGAGGCAACATCTTTTAAAGATTTTTATTTTAATAGGAGTCTTAACAGTATGGATAAGGAAGAAAGCTGGATATTGAAGTGTTGTGTAAATAATGAAATACGGTCGTTTCTTCCTTCCCCTCAGTTTTGTTCTACTCCTCCATGATTTTTGGAACAAGGAGGGAAATTAAATTTAGAAAAAGCAAAAGAACAAGGTGAATTAAAAGAGACAATTTTAAAGTAGAGTGCAATTTTCATTTCATCAAACAATTTGCCCTGCTGTATCTTGCGCCACAAGACAACCTTGTTGACGTTAAGAACACTGTAATAGATAAGAATCTTGATAATGACATTAGGAAGTAAAGATTTATTTGATCAAAATACCTCTGTCTTGTTCAAGCAGACTATGTCATTATGAGCTTAAAACCTTAAAACAGCATTATGGAACAGTTTGTAAATCTGACGTAATAGTACAATACTGATTAAAGAATGTGAAACTTTAGCAGAGCTTTATAATAGTAACAAAAGTCTTATTTTGGAGAATTATCCAAAAAGACCATACCTGTGAGGTTTGGAAAATTGTACATAACCATAAATAAAAAAAGTTTCCAAACTTGTTCCAGCTGACTAAGCTAGCTATGTATAGGCCTCTTTAGGTAGTAGACTGTGAAATGGGGTTCTCAGTGCAGGGAAAATGTTCATACTCGAGTGAGGAGCAGATTGAGCTCAGAAACAACAGATAAATGATTCTACAACTAGGGGTGACATCTTTCAAAATTTTGGTTTTAATAGGGCTCTAACATTGGAACAGGAAGAAGGAGTGGTGGATATTATAGTGTTTGGTAAATATTGAACTATAGCAGTTTCCTCCTCCCATTTTTGTTCACTCCCCACTTATTTTTGTGACAAGGGGGGACCTCTCCCCATTAAATAAAATCTGATAAGCACCTATGCATATCTTTGACAAATTTAATAGGCCGTTTGTTTTCTCGTATAGGAGAAATATTGTACGTTAGATTAACCAGTGATCAGCTGGTTCCAGCAACTGCAGAAGAGTTGAGCTGATACAGTCTAGCATCATACCTAGAGAGTTGTGCATTCTCAGTAACTTTACACACTTTGGAAATGGGGATAAACTCCAACCATGTGTACCATCACCATTAACCATGCCCTGTAGATGACAGTTTGAATAATTATTATAAAGGATGTAGCTGAACTTTATGAGCACTTGGTCCTGCAGTGAGGTCAGTTTTCAAACCCCCAAATTATAGTTGAGTTATACTTTTGCTTAATTTTAAGCTCATCTGGCAATGAGACCAGTGAGCTAATGACCTTATATTTAGTACACATCTTGCATCATTTGTCATCCATCAACATTGCAACTTTAGAGTTGTCATTCAGTCTGGTAGAAAGTCGCTGCATTATGCAGCTGAATGGGTGGTTACACTCATTTTTGTCATAGAAAATGTTATTTAATCATAATACCTTGGGACTGCTGCCTCACAAATCCATTGCTCTCAGGCTAAAACTTTTTAGCTGAAAGCTAGTAATTATTTGCCAATCTAGGTAGTAGTTGGATAGTGATCTCCCCTTGAAACAGATTTATGCCAGATCCTGTGATTTAAGTTATTAATTCCCCAGGTGCCAAGTAGCATGCTTTCTAATGAGAGGCCACACAACCCACATGCAAGGATTTTGGATGCTTTCTACCTTAAAAATTCACTATACCAAGATGGGCTGTCCCCTGATGCTGAATCTAGTACAATGCACATTGCAGCCTGGTGAGACCAAGGAGATGGACTAGGATGCACACCACAGGGTCTGACAGCTTCAAATTCCCATGAGAAGTAATTGACTAAGTACCAGCCACTCGTCCAAGATTGCCTGTAGAATGAATGGAAGGTCTGGGATCTACCAGTGGAAATGGGATGCTGTGGCTTTGCAGGACAGACCTTGTGGCATGCCATAGGAGTCATTGGGATTACAGGACCTAGCTGCAGGAAGTTAGTCACCAAGGTTGGCAAGGAAGCCTCACATTTGATTTGGCAAGAGAGAGAGGAGCAATAGCAAAGCTAATTGGTCCCAGGATGAGTCTCAAGGTTCCCATGAGTCCTGGACTCCTGGAAATCTTTTGGAATTTAATAAATGAATTTCAAGACCCTTGACAAGTCGTGAAATTTCTCAAAACCTTTGCAAAGTTTTGGAAAATTCAAGGAATTAGTGACAATGGAGTTTTATAGAAAATAGATAAATGCTAATATAGCACCGAGCACAGATTAAAAAAATTTGAACATGACACAATTACGATATTAATTTACTTGACAATGCAAGATATTGTGGTCCTTGAGTTTTGTGAAACGGCCCTGGAAATGTTGTGAAATATGTATTTGTTAAGTAAGCAGGTCCACTGGAGTAACTCATTTGGCACACCCCTGGAGAGTGTTTTGGACCGGCAACAAAATACAATAGGAAAGGAGATCTCCACCTGATATGGTAACTGGTTGCAGTGCAAAATGTATTCATATATAGCATCCACTTTGTATGTACCAATAATGATGCTTCAGTGCATATTTGTGTATGTATGGTATGTACTATAGGAAATTCAATGGTTGGAGATATACAGTTTTATATGCATTATATAGCTGTAGCAATAACTTCATAGTTACTATAATCTAAACTTTGGTGATTTTATTTGTATAGGTAGTCAGCTGGCCTTTCCTACAGTTAACTTTTATCAGAATTGATAATTTCTTATCCACTTTGATAATGTTAATAGCAGTGTTCCAGTACTCTACCTGTTTGGGCCTAGTGCACCTTTTTACAAGCAATTGTCATAGTGTAGCTCTGCAAGTACATGCTGAAGTTAATAAGCAGGTCATGTGCCATGCTACACCTGTATATATTTTCTGCTCTATTTTAGACCAATAACAAGACCAGACTGCCAACCACTCAATGAGAGTAGCTTACTGCGATTATCAATCTACAATTACATGTCAGATTTGAATATTATGGGTGATGGTACTCTGGATCCTAAATGGGAAGGCGCAGAAGCACACCTTGAGAGATGATAATGCAGAGGTGGGCAAACTTTCCAGTGCAAGTGCCGTATACACAAATTTATACCTTGTCGCGGACCGCATAGTTCATTAAGCAAAATAATTAATATTTGAAATAGCAAAAGCAAAAGGTTTTTCTAAATAACATCTAATTAATTTTCAGTTGTTAATATTTGAAAACTTAAACTTCAAAAGAAGCACATTTATTTAATAAACAGTAACATAAACAGAGTCGGTGCGAATGATGACTTGTTCCTAGGCTGCATGAAAACCCTATGCGGGCCGTAGCTTGCCCACCCCTGTGATAATGTCATCAGTTTGCACATAATGGTTCAACACCATATCACTTGCTGGGGAGTGAGATTGCAAACAACAGTCTCAGTTTCCATCTCATATATCAGTTTTACAAACCAGCTATGTGGATCGGTATCGCATACCAACTTCACGAGTTGTTTCACAAGTCCACTGAAGATGGACCTGTTCCGTCTTGACTGGACTCTGTCATATACCGCTGATCACAATGGGACTCGACCACAATTCATATCGGCCACCGGAAGACAGTCTTGTCCAGTTTCATGAACCCAGTTTATACAGTCTCACGAATAAATCTAGCTTGCATAGTGCCACTAGGTACTTCCTGCATATGATGCCCAGCATTGTGCATCATTATCCAAGAACCCGATTTCATAAACCCTGTTTATTCAGGTACTTGAGGAAGTCTAAACCACATAGTGCCACTAGACGCTTACTGCATATTATGCCCAGTGTAGTGCCTCGGTATTCAAGAACCCAGTGTATACACTCTCATGGATAAGTCAAACACGCATAACTTCCTGCATATCATGCCCAGATTGGTGATTTGGTATCCAAAAGATGTCGCTTTATTTGTTCTCCAGCTTTTACCGCTCAAACAGAGCGTATACTTGGAGACAGCATGGGATTTATCATGTCTAACTCCAGATGTGCTGCGAGTATAATGAGCCATCATCGTTTGCATTCTTCTCCAGCTACTTAGCAGGTCGTACAATAGACAAGTATGTTCACCACCTTTATCTAAAGAAGAACTTGCTCTTAAGTTTCCTCATTGTTATTAGATCTTACGCTGATGTGCGAAGACATACTTATGGGCTAAGATTGAAGACGTTTTCCATCCATTGCTATAAGGAGTTCTGTCATCAACCTCCCTCTACAATAACTGGCTGGTCTGTAGTTCAGTGTCAGTTAATTATTGACTAAGAACTTTTTCAATCACTTCTAGTCTTTCAAAGTTACAGTCAGTTACAAGTCCCAAGCATCAACCAGCTCTTTTTCTCGCAATCGTCTTCCCTCGATCGAGTCGGTACGTCTTTAATTCCAAAACACCAATTCCACATTTGGATACCCAGCAATCAACTGAGACGTTGCATTTTGGAGATGACATAGCTGTCCTCGCAGTGCATGGATAGAACATTTTCTGTTTTTTGGTTGGGATAGGGTAATACAACACAGCAGTTAGTGTGCAACATCTTTGCCGTGGGCTATATGTAAGATACAGTATCCATGACGATCTTTCAACAGGCGGAACACAGCCTATCTTCTCTCACCCCGATTCCCACATTACATGCGTATGAGACTTTCTAGGATACCCATCATACTCTGGCCAATGCCATCACAGTAGCTATGAACAAGTGGAATGAGATATTGTACTCTCTTTTTCCCCACCTTTCTTAAAGATCATAACAAAGCCGAGATACGCTTTGAACTTTAATCTTCTAATCTCTTTAATGTTCAGGTTCACGAAGTCTGTAAAGAAACGCCTTGGTGGACGCCAAGTTCTGTCCCTCTCAATCTCAGCTACAGCGGAGGGATTTACAAGGCAATCAACAAAAAGACGACAGGTACGTCCCTTGAACACAAGCTACTGCAAAGCAGTCCTAATGAATTTCAGCTGTCAAAAAACACATCTCTCCTAAACAGGAGTGGACAAGAAGCTGGGTGGCGATCATTTTCGCTAGCGTTTCTCTCCACGAGGAACTTTCTATCTCAATAAATGATATGTTCACGCCATCTTGGCGAAAAGATGTGCGATGACGACATGTGGTTTCCGAGGGACTCTATCTCTTTCAGCACTACCCCCTCCTTCCTCCAGGGTTTCCTCAGCTACAGACGCGGCACTCTTAACCCTGTCATCAACCTTAGCTCACTGATCTCGTTTGTGTTCCATGGTTTACGATGGAACACCACGACGAGATTTAATGCCGTCCAGTAGGGAGACAATGCAAAAAATATGGACGAGTATGATGCGTAGTTTTAAGTCCTCTTCCAGGAAGTCCATGCAGAGACTACATTGTACAAACAATAGTTGAGTTATATCTTGGAGCAGGAAGCGATATCCCATGTTACTTCTCAACTTCAGTTTCCTTGTCAACAAAGATATATCCGACCACGTACCATCTGAACATTTTGGTAATCTTTTATGAAGTTAAACACTGAAGCAAACATGATATATGTAGCCCATGGGAACGAACATTCAAATTAGTGCACTGGTGATTTCCTAGTTTATATGGGACAATCGTCCCGCCAAAGAATTCCTTTGCCTGCTGGGTTTGTTCAGTGCTGCTGTTGGCATCTTAGTCCTAGGTCGCCTTTTTATGAGCCCATTACAAATAATTCAGTTATCAGAATGGAGGTAGAGACTTTGCCCATTGGGCCAACTTCTCACAATCTGCCCAGTATTAGGTTCCAGCTTGAAGATTGGGAAACCTCGCTTATCTGGGATACCTCTGCAAGAACAATCTCCTTAATTCACAATCTGTATAAATACTAGCACAGAGGACCCGGGGGCGGGTGATGCCTCCTTCTATCCTTCGGAATATGCGTTAACCTATGAACATTCTCGAGGTGGCTAGGTGGAAACAAGTACTTCAATAACGTTGATTCTAATACTGACTTGAGTAAAATCGACCGTAAAGTAGCCACTGGATGCATTATACTCATGGCCGTATTGCACAGCATGTCTTCTGATATGTTGGTGATTGCAAAGTTATCCAATCGAGGCACGTATTCTCAATTATGGAAGAGAGGGAGAGAAAGAGTTAACTATAATTGATAACTGTGTATTTAGAATCCCATCTCGACTCTTATTCCACCTAAAATTTCATGTATATCAATGTCCTGGCCTGTTGTCTCATTTATCGCATGTCTTCGGCTCCTGGCAGTTTATCCCAGATATGGCCTCTTGTATATTATTACTTCTGTTAATGTTATTAAGGAAGTTAAATATATCATCTGCACGTAAACTCGTATTTATTTATTTCAGTCTTGGCAGACTATACCAGTTATCCAGGCACGCTCTCCCACGTGAAATTACTGAAAATAATAAAGCTGTACATAATGAATACAAAATTGCAAAAAGGTTAAATGAATTTTTCATATCAATTAGCAATCGCTTGAATGATAAAGTTCTTTCGACCTCTCATGACTTTTCCGTTTTTCTGATTTTATATCAGAACGAGTACTTTCTGGTAGTGGATTTGTGATCCTAAAGTTTGTTACATTCTTTTTCAGTCTGGATACGAACGTGTTACTGGACCAGATGGAAATAGCGCTAAAATATATAGGTTTTATGCACATATAACTTCCTCTCCCATTGGTCTTCAAAATTTGTTTACAAACTGGTGTATTCCCTTGAGCCTTTAGCCAAGTCAAAGTGTTTCCTATTCAAAAAAGGTGGACCAAATAATTGCCAGTCAAATTAGGGACCCGTTTCTATCATTCACATCAAATTAGGGACCCATTTCTATCATACCCATCAAATTAGGGACATATTTCTATCATGTCCTTCATTTCCAAACTAATTGTGAAACACATTTCTACCGACATTTTTAGCTATACGAATAAATATAGATCTCATTCAGGAGGCAGCAGACAAGAGCATTCATGACAAAACTAATAGAGGAATGGATATCTGCTATTAACTCTGGTAAAATCACCGTGGTTGTCATTGTGGATTTCAAAAGGCCTTTGATATTGTTGATAACGATATTCTTCCGAAGAAATTAACAGTCATGAAATGTTCAACTATTATACACTCTTTACTCGAGTCTTACCTAACAAACGTGTCTTGATATTGAAAACGACTCAACAGAATTAGAAATTGTAAACTGTTGCGTCCATCGATGTCCCAAATTTTCAACTATTACTCTTTACTCAAGTCGTACCTATCAAACAGCGTGCCGATGTTGGAAACCACTCATCAGCATTACAACCAATACATTCTGGCATTTCGCAAGGTTCCATTTTAGGACCTGTCCATATAAGTGAAGTTCGTCTACATTTTGAATACACCAATTCAGATATACTCTCTGATGACACAGCTATACAACATTCGGGCAACTCTACATCTGTTTGCGATTAGCGTATTCAGAAAGATGTTCAGTCTGTTTTGATTTGGTGTGTGCAAACTAAATTTACATTTATAAAAAAAAAATGATTGTCTGACAATTGACTCCAGTCAGAAACTGTGCATATTTCCTGCACTCAAACTTATGCTTAATGACATTGAACTTGCCTCTGTACACTCTCAGATTTGCTGTGTATAGTCGTTAATAAAAATCTTCACCAGAACACCCAAGTTAAGCACATTTGTTTTCACAGAGCAAACGAATTGCACTTATAAAAATTCTTTCAAATAACTTTTCTGATAATATTCTTAAGCTATGTTACTATAGCTTTATTTTACAAATCTTGGAGACGGGTGCACCATTTGGGGCAACTTCATTACAATTTTTAGGTTTTGGATACACCATATGGGGCAACTGCAATACAAATCTTAGACAATGGGTGCTCCATTTGGGGCAACTGCAATACCGCTGAAACTGACAAGATTACAAAATTGCAAAAACGAGATTCAAGAATAATTCAAAATGACATTTTTCACAACATCATTCGAAATTGGTCACCATGTTGCGTTAGAAAAAGGCTGTTTGATCTGTAAGGTAGGCAATGGAAGAGAGAGAGAGAGAGAGAGAGAGAGATCCTTCTTTGCCAATTTAAAAAAAAAATTATGCATCACTTTGCTTCTTTAACCGTTTTATTCTGGTTTGGGAAATCTGAATAACTCTTTTAATTTAATTCGACATCAACGACTTAGCATATCTTGCAGCATATTTCTGTGAAATTTTGTGGACTTTATATTCCTTCCTACATAATGAACCTTTTGCTGATTTTTTAAAAACTCCCCTAAACCTAACCTAAGGGCGGGGGGGGGGGGGGGAGAAGGAGAGGTCCAAACTTATGCCTTTACTAACAATCACGTGACTATTTTGATATATTAGAGTGATTTTCCCAATACCGTAAAATGATTAAATGGACTCTCCGTTTTATCTATTTTTTAAAATAAAGATACAATATATCTCATTTTCGCAATAATAAAACGTTATATTGAAACTTCTTAAATTTTCCTTTGTCCTTTTTCATTATGGAAAATTCTATTTCGTCGGTTGTTTTTGTTATTGACAACTAGTTGTTATTTCTTACTCATGGATCAAAGTTTTCTTTGATAAAATGTATTTTTTTAAAATCAGTTTTAGCAAGAGCTTTTTATTTTTGTTTGTTGATACTTTCTTTTGTTGACATTCACAGGAGTTTGGTTTTGAACATTAAATTTCTCGAGCAACATAGTTCATAGTTTTGAAATGAAAAAAAATCACCCCAACCCCCTCACAATAAAACTGCAATACCCCCCCACACACACACACACACCTACTAATACAAGAACGTGGCAGATACGATTCAGTAAAGTAGAATGGAATCACAAAAGAGTTGGTGAAGACTACACAATAGTTAAATCTTATAAATAATAGTTTCATCTTAAATAACAAGAGTTTAATTTGAATGAAACGAATGTTAAAAATGTTTATCTCTGAAACGGGACAATAAATCGAGGATTCAGAATGTAAATAACAAACGAAAGGATAAAGACTGTTAATATAGTGATCATGTGTTAAGTGACCCAGACTAATAAGTTATTGTTTCTACATTTTTGTTCTTTCAGTTTCTCAATTGCTTCACGTGGCTGTAGGCACAGTTGAAAGATAAGCATGCAAGGAAAGGTTTTCAGTATTCAACAAGAGTTGTTTCCCTTAGTTCAGCCAGCGTTTTCCCGAAGTTGGTCAACTACTACTCTGCTACTACTACTACTAATAACAACAGTAAAATGACAATGAAAGAAGTTATTATTTGAATAGAATTAATCTGGGTTTCAGATACACTTCCCTGCTGCCCTTTTAGTCTCTTATTATCAAAGAAACAGCTGGATGCAAACAAAAGTTGCTGTATATTGATGTCTAGTTATTTTAACATTTTCCATGTACAATTCAGTAGAACTTACTATACTGTAAAATACTTTTACAAAATCTGTAAAAATAGAATTTGTTTGTAACATTTTCATACTAAATCCCCCAAACCATATTCTCTCACATTAATTATTACAATGGAATAATCCCGTATTTGGTTTTTGTTGGGCTCACGACAGCAAACATGCACATTAGTTTACCCATTTTAAGAAACTTCTTTCTTTCTTTCTTTCTTTCTTTGCAGATTTCCGTGTTATTCAAACGTGTAGGAGTCAAGAATTTATCTCGGCTGTTATGTCTAGTGTTTGTTTTGTGGATGTCGGTTGTTTATTTTTTTCTTTCCCTGAAGAAAAGCTTGTTAATTTAGTAACGTTGGAAAGCTGTTCTTTATCTGCGTCGTTATCAATTTGTGCCAACTAGGAGAAACATCAAAGACTTACAAGCTTTATGTAACTTGTGTAATTTCAACGCTTTTTGGGGGGCGGCGTGTGTGTGTGTTTGACTTTTCCTTGTTTTGTATTTGCCATTGACAAAAAGCTCAATGAGTCAAGATCGCTGTGGCGAGTTAAACACTAGTTTTATACTGCTCGTTGTCAGTTTGCTGCATTTACATACATACATACATCCATCCATCCATCCACACACACACACACACACACACACACATACATACATACATACATACATACATACATACATTTTAATATATGGATAGTGCCATATTTGTGTCTGGAGAAGATCATACAGCTACAAGTCTAATGATTTCCATGGTTCAAGTATTGAGCGAGAGAGCAGACAAACATGTATTGACTTTATACCACCGTGTCCATCCCTTAAAGGAGACCAGAAACCAATGGAAATATAGAATAATAATAAAAGTACTATAGCAGAAAACCTTATTCTGAAGTATCATCTGCGACCGTAATGCCAATATTGAAATATTGGCCTATCTTCTAGGAGCTGAATTTCCGTGACCTCGTATGCAAAATTTCCGCGCCTATTCGGTTACTTTCGGGATGTGACGTCATAGTAGCGACTCCAGCAGCACAAGTGGGAGTTGGCAGAGTAAAAGACAATACCGTTTTGCGTTGCTTACGGGTGTAATAGAACATTAAGAAAAGCCTGTGGACAACATTTTTTTTTTCTTTTCCGAAAGATAAAGGCATAATGAAAGAATGGATACATTATTACAAACGATTTCAAAGCAACACCATACAGCACTATCTGCTCGTTACATTTCTCAAAGGACTGTAACGAGAGGGATTCTGAAAAAATGGCAGCTCAAGGATACGCAAATGCTAGGCCTAGACTAAAAGTTGGCGCTGTTCCAGACATAATGTTGAATATTTTAAATCCTGGGAAAAGTGTTAAACGTGCGAGTTACGAAAATAGGCAGAAGGCCGAGTAAGTGACCACAAAATGCAATAAGCAATTCACAGATCTTTTATCTACACCAGCAGTGCTAAAAATAAATCTGATAGCCCGACACCCTGGGCCCCTCTGGTTTTAGTTCCGGCCCATCCTGTATTCAAAGTGAGGTGCCCGTCAGGCTTGTCGAAACAAAAATTGTTTGCCTGAGGAAGCTTGGATCGCGCTGGTGAAATTAGTAAATGTATTTTCAAGATGTTGACATACATGCCTTAACACGGCACAATCTAAATCAAATCGCTACTGTCCAAGGTGAAATTTAGATTTGATTTTAATTAAATGGAGGCTTTGTCAAAAATAATATTCTAAACCTGTCGTGTTTCGAGAAAACACAATTTTCAGTAATCTTATAAAAATTACAAATTTAAAAAAAGAATCATTGTATACATGTAGTATGTATAAACGGTAATCTGTAATGATTGGAACTGATATAAAACTATTCCTTGGGCA
This sequence comes from Sinohyriopsis cumingii, assembly GCA_028554795.2. Lineage (NCBI taxonomy): Eukaryota > Metazoa > Mollusca > Bivalvia > Unionida > Unionidae > Sinohyriopsis > Sinohyriopsis cumingii. The sequence goes on along the minus strand of CM068828.1, from coordinate 86,854,926 downwards.
GTTTAAATAGCAGCGATTAAAAGAAAAGATGTCAAAGTTTCACATTAAATGGCTGACAATAGAAACTGGGGGGGGGGGGGGGACTATTGATCCAGCCCCCAACTCCTTGCCCCAATGTGCAAGCGCCCATGGGACGTACCTTTTCTCCATGTGATATGCCTTATTATTCCCCCAGGACAAGCCCATTTTGCATATTCTGGTCAGCTCTGGCTAAATTGCAAAATAGCTAAAGTTTTGATTTAAGTACGCAAACAATAAAGCCGGTGGGACTAATGAACATACTCCTTATCCTTGCATTGATCTTGTGAAAAGGACTGCCCTTCGGACATACTTCAAAGAAACCATGTTCGACAGTGTGTGTATGTGTAAGCACCAGCAATAAATTGCCAAAATAAACGATGCCTATTTTGTTGTTACTTACAATGCCATGGACTTCAGGTTTAAGTCTTAATGCATGTAACACACTGTTTGCTGAACAAAATATTTATTTAGAATTAGTTCTTAAAGGCCACATATACTGCATGGTATATTTTGTTTTATTCCTTGTAATTTAATCATGGTAATTAAACTTTACATATACGGTAGAGGAATGTCAGGTGTTAACTGGCCGAGTTTCTTTGGCGGAAATGGAGATGCGATTTTGTTTGCAGAGAAAATTTCACAGTGATCATTCATTTAAGCTAATTGGTGACAATTTTATTCTTTTAATTTTTTTATACTATAGTACTGTTGTAGTTGTGTAAAAACATCTGAAATTTACTTGAATAATGTTTAATTTTCAGGTTCTATTTACTGAAGAAGAAAAAAAAAAAACGGTTGTGTGATATTAATTATTTCGTCCAGTGCCGGATTTAGACGTGTGTGCGTGTGATTTGAATTTTAACGTAGTTTTAACAATTTTTCAGTTATATCACTTCGGTGTCTGCAGTGTGGCAGTTTAGACAGTGGATTGCATACGTTATATCTATTTATAAATGGTTTGGGGTTGGGTTTTTTTTCTTCTGACAAATGAAAATTGACAGACATAATGTAATAATCGGAACTTCGCTGCGAAAAATTTAGAGATATTACGAGATCGGGATGTAGATGAGGAAATACCCCCAAAATCGGGAGGTTTTTCTCCCGGCTGCGAAAAATTTAGAGATATTACGAGATCGGGATGTAGATGAGGAAATACCCCCAAAATCGGGAGGTTTTTCTCCCGGCTTGAGAGTTGACAGGTATGAACTGTCAGGGCTTGTGGAATTTCAGTCAGGCTTCAGTTTATTTAAGTCACCAGCCCGGGGCCTGTGCCTAAAAAAAATCTTTTAGCACTGACCAGTACAGTACATAAACTATTATATCAGACTGCAGATTCAAGTTTTGAATGTGCAACCCAAAATGATCTCCTTCCGTCTGCCTCGCTCGCCAATGTTTATGTTTGTATTCGAGGACTGGCTAGTATGGCGTCACGGTACCACGTGATCTGTCGTCTCATTAAAGCTCGGAAAAACTCGGCAATTTACGGAATCGTGGTATCTTCCATGCAATAAAATCACTACCCGCTTACGATATTTAATTTATAAACATGACAGTCGAATTAAAATCTGTAGAGAATTACATACGTGGAAGGAAAATTTTGATTTCTAGTCTCCTTTAAATCTCACGTTTCATTTATCAAGCACTTTATGATCCAGTAATAAACGCGTTTCAACTAATTTTATTGGAAATCAATACTTTGATGTATGCCTACATTAAATTCAGGTTTCTACCTGATAACGTCAATCTGACATACGACACTGTAGGATGCTTACTTATATTACATAATATTTGCACTTGTTTTGCTTTCTCAAGCTAAGCATCAAAGCATCAACCGATAAACAGTACCTTTAAAATAGAAGCAGGTTTTATTGACAATATGTAATGTATATGAGAGTAAGAATAGGTGGGATAAAGGAATGCGTTTACGCCCATAAGGTATTAAGCGTAAGGTAATAAGAAATAGACTGTGTACTTATTGGGGGTTAGCTTCCTATCGGACTGTGAAAGAGGATGTGCCGCTCATTTGGGCTTGTTTTATAAATTTTAGAGGAAGAAAGATGGCTTTTGTGCCCATGGATTAGAAGAGGATTAATACACCGCTATCGAGATTTTTCATTCTAGGTCGGTTTACTGTCTGATATTTATACCAATTTAGAATACTCCTCTCTCTCTCTCTCTCTCTCTCTCACACACACACACACACACACACACACACACACATCAGAATAAACATAAAAATGAAAATTGATCAACTTATGCCATCAAAACCACAATATGATCTGTGCAAAATCTGAAGGTGTGATCACCCGGTTTATAAGTTAACTGGAGGAAGAAAGAAAAAAGTAAATTAAATGTATGCGTCAGACACGGGAATTTTCCAATCTGCAATGGGGACCCCGAGTGGCCGAGTGGTCTAAAGCGCTCTCCGTTACGGATCACTGCCATCTCACCTCTGTCTGCGTGGGTTCGAGTCTCGGATTCGGCCAATGTGGTTATGTGAGAAAGCTTGACAGTAGCTTCTCGAGGGTCGGTGGTTATTTCCGGGGATTTCCCGGGTTCTTCCTCCACCATTAACGATGGCCGCCTATCGTGTGCTGAAAAATGGCGTTAAACCCTACAACAACAACAACCAATCTGCAATGTGTACTGTTTTACGACTTGATGATATTTTATTTCTTTAATTAATTTATTTATTTTAGACTGTTATTACTTTTCTATAAATTAGATAGAGTTGATTAACTATTCGGGGTTTACATGAATTTAATAACTGAGAACGAGCAAAACTTGATTATGCACACACACACACACACGCATTAAAAGCTCTTTTTCTTTCTTCACCATCATCACTACTACCACCACCACCACCAAAAATGAATACAACTGTTGCTACCGCTGCTGCTACTACTACTAGTACTACTACCATTGGTACTAATCATACTATTAGTTTACTACTGCTATATCCACGAATTTTTCAGCATGTTCTTACTCGATGCAAATAATAGTAATAATAATAATAAGCAGCGGCGGTAGAAAGTGGAAAAGAAAAAACAAAACAAATTTTATTTTTTCAAACTTTTAATAAATTCACATTTAAAATTTCGATATATCATAAATGACTGTCCCTTCACTCAATATACGTCAGATCTTGTAAATGGATACATTCACGGGTTTATAAAACAATTTCGCGCCTCTTGGTTTTATCTTGACACGTGCCCATTAAAGACTGCAAAGCATGGAATATGTCCGTTTTCACACTGCGTCGAGTTTACTTTGCCATTCAAAAGTATTGGCATATGGTAATTAATTTTTAGAATGCAACGTTTCCGAGAGAGTTCAGTAGATCTCAATGTATAGTGAACAAATGCCATTCACAAGCTTAGCACTTTATGTGTATTCATACGGAAGGAAAATATACTTTCACCACCCAGCCGTTTAATAGGGCGTCACGTTGCTAAGTAACAAAGTCAATCCGAATGGCGCTGTCAACAAAATGGCGGACACCTAATGACAGGTACCCTGCGAGTGTGTAAAGCAGACGCTTCAAAATTGGATATGAGGATTTGTGTGTTAATATGAAACAAAGGTGGCAGTATTAGGCATTTTTTTTGGCAAAGACTCAGTATGTCGACATCTTTTTATTTTTACGTGAGTATTCTCTTTATTTGATTTGTCAAACGAGTTGAGTTTGTTTGGTAAAGTCTAAAGCACGAAGTGCTACCTACCCTGGGTCCTACTCAACGTAAAATTAGTTTAACTGACTATTTGGAGAGAAACCATACTTGCTTTTATGTTGGTTTCTTCTTTATTATTTTCTTTTTACATTTGTTCTTGATACAGTACATAAATGCTTATAAAAGACCGAAGCTTAAAGCAAAAAAAGTTTCATTAATTTTGTCCCTTTCACCCATCATTTTCCAAACTCATAATTTTTGCTTCGGAGGAATGCATTTATTTTATTTTGCATGTATGTTATATTTATTTACATCAATTTATTTACCCCCACCCATGAGCCCATTCATCCAGGACAAGTTTTAGTGCATTGGAATTTGTCTGATGTGGTGGGTGGTGTTGGTTATGGGGGCAGCCTGTAATGTCTGTTAACCAATCTGATAATTTTTATGCTGGCACAGCAGCCTTTTTTCACTTGGCAAATCCAATTCCTGCTAGTAAGTTATGATCAAGTGAGTGGGATATCTCTATTGACTTGTAAGTATTTGAATGATTCTAGTTTAAAAAAAATAAGCAACAGAAAATGCATTAATTTATGTACCATTCAACTTGTCTATAATGGATAAGGGTATGTGAGTAAAACTTATCCGCTTTGACAATGAAATCAAGAATAGATACCTAAAATGTTGTCCTCTATAAATAGCAGTCCTTATATCAGGTTATTCACTATGACAGGTTTCAATATTATGTTGATATTAAACATTTGTATTTTACTATTCATTTCTTCATTCCTATTTAAATTTTACAGATTGGCATCTTGACTGGCTGCTGAATCAAAGATGGCAGAGGATGCATTTTTTTACAGTCAGGCTCTTACTCGGAAGCCTCCCAAACGATATCGGAAGCTTCCAGAGGAGCTCCCAGAAAGTCTCCGATTTGTTCATCTACCTCCACGTGTTGCTGCCTTAATGATGAAAGAACGAGCTAATAAGCAGGAGCTTGAAGATCCATTTGGAGATGGTCTTGGTAAAAAGAGTTTACTTCCTGAAATAAATCAGACATTTCAGAGTGTAAAAAGTAGACTAGACAGTGCTTTATCCAATGATGAAGACTCGCAGAGGTTTCTTTTTGAGGAAGCTAAAATATCAGCTGCAGAAATTTTAGCACAGCTAGCAAAATATATTTATTACTATGAAGATGTATATACATTTATACCAAAGAGTTTGGAGTATCAGTTATTGTGTACATACAAAGAGTTGACTAGTGACATTATATATGTGCATCGTGAATGGCAGACACTTGAAATGAAAGAACAGCATGCAGCATCACTGCAGAAAGACGCAGCAGGGAGTGAAGAGGAAAGCATTGATGGGGGAGGTGTTCAGGATGGTAGCAATCGTCCACACTCCCAGTTCGGAAGAACAAGTGATATAAGCAAATTTAAAAAAATTGGAAAAGCAAAGCAGAGTATTGAATCTAGTGAAGATGGAGATGCAAAAGAGTTACATCTAAAACCTCCTGAACGCACTACATCAGCAATGTTAAAGGCTCGTGCCAGCAAATTAAGGGGCTCAAGTAAGTACACATACATTCTAGAATTTGTTAGAGATGATTTCTTATATAATTCAGATGGATATGATTTAGTTAGCTGTAAACAGAGCATTTCAGGGTCACAGGAGAAATGTATTTTTAAACTGTTTACAGAAACCTACAGATCTCCAAATCTTCATTAAAGCAGCATGCCCCCATGTTTTCATTTAATCACATGCCCACCCAAAGTCTAATAAAAGATTTAAAAATAATGAATTGTGCGCATACACAGACAACTCTGAGTCATGTCCCAAAGTAAGATTTTAAGTGTTTTTTGTTAAACAATGCATGAAGAGTTGCATGGATTTCATATACAAGTTAAACAGGGATTATAAACTTGTAAAACTGCAACTTGTTTTGTTGGTAAAAAAAACTATAAAATGACTTCTGATTGTTTCTATTACTTTGAAATAATTCCTTATCCTTACCCAGCTAATGATGAGTAGATTTTCCAAGCTCTGGTCAAATCATTGCATTAAATTGATCCATATGCAGATAAACCAACAATAGTACAGAGTTCTTTTGCTAGTATTAAGTATGGAGACAATTATATCATCACCATACATTTCATTGTTGTCTTCATGATTATTTAATGTCACAATAGTGTGTATGCCATTTTGCCCATACATGCATGCTTTGTGCACCATATTTCAAGATAGGCCTGGAATTGACCAAAACTCACCCATTATTTGGCCAAGCCATTTTTTGGACAGAAATTACATTTTGCTTTAACAAAGTTCACTGCATTCATATATATTTTTTTTTTTTTAGCCCTTGCAGTTTTTGTTGGCCAAAACAATTTGACAAATACACATTTTTTTTTGCTTGATATTGCTGATTTAAAATGCAAAATGAACAATACAGGCCAACCTTCATTCATGATTGTTTGCATAGAATGTACTCAACAACAAGCAGCATAAACCTAGATATGCTGGTGAATTATGAGCTGGCAGATATGTTCATAGTTTTGCTAATCATGTGAAGGCTACTTTTACTGCATGGAGAAAAATGGTTTATGTACAGTAACTTTAGTTCTAAATCACGTAACTTGGAAAAGACTTTGTGGATAGCATGCATGTGGAGTAAGAAAGAATTCTTCTGATTTTGGGGCCAAAAAATCAAAGATCAAAGTCATTTACTGATAGAAGAAAAGTGGGTTTTGCAAAATAACATTAATTGAACCACACATAATTGAACTAAGCTATCTACATAAATTGCACTTATGGTAATATTGAAGCCTATTGATTTTGGGCTCAAAAGATTAAAGGTGAAGGTCACTGGCAGAGAAGAAAAATGGCTTCTGCAAAATAACATTAGTTTTGCATAACATATATTGACAAAAGATTGTGCATATTGCTTGCGCATTGTTTAAGGAAGAAGCCTATTGATTTGGGTTTTAAAAAAGTCAAAGGTCATGGTCACTGACTGAAAGAAGAGAAAGAGTTTCTAAACCAAAAATTCAGTTTTTGATCACCTGCCTTAAGCAAAGTTTGTTGGTGACTTTTACATTCTTAAGAAAAGTAGCAGTTTAGTATCACAGGTAAAGATTAAACTTTTTAGATCGTTTGCAATTGGAGTAAGGAAGAAGCAAATTGATTTTGAGTTCAAAGGTCAAGATCACTGACAAAATAAAAATAAAAATTGTTTTGCTTAAATATTTTTGTTTTAGACCATGTACCTTGACCATTGTTTGTGGAGGATTTTTCTTCTTAAGGTATGGCAGAGGTCTGTTGATTTTTGGATTCTAAAGGTCTATAGTTCATGCTCAAGGTCATTGTGGCCAAATGAAAAAAGGGCTTTGCAGAATAACATTTATTCCCGATTAAGTAATTTGACAATATTTTGTGGATGGCATGCACATAGTGTAATAAAGCAACTGATAGATTCTGGGGTCTAGGGTTGAGTGTGTGTGTGTGTGTGTGTGATTTTGGATTTTTAATGTAGCTTTAACAATGTTTCAGTGATATCACTACAACATCTGCATTGTGGCAGCTTATAGTGATGTCTAGCACTGGGGCATCATGCCGCAGACATGTAGCATGATATCCCACCCAGTCACATTATCCTGACACCAGGTCGATCAGTCCTAACACTAACCTCTTAATGCTGAATGCCAAGCGAGGCAGCTGTTAGTACCATTTTTATTAGTCTTTGGTAGGGGTGTCTAGGGTTGAGAAGTCATAGTAAATCAAATAGGAAAATAATGGTTGTTCACAGTAACTTTAGTTCAAGACTACATACTTTGACCAAAAGTCCAGGTCACCGAGAAATAGGGTCATTAATCTCCAGAGTCAATCACACCCTTTTGGTTCCTACACACAGGGCAGACATATATTATGCCATTTATGGTACTTTTGTTCAGAAATAAAAGATTCACAGGTACACAGGTATACAAACTCAGAAGTTGATTTTCATCACTTGCATAGATCAACATGTATAACACTGTCCATTTGAGTAATCAGGGCTTGTAAATTCCACATGTCCATTCACATTTACAAGTGGTTGCTGAGGAAGGGAAGATGCTTTTCCAGTTGGATGAATGTCATTTTAGCAGAATCAGTATTATGTACAGTCTAGAATGTTTAAAAATGATGCAGAACAAAAGTTCTAAGTCACTTGCATATCAGGACCTTTAGCCAACTGAACGTTTGTTGAGCCCTGGCCATAGAGTATACCACCTTATTATAAGTGAGATCACCTTAAAATAAAGTACATATTCATTTAATTTTGCTATTAAATAACGAAATGGAATTCATGACCATTCACACCTTATAACAGGTACAGTGCTATAGTTAAGGGAGAGAGTGCCATGTTATTGTATCTGCACTTACAAAAATCCCACTGTTGTTTGCAATACATGAATCATAAGTAAGCTAATGCAAAATCTCAATTTGAAGAAATATTTTTAGAAATTTTCTGAAACTGAAGCTTTGATCTCACTCTGCAAATGACTTCATGTAAACAGCATAGATTCTGATTTTAAACTTTTAGCCAGACCCAGAAGTAGATATCTCTTATATACAGGTTTTATTGTTCTTTCAACTGGTATAGATATTCCAATGCATGGCTATAAAACCTAGAACCGCTCCAGTGGCCTAGTGGTTATAGTGTCTGCCTTTGATGCGGGAGGTCGTGGGTTCAATCCCCGGCCGAGTCATACCAAAGACTTACAAAAAGGATACTAACAGTTGCCTTGCTTGGCACTCAGCATTAAGAGGTTTGTGTTAGGACTGGTTGGCCTGGTGTCAGGATAATGTGACTGGGTGGGACATCATGCTACATGTCTGCGGCATGATGCCTCAGTGCTAGACATGACTATAAATCGCCACACTGCAGACAATGTAGCAATATGATTGAAAAATTGTTAAGGCTATGTTAAAAATCCAAATCACACACACAGTAAAACCTAGAACGTTACAGTGACACTAGCATTGATGAAAGATGTTTCTTCGTTTATAAATTTCCCATGATGCTCAAACTTCAAACTGGCAAACCATCAGTCAAGCTTAGTTTTACCTGATATCACTGTCTACATTTTTTTTGCCTGACCTTTATATGAAAACATTAAGTAAAATCCTTCTTCTTTTGAGCTATGGCATAAAATCCTTCAGAATACTATTTTGATGGCAAAATTAAGCTTATATGCACAGATTCATGTGTGTAACATCATAAAACAAAACCACAACTTTTTAAGTTTCTTGGACCTCCCCTTACCGCCCCCACCCCCAACTTCCCAAGCTACATAACTGTGTACAACTTTCAACTATCTAGCTACACCCCTGGTATTGATGATTTGGTAAGTATAAATGGACCAGATATACTTGAGTTACATACACAGGTGGTCACTAGGAGTATATGCTTATCATAGCAAGTTTAACTTTAAATGTATATCAACAAATTTGATCCTTGTCCTCTGTAAGTTTGGAGTGAATGAATTATTGCAAAAAGACATGACTATTGACATTGTGGTTAGCTGTAGATTTCTATAATTATTGCATGACTGTCATAAAATAAATTTGGCTTGAATTAAAAGTAATGAGATTTGTGGCTGTCTAACAGAGTTATGAAGTGTTTGCTTTTTAATTAATATATTAATAACTTTGCAAACCAGCATAGAGCACTAAGAGTACCAATCTTTTAATTACATGTTGCATGTCATATGTATGTATGTATGTCTGTATGTATGTATGTATGTATGTATGTATGTATGTATGTATGTATGTATGTATGTATGTATATGTATCAACATGCATAATTATCAGCCTTAAATGTAATGCTGAGCTGCAGTAGCTCAGTTGGAAGAGTGTAAGACTTGTAATTGAATGGTTGCAAGTTCAGTACCCACCCAGGCCAGCCCAGGTTCAGCTGCCTTATTGTGTCATTGAAAAATACACTTAGATCACATTTCCATTGTATGATTTTGCCAATAATGTGTTAAATGCCATTAAAAATGCCCAGCATAAACCTAATGTCATGTGCTTGCCAGTAGTATGTTTGAAAGCATTTTATGGAAAGTAAATGGCACATGGGTTGTATTAGCCTGTCTAGACACTAGTTTGTCTTCACCTGATTTCTGCTATGTAATAGTCATAGGTACATTAGTTGTGTTGTTATAACTTCATTTTTTTGACTATCAGTTATAACTTCATTTATCTGACTATCACTTGGACATCACACAGTGATCCTTATTGTCCGCAATATTTCATACACTAATGTTTTATGAACCATAAGTTTAAAATTTTACGCACATAAAATAATTAGCATTTGTTCCTGCTTATTTGTTCACCTGAAATAATAATTAATACAAGTGTACAAAAATCACAATTCTGAATCTGAAATAAATTTATTTATCGGTTTTAACATTGTTGGGTTAAAGGGATTAGACTGTTATACATTATAAATTTGCCCATTTGTTCTTTTAGCATAATTTTGTATTTTTTGTTTTACAAAACTTTAAATTCTCCCCATTGTCTATTTTCTATGTAGGTTTTCTTAGACCAGAAGCAATAATAAATTTATAAGAAAACTAGTCCAACATGGCCTATTATAATACTTGGTGACAATATTTTCAAATGTGGTGACCCTTTTTGAGGAACTAATTTGACCTATTGTAGAATGTTGATCAGCCATATATAAATGAACAATTTGCTAAACGTTTCAAGTGGTCAATTAGCTGCCCTGGTGATTGCCATGTTTATTACAGCCTTCATAATATCTGGTCCTGGCTTTCATATATTCCATTATGCATAATTCTTGACCTACCATTAAATGTCCCGGGTAAACCAAAATAACTTGTTTACTGGTATTCGATGATAAGCCCACACATAATGATAAACTCATTTCCATTTTACCATTTTTTAAATTATTTACAAATATTCACCAAGGACGTCTCTTTGTATATTAAATACACCCTCTCCCTACATTTTGACCATTTAACTTGGCTATCTACCATGTGTTATAATGAGAGAAATACTGTATAGAAATAGTAAAGTTAAATCTCAACTTGGATTCCTCAAAGTCTGCTGATGGAAAAGGTATCTTGTAAAGAATATTATGGGATTATTGTAGAATATAGACCCATTGCTAACAAGGTTGATTTAAATTGGAAGTTTCAGGAATACAAATTTTTTAAAATCTACTTGGGAATTGTCTGAGATTTGGAATGGGGAGTCATGGCTTTTGGCTCTTAAAGACATCTTTGAAAACTCCATGCTGTTGCTTGCTACTTGTATGTTGTTTGGAAATTGATTTAATAATGTGGAGTTTCAGAATAATATTCATTTTGGCTCTTTGAACTCATGTTCGTGTTACACTGAATGCATAACAATAATTCCAGATATTAGATGTGAGAAATGTTAGAAGAAATTTTACTTTCGGATATAGAAGTGACTATTTCTGGTAGATACCATGATGCAAATGTTTGATTGCATCATTCAGCAGTGTTATTACACGGACAGTCATATAATGTCAGTTTTCTGTGATGACACTGTGTTGTCAAAACAGATGTTTTCTTGTGTTGAGGGTTATTTATTATCCAATTACTATATAATCTGTAGTTCTGTACTCTTTTTATTCTAAAATATTTTGAGAGTTAACTTCTGTGTATGAACAGTAATAAGTAAATGTAAGTAAAACTAATAAGTAAATGTAAGTAAAACTGTCATTTCCTAATTTGCCTATAATTTGCTAATTGTTAATAAGGAAAGAATTTGCTCTGTTCAAAATTAGAGAAGTAAAGATAATTTCCGTGGATTGATGGTTTAATGAAAAATTGAAGTACATAAATAAATGTCAGTTAGGTTTCGGTTTGATCAAAGATTCATTGATTGTTTTGAAAAGGTTATATGTTTACTGATAGAGTGATTTATGTTTTATGAATTTTTTGTTCAAATTTTAAAATGTCCTACAAAGATATCCCTTGTGCATATTCTTAATCATTAAAAGATTTTGAAATAATGATAGAGAAAACTGAATACATGCCACAGGCTTTACTAAAATATAAATTTATAGCATTCAGTGAAAAGTGTTTTTGTCAGTCAGTGACAAATTCCAAACCATTATAATATAGCCAAACATCAAAGTAGTAAGCTAGAAAAGACATGAGGTTTGATTCCCAGTTTTCATTTATGACCCACTCCTTGACTTGTACAATAGAGTCGATAATTTCAATGAGCACCGAAGAGTTTATGTGTGAGCAAATGAAGATGTTTGTTTAGGGATTTAAATGTTGTTTGCTCTCTAGCTACTTCTGTCATTCTGGGACTGATTTACAGTGGTTGATATTAGAGCCTAGTCTTTGACTGTCACCCAATCTCGAGCATAGATATCAAATCCTGTAAATATGTTCGACATGGAAGTCAAGAACCACACTATTTTGTTTCTTTATAACTCCAGAGAGATCATTTTGTCCCAGAAATTTAAAAAAAGATAGATTGCATATCATAACAGTTTGCTAATGGCTTGTTTTTAGGCATTTTATGAAAAAAATGTCAGTCATTCAAGCTAGTATCTTATGTGTGGGTTTATATGGTAAACTGAGATTATGACAGGTACTTTATCTTACATGGCAGATCATTTCAACATACTGGTTATTTAGTATTTCAGAGTACTTATAAATTGGGTTCAACTTCAAACAACACAGACCCAGATCTGCCCATGCATCCCAGATCTGCCAGCACTACATGCACCAGTAGATCAGGATCCATCTTTTTTGTTCTACTGATGAGTCCTTAGAAATTTCTTAGACCAGGATTTGCTGGCACATTATATAATGACAGCCATAGGTGTGTGCAGTTTGCAATTTAACCAGACTTAAAGGGGGGCATGTATGGTAGACCTTAGTAACCAATGTTTCCATTAGGAAGGGAAAGGATTAAAGAACTTTTTGGCTTCAGATAAAAAAGAACAACTTTCATTGCCTTGTGAAATCTCTTGTATTGATCATCAGTTTTTGATATAGGCATAGATATATGAACAGGTAGCAACCAAACTATTCAACTTTTTTTTACTGAACTGTTTATTGTGATTTAAGGAGACAAACTGAAAGACAATAAATCAAATAAGAAAGATCATTTTGCATTCATGAAAAAGAAAATATTCATAGGTATAAAGGATTTTAATTGTGTTTTGGTATTAAGGGGTAAAAAAATAATTTTATTTTTGTTTATGCAAAGCAAATAAGCATGCCTTCGAGCAAAAGCATGTTGTTTTTGTTGTAGATTTGGGAACTTGATTTCTCAGTAGTTAATGAGATAAACTGATATCATTGCTGCCATGTTGATTTGAACCCACATCTGCAGGTTTCATAGGCCAACCATCAAAACCTCATGACATTGGGTACTTATACTTCACAGTAAATAGTACAAGGACTACAGACAGTGTGGTACATGTGGTCACATTGCCAATATACAACTTTTTCCAGTAAGCCGAGTTGGACATTGGGTGGGTTGAGTTGGGCAATGGGTGGGTTGAGTTGGACAATGGGTGGGTTCAGAAGAAATACAGTGATATTCCACTATTATAAATACCATCAGCGTGGAGCAATTTTGTTATGGATGAGGTTATAAAGAGTTACATTGCTTAGAAAAATGGAATTCAACTTGTAGAATTAGATCTATGACCATGCAGGTGTTAAATCAAGGACAGTGTATTACAGAGGTATTTTATAGTGAGGGAGTGTGAGGTACCACTCTGTAATATACTGAAGCCAGCTTATGTGGGTTTTTAGCATATGTTTTTCTGTGCATGCAGTACTGAAAATTGAGTTTACAGGGGTTTTCTGCAATGTGCATGCAAATTGCTGCTAAATTTAATGAATGCCCAATGAAAAATGTACAAGCCAAAATGAACTTGAAGTTTCTTGTTACTGATATTTTAGAACTGTGTTTAAATTTTTCATTCAGAATATAAAATATGGAAGAGCATGTTGAAAATAGCTAGATTTATGCAAGTTAAAAACATTAAAAGTATCGAAATGCTGCTGATACCTCAAAAAAAAAAAATTTTGAGCTCTGGGTGTACTATTACCAATATTAGGTGATAAAAACGAATTAGCATTTCTTAGGTATCTTATATTTTACAGTTACATTAAACAAGATTAAAGTGTTTTGTACTGAAAATGTTTAACCAAATATATATGTAATTTGCCTGGATTGATGGTGTATGACAAATCAGAGTCTATGTGATATTACAGACAATAACACAGTAGTCAGCTTGAGCTATGATACACTTGATCAAATATGGAAATCTTATCAATAGCAGATTTATGGAGGCTGACATAGAGAAAAGTGATATTTGCTCAGTAACCATATCAATTAATTTCCCTCCTGTAATGAATTATTTTAAAATGTAAATAGCATGCCAAATGTGTGTTAATTTTGTAGCAAACCTCTGAGGTTCTAATTTACAACAAAAATGCATAAAAATTCTCAGACACTGGACTGCAGTGATTTGTGTGCTAATTCATCATTAGAGTGTATCAAACAGTGCACTAAAGTCTTTGAGAATTTGACAGCACCGGGGGGGGGGTATTATCTTCAGAACTTTGTTATATTTATTATTCATTTAGTGTTATATTTATTATTCATTTAGTGCACTATCTTGATTTTGACACATATTTAGTACAGGAGAGAAATTTTTAAAATATTCACCTTGAATGAAAGCAGTATGGTTGACTTCTAATCATTATCAGTATCATCGATGACATGGGACATTTTGCTCTATCAGGACCCCTTTTATATTTCCTGCAAAAGCAAGCGAGACATTGGAATCACTTAAATTATCCATGTTATTGTTAGTATTATCTATATTGGCATTTCACCTAGCAGTATTGCCCCATTTATTTTTGTGTCAACCTTCTCTGTCCAAGTATTTGGGATTTCCTTAGACCCTGCTGTATATCAGATCCCAGTTATATCAGAGAACATACATCTTGATAACTTGGCTATATTTATGAGTATAAAACAGCATTATAAACCCAGGTAGATTTGCCATAATGTAGTAATGTGCAGATTGAATTAAGGGTCTGTACAATGTCAGTTTAAAATCGAAAGTAACATGAACAAAAATGACATCTGATGGTTTATTGTGTGATGGCAGATTTGGGTCAGTCCCATTCTTGCTTATCACTGATAAATTGCAAATCAATTCTCTGTTATATAATTTGCATGTCATACCATCGCTCTCTTCCTACCACCATCCACCAGCCAAAGATATGGACAGAAATGCATTTTCCTGTCCAACATCCTTTGTTATTATGATAGTGAATTTTGGTGAGCATTAAGATCCTTTATTCTCCTGTCTTTCCAAGAATAATTGCACTCACCGAATTCCCAACACTTTTGGATTTCTCCATGAGTGTGAAAAGAAATTTGATACTTGGAAATCTTGTATGGATGACTGCAGACCTTTAGCAAAATTTGAGATTCTGTGATTGAAGACTCAAGTCATATGATGGTTTTGGTGCACCTACACATTTAATTCAGTATTATAAATGATTCACAGCTTTAAATGAGGCTAAGATTTTTATGTCCATACATGAGATTTTGAGATGGTTTAAATTGATGAGTCTTTTTTAATTTGATGTGTCTTATATTAATTGAATGGCACATTGTGAGGTGTTATAATTTGAATTTTTAATAATTGCATTAATTTAGTTTATTACCTCATTTTTACTCCATATTTATTTGCATATAGTATCTAATTATCTTTCTCTTTCCTGAGAGGCCAGAACCCATCCCTTTTTAATGGCAGTTTTTTTGTTGTTGATGAATGCTGGTACATTGATAATGTAATAATTGTATATATGTATCTTTCAAACTTTAAAGACATTTTCAATCACTTCCTATGTAGGCTTGAAAGTCGTTATCTTCAGGATAGATTGATTGATGACTTGTCATATGTGTTACATTTCACAGGTGTACCTGATTCAAGAAACTTCTGTGTTATAAAATTGAGCTGTTAAACCTTGTATACTCCTTTGAAATGTACTACAGGTACATGAAAAGCCAATTTATCCTCTAAATATAGAAAGAGAACCATTAATAGTGATAGTCCAGATATTTCAAGGTCTAAATGTTTGTTAGAGCTGTAGCTGGTAGCAGTGGAACATGTCAACATTAATGAAAATGGTTTCCTAATTTCCTTTATGACTACTTGTGCATAATGAATGATCAGTGATAAATTTCATTGAATGACCAGTATTTCCAGCAAATATTCCTTTGACATTTTGAAAGCTGAACATGCCTAGAGCTTAAAGAGCATGAGTCTAGTAATGAAAATAATTAAAAAAATTAGTTGCTATTTTGAGACCAAATCTTGGAAATGAAAATTACTGGTATAAAGTCTCAAAGATAATAATTATCTTGTTTTTTAGCCAAGTCAAATAACAGGACAGATGACAAATGTACCTTGATACTATTCACTCAGTAGAATTCTAAATCTACATGTCCAAGGTGAAAAATATTAAAAGAAAGAGAGGCTAGCATATGGATAGAAAAATCCCCTTGTTTAAAAGTCAAGCTTCTGGGCCTCAAACATTGGATGCCCTGGAAGCAGGAATTTTGACCTTAAACAAGAATTTTGCTATAAAGAATTGTTACTCTGAAGATGCAACAGGGTAGATTATGTTATTTGTTTTTCTTCATAAGTTATATACAACCCAGTATAATGTAGGGTGTAGTGTATTTATAGATTTCTTGAAAAAAGCATCCTGCTTGTGCTTAAATTGAATAAAATTTAAAAATTTGCAATATATACATTGTATTTGTTTGATAGATTTTTACAATAGACTGTTTCCTGAATAAAAGGAAAAATTATATATATATATATATATATATATATATATATATATATATATATATATATATATATATATATATATATATTTATACATACATATAAATTCTGTGCTTTCTCAAGCCATCATATCCATTTTGCAGTTAATATAATTTGTACCATATATATTACATTTGTGTTATGACATTACTAATTTCAGTGCTGTCTTTGAAATCAAAGAGTGTTATGTCGAGTACAGGTTTGCAAAGCAGAAGTAAGTTAAATCTCACGGTTACCATATTTTTATGAGCAGGGATGCCATTTTGTTTTTCGACATGTTGTATTTCCTGATTCAAAGAGTCCATGTATAGGTAAATCTGAAATCACTTATATTTTGGATTACAGCCCACATTTTTTACTGCAGATCAAAGCAGTTTATTCTGCAGTACAAAAATATGCAAATTTTGCTACCCCACCCAAAATGATACTTTTTCTAATTAATGGGGATATGTATAGGTTTTCACTAAAAGGCTTCTTACTTTGGTTCATCCTGAGTGGTAATGGTGCCAGTATGATATCCAGTATGTGCACCATAATGGTTAGCTTGAAAATCTTGTTATTACATCTCTTTCTGACTGGATGGTCTTATTGACAGACATTTGACTGAAAAACTTAATATGGTGTCATTTTTGTCCAAAATGAGAATGGTGTCCCATGGAAATCAATATGGCTGCCATTGTGGCCATCTTGGAAATGTTGTTATAACTACTCCTCATGCTCCTCAGGAGCAGATGGTCATATCAACATCATGGGGTTTCACTAAAATATTTATTATAGTCTCAAGTTGGTAAGAAAAAAAATGGTGCTTTTCCATGGTGACTATCTTTGATAATCTTGTCATCACTACTCCTCATGAATGGATAGTTGTTTTGACGTGGGGATTTTACTAAAACACTGCATGTAGTTGGGCCCAGTGTCTGACAAAAAATTTCAGCAGCTACTTCTTCTAAATGGATGGCCATGCCAACATTAAAAAGAAAACAAACCTCTCTTGTATTAAAGTGACATTGATATAGGCTACCTCGAATCATCCTGAAAACCTACCTGTGCTGCTTCCATTGAATGATTGGTCTTATCAAAATGGGGTTTTCACTAAAACTTAACTCTAACAATATGTAGTTAGTTCTGGTGTTAGTATAACCTCCAAAATGTCACCATGTAGACCATCTTGAAAATCTTTTTGTCCCTGCTCCTCTTGCATGAGTGGTTGCATTAACATGGGATTTGAACTAAAACACCTTTTGAAATATTTAATTGTTTCTGAATGAAAATACATGTAGTGTATATCTGACCACCAATATATCTGCACTTTTTTAAAGTGTCTTGAAAAACCAGGGTTAATTAGCCTTGGAGTTAAGATCATTGGGTGCATTGGCACTTATGAACACTGTCAATTGTGCATGTACAAGTGAATTTTGACAAGACATTGTATTTAATCCATTACATTGAAGAAGCTGACAGTCAGTATTCTGCCATTGATTTTAAGGTCAAATGCCATTACTGAGGGGTTCCTTACCGGCTTGTGAGCATGATAACATAGACAAGTTTTATGAATAGATTTGTTTGAAATCCAGTTTGTGGATATATCCGATGAGGAACTGTGTTTGTTTTAATATTATAGATTTAATCAAACTTGTCACATTGGCATATACCTTAGCAATGTCTGAAACAAGCTGAATGCATTTCTATCTCTGACAAAGAATTTTGTACTGCACTTATCTTGCGATGCTGCATGGTAAGTCAGACATATATGAAAATATATTTGATTTCAAATTCGGTGTCTTGGAGTTTCTCAAGAATATTAAATATTGTTTCAGTACTTAGGAGTTAAAAAGAAGAAATGTTGGTTTTTTATTTCTGAAAATTTATGTTAGCTAGTAAAAGATCAGTACTTTTGAGCAAAACTTGTAAACTTATGCTTTTGAAATTAGCTTGGTCAATTTTCATCAAATTGGTTGGAATTTTATTTCAGGTTATGCTCAGTTTGTATGCTGGGTGGCTTCCCTTAATAATCATGTGGCTTCAATTGTAACCATATAGAAAACCTATTTTCAACATTTCTCTAAAATAGCCAATTTGGTTAAATTTGGTAAGATCAATTCTTGTGGCATGTCATACCACATTTGTTTTCTTTGTACTTCTCAAGCAATGTGTGGCTTCCAAAGCAGCTGTGTGGAAACAGATTTTTAACTTCTCCTGAACAGCAAAATCAATCTGGATCAAACTCGGTAGGAATGATTCTTTGGACATTTTCCACCAGCTTTTTTCCCTGGGATTACTGTTTCTTCATTAACAGTATCTCTGTTTAATAGAAGTGACTCTTTGTTTTAAATATACCATTTGATAATTTTTTTTTTATACAGGTATCTTTCTTCCTTTAAAGTACAGATAAATCAATTTATGTTGTAGGTAGGGATATATGATAAATTGAGACATATCTATTTTATATACAGATATATCTATTTTACATACAGATATCTGTAATTGAAATAAATATTTCTGTGTTTATACTAGAGAGATATTTGTTTCTTGAATAACACCCCACTTGGCTTGTGTAAAAGCCAGTGTACCGGTATTTATGGTTGAGTCATTGTCATTTACCTATACATGGATATTTAAGTTACTCGTTGTTATTAAGGCATCTGGGGAAAATGGTTTGATTTTGAACACCATGCAAACAAACAGCTAGTGTTTATAAGTGCATTGTGTGCCTGGGTTGAAGTATTTCACTGCATAACTATTTCACCAGGTGAATTAATGTGTTTAAATGCAAGAATCTGCTTTAGTTTAAATCTTGCTCTATTATTGTTAAGTGTCCAATCATTGTTAAGTGCTATACAAATTATTCGAAGCTAACAGTGATGGCAAATAGTGGGTGACAAATAGTTCTGTAAATTTGAAATGCAAAGTGATCTTCATTATGTCCCAACAATTTATTTAACTTTATGCTTTCAGTTTTATTTACCAAGAATACAAATTAAGACTTGGTTGGGTCTTGTTGCATTTTTTCTTTATTGTCACCAGTAAGCATTTATATTTAAAAAAATTACAGATTTTAATTGCAGCCAATATTCTTTCAGGATTTTCCCTTCTATATAGATGGCATCCTTGTGAATTCCAATTTATAAAATATCATATCTTATACATATCTTGCAAAATATAGTTTTAGAAATTTCATTTTCTGCACTTTTTTTTATCAGCCTGGATATCCAAAAGGTTAGGCATATGTGCTGCATCTTTAGTCTATAAAATATATCTGTACATGAGTTTTATAATGCTCTAAACAATGATTGTTTATGATGAATACATTATTTCGTCTTAACCCTCTTTTACCAAACATCTAGATTTGTTAAAATAATTATTATTAATGCAAGGAACTGAGCAGCACCTGTGTCTTTTTGCCATGTACATCTTTTCACATCTCCAAACTTCATATCAGCTTACTAACCTCTCATTGTAATAGCTGGCCCAATAACGCTGTTTAGGTATAGATTCGCTACAGAGCTTTATTTTCCAGCACCAGGCTCAGCTCAGTCACTGGGAGTCAGGGGGAAGAGAGACCATGATCTAATATCCATGTTTGCTGAAACTCCTGATGCGAGATGTGAGTTTCCAAAACCTTGATGCAGATCTTCAGGCCCAATTTTAAATGTCCTCGTTTTATTTATACAGTTAAAAAAACGTAAATAGAGACTGCTGATATTCATATAATGGTCAGATATTGTGTTGGTTTTATTAATTGTGATATCTTTTCAATCCATATTTTGCGCTGGTTTCCCTGCTATCAGTATTGTTTACATGTTGAATGATCTCTATGTTTATATTAAATGCATTGATTTCATCTCCATAAGTAACATGCCAGTTTCATTTCTCATAATTAACATTCACAACACTTTTAAACAAGTTTGATATCAATACCGTCATTTTTAGAGGGCATCACATTTTTGTAGACAGTACATCCTTATATGTTCACAATTTTTTAGACATGTATCACAAAAGCACAGGATTTTACAATATTTCCTCAGTGCTCTTTTTACTGTTTTAGCTTTAACAATAAAATGTTCTGTATGTGTATTTTATGTTAGTTGAGGGCCGAACTATCATCTTTTTATAACTTTTAACTAGAAGATTTTGCAGTTATTTACAAATACAGTGATATTTTATGCATCATTTACTTTACCTCAGTTTCTAAGCAAATTTAAGATGTGACTAACTTTTATTCAAAGAAAGAAAACTAATAATTCAGATACTGTTTACAAATCAAGCAGATTAAAGGTTTGTGTTTTTTCCTGGAAATTTCTTAGCATTCTTAATTACTCGTATTTTTAAAGGAAGTGTAAATGTCTGATTTTAACTAAAATTAAGATCCTGACTGTTTTCTTACACATTAGATGCTTTTTAAGATTGCAGGCATTCCCACATAACCAAGATGAGCTGGCACACTGTTTGCAAATGCTAGATTTTATTGACTGACTCCAAACATTTTATTTGATTTATCTTGGTTTTTCACTTTTAAACTCATTACATGTTTGGCATGATGTTTTAGAATTGTTCTTACTAAATTATGCATGCTTTTTTTCTCTTCTTCATCTAATAAAAAGCATGAATTTATAGTTTAATGTCGCATTTTCACACAATATTTCAGCTTTATAGAGACTAGTTTTTATTATTGCATTAAGTATCAAGGAGGTAAGATGGAGAAAATGTTCTGTAGGTGGAGAAGTAAGCTGGTGAATGTAAGACACAAGGTACATGATGTCCATTGGTAACTCTGAAAGTTAAAAATGCAAATGATAATATTATTTTTTATCACAGAAGTTTATATTTCATTGTAAATGAGACCATCCAAAGTTGTGATGTTTTGAATTTAAACAGACAAAATAGAACATATAAAAATATTATAGTTTCCATATCAAAGAGACTGAATTGAATCAGTTTTGCTAAACAAATATTTTCTACTAATATGGTAAAAATTAAAATGGTTAGCTCTGTAATCTACATATACCAGGACATGGATATAAGTTGGGTCCTACTACAAAAAAACAGATACCTGTATCTGCTGCTGGCACATATGCAGTGACAGATAAGGGTCTTTCTTGTTTGCTGTTTGGTCTGACTTACCATGTATACTTGCTTATAAGTCAAGTCCAACTGTAAAAAATTCATTATCAGCCATAACATAATGTGCATGCAAATCAGGATTTATGTTGTTTGTTCTACTGATTACTTCAAAATAAATTACACATACCCAGATCTGCTGGCACATTATGAGATGGCAGATCTGGGTCTGTGCAGTTTGCAGTTGGACTCATCTTATAAGCCATTATACATGGTGTACACAAGTATATCTGCCATGTATCTATCCATTTTATTTTAAGTATGTCTACCTAGATTTTTCAGTCATAATTCAGTGAATATTGGAAGAAAGTATTTAATCAATTTATAAAAAAAATTAGTTTTCTGATTACTATCTTTGAGTTGTTTTATCAGATATTGATCTTTCTCTGAAAACTATCACCAAATGTTTTTTTTTATACTCTTTCCACTAAAGAAGACAAAAGATTAAGTGAAACCTTTCTTGATAGAAGATGTTTGTTTATATCTACATTACCTAATTATCTGGGGCCCCAAGTGGCCAAGTGGTCTAAAGCGCATACCGTTCCGGATCACTGCCATCTCACCTCTGTCTGCGTCAGTTTGAGTCCAAGGCTCGGCTAGTGTGGGTACGTGGGAAAGCCTGCCAGTAGCTTCTTGTGGGTCGGTGGTTCTTCCCTGGGTTTTCCAGGGTTCTTCCTCCACCAGTTATACTGGCCGCCATGTATAGCCTGTCTTGTGCTGAAAAATGGTGTTAAACCCTGGAACAACAACAACAATAACAACCTAATGATCTCTGGGATTATATTTATAAAATTCAGTAGAGGAGTAAAAACATAATGAAGAAAGTAATGTATGATTTGTCAGGATTTACAGTTACATAATGCTTTAGAATATCATTAAAAAAAGTGACAGTGCTTTTATTCAAATTTATGATTATTATTTTGGAAGTGAATATTTAGTTAATGTTATATTTACTGTTTTATTTTGTAAGAATATATGTAATTTCTGTGCCTTTGCTTTTTAGCGACATTGTTGGCCAACCCTGCTATGTATTACCAGACGTACATTTCATTCCAGCTGTCTAACAAAGCTTTTGAGGAAAAAGGTAAGCAAAACCTGATAGATGCTGAGTTGAATGCATATTTGGGTTTATTGTGTTTTACCTGTACAAAGAGGCAGTTTTTAGAAGGTCAGCATAGTCTGTAGGTATCTGAATCGGCATCCCTTGTTACACATGCTGTCGAGTCAATAATCAGATAGCATGAACCAATACCAATATCCTGAGGCAAGTGTTGATTGTATATTCTTCACCAACTTAAGAATAATGATGTTTAAGTAACTTATGCTTTCCCTAAATTATTTTGTCCACTTGTCCTTGTTAAATTAGAGTTAAAAATCATGGATATATGTGGAATTATTTTGTATTAAGTATAATTTTGTTGTCCATATGCCAGACAACTTTTAAAATATAACACAATTGGTTTATAGTACAAATAATACATTTTCCTTTACAGAACCGGCCATAACAAATTTGCATAGTTTCTTTATTGCTGTTCAGGATGCTCATCAAAATCAAACACATCTGAGCCTTCTAGTCTTCAACACTACCTTGATGAGAGTTGTACTTATACTGTATATACATGCTTATTAGTTGAGTCCAGTTGCAAATTGCACAGATCCAGATCTGCCATTGCATTTTGTGCTTGCAGACTTGGGTCTATGAAGTTTGTTAGGAATAATCAGTAACAACATAGACCCTGATCTGCTGGATAATTATTCATTGGAGATCAGGGTCAATGTTTCTTGCAGCAGGACTCAATTTATGGGCTGGTATGTATGGTATTGTACATAACTCTCAGGTGGTGTACAAAGTTAATACTATATAAAAAAATCATGTAACCAGTCAGTCCAAAGTTTTTATTTTCAAAATGGGACAAACAACTTAGAAAACTTGTCTTTTGTTGTGCACCTTCAGGAAACCAGCTTTGATACATTTTTGTTAGCTATGTTGCTGGTTAAATTCCAGTTTTAATACAACTTCATTTTGTATGCATCATTTATCTTTTAAGTTCTGCCTTTCAAATAAATATTAGAAACATCTCATCAATTTTGTTCTTTCTCATGAAAGAAATTTTAATTATGCATGCTTATAACCCTTGTTACAAGGACCAAAAATCATGAAAGAAAACTGAATGAAATAAGAATGGCTTCACAACAAGAAACAAAGAGTAAGAACTGTTTTCAGAATTTGTTTTTACTGCATGTTTTAATTAAAAAACAGATGTGTAAATCAGATGGTACCATTTTTGAAAAGCAAAATCCACAAACTTGCTGTACTGAAATCTGGCTTCCTTTGTAGACTGAACATTTTGGTCCCTAATTGCTCTTTTGATACTATGCTAAAAATGGCCAATTTTTTATTGGAACAGTGCTTGGTTTAGGAAATTTTATTGTGTTAAAAATCAGATCAGTGTAAAAGTATGCATATTTTATGTTCTTAGAGACATCATTTGACCAATTTTCTGAAATTTGTATTATGGCTTAAATAATGTTTTTAACTTTAAATTAAATCTTCTGTGGCATTAATTCTCTGAAATAAATCATCATCAATGAGTAATGAGAAAAAGTAATACATTCAGAGAGTTTAAACAGATTGATGTAGGAAATATATATTATCATAAGACATGGTCAAGTGGTTAGACCTTTATTATGTGTGAAGTATTTGCTTTCTCTCAACCATTATTTAAGATGTACATTCTAGAAATATAAATTCCACTTAAGAAGGTAAGGCTATTTTGCCTTTTTCATTAACATAAAAATGTACATGTAGAAATATTAACAATTTGCATTCATATTTGACTAAGTGTACACAGTAGTTAAGCTGACTTTAGCTTTATTTTCTCCATTGATGGTCCAGTTTGCACAATTGAGTTCAATACTAAGACATATTGACTATTGAACAATGGAATGCTGCCAGGGATTTGATGGAATCAGCTTTGTTTAACTTAGGTATTGACAGATAATGGGGATTCTTTACGATAAAACCAATTAGATGGGCTGGGAAATGATTACTATCTTGAAATGTTGTAGACACATCCAGGGGTCATTTAATACAAATCAGCATAATAGTACCTGTAAGTATAGAAAATGGTTTAGCGATATGAGAAATGTGGACTTTATTTTACAATAACTACATTATAAGATATATCAGCCTGTTGGGTTGCATGTGCTACATGTTTGATATGGTCTGTATAATAAAGGTAGTGCATGTGCTATTGTCTATATAACAACAATAGTACATGTGCTACATGTTGTACCATATATACATGATTATAAGTTGAGTCCAACTGCAAATTGCACAGATCCAGATCTGCTGTCACATAAGGCACTGGCATATCTGTGTCTCAACAGTTTGTTAGGAGTAATCAGTAAAACAAACAACATGGATCCTGATCTGCAGGCACATTATTTTATGATCAGTCAGGATCTTTGTTGTTTGCTGTTAGACTCAACGTAAAAGTGAGTATATATGGTATATTATCTGTATAAGAACAGTATTGCATACATCAGCAGATGAAGACTTTGGAAACAACTTAACAATCGAAAGAGACCCAGATAAAAATGTAGATTGAATAAGTTATATTTCTAATATGCCACAAAACAGCGATCAAAACATGAATAATTTATTAATATTAAAATTGCATGGTTGGGTTTTTATCTGGCACAACAGCTTTTGCAATGATCATGCTTTAATGAACATAATCCTGGTAAAACACAAATTTTTATAGCAAAAGTAATGGTCATTGTGACCTAGATTCATGTAGGCCATCAAATATGCTTCCTAATCTTTCAAAACAGTATGGCTGTCTCAATATGCAATAGAGATGTTGAGGGGTCATATAGTTGTATATATTTATCTATAATAATCACACAACTGAAAGCAGCTTAGTGTCATGTTTTTTTGTGAGGCAGATGTGTTATAGTCTGTCTCAAAAAGGTTGAGTTGGCATATTCTTCAAGTTTGCTGAAACAGTATTTTTTCAAATTTAAATCATAACTTCAAAACCTAACCAGTGCAAGAGATCAGTAAGAAATAATAATTGGTGCAGATGATGACAAACAACAGAAATTTCTTTGCATGAAATTGCCATTATTACTTGTCATTGTGTGTAATTTTTTGCAGGGCATTATGGGTAAATATGATGTTATATTGTAACTAACTTAATGTTTATATCAGTGAAAACTCTTTGCATTGGGAACTTATTAACAGTCATGCATTTAATATCTTACAGAAATGTACCCACAATGACTTGTAAAGATAGCAGTGGTTTTTACTAGGATTTGCATTGCAGAGGCTGTCATCTGCTACAAATTGTGCTTTTCATTGAAACTGAAATTCATTTACCTTTCTTGAAATAACTGAGATCTCATGTTGTCAAGGTTTGTAATTATCATTTTTAGTTTGGTGAAGTATTTATTTTAGAAAACTGGAAACATGTACCTACTTGACCTTTTGTAGACTGTCTTTAATGCAGATCCTCTGAGTCACTATTTTAGATTTATTGTTATGAACAACAGGTCAGCTGTAGAAGATATCTGGACCAGTCTGTTGTTCATGACAACAGTATCGGATCTGTATACATATTGAGTTGTATGTGATATACATTATCACTATACCACTTTAAAATTTATCATTAAGTAATTGTTTGGACTTTTTGATGATATGGACCAAAGGAATGCCCTCTGAACCTACAATCTGTTATTCATGTATTATTTAATTGACAATCATTTATCCAGACTAAATTTCTGTTTTTAAATGTATAGCCTCCTATAACTTTCATTGTATATATTTTCAGTCTTTTCTTAAAAGTAAAGTTTTCGAATGTCCTTGCATGCAGTTTTTAAACTATTTCTTAGGAAGATTAACTAATTAAAAAAACAACCACCCAGTTTGAGTCATGCAGAGAAGCTAATTCCATAAAATTCACAGTGTTTAACCATTGAGAAAAACAATGTTTGCAGTATTTCAATTTTCCTATAATTGATAATAAGCACATCTGCAGTTTTAATGAAATTATGGCATATTTTAAATGTAAAAAAGCTTTATGAAAGCTGAGGAAAAAGTCCACCTTTATATTATATAAAAAGAAATTACAAAGCTGTACAAAAGAAGCAGTGCTGTAGTGTGTTTGGTATGAAATTTTGCTTGCAAAGTCGTAGGAGTTAAGCTTGTATTAGGTAATTTTTTAGCCTTTTCTTGCCTTGTCTACACTTCACAGCCATCCTCTAGTTTAAATTTAGACACATACATACTTTTTTTTACAATGCTTGATTTTGTTGTATTGTCACCTGCATATCAATTTTGAGGACTAAATTCTTTTATTTCATTTTTGTTGTTGCACAGAACGAAATATGTGATATCTCATTGTGATGAAAAATCTCAGTGAATTTTTAACTATTTCATTGTTTTATTCTCAGTTGTGTAGAGAACCATGATATCTCGGTTGGTAGAGAGTTGGTATAGAGAACCATGATATCTCAGTTGGTGGAGAGTTGGTATAGAGAACCATGATATCTCAGTTGGTAGAGAGTTGGTATAGAGAACCATGATATCTCAGTTGGTAGAGCATCATACTCATAATTAATCCAAGGACTGTGTGTTTGATCCCCATCCAGATCAGCCAAGGTCAGCTTTCTTGGGGTGTCCTTGGACAAGGCATAATAATGCATTAAAAGTGCCATTAAGGTCAGCAAAAACAAAACTTTGATCTCTATTGCTTGCGGAAATGTTAAATTTCATATGCAGAGATTTTGTTTCCATTAATCATTTGATTTGCAAGATTTTCAACAGTATGCTCACCTATTTTGACTGCAAGAACAAACTTAAAGACCTAATAAAGTTTCCTACCTTAAATATTCTCAGCATATGTTTTCTAATTTCTTGGTGTTTGTTTTGTTGTTGTTGTTGTTGTTGCTGTAGGGTTTAACGCCATTTTTCAGCACACGATAGGCTATACATGGCGGCCAGTATTAATGGTGGAGGAAGAACCTGGGAAAACCCCGGAAAGAACCACCGACCCACGAGAAGCTACTGGCAAGCTTTCTCACATATCCACATTAGCCGAATCCGAGACTCGAACCCACGCAGACAGAGGTGAGATGGCAGTGATCCGTAATGAAAAGCGCTTTAGACCACTTGGCCACTCGGGGCCCTGTTTGTTTTTGTAATCATATCATTATATGTTTTTTTTATCTTATAGGTGTTGTCTAATGTTGTAAAGCTCTTAAATCTTCTAAAGATTAGGCGCTATACAAAGTCCTCATTATTATTATTATTATTATTATTATTATGTTGAATGTAAACCAGCAGATGGTCTAAAAATAAAGATTTTTTCAGTCATGATGGTAGGGCATATTTGACACAGTTTGCTACTCATATGGCAAAACTAAACCCAAGGACAGTTTCCTTACCACATTGTGTCTGAGTGCACATGGATGACCTTGGAAAAATCAGGTTTTGCAGAATTTGCTTCCGATCTCACAGAATATTTTTGTCAAATCTCATCCTGCAGAGCTTGGAAAGTATAATGTATGCGGAATTTCAGTAAAGTTTTACACCAGATATTACTCTTGTTTTCCAACCAGACTATTTAGGGCAGGGTACTGGTGGCTTGTCAGGGCATTGATCATCAAAATCTCTTTTAGGGCATACTCAATACAAGATGGGACATTTTCATGCACTCTACTCATACATTTAAGATAATATTTGCACAGCATATGGACATTATAGAGGTTGATGATTTAAATTAGTTGATGCCACAAATACACATTTGAATTTTACCCTTTAGCAAGTACATATCCGCTATGTCACATCATGCCACATGAAGAAATCAATTTATGACTACCTGACCCCATGACATGTTTAAGCACAATTTTGGATAGAGAGAGATAAAGAGAGAGCAAGAGAGATAAATGTTTTTTACATGTGATATGTGCCCATAACCCATAACTTGTAGAAAGAAAAAAACAAACAGTCATGATATACATAGCTTCACACTTTATGCTCATGGATTACCTACCTAATTGTCATCAAGGTGGTTGAAAGGTAAAGCTAGAGTTAGAGATAAACAAATGCCATCCAACAGATTACTTAATTGACTAATAATAGTTTTGGTGATCAGTGCCGCTATTCCTTTGAGCATTGCTTTGGTACAGATAAAGTACATAATGTGTAACAAGTTCATTGGAAATTAGATAAATCAAAGGTGTCTGTTGAAAGAACTGTAGCTATTATACTTTATTGCCTTTTGCATGAGCTGGTTGTAGTTATCATTGTTAAAGATTACTGGGTTGATCGTGATCAACAGTAAAGGTTCCTTGAGTTGGATTTTACTACATACATGTAATCACAAGAAAGCAAAGTGTGATTTTATTTCCATAGTAGGAATAGTAGAATTAAGGGTGGTAGTGGATTGTGATTACTTTTGAAGGTATATTGTTGAAAGAGCTGTCATTTACCATTACGAATGTCAAAGTTTGATATAAGTGACAACTGCATAGTTGACACTTGATCTATCCCACAGTCCAAAAAATGGTGACACATAAGAGTAATTAATAATTAAATCATATATGATGGATAGTGGATGCTAAGTGAATTCTGATTTTGTTTGATATTGGATCTTAAAATCATAAACTTTATGTGTTTTTTTATGCCCCACAATGACCCATGTAGTTGAATAAACTGCTACCCTTGTCCATCTGTGCATCAATTTACCTTTATTATGTTTTGTGTTCAGGCCATTTCTGGTGGGGCATAGATGTTCCATGAACACATTTTCTAGTTTTATTTGATGTGTGTGTTTGTGTGTGTGTGGTGCCACTGTATGAAAGTGCTAAGTTTACTGGCCAATTTTATTCAAAGGTGTGGTATGTTCTTCAATGAAAATGGTTATTCTATTTTCTTTTATTTAAAATTTAATTCCCAGTCATGTTCTACATGGTTAATTAACTAGATGACTTGTTTCAATTGTACAATGTCACTTACTTTCATCACCTGCACTGACCCCCTATGATATTTCAGAGCCACCAATGTCCACACTGGCCTTAGCAAATGTGGGGCCAATTTGGATCATTTTGGTGGGGCCCCCTGGGGCACAACACTTGGAAATAAAGTTTTAAACAAGTTTTATATGATATTGAACTTAAAAGTTTCTTCCATTTCTTTTTAATTACTTTCCCTCTATAGATATATTCTTACAATTACTAATGTGCGGGGCCCCTGTGAGCATGGGGCCTGTTTCAGCCAAATTGGTCCAGTTGACCTTAAAGGCTGGCCCAATTGTCAGACCACTGTCTGGAAGGTTGGCAGGTATGAAATTTCCTGTGATTGAAAACAGGACAACACCCAAGGAAGGCACAATATACCCTAGAGAGGGCATGGTTCCACCTTGCTAGGGCAGGGATTAGTGTAGAATACAGTAATCCCTCTCATAAATCCCACTGATAAACTGCTTCCCCTCCTATAATGCAGGTATATATGGCCATGGATTCCAATAATTTTGGTGGAATTTATATTAATATTACTACATGATTTTCTTTACTGGTATCTCTTCTGGGTTCCATGAACAAAGTCATGAAGATGGAGCACTGTCTTCCTTATTGAAGACAGATTATATTCCCTTTCTGACACTGATTGACTTGACAAGTAATCTCACTTTAGCGGCATTATGTTTTTTTTTATGTGAGTAACTGCTCTCATTTCCACTTTAATCAAAATTCTGCTTGATGAAGTCTGCAGATCCCTATGAAGTAATCAATCTGAATCCAGCTATGTTTTCAGCAATTTGCTTTCTGCATGATAACTTTAATGAAAATTGATTTACCAGATATAATTGCCTATAAGTCAAGTCCAACTACAAACAACACAGATTCTAATCTGCCATAACATAATGCACCAGCAGATCCGGGTCTGTGCAGTTTGCTGTGGGATTCATCTTATAGGTGAGTATATACGGTATTTTAACCTAATTTGGTTTGAAGTTTTACATTGATGGGATCTGAAAAGAGTTCCATTTCCAGCCTCCTTTGTCTTCATTTATAAGAATTATGGTCATTGATTGCTTTTCCTCCAAACACTGTTTGTTCTGCAGCTTAACTTGACCGAGGATTGTTGGATTTCAGCCAAATTGTCATGCAGCTCTATAACAATGAGACCTTGTATAAGTTCAAGTTCTAGCTTGATACAACATTATTTTATGAATTTTGCCTTCTGATTTTCTGTTCTATTGATTTTGGTTTCTTTCCTAAGGTTGCTGGAGTTCAACCAATACAACATAGCATGCTTCTTTATATCAAATGAGTTTGAATTCCAACATTCAATGACATTTGAAAGATTCATGGCACATGAATGTCATCCTTTCAGTTTTGGTTTCTGCAGCACA
Source organism: Sinohyriopsis cumingii (assembly GCA_028554795.2). Classification (NCBI taxonomy): domain Eukaryota; kingdom Metazoa; phylum Mollusca; class Bivalvia; order Unionida; family Unionidae; genus Sinohyriopsis; species Sinohyriopsis cumingii. Next base: position 86,823,775 of record CM068828.1, on the reverse strand, counting down.
GTGTTTGTAAGGATTCTTGGATTTCAACCAAGTTTAACATTTACTTTTATACTGATAAGACCTTGAAAGTTTGACTTCTAGCATTCCACAGCATAATTTACAGGAGTTTTGGCCTTTGATTTTTTTTGCCAGTTGGCATCTGTATTTACAGCATTACTTTACAAAGATTGTTTGTATGGAACCATGTTGAAGAGACATGGACTCAGTTTAATTGCCAGGATTTAGTATTTTCATTTAGAAGAATTTTGTCCCATGATTATTCATCTTCCTTTACCAAGGATTGTGGGATTTCAGTCAGATTTGATATGCAGCTTTTTATATTGAAGAGACTGACTTGATTTAATTGCCAGGATTCTACATTTTCATGTAGAACAGTTTTGGCTCGTGATTGCCCTTCCTATTTTACCAGGAATTGTGGGATTTGAACCAAATTTAGCATGCAGTTTTATATTGATGAGAGCTGTAATGAGTTCATTATTAGCAATCTGTATTATAATTTAGAGTTATAACTACCATTTTCTATACAGTGTAATTTTACTAAGGAATACTGAATTTAAACCAAATTTATCATGCCTGTCTATATTTATTAGACTTAGAAAGTAGTTGGCTTTCCAGCATTTTATTTCATTGTTCAAAGGAATTATGGCTCCTGAATATCCATTTTCCAAACTTTGGTCTCCCAACATAAGATCCATGGTGTAAGCCCATGTCAGACTAATGGTATTGATTTTCCCCTTTTACATAACTCTACAATACAACATACTTTTTCAGTTGGAAGAATCATGAAAAGATATGATGGTATAAATTAAAACCTTATTACCTAGAGTTTCCCCTACATATTCCTTCATTAATATTTTGGTTTACAAATAAAAATTGTTACAAATTAGTGCTTAAAATTTTTTCTCATTCTTTTGTATGAAAATTTACATGGAAATTATGAAAAAAATGCATAAAAATTAAATTAATAAATATATATTAACTGTTTTTATGATGGCATATGAAAGAAGTTATGAAATATTATACAGAACATAGTTAATACAGTCTTTTTCATACACAGTTAATTTTAAGCATAGTAGTATGGAGCCAAAACACTTTGGCTAATGTGATATACATGTACTTGTGATTACATGTAATATGTGCATTTTCCATAAATGGTTCAGGGGAGATAACTGAATGTTGTATAATTTCAGGTTGGATTGTCAAGCAGGGTACCCAGGAAGAAGTAGACCCCAGACTAGCTTACAATGAATGTATTCAGATATTACAGGCTGCTTTGAAGCAAATGTAAGACTTTTTTTGAAGATGATACTCATAATAGTGATATTTTTTCTGTACATTGTAAATAGCTAATGTAGTTAAGTAGGTAATTTGGTAATAGTTTGATTGTTAGGAACATTTCTAAGATAAGTAGTTAAAGCTGTTTCTGTAGGGAGGTATCATGGAGTTTGTATGTATGCATATGTTGATGGATGGATGGATGAGATGATACATATTTGCTCCACCATACCAAAATATAAACATAAATTGCAATTATACTGTAATTAAGTCTTTACTTGTGCTAGGTAAGTTCATGTAGATAATTGGACACAAAAAATTGAATTGATCATGAATATCAGATATGCTTCTACAGTGCAATAAAATCTGTTGCATTTTGGCAAGGGTATACTATCCAGCTTTGTAACAACCATTATATTGTTTATTACAGTAAACATTTTCAAAATTTACCTTTGACATGCCGAATAACATATTCTTACCACTCTTTGTACTCAGACTTGTTTTATGACTATCTTTTTAAAGTTCTGATATCTTATTATTAAACTATATTGAAACCTTATCATTCTTAGTCATGTTTAATTGTGTGTCTGATGTTTTACAAGTAAATTTTTATAGATCTATAGTTATAAGTGTTGTTTCTTCTCATTTATGTAAAGAATTATGCTAGTTTTAACTGTGTATTTGTCATACTGAAAATCTAGTTTATTTTTAAAGTTTGTGTGCATAATAAGTGTGATAGTTTTATGCAAATGGGTGTGCATGAATATGAATGATTATTTCAGTATGTGAATCCATGTGTTTAAGTTTTATGTAAGTGAGTGTACATGAATGTAAACATCAGAGTGAGTATTTCAGTATGTGAATCCATGTGTTTAAGTTGTGAGTAAGTGTACATGAATGTAAATATTTCAGTATGTGAATCCATGTGTTTAAGTTTTGAATTAAGTGAGTGTGCATGAATTTGAGCTAGGATTTCATTATCTGAATCTAGGTGTTTAGGTTAAATTATGCAGGTGATTGAATATGAATATGAATGAGTTTGGCAGCATGTGAATCCATATGTTTAAGTTTTATTCAAGTGAGTGTACATGAATGTAAACATCAGAGTGAGTATTTCAGTATGTGAATCCATGTGTTTAAGTTGTAAGTGAGTGTACATGAATGTGAATGTCTGAATGAATATGTCATTATGTGAATCTAGGTGTTTAATTATGTTGTAGTTATTTACTAGGGGTGAAACAAATTCATTGATATATTCAGGCATTGATACTTTTGCTGTAACAATATACATATCAATACAAGTGCTGGAAAATCGATACAAAATGATACTTACTCTATGCAAGTTATTTTAATCTTCATCAGTAAAAAATTGTATTAGTCATTTGCCTTGTTATTCTTTAAATTGAGAATTCATCTGAGACAGCTGTTGCAGGCATTTGCACCCAGTTTTGTTAGTTAAAATGAAATGAAGGTGACAACACTCACTCATCATCTACAGATTAACTCCAAGTAACATGGTTCATAATATTGCCCTCCCCCTCCCATGGCTAAATCAGTGGCAATTATTTTATTGCAACATCTTGTTCAGTATAAAGTAGTCCAAATTTCCACTGACCCTTGCTACTCCATTTTTGATATTTAGACAATTAAAGTTGAGATGTAGGGTCAGAGCCAATTTTTTATAAAAATGTTTGAATTTGCCAGCACAAAGTGATTTCGGTATAGGGTAGCTGCTTGCTAGCAAACTTTAATCCCATTACATTGGGCCATAAATCTTAATTGCCACATATACTTGCTTATAAGTCAAGTCAAGCTGCAAAGAGCAAAGATCCTGATCTGCAATTGCATAATGTGCCTGCAGATCATAGTCTGTGTTTTTTATTCTACTGATTACTCCTATCAAACTGTATGCATCCAGATCTACCATTGCATTATGTGATGGCAGGTCTGGGTCTTTCAGTTTGCAATTCACTCATCATGTAGGCAAGTATATGTGGTATTTGTCTGTCAAACTGATTTGCAGAATTTACATGAAATGTACTGTATTTACAAAGGTAATGAGCTTTGTTATGTGTGTGACTGATTATAGTTCAGTACTCGTTCAAAACATAGAAGCTAAGAGACTGTTGTACCACTTTTACTTTGAGGTGATCCAGTATCAGACCGATCTGAGGTGTACAGTAATGCACTCCACAGCTTTCAGGTCTTGTCATCTTGATAATTATTGACTTTTCAATTATAATACATGTATCTACTAGTGACAAAACCTAGCAACTAAGGAACACATAGCAGTGGATGATCTGAGTAATAACTCGCCTTTCTCTTTGAATTCAAGTTGGATTCTTCATTGGCATGTTGGAGCCAGTGTCACTGTCAATCTAAAATTTAGAGATTATAATACATTTGTGAGATTTTCATCTGTAAACTCCAGTAAGTGTCTGGTCTAGAGGGGTAAATTTGACATTGTGTGCATTAATATGCTGGTTGCTGGCCATGTTGTAGGGGTGGCAACAGTCCAAGTGGGTGTAATTAATTTGAAACACACAGTTGCAGATGCAAAGGGAATTCTGGCTGTAAACAGTGGATGCTCGGTGGTGGTGGGGCTAGAAGTGTGGCCACTTTAGTTAGATGAATTTCTTTGTGGTTCTTTTTTTTGTATAGTTGGTTTATTTTTTTAATGACTGCTGAAAAACTGCCCTAAATTGAGATTATTAATTGAATTACCTTCTTTATTTGCTTTATTATTATTATTATTATTATTATTATTATTATTATTGACATATTATTATTATTTACAGTAATGAGGATAAAATGAAGGAAGAAGAAAAGGGATTCAACCATACTGTTGTGTTCCGATACTACGGTGACACAAGAAAAGAGACATTATTAAAATACCGTAAATCACCAGTCAAACAAACACCCAGTCCTGTCACAAAGGTAATTAAACCTTCCATCCCAGTCCTTGATGATGAGAAGAATGAGGGTAAAACACTGGTCCAGACCACACACCTTGATGGCACCACTGTTGTGTAGTATCCTTTGCAATCATTCAGTATCTGTTTACTATTATAACATCCTTTTCAGCAATTAGTTTTCTAAGACTTTCATTGCAGAATGAATGTAGTAGCTTCTTCACAGAATATTGGAATACTTTTTCGTGGTATTTCTCAAAGCAGAAAGAACAGAAAATATTGTGAGATAACCTTTCATAAATGTTTGTATAACTCCATAGATTTCTGTGGAAACATGAAAATCAGTAAATGAGGATTCCGTAGAGTCTTCATCAAGAGTAACTTTGCAGAGTTCCCTAGCATAATTATCTCATATTTAAAACATTGTGTAAGACAATTTCTACAATAAGAGAAAGTTTTTAAGTTATTCTTTAATAGATGTATTCAATTATGAATATTAGAATTACAAGTTTTCCAATTTTATTTTGAAATATGTCAGTCTTCACAAATTATGAACAGAAAGTATGTTCAGACTACAGTGCCGTCTCATGTAAATGATGGAAGCTGTTTAAAAAACAATATTTGATTAACCCAGTTGTTATTCTTGATTTGGCATTTTCAGATTTTTTTAACTGACTTTCATTACAACACTCTTATAATGGGCCATTCTTCTGTAAATGTACACACCAGCATTTGAGCCTGTGCCCATCTGGGATCATAGAGCATGGAGTTAGGAACAGGACATTTGAAAGAATAATTAAGCATGATCTTTCATTTGTAAATAAAGTTAAACCTAACAGAATTGTTTTTTTTTTGGCCAGTGAAAACCATTGCAGTTGGGATGGTATTAACTTCACCAGTGGAAGTTACTTTAAAGATATTAGGATTTGCTTGGCTGTTGCAATGTAAGTATGAAGTTGAAAAGGTAGTTGTCCTTTAATTTGCTGCTGTATGGTGGAGAGAGCTAACTTTGATACCTATTCATACACAAGAGTGTACAGAAGAAGCAAAGCAAACAAATGCCATTATTTACTTGCAATTGAGATCAGCACATAGGCATATTCTTCTGGAACCATAATATATCAGTTTCTCATTTTCTGAGAAAGCTGGAACATGCATTGATGAATTTTGGACAGACGTCGTTCAGTTGTTGAACAAAGGCCAAGTATCATGTCTCTCATTAAATGATTCCCATTTGTGGCAGTAAACTAAAGCTTTGGTAACATAGGTAAATAAAAAGTACTTTGTTGTCAGTATTTTCTCTCCATAACATCTAAAAAATTTGCACACAGTCAGTATGAAGAAAAATTATATGTTTGTTCTTTCATTGTTTGGGTACATAGAATTTTGTATTCTGATGTTTGCATTCTTATCAGTTTGTTAACATTTGTGCTTAAAAATCACTTGAGAACCATTATTACTTTTTTATCTTAAACTTTATCATACATACCATGAAAAAATAATTAAAAGTATGGAAGAAATTACATACAATAAAGTAGAATAATTTAACTACACAACATCAGCTGTGACCAGTCAGTTACTGTATGTACTCACTTATAAGTCAATTTGACTATAATCCTCCCACACACACCTTAAGGCTGCAACAAGGGAATTTCTCTTTGACCCTCCTATAAGCTGAGGTGTTTTCTGTAAGTCAGATCCATCTGCAGGGGTTAACATGTTCAGTGAGTCGGAGTTGCACTTGGGGCAAAATAAACAGGTCAGACTGGATAGATGGATAGACAGATAGATAAGACAAATAAAGATAAAACCAATGTTGAAAAAATATGTTTGTATTATTGAGTTGAATATGTACAAATAAATTGACAACTTACAGTTTGTCCATCTTCTTGTAATGAAATCCATAACACTTGATATTTTAATCCATTTATATAATAAATCCATGCATTGAATTATACATCATATATGGGTATGAAAATCACAATCTAGAATAATGCAATTCACATATCTCGTAATGTATTAATTACAAAAGTATTGTGATTCACTGTATCCTGTAAATATCACTGTTGATATAATCTGTTTTAAAGCCCAGAAATTGATCCTCATCGTCTGAGTTTCTAAATAAAATTCTGAATTCTTTCACTGTCATCCAGTCATTATAAACTCATCTTTAATGTCTTCTGTTGGTACTTTGGTGTCGGTCTTGAACGTTTGAACCTAAAAATACATATTTGGCTATATGGTTATTTTAGTGTCTCCTTCATTTAAAATGGGCAGATTTTTCTTTTGTTTTCTGACAGCAATCCAGGCCAATTACTGTAAGTATTTAAACCCTGAAACAGGCTTGGGTTAGAGGGAATTTTCACTTGCAGCTAATTGCTTTGATGTTTAATTCCCTTGTTCTCCATAATATTAGCATGATTACTGTACCAGTGTAAATGGTTATGGTGTCTAACATTAAAATGGAGTTTTGACAGTATTACAGTTATTTTCAAAGCATTATTTCTGGAACATCTTTATTGAATTTTATTACAACAATCGATTAGTAGAAAAAAATGTTGAAGGTGTCCCATTCCAGTACATCAAAGAACTGCTATAATTTTGTGTCTCAACATTTATAGATCATAAAAATTACTTTTGAAATTAATTGCAGGTGTGTGTCCCAAAATGTATAGTGTCCCAAGATATAGAGTCATCATGGTAAGACCACGTTAAAATTTTTTTTGTTATATTTTCCTTATAAGATGACCTCTACTCAGCATTAATCTTTTCTTAGTAAAACAAGGGTGACATATAAGTGAGTATATACAGTATTCCATCTTCCTTAACTGCTGATCCAGCTACCCATCAGGCCGCCCAGCAGTGATTTACAGTGCATCAGGCTTTGGTCGTGCAGGTTATTATACGATTGTATATGAAGATGGTCTAGATTCGAAGATGCTTGCATGTTTTACACCCACTGGTAGAGGAGTGTGCTACCATGCTAATGGAATTGCCTCGTAAGTCAGTAAAATGATTTATTTAGCTCGTTTCCAGATTTGCTTCAGGTTCCACCCATTCTCATTCGCATATGAAAATGTTCTAGTACATAGCAAAATATGAAATTTGATAGACTTGTTAGTTTAACTAAGAGCACCATGAAGCCAAGAATGTGCTGATGTGCCATCAAACCTTGTAACTTGTCCCATCAGGTATGGTTGTAAGTGCAGGGTTGTTATGCATGGTTCACTGACATATCTGAAAGGTATATTTTAATAATGAAGGCTGACTAAAGTATATGTATTTACTCATGTATAATGTGCAGTGTCGCAGTTGCAAGTGGCTTAGTTAGTCTCCATTATTGACTTAGCTAGCAGCAGGGAGGGTGAACACACCAATTTTGGACCAAGTCTTCTTTGAAAAATAAAGCTTCATACAAAAAAATTGAAAATACTAGGTCAATAATGTCAAACTTAAGCCTCTAACCGACCAAGATTTTCTCTAATTGGGTTGGCTCATTTTTTTACTTTATCTTTGTCGTTTGTGTTTTCAAATTTGTATGTGTGTTTGTTTACCCACCCAGACACTCTGTTATGAACGGTCACCATCTGAATGTGACCAGTGACTACGATGTTTTGGCAAATATGCATTTTGATACTGCTATTAATGACCGCATCGCAAAAGCAAGGATAAACTCCACCGACCTATATTTAATCACTGTAAAAACAACTGCTCATACCATTCTAAATGGATTTTTTTAATATATACAAATAGGCTGGCTACTGATGTCTGAATTATTTTGCTATGCCTATAATGTGTTATAGTTTCTGTCATAAACCAGACTAAAGTATATGTAGATTATTTTGTAGTCTGTTCCCTGCTTCGTATGCTCCTTGCATTTTTCTTCGCTATTCCTATAGGGGTGAGCAACGCAAGGAGTATACAAAGCAGGGAACCAGACCAATTATTCTCTTTGAATGAAGCTGTTGACTTTTGTCCTTGAGTAAATGGTTCTTTTTCTGGATGAGATAATTGTTTCTTTTTATTTCATTAATTGTTAGATATACAATGCACATGTATAGATTTTTTATATTTTCCCACAGCCCAGTTAAAACCATCTTTACATACTAAATTACAATTGAGCACTAATAATTTTAACATCTAGAACCTTAATAACAGTGGATGAACCTCCAACTAAAAAGAGACAAATTTTAAGGCTGTAGAAAATAATTATTGTAACTGAAAGAAGTGAAAAAAAGCAGACCACTCTCAAAAAGCGGTTTAAACGTCGGTAAAACAAATTTAGGTTGTTATAAAAGAAAACGGGTAATTCAGAAATGATTTGATATGCTAAAGTATGTGATCTTCAGATGTAAATGTGATTTCATGTTTAATGATAAAAGTATATCTTTATCGCTATATAATTTTGTTTTTAGATGAATGCATACAATATTTTAGCAAGAACTATTAAATAAAATTAGAATATTTGTACAATGATTGTGGTTATTTTTCTTGAAATTGTTCTGAAACTGGACCTTGGAAACTGGTCTTTTTGTACAAATCTGCTATGAGAGACCAACTGTCTTGAGAGACCACTTTTTGTTGGCAGAAGGGGTGGTCTCTCATAACAGGTTTTACTGTTATAATCTCTTTTAGTACAACACCTTTGCAACAAAAAGGTCACTTGACCTGAATTGAAAATGTTACTGGCTTAGATTTAGTTTAGTTATAAGATGATGTCCACTTATGTTTGTTGCATCCTGTATACATACTGTTAAGACTGCTTACGACCCAAATGGGTTCTACACCTTATCACATCAGTAGGTCACTGTGACCCATTTTTAATAAATCATTGACTTGGTTAAATTTTGTGTGATGATATACATCTCTATTAGATGAGTACATTGCCCATGCAAAGAGGATCACTCTGTCCAGTATTTCATATTTATCTGGTTTAGGTTCAGTCTTTTGCATTTGACTCATGACAACATGAGATTTTTTTTTACAGTATGCACATAGTATCCGTTCTAAAATAATGAAACTTGCTCAGGGGATCTTGATGAGTATTGTTGCAGATGTTATTATGACCCATTTTAAGCTTCACTGACTTGGCTTAAATTTTATATTCGATCTTCATTTCTTAAGCACTGTTCATGCTGGAGTAATGAAATTGATGATATGCATCTGTACCATGCTCTTACAACCAAAAGAACTTCATTGTGACCTAAATTACTTTATCTTTTTAGGGGGCTTTGGTTAACCTTTTGCATTTAGCTTATGAACACATGCAGTTTTGGCATGTCATTTGCATCCCATCCCTCCTAAAATCTTGAAACTTGGTAAGAAGGTGCAACTTGATAAAAACCACACCTTATCACAAAAGATAGATATCTGTGACCTATATTTTATGTTTGAGTGTTTTCTTGAAATATTGTGTTTAAAGTTCATAATTTAGGTTATGTTTTATGTTCGAATCATGAAACTGGAGAATTTAGTAGAATTACTGTGGCCTAAATGAGAATTTACTAGCGTTACTGTGGACAATATTATATGCTTTACTAAGATAGATTGTGTTTAGAACAATATCATACAGATTAATCAATGTTATATACATCCAAGCCTGCACAAGATATGCCATCACATTGATGCAGTTTTGTTGTTCTTAATTCATAGACAGATCAGCAGATCAGAGTTCGCTATAGTTTTTGTATAAATCCCTGTTTGTTTGTACCTCCCCATACTGATTTCAATAATAAAAACCTTTAGTGTGATAAAAAATGCACAGAATTTAGCCATTTCATTTATTGATTTATAATTTCTAACCTGACTGTGACCAGGGTGGCCAGAACACTGTCATCGTCTGTGGGTTTCATGCTTAACAGACTTTCTGTGCTAACATGGCACCATATTGCATACACTATAGGTGAGTCTGTTTTCCTCAGACAACAGAGTGGTGTAGTTCATGCCGTTTGGTAACTGCCAGATAATTCTGTAAATTACAAAGTTCAGAGTTGAAAGTTGTAGCCCTTTGCACAGATGTATATAGAAATAACGCTGTTTGTTAAATCCATGTGAAAGGCAAATTTGTAGTTGTCATTCTTTTCCTTTGCTTGATTCGACATTGTAAATATTGGAAGCAGATGACATAGTATTTACCTTTCATATACATTCATGTGTTGTTGTGCATCGACCTCTTCTCTGAAAATGGACTTGTGACTAGAGATCCAAGTCAAGTTGGATTTGCAGCAGCATTTTTTATTGTCTTGGCAACCATATTTAACTCAAAACTCATATTTGATTTTGACAGTAACCAGATCACAAGTTTTATTATCCAAAATACAGTTTGTATAGTAAAGCTTAAATATAAAAAATGTAATATCTTATAGAATGCATGATGGTTCATGACTGTTGATACTTATTATGTCTGTTTTCAGGTTTTTGGCCACAGAGAAAGGAGGCCATCTTACCACATCTAATGGTTCGCTTGAGAGGAAATGGAAATGGCCAGTGTCTTCAATGAAGATGGCATCACCAATAAGTCTCACTGTAAAAACATTGTATAAATCTAGACTGTGGGTTTTTTAAAAAGAAAATTTTGATTATGCCCCCACTGCTTGCAATGAGACATTTTGATTGCATCATGTTTGTCTCTTCTGGAATGCTCATTAGCTCAATTATGCAAAATGAATTGATGTTGAAATTTAGTAATGTTTATATGCATCTGTTGAGGACCTAGTTTGATTTTCATACTGTCATTAAAGAAATGCTTGCAGTTTTCAGTGTAGGATTTTGAAACTTTTTTTTTGACTTGGAATTTTTCATGAAAACCCTATTGGCACAATTGCACAGAAATGCTTGAAATAGACAAATGAAATTAGGGCTGCATGTGTGAGTGTATTCACATATTTAGATGTACATAAATTTTTTTTTATTTCCTTCATCCTTCATATATATATATATATATATATATATATATATATATATATATATATATATATATATATATATATATATATATATATATATATATATATATATATATATATATATATATATATATTTCGATGTGTGTGTGTGTGTGTGTGCCAATTATTCTCCTTCTATGCTATTTATAGCCATTCAGTATTTAACATTATCTGAAATTACTAATAGAACTTTATAACTTTCTGCACCCACTAACAACATTAGTGCATGAAATCCTGGAAGTTTCTTCAAGGCTTGACTAGTTCATTTGACGTACCATATTTACCGTATATGTTGGGACACCGTATTTGTTGGGACACCATCAATTAATTTTAATAATATGGTAAAGAGGTATCTCAGGTGAAGTAACAAGAAAATCTTGAATGACAAGCAGTGTGGTATGCATTATACATCATTGTGTTCATTGCAGAGTGGCTAATTTTAATAATTTATACAGTTTTGTAAACTTAGTACTCTGCCCTTTTACTATCAATATAGCTTAAAACATTTCAAAATAAATCTGATATGAAATACACCATCAAATTTGGTCCTATTTGTTGGAATATTTTCCTGGTTTTTGTCCACTTTGAGGGGATCTAATTTTGTTCTGAGGTATTTGTAGAAAATATAATTACATATTTATATTGTGAAGGGACTTATTTTGATTGTTTCAAATTTCTTAGTTTTTGGACACGTTGATTATTTTATGTCATACCAATCTTGGTAGATACTTTAACCTTCTGTGTATACTTTCTTATAAGATGAGCCCAACTGCAAACTGCACAGACCCAGATTTGCTATCACATAAAGCAAAGGCAGATTTGGGTCTGTGAAGTGTGTTTGGAGTAATCAGTAGAACAAACAGTATAGACCCTGATCTGTGAGTGAATTAGGCTACAGCAGATCATGATCTTTGTTGTTTGCAGTTTGACTTTTTTAAGAGGCTATATACAGTGGTTATCATTTTGCCATCCATAGGTGTGGCTGTTCATCAGTATGCAAATTTGTTAACATGTTTGTCTGTCAACAGCCTAGATTAAATCAGTATTACATTTTTTACATGAAACTCAATGTTAAAATTTTACTTTCTAGCTACATAAAAGGTGGGCTAGATAGGAAAGGGAGTCCTGTTGCTTTTGCAAGAAAAACCACAAACAAATTCTATATAAACTTTTGCTGCATATATTATTGATCACTCAAGTGTAAGACTGAAAAGGTCATTGAGTTTGTGGAAACTGGAGAACCTGGAGTATACCACTGATATTGAATATTCAGTGATGTTGTCCTGGAACATAATGAAAATGATGATTAAAACCAGGATGTTAATGATACAGATTGATCATATTACCAAAGTGCTTTCTAGGCCCACTTGCTATTTGATTGTCTTGAAAAATCACTGCTATGAGACCACCTGTCTTGCAAGACAGTGTTCATAATGCTCAGATTTAATTGATTATATACAGTATTATGACATGACATAAGAGACCATCTGTCTTGAGAGACCATACTTTTTAGCAGAAGGGGTGGTCTTTCAAAACAGTTTCTTTTGTAATGTTGGTCAAAGAAGGAAGCGAAGTTGTGTCCATAGTTTTGTGTACATTGCAGACCCCTTGAGAATTATTGCGTCTGAAATGTTACAGTATTTAACATTAGTGAAAACATATATTTTTATATGATTAAGGGTCTGTGCAATACAAAATCATTAATTAATTTATTAGTTTGTGTTCATTTTATTGTATTACTCTTTGTTGAATATCTGTCCACAAGTAAAAAAAAAAAAAAGTTCATGATATAGAAAAGTAGTAGTAAAAATACTCTGTTACTGATTGCCAATAAAATAACAGCTTAGTGAGTATTGAAAAATCCATAAAATTTGCACAAGATGATGATCCTAGACTCTTCCTTGTTAATACATGAAGTAAAAGGTATGTTGGCAAGTGATTTGTTTTTAGTATGACACAGTTATTGAGAACACATGGAATGCCAGTGTAGCTGATTTATGGCAGGTCATAAAGTGTCAATGGTTTCCCAAGGTCTTGCATATTTATCAATGACTCTATTATTTTTCTTTTATAGAATGTTATTACATTTATTAAAATTGTACAAGAAATTTTAGTTTTCAATTTTTAATAAGAGACAGAAGTCACAAACATGTCATTTTATGTCCAGTTTCTCCAAGAGTTCAAAGTGCTGTCTGTGTAAAGAGTGATATTGTGTCAGTTACTTATTGTAATCACATTATTTTGAGATGTGCAGTGAGTATTGATTTTAAAGAATTGGATTGCCAAAATTGGGTTTTACCACTCCTTTATGATATTTGGATAAACAAAGAATCTGAATCAGTGTAAGAAATCATTTTGAGAAATAATAGAATTTTTTTGTTCCCAGTAAAATTGATAAAGAGAGACATGAATCAGTGCTTCATTGTTCTCAATATCTGGAACATATCACATTTTTTTATTTTGGGTAAATGTGTTATAAGAAGGAAAAATTATTTTATCAGGATTTTGAATTTGCAGATGAAGGAACTAAAAAAGTGTTTACTTTCATGTACATCTAAATATGTGAATTTAGTTTTTTGGCTAGTGGCAAATTGTGGGAAATTCAGAGTCAGTTCATATCATGAATCTTCTGAAACAGTAGGATCCCATCCACAATCCAAGAATTTAAGTAACAACCAAAAATATAATTGATTGAAAAAAATCACAAAAGTGATACATACCAAAGTGAAGGAATGCCAGTACTATTTTTGTCAAACAGTCTTTGCAGATTGGTCTTATTACCAGGTAGAACTTCATCCATATCACCATATCAGTATCAGGAACTCTTAGTAGAATGGTCTTGTAACCAGGTGGGACTTCATTCACACCACCACATCAGTGTCAGGTGCTCTTAGTAGAATGGTCTTATAACCAGGTGGGACTTCATTCACACCACCATATCAGTGTCAGGTGCTCTTAGTAGAATGGTCTTATAACCAGGTGGGACTTCATTCACACCACCATATCATTGTCAGGTGCTCTTAGTAGAATGGTATTATAACCAGGTGGGACTTCATTCACACCACCATATCAGTGTCAGGTGCTCTTAGTAGAATGGTCTTATAACCAGGTGGGACTTCATTCACAGCATTATATCAGTGTCAGGTGCCCTTAACAGATTGGTTTTATAACTTGACCCAACTTCATCCATTCTACTGTATAGAACTTCATCCATACTACTGTATAGAACTTCATCCATACTAATGTATAGAACTTCATCCATACTACTGTATAGAACTTTGTCCATCCTACTGTATAGAACTTCATCCGTACAACTGTATAGAACTTCATCCATACTACTGTATAGAACTTCATCCATACTACTGTATAGAACTTCATCCATACTAATGTATAGAACTTCATCCATCCTACTGTATAGAACTTCATCCATACTACTGTATAGAACTTCATCCATACTACTGTATAGAACTTTGTCCATCCTACTGTATAGAACTTCATCCGTACAACTGTATAGAACTTCATCCATACTACTGTATAGAACTTCATCCATACTACTGTATAGAACTTCATCAGTATTACTGTATAGAACTTCATCCATACTACTGTATAGAACTTCATCCATACTATTGGATAGAACTTCATTCATACTCCTGTATAGAACTTCATTCATACTACTGTATAGAACTTCATCCATACTACTGTATAGAACTTCATCCATACTACTGTATAGAACTTTGTCCATCCTACTATATAGAACTTCATCCATACTACTGTATAGAACTTTGTCCATCCTACTGTATAGAACTTCATCCATACTACTGTATAGAACTTCATCCATACTACTGTATAGAACTTCATCAGTATTACTGTATAGAACTTCATCCATACTACTGTACAGAACTTCATCTGTACTACTGTATAGAACTTCATCCATACTACTGTATATAACTTCATCCATACTACTGGATAGAACTTCATTCATACTACTGTATAGAACTTCATTCATACTACTGTATAGAACTTCATCCATACTACTGTATAGAACTTCATCCATACTACTGTATAGAACTTCATCAGCATCACTGTATCAGTATCATGTACTGTTAGCAGAATTGCCTTTTAACCTGTTGGAACTTCATCCACACCACCATATCAGTGTCAGGCATTCTTAGCAGATTGGTCTTATAACTTGGTAGGACTTCATCCACACCACTATACCATTGTTAGGCACTCTTAGCAGATTGGTCTTGTTACCTCTTTTGGAACTTCATCCACACCACCAAATCACTGTCAGGCACTCTTAGCAGATTGGTCAGATTGGTCTTATAACCAGGTAGAACTTCATCCACACCACTATATCATTGTTAGATTCATTTAGCAAATTGTTCTTGTTACTTGTTTGGAACTTCATCTTCATCACCATATCAGTGTCTGTCGCTCTTAACAGATTGGTCTTGCAACCTGGTGGATCTTCATTCTCACCACTAAATCAGTGTCAGACATTCTTAGCTGTCTTATAACTTCTTGAAACCTTATCCACACTGCTACATTAGTTTCAGACAGTCTTAACCAATTTGCCATACAAATATCAATTTTAGATTTTTTATGAACAAATTGTATCAATGCCAGTCTGGTATACGAAATGTATTTTAATGTTAGATGAATGGTGATAGAATATTTTTTGAGGAAATGGTTATGAGAAGTTTTGTTTAATTAATGACAAAATTGATAAAGATGGCATGTTCCATGCATGTTTCCAGGGAGTATAAATATTGTCTATGGCAGTGGCATAAATATTAAGAAAATATCTGACTCTATTTATTTCATTTGAAATATAAAAATTAATTATTAGACATGTTCAGAATCTTTTTTAATATTTAAAATATGCTCAACATAATTTATGCAAATATATTAGAAATAAAATCATCTAAATTTGATTCAATAGATGATGATAAAAGCAAATTAGGAACTAAGATAACAGTTTACTTTTTAGAATGAGACCAGGATTAAAGCAGCAGATTTAAAAAAAAAATTTTATTGGATAATCAACAGAAAATTTTGCCTAGCTCCAAAATTATTTGATATGAAAAGATAATATGCACTTTATTGATTCTTGGATTTTTGGCTAAGCTTGCTCTGAATTTTCAGAAAATTAAAATCCTTAATAAGTATGCAAGTGGAGTAAAGTATTGGGGATTGTGAGAAAATGTATTAACTTGAAGTTTTGAAATTACTGTTTACTGGATGCAAGATTAGATTGATACAGTCATTTTTGATCAAAGATTACTGCTACTTTGGGGAAAGTGGTAATAAATGAATTAAACTATCTTTTCATGCCTCAGGAAATACAAAGGTAGGGGGGTAATAATATTTAATATTAGTTCTTTAATATATACCAAAATAATTAATGTAAAATAGTTTCTTTTCAAATATTCAAATTGTCACAGAAAAAAGACAACAAAAAAATCTGTATGAAGACAAGTTAAACAAATGGCTTCTATATTAGTGCAAAGAAACTTCATTTATTTTGCTTTTCTTCATACAAATTGTTTGCTTTCCTTTTTGTTTATAATGTGTGTAGCATATAGCTTTGGACATGAAGATCTCGTTTGCTTCATGTGCTTATCTTATCTGCTACACTTTAGGCCATTTCCAAGTATGCACATTAGAACTTTAAAAGAGCTCTAAAATGTAACTGCCCAAACCTTAGGTTAGGATCTTCTATTGTTTCCAGTTGTTGAGGTCACATTCAAAACAATGCTTCCACAAGTAATTTGTGCAATCCTGGGTATTTGAGTAATTGATGTTTGTGTAGTACAAATTGTATTGACCACTTTCCACTAAGATCTGTGTAGTGTCCACTGAACTACACCCTTCTACACAGTAAAATCCCCAAAATTTACAGGTGGTGTCAAGCCTGAGCATCACTGTGCTGTTGGTTAATATACTTAATTGATTTATAGCCACAATGTTATCATCTGCAGTTAAGTCCTTCAGAGCTAATCCATAAACTCCCTGGATAGAATCCACTCTTGAAGTGGAGTAAAGCTTACACCGGTGAGAGAATTACAGCTACAGACAGGAGATTTTACAGGCTGAGTTCAATTAACTATACTCACCAGTAGCCTCCACCAGTGAGTGAAATATGGTCAGTACACTTTGTGTACTGTATTTTTAGTATGAGGAATTAATTTTTCCAGGATTAAGACGTTTATTTTTGTTTTTATAATCTAAAGCAGATAGCACAGTCATTATTATCTAACCAAAATGCACATAGTTTTAACTTCAATTGTTGCTGTTTTATGGAATCTTGATTACAATTTATTTGATATCAGATGTTTCCTGATGATAATTAATAACACAAAGTTTGAACTCTCAATTTCAGCTGAACAACCATTTAGGATTTAAATGCACCAGCCATAACCAGATGGTAATATTCTTTCACTGTCAGAAGGAAACTGCTCGCTTTCCTGTTGGGCCATATCCTAATGCTGTGGAATACAAACCCACTGAAAATGTAAGTAATCTGAAAAGTAAAATTCTGTGAATCAGAAATTTTAGCACTTGTGCAGATATGCACACTTTGTGTGTTAGCATTATTTGTAACAATCCAAATTATTTGATGATTCGTATTCTTGATTTTGGGAAGGTTAGTGTGCTGAATTGGCTGTAATTGCAGATATTAAATGATCCTTAATAGGACCACACCTAATGAAGTTGGTGGATTCTTATCATAATCAAGTTGTCTATCGATATGACCATGAACAATTTGGTTTTTAAAATGTAACTTTACTGGGAATTAATACAGTTGAACTAAATATTGTATGTAGTTTTATTTTGACAACATCTCAATTGAATTTGATCTCCAGCCTTCTGTGTGATTATTTGGAAGAGTTATGGCCCCTGATTGCCAAATCCCCATACTTTAGTTTTCAAGGATTGTTGATTTCAATTAAATTTGGTATGCAGCTCAGTACTGATGAGACTGAATAAGTTTAGTTTCCAATGTTCCATGATAGCATATACAGGAGTTATGTCCCCTGATTATCTGTTCTCTTGACTTTAGTTTCTGCAGCATAGTTTTACTAAGGTTCATTAGATTTAAGCAAATTTGGCATGTTGCTTTTTTAGTGATGAGACCTTGAACTAATTTAATTTTTCAGCTTTCCATAACATTAAGAAGGATTTTTGGATCTTAACCAAATTTGGCATGGAGGTTAATATTGATGAAATCTGTTGATTCAGTTTGATTTTAAACATTCCAAGTGTTTGTTAGAGAAGCTATTGCCCAGGTTTCTGCAGTATAGCTTTGCTAAGGACTTTTGGATTTCATTCAGATATGGCATGTGCCTTTATATGATAAGACCTGGTATTATTTTCATTTCTAGTATTCCACAATGTAATGGCTCCTGATTGTCTGTCCTTCTCTTTTTTGGTTTATGCAGCATTGATTTACCAAGAAGCATTAGTATTCAACCAAAGTTTTGCATGCTCCTTTATATTTTTGTAACCTTGAATGAGTTTAATTTCCAGCATTCCATATCAGGACAGCTTTTGCACTTAGACCATTCTGTCTAGGATTCCACCACACTAGTGACTGGGCCACAGTGACTCCAACAAGGCATGCATTAATGTACAGCATTAGTAAAGTTGATTTAATTGTGGATATTGAAGCAAATGTTTTTCTGAATGGAACCAATACAGAACTGAGTGAAAGCAATGTTTTCACTTATAGTAACCACTGTAGTTCTCAGTCAGTTTGTTAATCTTAGACATTATACAGCTTCTACTTCATTTAAGTATACAACACTCCTTCAGTAAAATATGAGCATGCTGATAATGCAGGGTCAGGGATAGATCATTTCCTAAACTTGAAATACCCCATAATTGGCACTGGTTTTGAAGAAAAAAATTTGATAAAAATTGTGAACTAAAACGGCTCTAAGACTCATTTTATGATTGAAAATTAAGAATATTACATGGAAATTTGAACCGACATTATGAAATTCTCAAACATTAATACAAAGTCAGATTTTGTTAAATGTTCTTTCCAATGAACATTCTGAGTATGCTGTAAATAATAATATTCAATTAAATTTTTTATCAATGGAAATGTCACTAATGTGGTAATACTTTAATAAATAAATATCAGCTAAATAAGTTTTGTCAAATGAAATTTGTGCTTCTCTCTTTCAAACTAGTTCAGGTGTAATCATCATAGATGCAGTATGCCTTCTTGTATTCAGATGTGACAAAATTCAGTCTACCATAACAGCTATGTCTCTGAGCAATTCCATGAGAACCTAATTAAGTGCCAACCATGTTTTCATCTCCGTCCTATGGAAGTATTTTGTTGTATTATTACATTAATTACATTTTTTGTAACAAATAAAATAAAGGGAGTGGAAGAAAACAAAGGTTAAAAGGCATGTGAATCCTACCTGCATAAGAGCTAGCAGTCATGGTCAAATGTCAGGTCAGCTCATTTCAGTTGATGAATCAATTAAATAATCTACCTTAAATTAACCTACTGATTCAGAAATGTGATCAAAAATGGCGAGACAAACTGGGTGGCAAAATGAGTATTTGGTGAATAAAAACTTTGTTTCACAGATACAGTTCATTATGGAGAAGCAAGTTCTAGGGTTTGTAGTGAACTTGAACATTTCTTTAATTGACACTCATAGAATTCCTCAAGGATGAGAAGAAAATTTCACTATTACTTGTAAGGAAATCATGGTGTCAGTATTTTTATAATAGAACAATTAAAAAAATAAAGTTTTGATGTTGTTAGTAATTTCACTAAATAAATATAAAGTTTTTGAGAAAAAGGAATCTTTTTTTGTTGTTTATCAATAATAATTGAAAAACAGTGACTTAATACACGGTGTAATGGTATTTGAAACCTGCTAGAGTAATGATGTTAATGATCTTTCAGAGGTTGGGTATCTTGAAAATAAACTTTGATGTAACTTATACAAAAAAAGCATACAACTTCATTGGATAAAGCTCATTATTGACAGTAATTTCCAACACAGATTATAAAATGAGTAGTCAGCCATTAAACAGCTCCTCCCACCCCAACCTCCATTTTCTCAGTGTTTGGCAGTGATAACATTCCTTATGGCTTTTTTTGGAGGTTCCTTGGTAACTCACAACTTCACTTAAAGTGTGCACTATTGTTCACAAGTTATTGAGGTAGAGGTGTATTGTACTGTGGACTATTTCTATAAAGATTCAGCATGATTTTGCAGTGTGCACATGTTTTTCAGAGTGAAAGAGAAGAGTTGAACCATGTGGTTTACATTTCCGTCAAGTGCTCTCACAAACATTTACACCACTTTGCAAACCATGCATGATTCATGTATCCTTGACCAGTCACTAAACGTATGAGCTATATATACAAATTAAACAAAATGTTTTTGTTTTTACTCAAGAAATCCAGTGCAGAAATATCATGTGCAGTTCTTTTATTTAAGTACAGCTGACTTAAAAATGTTTGCATTTCAAACTATTCAGAATTGTGTAACAGTAATGGAATGATCTACTGCAGCTAACTTAGAGAGTTTTGAAATTATTTATTGATCTAATTTTTCTTGTTCATATAACAGTGATGTTGCTCTAGCTTTTTAGGTAAGCTTAATTAATCATGATTCCCTTTACTATCTCCATTTTATGGCATGGCCCTAATTGATTGATATTTGATGACAGGTTCTTAATAGTTCAGTTGATTTTTTAGTTGTGGGCTATTTATTTTCAGGAGCAGATATTGACAGCCTTCACATTTAGCTCCAGGGCTGCCAGGGAACTGGTGAGGATTCTGCAGCCAAGGTCCAAACAGAAAAAATCCAAATTGAAAAAGGTACATTAGTCCCTCATGATAAAGTCCCTCAGTATAACACGGCCCTCTAAAAAACTTACCAAGTATGGGCATTGATCCCATTAAACATTGCAGCTAACTTTAGTTTGGTCATAGCTATTTACCCTGTTTCATTTGAGTGTAATTATTTGCCACTGAGAACCAGATGGACATATATACAGGTTTCATTGTAGTTCCATATGTAGTCATTTATTTCTAAAATACCACCCTTATCCATGCAGTTCTGAAGTAAGTCTGGTTTATGATAATCATACATCTTTACCTTCTAGCTCTTGCACAGATAGTAACCAGTCTACTTTTGTGTACATCTTTCAGAACAACTTTCATCTGCAGACATAGCTTAGCAGTCATGGTTATGGAGGATTAAATACATGCAGGTCTGAAGTGTGTATATATGGTTTTACATTACAGTCATTAATAATGTTGAAACACGTATTTGCCAACAAATCAAGGTCACTAATTGCATTTAGCAGGTGTTCACTTACACCAGTGCATGTATACTAAAAAGTAAATTAGTGAGTGTTGAATTTAATCATAAATGGCAGGTGATCACTCATTAGAGAGGTTGCTGAAATCAGGTTTTACTGTACTTAAATATTTTTGATAATCTACTGTCGTTGATTTTCTAAAACTTTCCTGTTGGAGATTTTGACCACTTTATCAGAAAAAATGTTAATCCATTTTTCTGTAATTTCATCAATTTTTATGGGGGACCAATTTTCGTGGTTTTTGTTGTTGCCTAGAACCACAAATTTAAATCTCCAACAAAAAATGATCCACGTAGGATGATACCCCCCCCATTTTCTTACATTATTTCATTCCTAGAGATTAAAAAAGCTACTAGTATTTGATAAAACAAGGTCAATACTCTAATTAAATATTGGCTTTTACATGTGTTTATTTTATTTTTTACTTTAACCCTTTGAAACAAGAATTATTAATCATTTTATATTGTTTCAATGCACAAATTCCATAAGGTATTCGATAGCCCTAATTTTACACTCACTGCCTTAAATTGATATGTAAGGTAATTAAGGATAGAGAGAAAATAGAGAAAAATTATAATTTATTCAAACAATAGTAATACTGAAAATGAAAGAAAAAATAATAGAAAATAACAATATATGAAAATTAAATTTAGTACTTATTCAAATCAATCCTTCATTCAAGTACAACTGTTGTTGAAACATTTAAATCCTTCTGAAAGCACATTTCATTTTATCCATGCATTTTTAATCCAAAAGAACAATAATCCTGTTAAATACTATCACTATTTCTTGAAACACTATTATTGATGAAACACTATATATACACTAATTACAGCAGAGTATTAAAGCACACACTTCACATATTTTTGGACAAAGCCACTGTATCAACATCGTGTCAATCAAGTCTCATGGTACTCACAAATACTTATCAGGTAGATAATCCCCAAATTGCTGAATTAAACAAGTCCAGCTTTCTCAAAACCACTGATAATTAGGTTCAATCTTTCACTCATTGTCGAGTGAACTGCAATTATCCATTGGGGGGGGGGTCTAAGTTGAATTTTACCACTCTTAAGCCACTGTGTTAACATCATGATTGTCACAAAATACTGATGGTGCAACTTGATGGACAGAGGTTTAAGTAAGAGATCATTCATATGTACTTTAATAACTGATTGGCCTAGTGTTGTTGGCTGTGTCGGCTTCCTTTGATATTGAGCACTCAAATGAAAACATGGCAAAACTGATTAATATTCACATGTGTTTTATTTGTGCTCATAGAGAATGAAGTATTGTTTTAGTGTTGTTGGCTGCATTGGCTTTGACTGATGTTATTCACTTGGTTGAAAACACGTTGTAAGTATTGAACTTGCCAGGTCTTTGATTGGTGCTCATACAGGTGGTAGTATTGTTTTAAACATTAAAGTGACCACCGTTTGCACTGGCATAGTTTTATTCTTTTGTATTCTTTATTTTTGGTATTTGTAGAGGTTAAACCATGAAATTAAATACCTACTAATATGCAAATTTTGACAGGCAAAACAACGAATTTAAGTATCCATGAAAATGCCTTTAGTTTTACAAAACCACAAAAACTGAGCCCAACAAAAATAAATGATACTACAGTAGTTTATTGATAAAGGAAAAAGAAATAACCTGCATACCCTTGTAAAACTTTAAAGCACACATGTTAATCCACATTATTGAGAATAGGAATTGATGAGCATGACTGTTTTGTCTCCCTTTTTACACTCTCCAAAAGTAAATGTAGAAAGCTTGCAATCACATGTCAACTTGATTAAATAAAAAAAATCAATTGCACAGCTATCTCTTCATCCTCGGGCCTGAGGTAATACTGTTGACATAAGAGACTGTTGAGAAAGGGTTGGAGGGGGGAGGCCTGAAAAAAATCAAAAGTTAGCAGAGAAGTGAAATTTGTCTTTAAGGGATAACTTGTCATCAGTGTGTAGGATTTATGCTGTGAGAAAATAAACAATGGAAATTTTAATGAAATGAAGACAAAAGACAAAACTAGTTTAAAATAAACTTGTATATTGACAACTTACATTTGTTTTACCTATATGTTATATAGTCCATAATGTATGATACATGCACATGAAAAATCACCTGTTAGAAGCTTCATGTATCAGTCACATCCTGTTAGAAAAAGTATAGTGTATAAACATATGTATAAAGAAACAGTAGTCCTGTTTTATGCACTGTTTAATCTATAGTCAACCAGAATGTCACTAAACAATTAACTACACTATGCATTGTTGCCAGCAGCACATGGCTGTTTAGCTTTTACAGTATTTACATGCTACATGTACTTAATTAAATTGGCCTATATTTTGGGCTGCCTGAGACAGCAAACATAAACGTAAATGAGGTTACCAAGGGAAAGGGGCTGCTAATAGGGAAATTAAAACTTCACTAAGTTTTGAATTAGTTAAGTATTACTAACACTTGTACACTTGTAGAACACAAATTCCAGAATGAGCAAAGAAAGTAATGCATATAATTAAGATTATCCATAGCATAAGCAATACATCAAATCAAAATGAAATTAAATGAAATTTTAAATAAATTAAAGTTAAATTCTTTTAGCAAAATGGGCAGAGATGAGGGTCTTCTGCTTCTTCCTAGGAGTGGGGAGCTGACAGTAGCCTTCACTGAAGTCTTCTTAATGCGATAAATGATCAGATTTTATTCATGAGTTGTGGAGTATATTGCTGCTGGTTTGCAACACTTTCAGTTAATTTGTGAAAATTAGGATTTAGGATTTTAATACTAAACATGTTAAAATAAACAGTAATTATGGCTATCTTCATATAATGTGCATTGTTATGCTCTCCTTAAGAGGGCCTAAAGGGAGAATAGTCCTTGACTAATGAGTCACCCTCTATAAATAAAGCATTATTATTATTATTATTATTATTGCCTTTATACAAGTTTGATGACGGGTGCATTTTTTTAATAAAATATTCTAGCTGGCTTGTTTTCATGAAGTGTGCATATGTTATTGAAGCTGCTGTAAAAAAACATTCTGACGACCAAACATCTGCCCAGTTTGTTAATGCAACAGCAGTATTAAAGCAGGAGTGAGACAACATCAGATAATTATAGAGCAAAGTATGAGTCAGAACTGGCAAAGAATTTGTTTAAGTTGGGACTGAGGGCTCTGTTGACATATACAGTTATTTTTTATCTTGACGCTGACATAAGCATGACAAATTTGGTAGTAATAATAGACTACATGACTGAGACTGTATTTTCCTTGACATATGCAGGTTGTCAACATAAGTAATGTCAATATAAATGAGTAGGACTGTACTTCAAATAAACTTGTAGCTTGCTTTGTTTAGGGCACTGCTTATTCATGAGTTGTGGAGTGTATTGCTGCCAGTTTGCAACACTTTCAGTTAATCTGTGATAATTAGTATAGTCAAAAAATCCATTTCATGGCTATTTTCATCAGATTTTTAAAAAAACTTGATTGATATCTGGAAATTATGCTTTCTATTAAAAATTATTAATGGTTCTGAAAATGTGTTGTCAGGAAAATTAGAGGGTCCAGCTATTTGGGATTCAAAATGGTAATTACATATGTTTGCATACATTTCTTTTGCTGTCTTGTCTTCATACTTTGCTGTTTTTTTTTATTGCATTTAGGGTCTAAGAAAAGATTATAGTGAACTGTTACTCTCATTAAATAGAAAATTATTATTTATTATTATTATTATTATTAAACAGTTGGGTCAAGGTGGACTTAGTAAAGCTCAGCAGAGTGAGATTCAGAAGCTGATTCAGGACATGCCAGACAGAGTTATGTATGACATTGATGCTGAAAAGGAACTGGCCAGACTACAGAGAAAAGCAAGGTCAGATATTGTAGATAATTTTTTAAATTTTTTTATTTTACTCTTACACCTGCATAAAGATGATGATACATATTACATATTACTTTTTCTGCTGATGTCAGCAACTTAAACTTGTTCTGTTTTCTGTTAAAATTTGTGCATGTCAGATACAACATTGCAGATGAGACAGTAGGTTCAGTGCAACACTTGTTTTTCATTGACTGTGTTCAAGAAATTCTCACAACTTTCACATCACTCCCTCATTTTATCACTCTTCATTATAACATATTTCCTGTAGTAAGACAGATATGATCATGATCCCATTTAGTTATGTAATTGGACAATTATATGTATCATGTACTTCATTACAAGGTGGTCTCATTAAAAGGTGGTATACTCCATGAGAGTGTGATTTATTGAGCACAGTATTAGTACAGTCTTCCCTGACTATAATGCTATTCAGCAGAAACCACTTTATACTGAAAATACAAATGCATCAATACAATAGGATCTGTGACCAAAATGCAATCGTGTTTTACTGAGATCTTTGAAAGTGAGTAACCACTGTATTTTCTGTGACTCAGATGTTGTGGTAGGGTGGTTTTTGATGTGGAAGAATATGAACAAAAGAACTAAACTTGGAATTGTTTGATATGGGAATTTAGTCCAGGAATGCAGTGGTGCAGAGGAAGTGTGTTACCACTGAATTTTGCAAGCTGCCCTTGATTGGTCTCATGAATCGCTGCTCTTTGTTGGTTTACATAAACATTAAGCAACAACTTCATCTATTCCAGATGAGCGATGCCTTGCTGTTTAGCAATACTTTTGTCATAAAGATTATTTTTGGATAATAAACAAATACACCTTGATCAAATAGGTCTATGGAGGATGACACAGCAAATGGTGGTCAGTTATCTGATTGTCAAACTCTTTGTAGAGAAAGTAAAATTTCATAACTTGTGTAAACAATTATACTGTATTTTGTGAGACCTTCATAATAGATTATTTTGTTAGGTTTTAATTGTTCTTAATTTTTTTCCATAGTATATTTTTCCTCATTGCTCATTTCAATAATTTTTATAAAATGAGTTGATTATGTTTTATCTTTTCCATGCCTGATATGAAAAAATTGAAATTAATTATAAAAAAACCCATGTAATTATTGTAATTTAGAGACTGAACACATTACCTTTGTGCAGTCTGTGTGTTTATGATGGAATGACTTTTATGTCCAGATCTTGTAAATTAAAATCTGAAATAGGTTGAAGCAATATAATATTGATAAAGTTATCAGATACAAATATTTATTTTACTGTTTAATAGAAGAACCCATTTATTGTTTTTTTTTGTTCCATTTTTAATTTTACAGAAATCTTATAGATGATTGGATGGAACACTACCGTATCGCCATAGGTCTGAAATCCCCACATCTCGAAGGAGTTGAAGAAGCTAAAGTATCTGTTCATGGTCAGCGCATGATTAAATCTGCAGTGCTGTCAGATCAGTCCACACTAAAACGTCGATTGACACTTGGACTTGGTTCTTCTGATGTAGTACAGATCAAGAAAGTCCGAGCACCATCAGCACCCCTTGGTATGTTAACTTTAATTATCACTTGTCACTCTAGTTTATAAACAAAAAGCATACAAACATATTTGAGGATAAGGAACTTGAATGTTTTTGGGCCACTTTCAAATTTTGTTGACTGTGGATTTTTGTAAGTATTGTTATGGTAGTTTTTTTAGACTTGTAAGTTTATATCATGGCATCTAATTAGCTCATTATAAGTATGGTAATTTATGTACAGGTTGACCACATGTTTGGATTTATTTGGCATGATAAGGATTTTTGTGATAGTTGTGGATCTATGGATGGATAGTCGAAAAGTGAAACTTTTTTATTTGGCAGAGCTAATCATGTGATGGTATTGTCCATCCATCAATACATCTGTCAGTCTGTTTCTTATTAATTTTCTTCACAATAACTTGAGTTATTTACAATATATCATTACCAAATTTTGCACATAGATTGCATTTAGGTCAAGGAAGTTATCCTTGATTTTGGGCTCCAAGGGTAAATGGTCAATGCCAAGTTCACAGGGACTGAGAGAAGAAGAACTATTTCCATACAATAATTGTATACCAGATACATTTGCCAAACTTTGTAAATAGCTTGCACTTTGGATAAAATGGATGCTTATTGAACATGTGGTTGAAATATCAAAACCCAAGTTCAGAGTAACTCTAAGAAGAAAAATTATCTCTGCATGATATCTGTTTTTTGAATAACCTATTTACACCAGACTTTGTATGTGCCTTTCATTTCAAAGAAGAAAGACTTCTATATATTTTCACCATCACCAGCATGTATTTGGCATTTATGATACGGCCTTACTATGGTTCAGGTCCTACTTGGTCAACAGGACACAGATTGTGTCGGTAAATGGAATAAACTCCAGCCCATTTGATCTATGTTGCAGTGTTCCACAGGGTTCTGTTCTTGGACCTGTTCTCTTGATCCTATACACTCAGCCGATCTCAGGTATCATAGATCATCATCCAGTATTTCACCTATTGTACGCTGATGACACCCAAATATACAAATCTAGTCATTCAACTGAAGTTCATGCTACCATCCAAGGTGTAGAGAGGTGCATCTCTGATGTGAAATCATGGATGACATGTAACAAGCTGCAGATGAATGACGATAATACTGAGGCCATTCTGATCACAACACAAATACTTTCTCATTCACATCCTTTACCTCAAACAATAAATATCAGCAACACCAACGTTAAATTCACACAATCAGTACCAAACCTAGCTGTTACTCTAGACAGTACTTTCTCACTCCACCATGTCATAAACATATGCGAGGCTGCATATCTTGAGCTGAGACACATCAGCTCCATTTGCAAGTATCTTTCAGTTGACACTACTTAAACACTTGTGTGTTCCTTAGTACCTTCAGGACTGGACTATTGTAACTCAATTATGTCTGGTTTGTCTCAATATCTACTCTAGACACTTCAAAAAGTTCAAAACACAGCTGCTTGGATCATCCAGAGAGTACCATGATCAGAGTACACCTCCCCCTTGCACTGTACCCTAACCTGGCTATCCATTCAATCCAGTATCAAACACAAAATTTGTTCTCTGTACAAAGTTTCACTAATGGGCTCCAGTCCCCTATCTGACCTCACCCATGTGCACACACCAGCAAAATACTTACACTCCTCTTCTGACACTTGTATTCTCATTACTCTCACTATGAAAATGAAGTGATATGGACAACATTCTTTTGCATACCAGGGCCCAGTAATGTGGAACAAATTGCCCACTGAACTAAGACACAAAAGCACAGTGAATTCATTCAAGAGTGCTCTTAAAACTCACATATTTTGACTGCAAGAACAGACTTAAAGACCTAATAATGTTTCCTTACCTTAGATAATTTCAGCATGTTTTATGATTTCTAATTTCATGGTGTATGTCTTTATGCATATTTGTTCTTTTTTTTAGGTGTTGTCTAATGTTGTAAAGCACTTAGAGCTTCTAAAGATTATGCGCTATGCATAGGCCTCATTATTGTTATATTTTGGGGTCAAAGGTTAAGGTGACAGTTACTGAAAGAAGGGAAAATTATTTCAACAAAGTTGCTCAAGTTTTGTACCACTTGCTTTAATTAAACTTTGTAGATGGCTTGAATTTGAGACAAGAAAGATACCTTTTCAATATGGAGTTAAATCAAAAGTCAGTGTGAGAGGAACTACAAGAACAAAAACAGTTTCCACAAAAGAGTGGACATTTTGTTCATGGCTCACATTTCAAGACAAGAAAGGCACTTTTTGATTTGGGAGTTAAAATATCAAAAGTCAAGGTCACCAAGTTTTAAAGAAGAAAACTGGTTTCATAAAATAACTGGAATTTTGTCTTTTACTTTGATAAAATGTTCTGGATGACATGCATTTGAAGCGGGGAAGGTGCCTAATGGTTTTGGATTTAAAAAGTCAATTGTCAAGGTCACAGTGACTCCAAAAAAGAGTCAGTTTTGTGCCATATACCAACTTCAAAGTTTATTATTACCCTGCATTTTTGTCATCATTTTTGGCTGGCTTGAATAGGAAACAAAGTAGAAACCTATACTTTTTAGAGTCAAAAGTCAAGGTGACAGTGACATTGACATATTACACAAGTTAAACAATTACTACACCATTTAGTACCTTAGTATCCAATCATTAAAAGAGGGTTTTACATACAAGATGTAACATAATGCTATGTACCACATAGGAGGTATGTACTGTATCATGTATGGTACTCTCTGTCATAATCAGAATTACATGGCTAAAATTGCCACTTCTTCCTGTTTATTATGTTAATCCAAATGATTTTGCTTTGAAATATTTTAAGCTAAAAGGTGCATTATGGAAAAACCCATAGAAAATTTTAGGTACCTCATTTTGAGATAGAATTTTCATTTCTTTATTTATGGATTTGAATAATATTAATTTTCTTCCTGAAATGCAGGTTAAAAATAAGAATATTTTGTAGAATCATTGTAGCCATCCAGTATGAAAGTACATACCAAATCTCTAAATTTGTATGTGAATTTTCAACAAATCCACATTATTTGAACTTTAAAAAGAATTAATTTTTCTTGCATATTAGACCCATTTTCATGGATGCTTGTTAAGAAAATAATAATGAGTAACTAAAATAGTTGTATTTATCTTGAGTTATTCATAAATAATTTTTTGCAAATGCATATCAGGCAAAGAAGCTGTAGATGTTGACAAGAATGAATTCCTTGAGAAGAAGAAGGATGTTGCTGCAGTTACATTTGGTGAAGCACAAAATGAGGGGCAGGAGTGGTTGGACCCATCAGCTCTGAATTTACTCAACAGGCTGACTGCGTAAGATTTGTATTTAAAAAAAACACACATTTTAAAGTACTTTGTTTAAGAATATACTATGGTAGTTGACCCAAACTGATCCTAGGTAGATTTTAAAACTGTACCAATCTGGTTGCAGTCCAGCACTTTGAATTGCACAACTATCTCCATATGTGTGTAATGTGGAGGGTGGGGAGGTTAAAGATATCAAGTTCACTTATTTCAAACAATTGTACTGTGTATAATTAATTGATAAGCACAAATATTGATCAATATATGGCACATAGTTTTAATTCTGGCTTTTAATGTTCTTTTGTGTAATATGCTGTTAATACAGTCAGTAAGTACTACTGTAAAAACTGGCTTAATTATACTAGTGTACTAATACAATAATTGTTGGTAAGCACATAAGAAAAGTAAATCCATATAATCTTCATTGACTTCATAGTAAGAATTTGTATGCTTATCTAGATTTTATGGCATTTTCAAAGTTGTTGGCAATCATATATAGGGAGAGTGCATCATTACGTGTAAGACTGATGATTGATTGATCCCATTTGGTTTTGTTCAATCCAGTCTCTTGCATGGAGCCTTGAGAACTCTGCTAAATGATGGAATACTGTAAAATGAGTTTGCCCTGCGATGCCTGAATGAGGTTTTTCAAACTTTGGACATTCTGAATTAACTTAATTAGCAGATGAATTGAGTGATGTAATATGTTATTGTGATGATGTGATGACATCACATTTTTTGTAAACATTGACAGTTTCCTTTGCTGAGAGCAATGCACTTATTCCATTATTGTCTGTTTAAAATATGATGTTTAATGCTATCATTTTATGCTTTAATTTGGATTCAGTGACCACAGGCAGTATGTTTTCATTAAGTTTAAACTTGTAAAAAAATGTATTTGTAGTTTTGCTTGTAAAATTTTCACCATAGCATCTTTCATCTGTAAAACAGATTCACATGAGAGTCTGGTTGAATGAGACTATGTGATGGGTGATACCACAGCCAACTGCTTAAGAGAAAGCTAAAATTAAACTACCATTTAACACCATGGTGATGTTTATTGTCTTATACTTTTGTAACCAAGGCACCAGGGAAGGAAATGTGTAATTTGCACAGGTTGTTACACCACTCCTTCGATAACTCATGCCCTGATAACTCGCAGACCCACTTATAACATGGGGTCAGGCATGGATCCCATTTTTAAAAGTAGAAATTGCGCCCCAAAATGACACCTATTTGTTGAACTTGAAGAAAAATCATGATCACAATTGGTAACTGAAATTTTGATATATCGCTCGTTTTATCATCAAAAATGGTAAATAGGCCCTGGAAATTTGACTCAACATTGTGAAATTGTCCACTTTTTAAAAGAAAACATGCATTTTTTTTTGACATTTTCTTTCCAAATGACATTCTTAGTATACCATAAAAAACAATGTTCAATGAAATTTTGATCATTGAAAATATGCCTACTGAGTCAGTATTTTATCAAATAATAAATAAAATCTAATTAAATGAGTTTTCTTATCAAGTGAAATTTTTATTTTAGTTCTACCATTTAGTTAGGTTCAAGTGTAATGGTCATAAATGCAATGTGCCATCTTGTATTCAAATGTAAAATGTGTCAATCTACAGCTATCCCTAACCAAAATCACAAGCTCTTTGTGCAAACTTGTCACAAGCTTGCACAAACTATATCTTGCAAGCTAGTATTAGGAACCTTGCAGCAAGCTTGCACAA
Source organism: Sinohyriopsis cumingii (assembly GCA_028554795.2). Taxonomy (NCBI): domain Eukaryota; kingdom Metazoa; phylum Mollusca; class Bivalvia; order Unionida; family Unionidae; genus Sinohyriopsis; species Sinohyriopsis cumingii. Next base: position 86,791,773 of record CM068828.1, on the reverse strand, counting down.
GCCTGCATTGAAAAAACCCATCAAGCTTGCACAAACCACATGAAAGAAATATTGCAAGTTTGCAGAAGATTGCTGCAAGCTTTCACAATCCTAAACATATTCAAACTGGTGCAAGCTTGCAAGGATTAACAGCAAGCTAGTGTAAGCTTGCAAAGACAAACAACAAGCTTGCATGAACAAACAAGGTTGCACATGCTTATGCAAGGTTCATTGCTGTAAAAATGTTGCATAAAGAATGACATTACAGACCATTTAAGAATACTGTTCATGATAAAATTGTTGCAGTTAAATTAGAAAGGAGATTATATATAAAATAAATCTGAAATAAATAGAACAAATCTCAACTATTTCAGAAGGAGATTTATTTACAAAAAATACACATATCTTGAAACAGCCTTCTTTCATGTAAAAAGTTTTAAAATGGTGTTACAAAAATATGAACTTCTTATAAAATGCTATTGTTAATTCTCTGAATTGTATGGCGAAAAGCACATGTCAGCAAATTTACATCAGATAATTCATTTACCCGACACTGTAAACAACAAACATTATGGGTGTAATCAGGTTTTGTATTTGAAATTATTATAATACTTTATGGAATGCAATGTCCTGTTGTGCAGACTGCAAATGCGGTGTTAGCTTAGTTTAAATTACCAGTATATTAGATAATATTAAACAAGAATGTACTCTTGAGTACTTGTGCTGTACAATACAATTACAACTACACCAAAATTGGCTGTATTTTTGCACACATGATTCTCAGATGAGATCTGACTCATGTTAGTCTTGTGTGCATTTTAACATGCAAATTAGGTAGAACTCACATGAGCAATAAAATCTAATAAAATCTGAAAATCATTTGAGCCGAATCATATCGAATGTATTAAGGGAACATTCCAGAAATGATAACTACTACACAGAAAGGCAAACTCTACAGTCTGAGGAATCTTGCATGGCTGTGTTTTTTGAATATGTAGGAAAAGCTTCACATTATTGTCTGCATGGCTTCAGAAACTTTTTACTTCACATCCATATTGAAATCCAGTTGGGGAAGGATACAGCCAGATGGTTATATTCCCCTCCCTTCTGTTAAAACTGTACGCTGTTAGGTGAAAAAAAAAGAATGTTAGCCATTTGAATATACCTAACCACTTCTTCTAAACAAATCCTCTCAGAATAAAATCCATCATCCTCCCTGTTTCTTGTAAAGTCAGATACCATCCACTGAAATAAAGTACAGAAAAATTTACCTGTTTGGAAAAGGCATTTCATTTAAGTTCAACATTAGAGAAATATTTTACAAGTTATAGAAACTTTTATAAGTGTCATACACAAATTTGCCATCCTTTAAAGAGATCCTAAATATTAGTTTTACCATCCATTTTGATACGGATATGATATCTGCCAAATGATTGGTATTTTACATCTTTAAACAGAAGAATGCAATGAAATGACTTAGTTGATATTTTGAGATCTTTGAAATAGACTCTCTAATATCTGTCTTGAAAATTAAAAATTAAAAAAAAAATAGATCAGTGCAGTGACCTCTGAACTTGTCTCAATTAAAGTTAATTGCTGATATTTGACATGCAAAGACAAAAGTCCCTAAGAAAAACAGAAATGAGAGTAAGATGCTTGCATATTATTTCACAATTCATCCACCTTTTTTCAATAACTGACAATTATGCATCAAAATCTGCAGTTTGACAGGTGCAGCAGTAAATAATAATGATCTACAAAGTTGGCATCTCTATGATTATGTGGAGGAAGATTACAAAGTCACCTTTTGACATTTAATGTATTGTAAGCAAACACTGCGCACAATAATACCATAATACAGTATAATTGGCCACCAAACTGTAGTCCAGTACTTAATTGGCAAAATGCAAAATAATGTTTAATTTTACTCACCAACATAATAACTCTGTGATTTTAAATGTGTCTCTGGGTTTTCTTTATCATTTGCTGCACATGTATTGCTACTACTTGCAATGAAATTTCCTGAATTAATGAGCTAAATTGTAATGGTCCAATTTTAAAAATGTAGCCCCTTGGAAACCAAGGCTGGCTTTTTTTATTTTTTATTTGATTTCTTTTTTTTAGAAAAGCAAAATTCATGTACTTTAATTCTTTATAGAATGCTGGCAGATAAGGATGGGTCTGTCTCTCTCAGAAAAGAAAAATTATATACATTTTAAGCTTTTATTTAGTATAAAAATGATTTGCTTCTTCTGGCAGCAGATAATAATAATAATAATAATAATAATGATACTATTTCATACTATTCACAACAACTCTTACAGTAATAACAACAGGGACACATGAAATATACACAATGATAAGCAAAAGCTTCAGAACAACAGAATTTTAACAATAATGGCTCTTCCTCCCCCCTTTTTGTTAAAAAAATTCTCTATATTTGAGCATTGATATTGTATGGAAATGGTTAATAACAAGAAATAAAATCATAATTATTTAATTATCTTGCATCTGTAAATAATGGAGTTATTATTATTATTATTAGTAATATTATTATTGTAGTTTATAATAATAATAATAATAATAATCATAATAATAATTATTATTATTATTATGTTTTAATATTTACCACATTAAAAAATATATAAATTTGCTAATATTAAATATAACAAAATGTAATTGCTGGAAATTAAAAGTCCACATTATTAAATTACTGAGGTCACCTTTAGCATAAAATTATATATTGTACCTTTGCTATCTGGAATTTTTTAAAAGTTATTTGCAGTTTATTTGCATATAGCAGGCAGTGTACACAAATTCTCAAAGAAATTGAGTCTGGAAATAAGTGGAAGCTTGCGCTTTTTAAAAGCTTGCAAATTGTGCGGCTTGTGCAAGCTTGCAGATGCTTGTAAGAAAATGACCAGAAATGGTGCCATGCTTGCACAAGCTCACAAATATTTATTTGCAAGCTTATTTTGATGATTCAGGCACTGACTTTGTTTTAATATCTGACTTGTAGGAGTATTTCTTTTATTGTTGCACTCAATTAAAAGCTGGCCTTATTTGTAATACAATATTAATTGTGTCTTTCATATAAAAAAAAAGGATTCTAGTAAAAGAAAAGTTAAAAGGCATGCAAATCCTACATTTGTAAGATCTAGCGGCCTAGGTCTTCATTTGGGTGAACTCATTTCATTTGATCAATCGAACACTGTTATAAATATTATTATGTACTTAATATAATTAGATTACCTTATATTAAGCTACTCAGGCATAAATGTGATCAAAGATAGCAAGGCAACCAAGTGAAATGAATACTTTGTGAAATAAAGAGCTATGCTTCACAGATATGGATCATTGTGGAAGCAAGTCTCAGGAAAATCCTGAATTGGCACTTAGATTTATCCTCAAGGATGAAAAGAAGTTTCACTATTACTTGCAATGAAATCATAGCATCAATACTTTACTAACTGAAAATTACAAAAATTGACTTTCAGCATAGATAAATGTTACATGAGATAAATGTTACTAGTTTTTGAAAAAAAAAGAATCTTGTTTTGTGCTGTATCAGCTAGCAGTCTGCTCCCTGCTTTTTAGCCTTTTCTCTTCAGAACGTGCTGTAACATAATAAGCAGGGTACTAGACTAATCAACAACAACAAAATTCAGTGACATAATACACAAATGTTTTCACCTACATGTAAAGGTTGTTGAAATCAGTTGGAACAATGTTAATGATCTTTCAGATATTGGGCATCTTGAAAATAAATGTAATTTACACAGAATAATGAAGAACTTTGTTAGGAAAAGCAACCTATTGACAGTTATTTTGAAAACGATAATAATATGAGTATTCAGTAATTATACAGCCCAGTTTTCCTCTCTTCCCCCCTCCCACAGCTGTTCAGCTGGGGTGGCATAACTTCTTATGTTTTGGAGGTTCCTCTGTAACTTGCTCCCTTGCTCATAGTGTGGTCTATGTTTTTGGACCCTGTTGTGTTTGAGTTATTGAGGCAGAGGAATAGTTTGAATATGTATCCTTATGCTAAATCATTTGGACTTCAGATTAAGATATGAAAACTAAATAGTAATAACTTTTTCTCTCTGTCAATCTGTATATAAGCCTTTTGTGTTTATTCACACTTCTTTTAACCACAAACTTGGCAGATTTGTTATGGTTGGTTTGTACTTAGAAAAATTGGCATGAACCATGCAAAAGATTATATTTAGTGGGTCATGGATGGCACTATCACATTACATTGTTAGCTTTTAGGCTTCCAGTGTAATTTGTTATGTTATCAGTAATTATTCTTTTTTTGAAATCATTTACTTTTTTTAAAGTGGATAAAAGCCCTGATATTATATAGTAGCTTTCTTATTAAAGATTGATAATTTCATAATGTTGATTCAAATTTCCTCTCATATCAACTGTTTATTATGATAAAATGAGCGATATATCATGAGGTTTCAGTTACCAATTTTGATCCCAATTTTCTCCAGGTTCAACAAGTATGGGTCAAATATTTTGTACTTTCTTAAAAAAAATTGGGATCCATGACTGACCCTGCATTATAAGTGGGTTTGCAGATTATCAGGGCGTGAGTTATCGAGGGAGTGGTGTAGTTAGATGCCATTCAGTACACATGGATGTACCATGTAAAGGTTTCATATTTTTCAGTTCAACTTTCATGAAGTTATTGCCCTTTTACTACCACTATTATATTACTACTTCAGCAGAACCTTGTAACCAGCATAGCTGAGGAATCATTCAGTCATCTTCACTAGCCTAGGGTCTTCAATCCACTTTGTTCCACATGGCATCTTTAGCTAGTGGAAACAGTATCTGCTGCTTCACTATCAGATTAGATTACTGAAAAATATTTATCTAATCAAATCCCTTGTTACATTTAAATTGAAAGATTGTTCCACATGGTATCTTTAACTAGTGGAAACAGTATATACTGCTTCAGTGTCTGATTAGATTACTGAAAAATATTTATCCAGTCAAATCCCTTGTTACATTTGAATTGGGAGATTGTTACTTAATTGTCATAGCAATCTCAGTACACAAAGACTTATGTTGCACATGCATCTTATGTTGAAACATTTTACAAAACTTTTAATTTGAGTCAATGCCTGTGGACATTGTGGAAATCACAATGGCTCATATTGGTTAATCGGTTTTGCTTCCTATGGGCAGGGACTTGTTTATCTGCAAGAGGGCACATATTAAAATGTTGTTTATGCCAGCAAAAGATGCCATGGCTTGATGGGAATCAAAAAGCTGTTGCTAGCAAAGATACTTTTAAGTGTAGTTTGATGCAATTTGGAATGAACATAGTGGCATAGACCCAGATGTGCTTTTAGGGTTTTGCCACACCATTTTGGATAGAGATATGATCCATGACAATTAACCTCATTCTCTTATATGGGTGGGATGTTGCATTTAACCAGCAAAGATCAGCACCCTTTACACATAATTGGATGCTAATTGGTATGTGAATTGATCATTACATGTTGATGTGCCTTTTAAAGTTTTCATCTTTTCAGGTTAATTTTTGATGGAGTTATTGCCCTTTTTCCTTCAATAATACACATACAGAAGAGTTTTGTAACAAACTTAGCCCAGGAAACCTTCAACATAATCTGATACATTTTTGGTTTGTTACATTATATCACAGCCCAAAATGGGATGCAGCTTGCAATGATTTGAAAACCATTTGATGTATTTTTAGTCACTTTGCTTTGAACATTCGTTCATAGGCTCTCAAGTGCATTTTATGGGTTTAGTCTTGTTTAGAAGAGTTTCAGCCCTTTCATTGTTCATCCTCCTGTTGTTGGTTTCAACAGGATAAACTTCACCAAAAATGTTTGTATTTCAGCAAGATTTGCAATGTGTCATTAGATAAAAACTTTGAGTGAATTTGATTTTTTTGCATTCCATGACATCATTTAATAAAGTTTTGATTGCCCAGCATTCAAACTTCAGTTTCCACAGCAAAACTTGACCAAGCATCACTACATAGGAATTGAATTTAGCATGCAGCTGCTGACAAGACGTTGAATTAATTTGATTTACAGCATTCCATGACACCATTTACAGCAGTTATGACTCCTGATTGCCGATCATCTTAAATTTGGTTTCCACAGCATAACTTTAGTATGCTTATGATGGATTTCAGCCAAATTTGGCATTCAGCTTTATATTGCTGAGACTTTAAAGATTCTATTTATTTTCAGCAGTTCTATATTATAATTTAGAAGCATTACAACCCTAGATACCCAATTCTTATTGGTTTGCTTTTCATATAATGACTTTACAAAGTACAATTACATATCAGCCAAAATTATCACGCATGTTTATATTGATGAGACCATGAAAAAAGTGGATTCCCAGCACTCGACACCATCATTTAGAAGACTTCTGGTCCCTGAATGCCTGTTTTCTCCAAACATTGTTTTCTCATAAGAAATGTTTCTGCTTAGGACCCTTGCAACCAAATTGTAGAGAATGGGACTATGCATCCATTGCTGCTAGGTTTTGTTATTATTTGTCACCTCATTCATTTAGTCATAGTTCGCTGGAGTTCTTTTTCTCTAGACCAGTGTTGTCTCTGACCTTACTAAAATGTTATTGAATTGAACGCAGGATTGGTCTGAAAATAACTGCACAACAGGAACTGTATATTAGTAATATGCAACACATATTAAGAACTTGTTATAAATATAAATAATTTAGATATCTACATGTGCAAATCACACATTTTCATGAAACCCTTGTTATAAATTATAGGTTGGCAAATATCATTCCACGTTTTGGGCATAAACCATGTTTAATTTTTCCATTTGCTATTAGGCATTTGGCTCCGATGTCACTGGTTGTTAGGGTTACAGATGTTATCAGCAATGTCACATCAGAAACTAATATCCCAATATAATTTTTTCAAATGCTATTTCTCTTCAGAATCTAATTGAAATTGCCTCATTTTTTAAATACATGGAATCTTTTAGTCTAAGCATTTCTCTCAGTTATGTTAAATCCTCCGGCAACTGTTTATTTTTCTTATTTCATTCAAAACTTTGCTCCCGCCCAATGCCTTAGCTGTATTATATTTTATCATATGAATTTAGATATTTTATTTAATAATAATAATAACATTCATCATTATCATAATCACCATCAATGCTTCTGCATTACAGGTCAGCTGAACATCGTTCTGCCAGATCCAAAGCATTAAGTGCTAGTCCTTTGCATCGGAAAGGTACATCACACTCACAACCTGACCAGAATTTTGTGTACACTCGATCTCATTGTCCGCATGTAATCCGGCAACATATATTAGGTTACGATGGACAACAATGTCGCTGTAGTCGGCATGTTATTCCTTTCGTCATGGACCTGGAGTATGATGAATTTATTCAAAAAGAGGTTCCCGAGGGGCAGCTTATTATAATTGCAGTTGTTTCTTCACTGTAAGTATAGTAATGTAGTTTTATTTTCTTTACTATAAGTACAATAATGTCAGATTTTGGTTAGATGGCTGGATATTTAAATGTTGGTCTTTGGTCATTTAATCCCCAAATCATCATCATGAGTACACAAGTCATGGATGCTCAATTCTTTTTTGACTCAATCTGAGGCAATCATAAAATATTATCTGAACATATTTTATCCCTTTGCCAATGATGTTCAAAGGAGATATAGCATTTTGTCAATGTGTTTTTGCAATCGTGTTTCTTTTATTCATTTGTGTTTGGTTTATTATGCCAGCAATATCTTGGACCAGATTTCACCTTCACTTATGAAATTTGGTATATAAATGCATCTTAGAGTACTCAGCATAACAAATTTGGTTACTGATATTCTTTTCGTGCTTGAATTGACTTGTATTTTCAGCTGTTTTTCACACCCTGTATGTTGGATCCTATTTCAATGCACATATGAAAATTGGTATGTGGATATATCAGTGAATGTCACTCAATTCTACCAAAAACTAGGTCAGTTTGACCTACATTTTCCAATTGATTGACTTTAATATTTTCATCTAATCTTTACAACCTCCTTATCTTGAACACTGTATTGAATACAATCTTGAAAACTGATATGCAAATATATCTAAATAAAAGTAACTCAGCTATAAAAAATTAGCTTGATGAGACTTGAGTCTAATGGTTGAGTGGTTTTTGTATTTGCATTTATCCAGCTTAAACATGTACGCTCAATATCTTGGACCAAATATCACCCACATTCATAAAAACTGTTATGTGGATGCAGCTCAAGCAGAGTAACTCAAATGCATCATGAGCAGGTCACTGAGTAACTTGTGCATTTTCATTCATACAAGTCTGTTTGTTGTTGGTTGCTGAAAATGTGTGCCTGTTGGCAATGGGAATCATGTTTAAAAGTGAACATATTGGTAAGAAAACCATCAGCAATACTTTACTTTCATAATCCAGTCGTCTCCATTATCTGCCCTTCTGTCAGTTACCCTGTAAACTTCTAACCTGGTGGGTGGAATTTCACCAGACTTGGTATTTTACTTATCCGCATGATCACTGTCGGTTGGAATGGTATTATCTTTTGTTCCAGTTATTCAGTTGTGTATCTTTGTGTATGTCATTAATGTATGAAGCACCTCATGATGTAAAAGTTCTTGATATAACTCACTGATCTGTGTAAGGTTTTACATTTACAAACAGTCACACATGATGTGCCTCAGCGTAATACAGTAAACTCTTATAACACAGGTAAATTGATCTACACTATGTGTGAATTTAACTTTTGAAATTCTGGGAGAGGTTACTTAGGGACAATGCCTGTTGTCCATTCTGTTGACAAAATCATGAAACAATAAAATAAATCAACACAAATTTCAGTTAAAATGCTTTTTTTGGTGGTTTTTGCTTATATTTTTGAAGGAGGGGGACTTGTATACATGTAATCAAAATGAGAAGAGACTTATATATGTGATTGACTACAGGTTAAGGCTTGTTGGTCATGGTCATTGGGAAAAGTAAAGAGGGTGGGCTTGCAGACAGGCATTATATATAATAATTATCTTTTTTTCTTCTTCAGTGGTAAGCCAATTGAAATTCATTCAGAACAAGGGTATTATAGTTATGTGTTATGTGATCTATACTGTTCTGGTTCTAGTTTTCATGTGGACAATTGCTCAGGTTTTAAAAGACCAAGGGAAGTTTTAATAGGATTAACTGTTGTCTTTTAGTATAATGTTCCACTGTATAACACAGTTTGCCGACCAGGTACAATACATTGTGTGGATTTCATTATCTGGAGTGAATTTTGTTCTTGAAATGCCTAATTGATTTGCTTAAATTAAATTTCTTAGCTTTTTATGACCATTTTACTTAAAGACATACCCTGTGGTCTTTGTATTAAAAATTATAATTATGACATGTATCCTTGAATGTATCCTTACAAGATAACCTTATCTAGTAGATGGAACATTTTTACGACAGGGTTTATGGCTCCCTGCATCAGTATTCTAGTCATGCATAAGTTTATAGATTTCATGATGTCAATTTCTTTTTCTTCACCAGATTCCCTGGAGTGACAGAGTCTGAAGAAATGTGTGACAGTATCTATCAAAACCAGAACAGAAACAGAACACGACCCTGTATACAGAGCCGATCAGATATATTTAGGATACTGAAATATGACATCAACACAGCAGCTGAGATGTCAGACCACACTGAACCACTACTTTTGACAAGGCACAATGTTGTACCAGGGATGTTTTTGGTCAGTACAGAGTACCTTTTTTTCTTTTTCCTTTTTCTTGTTTTAAAACAAACATTTTTTCTTTTTGGCATTTAGCTTTACATAAGGCAGGTTGAATTCCTTTGTTGCTTTGGTCTCAAGTATTTTAATAAAATTTGTCAATACCCAATCTGCAAGCAAGGACATTTTGATTGTTTCTATATGTCCAGCCAGTTAACCCTCCACTCATTCATCCATCTGTCAAGGACTAAGTCATTAGCATCTTTGTGCAGAAATCACTTCTTATAGACAAATAAATTACTGTCATACAATTTTGACTTTTATAGGTATTTTGTTTTTTTTTTGTAATCATTGTGTAATATAATTATTTTTTTTGTCATTTCATTTTGTTTCAGAGCATATGTACCTGTGCAATATAAGGTAGCTGCAGGTTCTACTTGCTCCTTTAAAATCTATATGAGATCAGTAGAGATTAAGAAAAAGTTGTACAGTTATGCCAATCCAGAGTTATGGATTAGTGTGGAAATTTGTCATAACTGTTTGAAATTAATCTTTCAGTGTATAACCTACATCAAACTTATTTTGTATGTTATATCATTACCAATTGCATCAGCAGTAAATTTTTTAAGTGCCACTCGATAAGTGATGTAACTTTTCACTCAGTACTGCATCACACTTGTGGTGGTCATGAGACTGTCTATGACATCATGTTGCCAATTTATGTCAGGTACCAGAGCTTGGCTAGTTTTACTGTCTTTCCAGTGACATTAGTTTGTAATATTCCTTTTTTTTATATCAAGATGTTGGTTTTAAATTTATGAATTCAGGGCACATGTACTTTACTGTTATACCAAGTCCATTGTAGTTAGGTCTATAGCTTATGAAAACTAAGACAAGATGTATTACAATTTTTGATAATGGGAGTAGTGGGAGAGGAGGGTAAATAAAGAAATTATGTTAAGAGAAATGCTCATCGGATTGTTCATTTGTCAGATTCTGATAATACATTCATAGATTTCCATTCCAGTCCCATCCCTAATCAGGCATGCCATTGGAATTTGTGTTTGTCTCTAGTTAATTGACAGTCATTAAGAGGCATTGCTTCGAAAAAATTATAAAATTACTCACAAAACATAGAATTTCAGCATTAAAGATTAAAAGTCATCTAAATGAGAAACAGCCAGAAGTGGTAAACATCAGTACATATTGTTTATTTCTACTCAATCAATTTCCAAAGAACAGCTGCTGCTCCTGCCATGGTGTTGTATTAGGCCTGACTGCAGTTTGGTAAAAGTCAGAGCTTAAACCAAATGCCACTTCCTGGTATACTTGGATTGAGAGAATATGTCAAGTTCTCTCCATATAATGTGGAAGGAAGCCAGGATAAAAGAATACCCAGTGACAATTTACATCGTTAAATAATGTATATGAATGAAAAAATAAATGTCTCCTAGTGAGATCTAAATGACCATACCATGCTGAAATAATTGTACACCAAAGCAGTAGCAGCAGCAGAAGCTACAAATAATACTACTACTATTACTTCTAAGATATGAAATTATACAAAGAGAAAAATGGCATAATTAACAACAACTTGCAGAATAATTATTATTATTATTATTATTATTGTTATTGTTGTTGTTGTTGTTGTTGTTAGGTATATACATGATTTTCAGATATAAATCTAGTCCATACTTTGACTGGGTATATTTTCTATTACAGATGTATCAACACAGAAACTTGATCTTTTGTGACCACATATTTAATGGGTATGGTAATGCCAGGAAAGATTTCAAGAAGCAGATAATGAAATCCAGAATAGAAGCTCTACAGGGTCATAGTTTACCAAAAGACTTCAAATTTAGGTACAGTGTCAGTATTGTTTTAACTGTCAACCAGTTTTATCTGGTTGAACACATGCAATGCATTTTGTATCATCTGTGCTTTAAGTAACCAGATAGCATATGCCAATTGAGTACAGTTTATTTTTCCATGCTTAACTCATTAACCCCATGTGCCATGTTTACACATCATGAAGATGTACCCCACTTTTGAGGTCAGCACATGAACAAGAAAATAGCCATTCTGAAACAATGTCTTTAACACAACTAGGCATCTGGCAAAATGAAAATCTCTTGAAAGCAGATGGGTTTGGATGTATTCTGAAGTAAGCCCAAAAATGTGTTTCTGACTCCCATTTCAGACGAAAATGACAAAAAAATGTTGGGGTTAATGAGTTAATTGCTGAATTTCAGTTATATTACCAAATTTGAATATTCCTCGCATATTTTATCATTTCTGCATCAATATTGCACATAAATTGCAAAAATAGCCTAGAATCCTTGACGATTTGTAAGAAGTTTTCAAAGCTTTGTTACCTCATTAACCCTATTTCCACATTTACATGTCATGAGGCTGCACCCTACTTCAGAGCTCTGTACCATCAAGATCATTTATGATACACCAAAGTGGGTGGTATTACAGAAATGTAGACAGATGTAGCTCTCAAATGGTAGAAAATAATCTGGACTTTCTACTTGCATTACAAAATACAAAAGGAAAAATGTAATTTTTGTAATCCAATCTTTTTTTCACGAAAACTTTGCCAGTTATCAGAAGTGGATTTCATGTCTGGATTTTAGACTTTTTTGGCCTGAGAGCTAAAACAGACTGGTCTAAACTGAACATGGACTGGTGGACCTCTGCAAGAAGTAGAATAAGTTTGAGATTTGCAGTATAAATTCGCCAGAACATGAAAATGATGGATCCAATAAGCACAAAAAAATGAGAGAAGTCCAATATTTACCCTCCTGCACATGTGCAAGCAAAATAACCAATCCAAAAAAATGTCTTTAACACAACTAGGCATCTGGCAAAACATATATTTATTGCAAGCAGATGTATTTGGATATATTCACAAATAAACCCCAAAATTTATTTCCTGCTCCCATTTCAGGTAAAAATGACAAAAAGCCTCCATAGCTTAATAAGTTAAACCTCCTTGTTTCTGTCGGTAATTTCATACAGCCTATGAGACTAGGAAATATTGATGATGTTAGAATAAGAAATATATGCAAATCACTGTGTTCAGACCTTTGCTTTACTGCATTAGAATGACTTTGCACCATCAACTCAATCTCTTCTCTTATGCTCAAACATTACTGTGGAATTTCCTAAAACCTTGTTCAGAAATTGAAACAAAGAATGTCTATTTCATCTTTTCATTAGATTTTATCAAGTTATTATCCCTAAGAATCATTTCTTGTTGATCATGCAATTTAGAATTCATGCCTAAAGTTTACATCGGTGTGTACATGTAGGTGCCTTTATTTGTCTTAAGTAGAATGTTAGTTGTTGATTTAAAATTGTTCATTAATAGATTTTTAACAATTTCATTCTTGATTTTTGATTGATCTGTGTTTTAGTTGTCATCACAAAACTTATGGCTGGGTGCTGAACCGGGCAAAAAAAAGGACATCTAGTCTAATCATTACCAGTGCAGGGTGGTAAAATTTTTCCAGTGTGTGTCACTTTCATTCTTATGTCATAGATTGGGACATTCAGTCCAGATTACACAGGACAATACCTTTTGTTTGGTCTCATCTAAAATTCTCTACATACTTTAACACTGAGTTTCTTGAATTTCCATTGGGGATGTTACATAGTTATATGTAGATCCTGGAAGGAATGTTGATAGACCAGGTTAATTACTGATCCTAGGACAGAAATTTAAAAAAAAAGTAGAAATAAAAAATAAAAAAGTGGCATGAGTGAGTTTAAAAGAAAGTGAGAAAATAAAAATACAAAAAAGTAGAAAAAAATTTGGGATGCCACAGCAAGTTTTAAACTGATAACTTCTTATTTGGTAAGTGTTACACATAGAAAGAAAGACAAATGTGGGTGTTTATATATAAGATGAGCTAGTGAAATAAACTGAATAATTGCAATTTAAAGATGTATGCAATATATTTCTAAACAGTGATACCTATAGCTGAAATAGTCAGTATAACATAGGCATATGACCTGTATGACATGTACTGTAGATTTTACCAAGCATGAATATCTTAAATTTTCATAGTAAACCAGCAATACATGTTAAATAAAACAGAATTATGGAAACTATTTCTTCAATTTTGTGCTGAAGTTGATGGCTTACAATTGCTTACAGTTTGCAAACCTATATATGAAAAATGTATTAAATGTTGTGAACGAGATACCATGAGACTTATGAATTTTGACAATGGACCTACCCACAATGTTTTTCTTCTACAGTCCATTGCATGGTAAGAGTGGTTTGAGATCAGCATGGGGTGGAGAGATAGGTGGCACTGGTGTAGACAAGTATGGCAGTCCTGGCACTGCAGTGGATAGTTCCCTTGCTCCAGTTCACCGACCTATCTCAGGATCCAGTGGTGAGAGTAAAGAACTCCACTTTGATGCAATAAAGTAAGTCGAAGGCACACACATACACACACACAGAAGTACAGTCTAGACACATTTATATGTGCAGATTCTGCCCATTGAAATTTTCTGAGTCATCCAGCAGATAGATGAGGAAATTGAATTTCATATCATGATACAAGTCTTTAGGCATCACTGCATGACTTATTTATACGAGAAGGCCAGAACTTACATATAAGCTTGGAGATCACAAAATAATTCTCATGTTCACGGACTGATTCAGAATTTTGACATCTGATTGGTCAATGTAGTCAATCCATTATCAGAATTAGGTCTGAGTCTGAGCATTAGAATTGGTTTGTAGTTTTGGGTCCATGTTTCCATAGTATCATGAAAACAGAAAGTCTGCCTCCCACAGGAATGGGAACCAGATTTTAGAGGCCTAGATTAAGGGCACAGCAGAATTAATCATGGCTTTACTCAAACTCATGATCCATTGATGCTGAGATGATTATACCATGCCAACTTGAAGGCAATGCAGGTTGCCTCTTCAGTTTAAAATATAGTGATCCTTCACTGTTAGATCATTTAGTATATTGCAATTCTTATACCACCATCAGAGTGAATATTTGGACATTAAAATATAATTACTCAGTATAAAATACTTTTTCTCCATTCAAAAATTTTCACTTTTCCTCAAAAACTTGTATGGGAAATAATATCTTTTTGTCAGGACTGTGTATTGACATGCCTGGTATTAAGTGGATTACGTAGACTAGGCTGCATTATGTCAAGTTGTTTGCCAATAGGAAACACTGGCATAATACTGTTTCTGTGTGATTTTGTTACAAATGAAGAATTCAGGTTGTGGTTATCTTTGTTTTCAAAACTAATTGTCAGTCTTTTTGTGTACATGTACAGTCATTGGTGATAAATGTGCAGGTGTAAAGTAACTGACCCAAAGTTAACCCTTGAGTATACTTAAATGATATAATAAATAGACTTTAAGTTTTGTAAACTCAGGGCAAGTCTGCAAGCCATGACAGATTTATTGTTTCATATGTTTGAATGGGAATGAAATAATGATAAAGTAAGCCCAGAAAGTCTAAATCATCACTTGAAATTGATTGACAAAATGATTAAAACTTGGTTTGTATAAATAATCATAAAAAATTGATCTCTAAACATGACCATGACCCAGATTATAATAATGCATATTCCTGCTGATTGGAGCAAATTCTCCTATAAAGTTTTTTTCATATTGTACAAAACTGTATGTGATAACAGAATTTATCATGTAAATAATAGATGTCTGTTCAAATTATCTTGAAATTCTAAATAATAAATCCTATTTTCTTTTAAATTAAATGCTTGAAACAATCTTGACGCTACAGCTTCAGATATGGCAAGGATTCACCAGAATTTGCAGTTGAGCAAAATAACTGAAACTTTTTTGGAGGAATGTAATCCTGGAATACAGTTATTTTCAAATCTGTTGTCCTGAAGACTGAATGAAGGCATCAGGGGTTGTGGTTTCTGGTTTCATGGGTTGAATGACATTTTTTTCAGCACATAGTAGACTGTATATATAGGTGACCAGTATATTTTGGTTGAGAATGAAACCAGGAAAACCCTGGTAAGAACCACTGACCCACTGCAAACTTTCTTACATACCCACATTAGCCAAGCTGAGACTCCAATGCATACAGACAGAGGTGAGATGTCAGTAATCTGTTAAGGCCAGTGCCTTGGACCACTCAGGGCCAATGTTTCAAGGGGATGTTTGCCTTTTAATCAAACTGAGATGATGAGAACTGGTGAGACATGCATATTGGACAGGTTGACTACTTTGTTTAAGGAACTGAATGATCATGAGCTATGGAATTCGTCTACTGTTTTTTGTGCTTCCCAATGAAACACTCAGATAATCATTGTAATAACTAGGGTAATCAAAGTAGTTTCTTAGTCTGATGGTCACCTATCCATTAATCTGTTTTATAATATAGATAAAACTTAAATGTATAGTTTCATTGGCTTTAAAAAATGTACTTTATGTCTCAAAATTGTATGTACCCTTGAAAATTGTTTCAAATTTTGATAATATGCTGTCCAGAAAATTGACAAGTCTGGATATTTACATTAATGATGGCAAAATGGCTGTGGTCATGGATTCCATTCACTTGGTTAAATTTCATTTAAATTGTTTTTATCCTTAAATTATTTCACTTAATTATATTTCTTTGCAAGTGAATACAGTAAAAATTTTATAAGGTGGTTTCACATATTTAAATGCTCATTTTCATTTTTGAATGCATTACTATGACATAGCCTTAGCGAAACATTTCAGTACAAGATGATCTCACTTAGGGTGGACACTTTTGTGGTTTTCGTGTGCATCATTATAAAGAGTAATTAAAGAGTTGCAATTTCCAGTCAGATTTCCATAGCTTTGCATTGTATTAAAGGTGTTAGTGGAGTTGTATTAATGGAAGTCAGATAAATGATTCTACATTGTACTTGCCACAGGCAACTTTACAGTTCTGAAAATTCCATACTTTCATCACAAATTACAATGTGACAAATATTAATTATAATGGGCAAGGAAAAGTATTTTCCCAGTATTATTAGAGCAATTTTGAAAATATATTTTTTATAATGTTAACAAAAATATTGATATATTAAAATTTTGGCGCATAAAGAACAAAAGATAAAGACTTTTTTGAATCATAAGTCATGCATGGTAAACAAAGTAAACTTTATGTTACCACCAAGATTTAAAGATTTACATTTCCATACAAGAGGTTTACACTTGGATTATTGTAGTAATTGGCATTTGTACTGTACTGAACTTTCTATATCTTGCAATATTTCACTTGTTTGTGACCATATTTAATACATAATCACAACTACCATCAACAATAACTCTGATTTACGTATGTTTTTTGTATATCATGACAATAGTAAAATCAATTATAGGGTCTATTCTAGAATCCATGATTGTAGAATTAATGCTAATTTCTAAAATGAAGTTTGCTGAAAAACCAAGAGAATGCACAAAAATTAATATTTTCAAGCCCTACCATTATGCATTCTGTCTTCGTTAAATTTCTCCTGTATTTAAAAGATTTTCCCTTTTTATCAAATGGAATGGGGAATTTTCACCTAATTTTTTCTGTCTTAGGATAGATTTGGCAGATAAATGCACAAGAAACAATAAATAGTAATTAGCATGGATTGGTTCATTTAAGATGGTAATGTAGAATTTTCATCATTTGTTCAGCTCTTTTTTTTATAACTTTTTTTTATTTTCTTGCTTTACCTAGTTTCCTATTTGCAGTAAAAGAGGTATCATGAAAAGGAATCATGAAACATTGAACAATGTTTTGCAGGTGTATATAATGCATACATTCTTTCTGGGCAAGTAACAATCACAGCAGACTGGAGCAGAAGAAAAATTGGTTTGGCAGGGGAGCATAAGAAATGTTTCATCTGTTTTCTAGAATCTATTACAGAATATTAAAAAATCTGGAATTCCTATAATAATTGCCATTCTGTACAAGCAGAAGATCTTTGGATTTTTCTATCCTTATACAAAAATTATCATTTTGCCTTGAGATGTTAATGACACCATTGGGCCATGTGACCATATTCAGTTATGATGATCAATTTCTTCATACATTTGATAATATTGTATATGTATTTCCATGGGTTTTAATTAGTTTTTGCTTTGAGTGTCAAAGATATCCAATTATTCATTGTATTTTTATTTAGGAATTTGAGATTCAAGTTTTTACGGTTACATCTCAGGACAGCACCCTCAGACATCCGATCATCCCGTATTGAAACACCTGCCATGATGCATGATGTAATATCCCAGTATTATGCATTATTCAAAATGCATGCTATTTTGAACCTAATGAACTTAGTGACTAAACCTTGTATAATTAACAAAAAGTTTTCTGATTTAGTTCTGTTGTTTTGTATAAGGCTGCACTGTTTACACATATAAAACGCTTAGTTTAATTTAATGCCATAAACATTTACAGAAATGGTATATATGGAAACAAATATACATGGCTGTCAGTGACACAAGAACTACCTATTCCAGTTATATGATATAGTGCTATGTCTCTTCATAACATGACAGTTCAATAGAATGTTTGCGTTTAAGTTTTCTTTCTTAATGGCATCGCTTTGGAGAAACTAAAGTAGGCAAGAATTGGTTGTACCTCACATTACACAACAGTCCTCATCAATTTGATTTTGTATATCATGCTGTAAAATTTTTATTTTGACTACATCATTTACCTTTGAAAAATATGTTTGTTAACAGAACCTTTGATTAGCAACATATTTTAAAGAAATACCATTGCAAGTTTCTAATCCACCAATCAATTTCTAACTCAGTGTAACTTCTACAAAAGCATCCCATGCACATGTCCACAAAATAATTCTTGTCACATATATTTATTGATTTATGAAAACAATATTATGGTTGTTTTATCTAAAATGTCTGATATATCCAGGAAAGACATATCTTACAAACTGAATCCTGTCATAATAAGTGCTAAGAGACATGAAACAAATTGCAGTAGTCACAAGCTGAGTGAGGAACAGCATGCACATTATAACAGCAGTCAGCTGTTCATTAGGTCTAATGGGTTGATGGGTGAAAGATTGATTTTCTAATTGTTTCAATTAAATACACTTTATTTTGGTTATTGTAAATTGTGTACATGTTTAGAAATTTTGGTAAACATTGCAGCCTTAGTTTTGTTGGAATTCAGTAATAAGAAATAGCCAGTTAATTTCAGTATTTCTTTTTCTGAATATTCTTTAACAAGGTGGTTGTTAGGATTGTTCTACTAATGATATTTACCCATTTTACCAGTCAAATTTAACCCTGTCTTTGTTTTGTAAGAGGCAGATTGTGGAGCTGAAGCCTAGAACAGGGTCACTAAATCTGAAGTTTTTCTTTTATTTTCTTCTTCAATAAAATTGTAGAATGACTTCTAACAAAAAAAGAGATAAAAGTGATTTAAAACAAATTTTTTGGATTTGCGTATGAATATTACTGACCTGGAGTTGCAGATTTTTTTTAAATACTGAGTATTAGATAAGACCCATCCTTTACACTTTCATTTCAAGTTTGGGCTATGGAGAATTTGTCCTGCCAGTGAAAAACATTTGAGAGCACAGGCAGAAAAAGGTTGTGTTTTTTTATTAATCAGTCACAGAAAAATCCACAGACTTGAATGAACTAAAAAAATTCTCAGGTCAGATAACCATGTGACATTTCAAATGGATTACAAAACAGTTATAAAAAAATTGTCATAAAAAGCACATGTTCTTTCAAAAGTGTATTTGTACCAGAGACATAGCATGCTCACTTTGTGACTATTATGAAACTATAAACACTATAAAGTTTATTTTTTATTTTGCATTGGAAATTTATTTTCTGTTAGACAAACCTTCAGTCCATCTTTTGAAAAGTTTGCAAACGTTATAGGCTTGAGTTACATTTATTGTTTCCGCAATGAACAGTAGATTTCAGGATCATATTTTGAAATATCTATAGAACAAAAATAACATTCTTCATTGTATCCATCAATTCAAACATCTGTATTCATGCAGTGATACACTTTTGTCCATATGGACTGTACCATTACAGTTTTGCAAATTTTGTTTGCATAATCTCTGGAACATCGTTAATTAAACTAATCTTTACTGTCCAACACACTGTACACAATACTTCAAAGAAGAACATTTTGCTATTACATAATTTGGCTAAGAAAAAGATTTCTTTTTTTATCCATAGTGAGGTAGTGGACTTAGGCTCCTTCCATAACGAAATAATCTTAAGATTGCAGCCACTTGCACACTGTTCAACTCCCAAGAAGAGGTACACTGAACTGTTGTTCATTCAGCAGTTCTGGTTTTGTCTTGATTTAAAATCACTTCAGATTTTTGTATGCACAAGTACAGCACACCAAAACACTGACACCATATATATATATATTTGATTACAAGTTGAGTCCAAAACTACAAAACTGCACAAACCCATATCTGCCATTGCATAATGCACCAGCCAATCTGGGTCTGTGCAGTTTATTAGGAGTAATCATTATAACAAACAACATAGACCCTGATCTGCAGACACATTATGCTATGGTAGATCATAAGTTTTGTTGTTGGTAGTTTAACTTGACTTATAAGTGAGTATATATGGTGTGTGAGGAAACAACATTATGAAATGATGAAATTTTGATGAGAAAACATAATTGTACAATGGGTTTTAATCATTATCTTAATTATATTTGGTCTTATTGCCAACCAGGCATATACACATAAACTATGCATGAAATTAATGTTGGTGCTTCTGGTTGGTTGGTTGGTTGGTTCTGCACTTTATTCTGTAAAGGAAATGGGAGCTGAGTGGTTCTCTCAAACACATTGCAAGGCAGATGACAATGGCTGGCAGATTCAAGTATCAAACCTGCAACCCATAGATTACAAGTCAGATACTCTACTATCCAAGCTACCATTGTTCCTCCACATCTAAATTTAAGTAGATTTAGCAAATTTCTACAAATCTATTTTAACACTACTAGGCCAATTTCCTTAGAATCTTGTATAAATACAAAACTGAAATTTGGTTGGAATCCATGAAAGGTTTGGTAGTATGATGCTGGTTTAAATATTTACTTTGAAGAACAAACATCAGGTCACTGCTTTCATTGTGGAGTTAGCAAAGTTAGTACTGAAATAATGGTGAGGAACTTGACTTGAAATAGAAGGCCTGAAAGTCAGACCTTTTGACCCTATGCTCTGTCAAAGATCCTGACAGAAATCAGTCATAATTTAGCAACATTGATTTCTTTACCAGTAAAGGTATTAAAAGCATTACCATTTTGACTTATACTTTGTTAAAATCCCAGCAAAGTAGGATAAAGACAACTTTTAGAAACTACTGGTATAGTTGGTAGACTAGTCAATTTGTGAACTTCATAAAGGTTAATATTAAAAAATCTCTCAAATATTTTCTTTACCTTGTATGTTAAAGTACAATGGTATTGTTCATACAAATATACCCTTACTGCAACAAAGAGGTGGCCTTGTAACACAGGTGGTCTCCCATGAAGGTGTTAAACTGGTAAATTACATATAAATACTTTTACAAAATTTGATGAGGGATGAATTGGCATGCAATAAGAGAAATGGCCTATCATGGGAGATGGGAGTACATTGTTTTGAAAGTGGGGGGGTGGGGCAATGTAGTTTGTAATTTTGAAGTTATCGTGGGGATGTAATTTATATTTTTTATTGTTATTCACATCCAAAATTATGATATGCTGATCTAACTTTATCCAATAAATCAATCTCCCCCCCACCCCGGTTGTATTGGCATAGCTACCAATACACCAATACTGGTTTGAGGGCTGATGTATTTTCCTTAAAACAAAATTCATTCTTGTTCCTGTTTTTTTTTAATAAAAATAGGGCATACAGCTATTTTGCAACTTGTGAATTATCTTCACCTGTTGACTTATTTGTTTTCTTTGAAGAATTTATTTACTTATTATAGTTGATTTGTTGCTTTTGTCTTGTGAGTTTTGGTGTTTGGAAATATGACAGTGCATGTGCATGCATTATTAACTGGATATGTTTTAAATTGAGTATAACCAGAATCTTCCACATGAAAATAATTCAAATTTAAACAGTAGATGCAAATGAAAGAGTATGTAGTTCATATACCTTGATGTTCTCTTTAATGCATTTAATATATGTACATGGAATATTCTTGAAATTAGTTGAAAGTTAAACTTTGTTGTAGTGAAAATTGGTAATAATCATTTGTATAACAGTCTAGTTTTGCAAATTATTGTAAGAATGAAGACATGAAGTAGACAGGTGATTGTTTAATTTCGTTACATTTTTTGTATCCACTTATTTTAAACTGACATTCATTTTAATTAAAATCTCAATCAAATTAATGTTTGCTTTAAAAAAATATTAATGTATCACAAAATTTTATTTTAAAAATGTATCTTGTACCATACATTTATTAACTGACAAAACTTGATTGTGTCCGGTTAAACTTTGATTATTTACATGCAATCTCGTTTGATGTTTTGATGATACAGATCATTGAAGTGTCCATCACATATGCATCTTACTCTGTATGAATGTATGATATTCACATGTTAAAAATTACCCAGATAAAATCCATGTCTCCCAGTGGAACCAGAAAATTGAAATTTGACTATATTTAATGAATAAAATGTAATGGGTAATGCAATCAATTGTACCACACTTCAAAGCATCTCAGTTTAACATGGACCCTGTTAGAACACCAGCATCATTTGGAATCTCATTATACTGGTTGAATAATATTCCATATAGTGTATGCTAGTATTAGTCAACATGACTAATATTGCTAATCTTCAATGGATGATGTGCATATAGTTATAGTGTTTGGCCATTATAATATAGTAAAAGGAGTTGCTAGGGACAAAATGATTTACTGGTATACCAAGAGTAGTTGTCATGATATGAAGATTCACTGTTATTTTTATAAAAGAAAATTATACATGAAAAATCATAAAAATTAGTTAGACATTCCACAAACTTTCAAATGAAAACATTCTCATTGAAACTCTCAAAATAAGAAATTACACATTGAAGATCTAATTCAGAGTTACATTAGGAATTTAGTGTTTTAGAGACATGAAATCTCTAGATTGAATACTTAACCTAATCATAGTACATTGTTTCATGTACCTTTTTTCTAAAATAAATGTCATAGCAATTTGCACATGTAGATGGAAAAATATTAAATGAATGTTGTTCTTTGTATTTTCTTAGACTAATGATGGTGATGTTGACATATTCTAAGTAATAAACCAGGCATAAACAAGTGGTATATTTGTCTGCAGTGTTTTGGTGTGATTCAGCTATGTGTGTGTATATATCCATTTTAGAACATCACATTGTTGATTTCTTACTCATTTCATATTTTCAATAACATTTTTACCCAGATTAAAATTTTCTTTTATAGTTATTCTGAAGATAAATGACAAAGATATTAACAGTAGCCAATAATACATTTTGTCTATAAAGCATGATGATACATTTTTAAAATTTGTGATATAATTGTAATCAATTGAAAGACTTTTTCTTAATGATTTATCCATGCAGATATTAATTGATGTAATATATATATTTAAATAAATTGACCCAGTATAATTAATAAAATACTCCTTTATAGTGATCAGCAAATTTCTACCAATATCATCTTGCTAGATTTTAGAAAAATCAGTGTTCTCTCTATAATTTCTTCTATTACACTTGGACGTGAGGCCATTATTGGACAAATTATGTAATGGTCCTGCCTTGTTTGTGTGTCATCCATGAATATTTACCATTTTTATTTTCTCAAACACCACTGTGTCAGTTTATACCATATAGTAGCCATGGGTCATTCTGGCATAAATGCCATTCAGATGTGTACAAATAATGCTGGTACACAATCTGAGATGGACACCATTATCAAAAAGTTTAAACCTTTCAACAATTGCTGGACAAAATCCACTTAGAGGAATTGACCAAACTGACAATATAAATTATGCCATGCCCACAAGAACGTCCACCGTTAATAAAAATTAAAAACTTTGATATTCAGTTCTCAAAATCCACTCAAAGAATATTACCAACTTTGACAAAACTTTATTGCATAAAGATATTTCAAACTTTTTTACAAATGAAGCTGAACCACCATCCAATATTTGTACCCCTTGTCAAAATTAGATAAATCTTTAAAGGACTTTTCCCAAGAGTCACTTGACACAACTAGACTCAGTTTAATAGGACATGTATTGGCATGGTTGCTTTTCACATTTTACTAAAAAAATGCTAAATTTTTGATCCAATATCATATTTGTTAGTACAATGGAAAAAAACATTAAATGATTTCTTACGCACCTCTCAGCAGAATTTAATACTTGTTAGAGAGCATCTTTAAATGAAAACCTTTTAAAATGTTACAAATAATGCTTATCTACCGTCCAATATGGCCATTTCTGAATGGGAAATGCTTCAATCAGTCTCTCAAAATCTGCTTAGCAAAAAGTGTTGAAATTGAACTTTTGTATCAGTGCGAATGGTCTTCATGCCAATATGCTGTTTAACTAGCTTGGTTGAAATTGGTCAGTGGTTTTTGAGATGTTTGAAAATAGTAACATTAGATGAATGATTGATGCATGACATGACAGATTTGATGAATGATGGTTGCATGACATGACAGATTTGATGAATGATGGTTGCATGACATGACAGATTTGATGAATGATGGTTGCATGACATGACAGATTTGATGAGTGATGGATGAATGACATGACAGATTTGATGAATGATGGATGCATGACATGACAGATTTGATGAGTGATGGATGAATGACATGACAGATTTGATGAGTGATGGATGCATGACATGACAGATTTGATAGATGAATGACAACACAGATTTTATGAATGATAGATTAATGACATGACAGAGGTAGGACCATATCATAAACTCAATTGTCTTTACAACCAAAGTTAAAAATAGACAAACCTTTCAAACAGTTTTTTTGTAACCAATCAAATGATATTGAAGAACTTAAGTTAGTATCATATTTACCCATACTTCTAGGTCACTTAATTTTGCATTGGCTGTATTAGGCAAATGTCAGCAAGGTGTCATCTCAGACTCACTTGGATGTCTTCTTTTTTTATAGCATTATACTCTGGCTTGGTCAGCATGATTGGTTTTATTTCAACACTTAAGTAGACTGCTTTTGATCCTCTGACCATGATTCAGAAGCAGACATTGTTGCGTCCATTTTATCTGTCATATAAACCCATACATAACTGTAATTATAGCAGACTTGGAATGTTCAGTCTTTGATCCCAAATTAGTACCAAGGACTAGTCTGGTCCTCTTGTGCATTGTGTCACAGCATTACTCAATGGATCTAACCTGTTTGCTGTTGTTGTTGTTGTTGTTATAGGGTTTAACGCCATTTTTCAGCACATGATAGGCTATACATGGCGGCCAGTATTAATGGTGGAGGAAGAACCCGGGAAAACCCCAGAAAGAACCACCGACCCACGAGAAGCTACTGGCAAGCTTTCTCACATACCCACATTGGCCGAATAGGAGACTCGAACCCACACAGACAGAGGTGAGATGGCAATGATCCGTAACGGAGAGCGCTTTAGACTGTTTGCAGTTGGGGGTAAAGTGTATATGGGTCAGTATGGTAGTCTTGATAATCTGAATGTTAATACATTATGTGGGAACATATCTCCATGAATTTCCAGTGTTTACAGTTGTGTGTAAGGAATATATGGGTAAATATGGTATCTGTTTGTCTGACTGTTTATGCATTATGTGATGGCATATCTTCATTAATTTATGCTGTTTCCAATTGGGTGCAAGGTAATTATGGTAGTCGTGATAGTCTGACTACCAGCTTGCAATAAAACTTTTTCAGTTTTCTTATGCCATTTCAAACTTACCATCTTTTTGACCATTTTGGTTTGCAGCTTGCCTTTCTTTAATAAGTTTTGATCATTCTTTTGTTAAAACTGATATTTTCATTGAGAGAGGACACTGAATTTATGCATTTTCATGGAGTTATTTTGTTGCTGAATATAAAATTATTTTTATTTTCTTATATATATTAATTTTGCTTTCCTGCCTTTTTTGAATGCATGTACCCTGCTTTTCCTACCTCCAGGCAATCAAGCACAAAGCTCTGTCTGCCTCACATAGAGCAGCATAACAAGGTAACTTACTGACATATATACCTCCAAACCTCTATACCTTCATCCCCACCAACCTTAGGTAATAGTTCAACCCTATAGAAATGTATCATGTCCACATCAGCCATGATGTGGATATCTTCAGCTATGTATTGAGTAAGAGAAATGTTATATAAAAGACCTGGTATAATGTGCATGACATAAAATACAAGTATTAGTAAATATGACACAATATGGTTTTGATAATAGTTCATGTGTCCAGCAGACTAGTGAGCATGACTCTTAAATTCATGTAAATAAAGGTTGCACAGTATGGTCTAACTCATTTATTCAGTATCTGTTTATCTAACAATCCTTTTTGTAAATGGGAACAAATTCATTGAAGTCAACCTGTTTCAATGATGATCACCTTTATCAGTTACTTTAATGGCATAAATTTGTGTCAACTAAAATACCTTAGAATATATTAATGCATCATTGAATTGTGATAGTTCCCATGGCGATAATGATACACACCCTGATTATTGTTACTTGATAGTATCGCTTCTTTGGAAACATTAGTATGTACAGTAGGAAATTAATACTCGGCCATTGTGTGGGAATGGCCAGCCCTGACACAGCATTTGTTGATAATTGATACTGTTTATGTACAGCAGTGGTGGATATGTTCTCAAAATTACTGAGACAATTCGAGCCTAGGATAACTACTAATTTCCTTGTACGTTCTGTCATTAAATCATTAAAGTACTAAAATCACCAATGCTAAAATATTATGCACACTTCATAATGACCAGTCTTCTATCTTTATTGGAGATTAAAGAAAACAAAAAAAACAGGACATATATTGCATGCTATCAACTTGTTTTTCATGAAGACAACAAAATACAGATCTTTTTAAAATTCATTGGTATACGTGCAAGTCACTGTACACATAAGTTCAGTTAAGTACAAAAATGCAAGCAGAGACCATGGTCATTACCCAAAGGTCAAGAAGGTGTTTGGTTTTCAAATTAATTTACTTTATATCATGGACATCTTGGTAGTTAGGTCTGCATCATTTTTATTCAGACCAATTAAATATTGCAATGGGTGTTTTGGGAAAAAATCCACATCAATGTGCAATTCTTTGAAGAGGAGTAGTGCTAACAAGACTTTAAATGATCACTATGGTTGCCATGTTGGAGGTTACATCAGCTCTATTTTCATTCATGACCTGCTACATACTGTCATAGTACTTTCATGAAAAGCACATGTAAATATGGTACTAACACTAAAGCTGCATTTACATAAACTGACCAGTTTTGTTTTATTCGTTTAATAATTGGGTATTTCAAAGTTTTCCATATTTTATCACAGATTCTTTGAATGTTTTTATATTAAATTTTACAAATGTACAAACACCATTGTGATTTTTGGGGAAATATTTCTGGAAAGAGCCATTACAGTTTTGTGATCTGAGATAGACAGATGATGGGTGCAAGCCCTCTGCATTAGCTCTTCTGGCCTTAGATCTGTATAGGTGAAAATATTGCAGTCTATATTATACACCATTTTATGAGCTTATGGTTTACTTATATTCACTATAAATAATTTATTGAAATGGATGATATCATTTTAGTATATGGGTATATACTGCCAAAATAATTTAGTTAATGAAATAAATAAATTTGTTAAATTATTTCTGCTCATATTGTTATATAAAAGTAATATTCTACTTATGGCATTTATGACAACCCACTATTGCAAATCCCGATGCTTTATTATTTACTCATACAAGCTGGACAGATTGAGAATTTCAAAACATTCCAACACTAATGTGTAGAGATAATAAAAAGGTTAGTTTAATAAGAATAACACTAATCTCCATGAAGAAATGAAAATGTGTTGCAAGAATGTGCAAATTATAAACACCCTCACACACATGCATGCACACATACACACAAACACACACACACTTGTGAAAGAGTAGCCATGCAACTAGGTGTCTCAAAAAGTTTTTTCATCAGAAACTTACAACAATGTTTCTGCATTACAGTATGTTAATTTGTTAATTTGACTGTTACACCCATTTTCACTGTGTTATATGGTGTAGTATATTGTCTTTGCCATAGTCTTCACTTTAGATCATTTTGATGCAAGGATTTTGTTTAGATGTTATAAACATAACAAATACTTTTATTTGGAGCATCAAAATGTTTTTTTTTTTCTCAAAGAGGTGAGGGGTTGGATGTGCAGTTGCAGAATTTTGTAAAAGGACTTGGGCTGTATTCAACCTGCACAATAATATGCCCATGCCAGTATGATGCAATAGAAGGGACAGAATTTTGAATACATGCAGTAAACCCCATATTTAATCTTTTACATTCCTGCAAAACCTCGCATATATCGAATTTGTTTGACTCTAATCCATGCATCAGTGTGGAGCCAAATCTTCATCCTGACTGAAAACAAAAAATGTCAATTCCTGCTTGGCAACCCATGCTATGCTTTTGTTTATATATGATTGATGCATGTTACAGAGTGATTTTTTTCTGCTTGTGTGTTAATATTGATTGACATAAACACAAGATGTGGTTAAGTCATATATGCTTGAATTGAGAGTTTATTCTGTATATTGCAGTATAAAACAAAAATCTGGAAACTTGTGAAAACATTACTTAACTTTTGTCTTCTTAAAAAAAAAAAACTAGTACCAAATTTGGTTTGAGTCCTTGATGTCCTTCAGAAGTTATTGAACTTAAAAACAATTCTTGGAACTTAGAACTATGTCTGATGCCTTGTTACCAAATAATGTTAAAGGTTAAGTTAAACTCACACATCTAAAAGTCTGCTTTTAATTCAGTGCTATTGTATTGAATGTGTTAAATGCATCTCCAGAACTGGAGAACTCCCAATATAGTCATGTTAGCATCAGCCTCTGTATGTTAGAAATGGGCTAGGGGGACATTGTAATATTGTCTGTGTATACTTATTATGGTTAACTTCAGCATTACAGGATTTATCCAGATACTGTTCTTGTTTCAAGCATATAGTGTGGTTATGGTATATGACCACTCTCTAAATATTCCAGAAGGACTCTTATATTTTGAGCTGTTTGTTATTCTTTCCCACATACATACCCTCAATGCCTTGGATCTATTTCACCTACATTAGTGAAATGTGGTGTGTCAATACATGTAAATGAGTAACTCAGTCATACAAAAACTGGGTTACTATGACCTAGTTGTCACACATAAGCGTATTTGGTATTATGTCTATGTTTGCATTATTTTGGACCCAGTGAAAATTGGCATGTGGATGGATGTCAGAAAGAGTAACATAACCATAATCCATAATAAAAAATATGTAATTGTGACCTAATTTTCACACTTTTATTACTCTTATAGCTATCCACTCTTTACAAACCCAGTATTTTGGATCCTATTTCACCTATTTTGTTACAAATTGGCATGTGGATGTGTCTCATCCATTGCAAAAGTAGATCAATGTGTCTATATGTCAGGTTTGAGTGACTCTCTTATTTTGATCTATTAATTTGGTACATTAGCATCTTGGACCCTGTTTAACCTACATATGAAGATTGATGTCTGGATCCATCTCAAGAATAGCAACCAGGTCTTACCAAAACTAGGTCATGTTGACCTATTTTTATGCTTGAGTGTTGTTTGTGTTTTCAGCCATTTGCTTGATACAGCCTCTGCCATTTAACCCCATGACATATAATTAGACTTTGTTTAAACCTACGCTTTAGTGCTGTATGTGGATTCATTATAAAGAGCAGTATATATTGCACTAATGTTTCTTTCCTTTCCATATGGTGACAGTATCATTAGCTTAGACTCTCAACTACTGGGTATTGGGTTCTTTCATGACTAGCAAGGGTGGGCTGTCATCACATATCTCTTTGCAACACCCCTAACCCCTATTGCTTCCATACCAGTCTATATACTGTCATTTACTAAAAATGAACTCCTTTTGCTGAGGGGATTCATATTTGTGAGTAAACACCATGTTTTATTTATAGATGTAAGAAAATGATTATGATTGGTATTGGTTAAGGTAGGTATGTGGAGGCACATTTTGTTCCTTTGCATTTATCAAAGCCATCTTGAGGATTATGTATTATTAAGCATTACATAATGAAGCTGTTGTGAATTTTTATTTGAAAACCCTCATAATTTGATAGATTCAGATATTGTTATTCCCTGGTCTACAATAACGGAGATATAGCTGTCTCTGTACCCTTCAGTCTGTCCAACCA
The DNA here is from genome assembly GCA_028554795.2 of Sinohyriopsis cumingii. Taxonomy (NCBI): domain Eukaryota; kingdom Metazoa; phylum Mollusca; class Bivalvia; order Unionida; family Unionidae; genus Sinohyriopsis; species Sinohyriopsis cumingii. Next base: position 86,761,587 of record CM068828.1, on the reverse strand, counting down.
TAAATAATTTGTTTCATAGCATAGCATTCAAGTTATTTCAGTTAAATTTGGAACATGAAAACTCTATCCATAACACAACTTGTGATGTCTTTTTGCATGGTTAAAGTGACATTATTATGTGACAAAAATTTTGTTAATTTATTTCTTTGCTCTCTGTAAATGCAATTTTTAAAAAAATGTAAGATTTATATTTGTTGTTTTTCTTAAAATAGAAAATGCATATACCCTACCTAATCTATCCAGAATATTTTAATTGTAGAATATGCTGATTTGATGTTCTTAATTATTTTCAGATAAGAAAACTTGTGACTAGTTTAATAAAACAATTACTCTAAGCAATGATAGAGAGTGGTATAAAATGGATGCTCTCTTGCATAAATTGGGTTGCAACTGGCAGCATGTAGACCAGTGTGTGATTGTGACCTACAAGTTGCATTAAACCCAATGGGCAGTATAATTGGCCTGTAAACTACCATATATACTTGCTTATAAGTTAAGAACAACTGCTTGCTGCACAGACCCAGAATTGCTAACACATAATGTGGTGGCAGATTTGGGTCAATGAACTTTGTTAAGAGTAATCAGTGGAACAAACTACATGTACTTAGTCTGTTGGTGCATTATATGATGTGAGATCAGGGTCTATGCTGTTTGTAGTTAGACTTAACTTCTAAGTGAGATCATGTATATCTGGTACTTATACTATTGAGGAATAAAGTATTGTGGAAGATTGAGGCGGCTAAATATATCCAGGGGCTTTCTTCTCATTTGTTGTTAGGAGATGTGATGAAGTGACCAGCAGCTGATGCACAAACTTTTCATTCATTTCACAAGTTAATTAGGATAATGATAATAAGTTGTGTGAGACCTGGTCTCAGCCTAGTAAAATTAATAGTCCTATACCATATGAGTACTTTCAGTCCGAGTATACTTAAATGGGAGATGGGATATGTCATCTCTCAATGACTCTTGTGTTATGGAGGGTTTTCTGTTTATGTAATGTATAGGCTTAAGCTTTTACAATATTGATAATTTTTCAATTTATCTGTAATTACAGGTTGCAGACCACAAACATAAAAAGCAAGAGTCTTTGCCTCGATGGATATCAGCTAAGGCATCCACCCAATACCAAATCTTTCATTCTCGGCCTGTCTCATTTAGCACAACAGGGGGCAGCAGCCAGCTGACTACATAAAAACTTGTAATGTTACTGTACTATTGACTTTGAATGTGCTGTTAGCAATGTGATCTTGTATACTATCAGCATCGATCCTGTTGTCAATGGTGTTGTCTAATATAGGATTGTGAACCCTCCAGCCTAGACAAGTTGTAAGTCATCCTGATGGTATGAAGCTGCTGTAGCAGTCAGCAGGAATTACTCTACTTCATTTTCTTCCTAAATCCAACAGTCCTGCAAGGGAGACAAGATCAACAGCATATAAGACAGGGGACCATTGATTTTTACATCAGAAAAGATCATATATGCTTGTGAAGTTTTTGTATGAAAAATTATTGTATACTAATTTAGAAGTCATACCTATCCTTAAGTTATCTGCTCTTGAACAGTAGTATTGGTTGATAAGCTTAATTTCTTTTTGGTATGGGCTTCTTTTGAAGAATTCAAGATATATTTATGTTGTCCCTGATTATGTTTGGTGCAGTTCTTTATAGCACAGCAACACAAGTATGTTATTTATTACAGAGGCAAATTAGGAGTAAAGTGCCTTGCCCAAGGGCACTGACCCTGGCTGGTCCAATGGTAGGATTTGAACCTACATCCTTTGGGTCATGGGTCTGGCATGCTAACCACTGAGCTGCCATGGTTCCATGTTCTTCAGTAAATTTGATATTGATGACAAAAGCAACAGCAGATACATTATTTGCTGAAACTGGTCTGCATCAAATTGCCACAAAGGTTATAGCTGCTATGTAATAATGAAGAGGCATTCATGAGAAGTCTCATTTATTTAAAATTATGTTCTTTCTTTTGTGACATGAGGCATAAAAGAAAAATAATTCCTACTCATTACCCTATATACTTACTTGCAAGATGAGTCCAGCTGCAAACTGTACAGACCCAGAACTGCAATTGCATAATGGGTTGGCAGATCTGGGTCTGTGCAGTTTGTTAGGAGTAATCAGTAAAACAAAGAACAATGATACTACAGCAAATCTGGATCTTTGTTGTTTGTAGTTTGATGTGACTTATGAGTGAGTACATACTGTACCTTCATGGTTGAAGTGTACAGAATGTGTATGTGTCCTTCCTGGAAAAGATTTTATGCACTGGCTCATCTGTATGAAGACAATGAAAGACATGTATTTTACAGTTTGGGAAGGAAGGGAATGCAAGGGCCATTATCTATAGCTTGAATGTGCTCAGATACATATTCTGACAGTCTCTTATTACCAGTATGTGACTTTTGTGCCAACATAATAGCCAGTATAGCTTTCATGCACAGTGGTTTAACAAGGCATATACACAGGCACACATGTGAAATCTATTTTAAAAAATCTTGATACGATGTTTAAAATTTCTAGGGTTCTACTATCCCATCCCATTACAGTGTTTACATCATACAGTTGCATGGTATGCTCCTGATATAGGGAGATATGGGAAGTGTCCTTACCAAAATCTGGTATATCAGGTTTATACCAAAATTGTTCTGACTACCAAAGAATCCACGACATTGCCACTAGACATCTGCAGTTATGTTAGCATATATGGCTTTGTATTTTTTGTAAAATTTAAAAATATTAAATTTGTTGAAATTTTTTGATTTATGATATCATTCTATATTCCATAATATTATACCTTTGAAAGCTGTCAGTAGACATCTTAAACAATACATTTTATATTGTTTCACTGCAAACATATCTATACTGTACTTTATCTGGCAGCTGTCATTTCCACTCAGTGCCTTAAATGGATAGGATATGTTGTAACATAAGTAAGGATTAAGAAAAATTATTAAAAGCATAAGGTATTCAGACTCTAATATAACTGACCATGAAAGAACAATAAATGATATCATTGCATAAAAATCAGATTTAATACTTATTAAGATCGGTTATTTATTCAAGTAAAACTTGACAAAAAGTTTAATCTTTGTGAAAAGAACTCTGAAATAAATACTGGAAGTATTGCTTTTAGAACAATTACTGATGAAACACTCAGTATTTACACTGATTGCTGCACATACTGAAGCTCACACTTAAATTTTTTTGGAGAAAACCACTGAAATAAACAAGCCCATCACTCATAAAGCCACAGGTAATTAGGTCTTATCAATCACACATTTTTGCATGAGCAGTATTTATCGATTCAGTAATAATTGTCTTGATTGATGAATTTTTAAGTAAAGTGGTTGAAATTGGCTCAAAAATAAAAGGAAGGCTCAAACAAAATAGTGATTCTATTGTTTTTCAATATAGTTTAGCACCTTCACACTTTGATGGACTCTGAATATATCAGGACTGTAACAGTGCTTGATAATTGCATTGAGCAAGGGACATCTGATCTCATGTGTGGGTCACATGTGGAATGATGACATTATTCATACCAACTGGTATCTTAGTTGAATTCTTCCACTCTTAACACAATGGTCATCAGACAGTAAATGATGATGCAACTTTATGGAACCTTACACATGTACTTTAGTAACTGATTAGCTTAATGCAGTTGGCTGCATCAGCTCTCACTGGTGTTGAGTGTAAGTGATTAATCTTGTCAGGAGTTTACTTCGTGCTGACACAGGTGCTGTTATTATTTTAACTTTTGAAATGGCCACCATTTGTTGTCTGCATAGATTTGTTCTTTTGTATGTAGAGGTTATTCAACAATACTAAGCACCTGCACTTATACCAAACCAAAAATTTAAGTAGGCACAATTTTTTTTATTATTATTATAAAACTATTCAAATTGAAAACCACAAAAATAAATGATACAGTACTACAGTAGTTGGTCAGTTGACATGTCATAATGCCATGACATTTCTAGGACTGACTATTAATTGTTAATGCTAATTAAACAGTGTATCTTCCTCAAGATTGTGGTTATGGGATGTCATTGTTGAATTCAGCTTGGAAAATTGACCCTTACTTGTTGAACATGAAAATAATTTCACTCAAAATTGGTATATTGCTTTTTATCATTGAAAATGGTGGTTAGTGTCCATAAATTTAAATCAAGATTGGGAAACTCACAGATTATAATAAGTTCTATATTTTGTCATATTCTTTTTATTACAAAAACTTTTCATTAGACTGTAGATAATAATCTTTGATAAAATCTCAATCAATGAGAGTGTTGCTAATGCCTACTGGTGGCAACACTTTAAGAAATAAGAAGCAAAGAAATAAGTTTGTTAAGTGAAATTTGTGTTTTAGTTGTATACTTTAATTCACTTTTAGTGTAATCATAAATACTACAGTATATGCCCCCTTGCATTCAAACCTAAAAATGTAAATCTACCAGCCAAGCTATATCCAAGGGCATTTCTGTGAGAACCTAATTAATTATTGTGTTTTGATCTCAAATTTTTGGACATATTTGTTGTATTTTTAGACAGTTAAAAACAGATGTGCTTTGTATTATTATGTTAGTTATGTCTTTTGCATCAAATCAAATAATGGGAATGGATTAAAAAAAAGTTAAAAGGTTGGCGAATCCTACATGCATTAGAGTTGTGTGTCTTGTCAATTTATTTCAATTGACCACTTGAACACTGTTATAAATATTATTGTGTAAGTAACAATTAAACTACCTTAAATTGTCCTATTAATTCACAAATCTGATCAAAGATAGCAAGACAACCAATCAAAAGGATTACCTCTGATACTGTTCATTATGGAGCACAGAGTTCCAAAGTTTGAAGTAACTTAAATTTCCTGAATTGCCACTCCAAGATTTCCTGAACGAGGAGCAGAAGTTTCACTATTACTTACATTGAAATCATGGCATCAATTTTCACTAATAAAACAACGCTTCAACATTGATGTTAGCATTTTTAAAAATCTCTTTTCAGCATTGATGTGTATTTTCATCAAATATATTTCTCTAATTTTTGTAGAAAAGAATCTTGTCTTGTGCTAAAAGCAGTGACATAATACTCAATTTACATTGAGGCACAAATGTACATTGTTGAAACCTCATGGAGTTATGTTTTGCATGATCTTTCAAAGATGCACTGAAAAGCAAATAATTTCATTAGAAGGGCTGTTTATTGACAATTATTACCAATGTGATTACAAAACAAGTATTCAGCCATGAAATAGTGATGCACCCACCCTCCTTCCATGGTTTGAACCACTTCTTCATTTTTTAGATGTCCCTGTTAACATACACCCTTGCTATAAGCATGGTGTATGTTTATAGTCCCAGTTATGCATAAGTTATTGAGGGAGAGGTATATATTATATCTTAGTCTGTATATATGCATGATCATTTAGTGCACATATTTTTTTCTCAGATGTTGATATATATCTGCAGGAAGTAAATAAGTGGTCTGAGCCATACACAAGAATTGAGAAAAAAAAGTATTGATATGTTATGTAGTAAAACAATTGTATTATTGTACCTCATTTTCAAAATCCATTTGGTTCGCAAAAAATGTTACATTTAACATGTAATATTCGCCTTCCCAGCTGCATCTCATTGGATATCTTTATGCTATCCTCAAGATAATATCAGAATAAAATAAAGTTTCTTTAATCCCAGGTAGTAACTTCACATTTCTTCTGTTTAGTGCAACCATTGTGACATTTTTTGAGGTTCAGTGATGAATTGTGCAGCCAGAGTATGAAACATTACACCTGGGGAGAGACCTCATATACAACATGCAATATCTCTGATGATTTGTCATAGAACTTGAAAGGGCAATATTGCATCTTCTCAAATCATCGTATGGTCATATTTAACAAATTTAATTTACAAAGCACTGAAATAAACACATTGCAAAGGACATAATAATTAAACAGAACTGGTCTTATTCTTTGCATTATTTTTGAAATTTATGCACATTTTTAATGTCATTACTTTATTTGCATAGGAAAGGTATTTTATATTAGATAAATATTTTCCTTTAATTTTCTTTAGTAGTCAGAGAAAGTCATCCATAAATTTAAAAGCTTTTAATTAGCTGAAAGAAATATATGCAAATTAATATAGAATTTTGATTTCATTCCTATTGATGTTTATGGTCTGGAAATTATAATTGGTTATATCTCATGCTGCCTCAGAAAGTAAAAATTGATGTAGCAATTAAACCAGTATTTATTATCAGCAACAAGTTTTCACTGAACCTGAAAAATATATGTAACATCCCCTCCCAACTGAAGGAATAATCATTAGATTTAACATTATAGTGTCTTACCGTCAAAATATTATTTATGGTAATGGGAAAAAGTGGATTATTTTCATGTCATATTTGGCGTTTACATTATATATCTAATATATATGCCTTTTCTACTAAATTAGCATGCCCAATGTTATCTAGTCTAGTTTTGTACATTATACTACAATGTTCATGTCTCCAGTATGCATAACTTGCTACATTTCATATGACTTTCATGTAAATGATGCCAATGATTCAATGGTTTTACTTTTCATATTTGTTATCCACACCTGTGATATAAATTTCCATACCATATCTGATATTTTTTAAATATAACTTTTTTTTTAATACATAGATGTTACTTCATTTTCCATGCTAATATTATTTACTGAATAATTGTCATAGAGATATTGATGCCAATATTGGACACAATGTGCCTGTAAATTGTTCAACATTATTAGTAACCTTGTTGGTGTATTCATTTGGAGAACTTGCTCTGTACTACTGTGAATTCATTTATTTCTCCACTGAATACATTTCCTAACTGCATTAAGGTTAGGAAGAGACTCAAGTACATCTTGAATCCATCCTTCCTGGAATGACAAAAATTTAATCTTTTCTGTCTATTGACCATATTGACAAAGGGGAGAAACTCTTACACATTACCTCCTCTTCCCACTGCTAAGTACACGTAGCTATCCATCAGCAGGTTGTTTACTAATTTAAGCTTTTGCTGTAGAATGATAAACATCCTGTCACATTGCCTTTCAAGATCCCACAAGGTCATCATTACATCTACTCATCTATCAAAAAGGTGGTCAGATATTGTCAAAGTTTCAGCAAAGGTCTATAACCTTTTTTGTGAATATTATGGATTGTTTGGGATATATTTCATGACTGTAGACTTTGTTTTCTGACCTGGTAAGTGATTCATCGAGCATGCTCAATTTATTGAGAGCCTTATGGACACCAGCATAACTAGTTTATTCTTTTGAACGGACAGCTGACCTTTCAGTTGACATTATAGCTGACCAGACAGCAGACAGTTCTACTGACATAATGTTTTCTTTTCCGCCATCTTTTCATTCTTTTTCTGAGAGAAATATATATTGTTAGTTCTCTGGCCTGCCATACAAGTGGCAGGCTCAATGTTATTAGTGTATCTAGTAGAGAAATGCCATATTGCACCTAGAGACAAGGGCTTTGAGTCTTCTTTGCCACTTGGTCTGTTTGTTATACACAGACATTTAGTCCCATGCCACTTGATCCATTATGCACAGACATGGAGACAGTGTCAGATTAGGATAACCTCCACAGTGATTGGAGGGAAAACCTCAGTCTGTCAATGCACACTGATTCAAATATAGATAGGATGACATTCAGTTTTAAATCTGCAATTGAGGATATTTACTGGATTTCAATTTTACATCTGACTGCCCACCATTTCTGTCAGCAAGCCACACCCTGGTCACTATAAGTTCAAAACCTTTGTAGTTGCTGAATATAAAGATGGCCACCCATCCTGTTATTGCCTTTCATTCTGCAGAAATTTATGAGATCTCGAGTACTGTTATTATTGTAAATAGTAGAGAAATGCAATATTCCACCATTTGGATGAGGGGTCTGTGCCTTTTATGCCACTTGATATGTTATACACATACATGGAGACAATGCCAAATGAGGACAGCCTCCACACTGAGTTGGGGAGGGGAAAACCTCATGTTGCATAACTGTATGATCCAAATGGGGAAAAGATTATGTTCAGATTTAAAGCTGCAGTTGATGGATAATTTATTAGGTTTAAGCTACCATCGGACTGCCCACATTTCTGTCACTACAAGGTCAAGGTCATGGTAGTTACTGAATATGATGATGACATCCTTCCTTTCATTGTATTCCACAGTCTGCAGATTTTAGTAAGATATCAAGTCATGTTTTGAACAGAATCCTTGACCTGATGGATTCTAAGGTTTGTTTCTCTTGAAGCCTATTACCAGTTTCTTTTTCAGCTTTTACTGTTTGCACTTGGATATGTAAAGAGTCGATGTTCAAAGTGTTGATAAGAACATTATATCAGTAAACATGGCTGCTGCACAGTTCTGTGAGGGACATTACAGTGAGTTTCAAGGAGGAAGTAAACTGTTTAGTATGTTTGGCTAAGAATGCTGTCCTAACACATTACTATTAAACCCTCCTACTCCCTTTTACAAATATGAACATCCTTGATTACTGGTAAACAACTGTTGATAGCAAGATACATAGAGGTGGTAAGGAAGGTGATGGAAAAGAGTTTCTTTCACCGACTATATGAATTAGAGACAGGAAAGATAATGGTTTATCTTTCCAGAGGAGTTGGATTTGAAAAGGTAGCAGAGTTGTTCCTAATGTAATGTGATTGGGTAAATACTCTTAGAGAAATATTTTTGCTTTTCATGGGTATAAATCTCTGTAGCTTTGCAAAACAATTACAATTTCATCAGCATTTATATTAACAAAGTGCAAGAGATGTCTGATTATTTCCAAGATGTCTGATTAATTAGCACATCAAAGGGACACTATATCACATGCAATCCCCTTGACTATATCCTATTTTATGAAATTATCTATTCATTTTTGTTAGAAAATATGAAAATAACAAAAGAAATTTTTATATAACAAGTGATATTTTATTCTGTTTTAATGCATTATATTCCGTAAAGAGTTTTGGGAACAAGTCAAAGACATTGTCAAAAAATTCAAAGACTTTTTGAATGATAACAACTAATTTTTTACAAACTCAAGTTTTCAAGCTAACCTATCCAATTCCAGTTTTTTTTTTGATGTTGTTGGAATGATGGAAATCCACAAATATTGATACTCTATGAAAAGAGTGAATTCACAGCATTCAATTTTTTAAAGACATTGAAAACCCACAAATCAGATGTCTTCCTTTAGTATACATCAATTTATTTAATGATAATTTACAACCAGGTAGTGGAATTAAAGTTGAGAAAATATTGAAAGTAGCATTGGTTTGAATGACAAAAATGAAAGAGTGCTGAATTGCATGCCTTTATACTAAATATATATTCACTTTTTAATTTGTTCCATACAGTGTGCTGTTGAATGCATACAAAATATTAACCAAACAGATATTTTTTATGATTCTAATGTGATGTTCTGTGGGTGTTCAGTATTTTTAAAAAATTGCCATGTGTATTCCATGTTAAAAGTTAGCTTAAGATTCATTTTATACAGACATGTAGTTAAAGTGTGCTGGTCCAACACATTAAAGACCTTCATTTAATTTAAAATTGAAACAAGTGCCTATATCGATTATCCCTAGTGTAACTCAGAGGTTCAGTTTTATGTACATTCCAGCATTTTAAGAATATGAAGAATGTTTAAAAAAAGACTCCTATTTGACCACTGCAGAAATGATATCATTTGGTTTAACAGTATATATTGTCTAGTTCTTCCCTTTGATGATGTGTAACCCTTTCACTGGAACTTATTTTTCTTAAATTAGGGTGACAATGACAATCTTATATATCATTATTTTTTTTGGAAAAAGTAATATTTTCTCACTGTCCATGGACCATACATTATGTAGATACTTGGCGATAAAATTCAGGAAAACATATTCCTGATGATTTGAAACATTTTGGCATCTAATTTTGATACTAAGGGAAAGGGAAACAGCAAATCCACAACATATATGTGGTATTTGGGGAAAGAAAATGAAGAAATTAATATAGAAGTTTACATATTGCTTTCTTAAAATTGTTCCAAGATTTTCTCTCTCTCTCATATTCCACATATATAAATATTTGACTAAAACTAATACACAATGAAACATGGATAGTATTGGTGTATCTGAATATAATACAAATATTCTCCCATCAATGATATTTTTGGCATGATATTAAGTAATATTTTACTACGATTTTAAGTTACAATGCAATATTTCAGATTTGATTATTCAGTTGATTCAAAATTATGAAGTTAAAATTAACAATTATAATGTGAGAGTGTAATCTGTTAATGTCTGTCAAAGTCTAATCATAAATATTATTATTATTATTAATATTATTATTGTTTGCTGTTTTAAAAATTTTATATGTTTCTTGTGACAGATATTAGCATATAAATGAGTCATTGTTAGGTTCTCTCCTATTTGCCTCACCGTAGAATATTATAGCTCAGGGTGCGACTTAGAGGAATGGGGAGGATTGGCAGATTGGTTTAAGGTTGATTTGGGTTTTATTTTTGTTTAAAACACAGTAGTACCATCCATATACATACTGTAAAAAAAAAAAAAACTCAGTTTGTGGCCAGACCTGAAAGAATACCACTCCCCAAAAGCAAGCATGTTTGGTCAGTCCAGTGTACTTGGTGAAGAGCAAACTTGTCTTCAGAAATCTACCAATGAAATGTACTTTTTCATTCTAAATAATGAAGACTGGTTTAGATGTTTACTGATTGCAATTCAAGAATAAAACAGAGTGAGTACTTTCAGTTGTGTGCATAACTATATGCTTTGGTTTGAAACACAATCGACCTGTTGCACTTTTTTATATACTCATTTTGAAACAGAGACTGGGAAATTCATTTCAAACACACTGCACTACTCTGTTACAGTTTGTTTTCATGCACATTAGTTTTTGATGGTAAATGAGATACGCCAATAGTGCCTGTCATTATCTTGATAGAATGTTTTTCATTATTGTTTAATTATTTAAAGACATGAATAGATTAAAAACTGTTAAACTTTGATTTCTCTTTTGTTGTTTTATTTCATCATACATTATATGCAACATTTTACCCATGAAGGTGAGTCATTAACATTACTATTGTCTTTTGGTACACCCAGTAGCAATGATGTTAATTTCTTGTGCTACAGTTGTTTTAGATCAGATATCAGTTGAAACTTTTGTACAATATTGCTACATATCAGAAATTTTTATTCTGAATTAATGGGATTCCTCTCTTGCCTTTATAAACAACAGAACCTGTCACCATAATTATGTTTAAAGGATTCCACATAGCAATTGTTTTGGGAGGCCACTCTAAAGATGAATTCCTCTTCTTTCCAACTCTTCTGTAGTAGCTTGGAAGACTGGATACTTTATGAGGTTTTATGTCAAAATTTCGAATGTGGTCAAACGTGACCAGTATTACCTGCCTGCTGAATATCTCAACATTGTATGCTGACCAGATGGGATATGGGGTCAAGAAACTGGATAGAATAAAACTTTGTCATGATTTGTGACCAAATTAGTCATTCTTTTATTGTTTTCTTACTTTCTTTAGAAAAAAGCAGATTTTACTATCTGTTCTTCAATTTAGCTAGATTTTATTAACCAGTTCGAAGAGATTGTCGAATGGCCTCATTAACTTCTTAGGCTTTTATAATATATTTATTGAGTGGTGCAAATGAACCGGGCTTGAAACAGGTGCTATTTCAGGTCCAAGCAAGGTCACAAGTTACCTGTCCATTTCGCAGTTTTATCTGCTCGTCAAACTATACTGCTTTGCCTGCGCTCTAACTGGAAATCCTTGACACCTCTATAAGCGTGGATTCTAGTCCCAGGCTCGGCCATCGTGGATACTTGAGAAAGCTTGCCAGTATATTCCGTGGGTTGGTGGTTCTTCTCGGGTTCTTCCTCCGCCATATATACTGGCTACCATTTATAGCCTATCATGTGCTGAAAAATGCCGTCAAAACCATTACAGCAGGAACTAGAAATTCTCAATGCATAATATAAGATACTGTACGAAGTATGACCTCACTAATAAATAATTTGAATTGGAAACCCATAAACCATCGTAAACTGGAAGAAATAATTAGTATTTTTTATACAAAGGTTAAACACAACACAAAAATAGGCATGTTCAGTTTGATCTAATAAATAATAACCAGTAAAAACTTACATACCTAACTAATACTGTATGCACGCATTGATTACACATTTAGTTTATTCCCAAGAATCATCAAATATTGGAAATTTTTTAACCTTTGCTATTAACCACTACTACCTAATCTTCTGAAATATGCGTTTTCATAAATGTTGAGTTTGCGCAGTGAAGCAATTTCGTTATGATGTATTACCACTGAACAAATCAAGATAAAGATCGACAACGATAGAAAAGCATAGTTGGTGATTGAACCATACAACCAGTCAGTTTGGATTGAAAATGAATTAACACATCACGATAAGAGACATACAAGTTAATATAATTTATTTTGTTTGCAAAACAATGAATAGTGAAATAATGAAGGTGGCTTAATGGCAAATCTGTCGATCGAGGTTCCATATTGCACACCCAACCTTGTTATAATATGCGATTTTTGTTTCTTTCAAGGTCACACTTGGCTAATTTATTCAGTAATACTTAATACAACAATGGTCACTTGCTGAAAATCAAGCGTTTGATGACTTGGGATAAAGATAGCAAACCTGGTTTTGGAAGAAATATTTGTTTGTACCTCTTATCAGGATAAAAGATAAATTAAACAGGATATGTTAAGATGACTCAGTCTGGATCTGCTTTCTTTCATTACGTACAGTTGTCTTGTTGATATAGTTTGAGGCCCTGCAATTTCCAGACATCTGTTTCTACCTCTCTGTCTCTGTCTCTATCTCTATCTCTGTGTCTGTCTATCTGTCTGTTCTGTCTCTCTCTGTGTCTCTGTATGTCTCTCTCTCTCTGTCTATCTGTCTCTCTCTCTCTCGCGCGAAATAGCACACGTGTAAAAATTAGTAATGGATAATGCTATATATTCGATTGTTAGATCTTATAAGCAGCTACGCAGTCCATCATTTGATCATGATTGACGTTCATCACATTTTTCCATCTGTTGACAAGATGATAGTTAACATTTTTGAGTGGACCTGTCATTAATCCTTTTAATTATATATATCGGCCTGCCCATCGAGGATTTAAAATCCTCTAAAATCCTCGAGCATATCACTATTTGTATTTAAGCAAAGAAACATGACGCCATTTTCTCTTCTCAAAATTGTTAATTGTAAAGCTTCAACATTTTGGCAGCATCCATTACATGCTTACTTGACCCCATGTTCACGGAATGCATATGCACGAGTTTACAATAATATTCCTATAGGTTTTTACTAAAGTATTTTTTATTTGCACCTTGTTTATGTCAATTTGTTTCTACCCTAGTAAATATAAACAAGTGGTCTTAGCTGGCACCTGCCTAACAGCGAGACGCAGAAGCTGGTGTGCAAGAAATCTGAATTATTGGGATGCCTTCTGTAGACTTTTTTCCAGTGCTGTTGGTTGCATGTATTCTTAAAACAGTTGTTCAAGGTTTTACACATTTTTAATTTCATCAGTATATACCAACATATCGGTATCATCTGTCCAACATGAAAGACTCGTGCCAGGGATGCAATTTGTCAAATTCGGTCAGATTCTGATAAGCAGTCGTTTCGGATAAGGTCGAGTAAAATCTTTTCAATTTTTAGTATATGTGGCCATATTAAATGGCAGATTGGCATGCTTTTTAGAAATACGAAAGGCTTCAAACTAGAATGATTGTACTATGCGTTAGTTTGTGTTCAGGGCTTTACTTTAAAGTAAAGAAAAAATGATGTAAGTTTTTCTATCTTTAGTAACAACACCCATATTTGACAGTGGATCGGCATGATTTGTACACGTTTTGACAGGAACCGAGGCCAAGATACTCTTTGTCGAATTTGCTGACATTTCCAAAACACCTCTTTTAGTATTAGGTAAAAGATTGATTTTCTGTTGGTTGTAACAGTAACCATATTTCATATCGGATCAGCATCATATTCACAAACTTGAGAGAATCACCCAGGATGTCAGCTTTGAAATTCGGTTGAATTCATTTGAACAGTTTTGGAGGAGCAGCAGTTAGTGTCAGATGATGCTGAAGAACCATGCCACCAACCCACATGACCTTACGGCCAGATGAGTGAACAAGAGACCTAAGAAGGCCAGAAATCACCTAAATGATAAATATGAGTAGTTAGCTACGAAGTCTGGGCCAGAATGATTCTTCATGTAGACGTATTTTACAGTGCTGTCAGTCGCATATGTTATGAAAACAATTCTTTTAAGATTTCTCTAGCTTTTGTACCTTCAAAGACATCTGATGGAAAATGAACATCTTCTGTCAAATACTGAACGGCCTCGGTGCCAGAATGCTTTCTGACCAAGTTCGTCCCATTCTGTCGAGCATTTGTTTGAGATGAAGTTATGCAAATGAACCGTCTTTAAACACAGAAATACTTGTTGTAAGCGTGTGTGTGTGTGTGTGTGTGTGTGTGTGTGTGTGTGTGTGTGTGAATTAGAATTTTTAACGTAGCTTTAAAAAATGTCCAGTCATATCGCTACGATGTCTGCAGTGTGACAGTTTTAAAGGGATGTCTAGCACTGTGGTATCATGCCGCAGACATGTAGCATAATATCCTACACAGTCACATTATCCTGATATCAGGCCGACCAGTTCTAACCTCTTAATGCTGAGCGCCAAGCGAGGGAGCAGTTAGTACCATTTTTAGAAGTCTTTGGTATGAAAGAGATATTTAAAGGTTTGTGTGTTTTGTTTTAGCAACTGCAGTAATTTTTTTATGTAGAGTGGCACCATTTTTATAAACTAAAAAGCCCTTCAAGCCAGGATGCTTTCTGTCAAATTTAGTCTAATTATGCTTAGTGTTTTTTTTTTTGTTGTAATAAAAATTATTTAAAGTCTATCAATTTTTGTGAACGATAACCATATTCGACGGTACATCAGCATTATCGTATCAGCTGAAAACTATGAATCTCTTATTATTTCTTGCCAAATCAGATAAAATCTGTTAAGGAGTTTCTGAGAAGACATTGAAAGTTTCTTCGATTTTTAGTTGCAGAGCCATATTTATGGATTGCTCTGCTTGATTTGTACACATTTTATAGGCCTTCGTGCCTAAATGCTGTCAGAGTATATCGAGAAGACTTTAAAAAGTTGTTTATAGGTCTTTATATTTTGTAAAAGACAGCGACATGTTTTAATGGAATAATGGGTGATTTAATGAAATCTGAAAGAACGCTATGCTAGCCTTTCTGTCAGATTAGCTCAAAATGTGTTCAGCGTTTTTTTTATATATACAGAAAATGAAATCATTTTAAACGTTATGTCTTTATAATGATGACCATATCTGATGTCAGCTTTCAACGTTTTTCAAAATCTTAAAGTCTTTTATGCCAGAATGTTTTTTTTTTTTGTTTTTTTTTTGGCTTTTGCCAAATGTTGCTAATTTCTGTTGAGTGATTTCGTCGAGAAGTTTATTTTTAACGGTTTTTCTTTGTTTAGTAACGATGAGCATGTTAGGCGATGGACTGGTATCCAATGAACAAATTTGAAAGGCCATGATGCCACAATGTCCCCTGTTAAACGGGCATTGGTCAAGCGTGTCTTGAAAATAAGTTATAAGTAAAATCTATAGATGGTAGAACGCATGATAAACGAAACACAATGGACGAAGGACTATACCAAATGTTCTCTTGGCATCGAAGGCCGGCCGGCCATCTGAGCTGAATGTTGTGTGCACTCAAGCTGAGTATTTTAATTAATACGAGGCCTATGTATTCACAAAACGCAAGAACTTGAATGCTGACTAAAAACTCAAAATTATCTTTTTCTTAGGTCTTATATTGGTCAAATTCTTTGCAAACATAATCACAGATATTTAAGAGATATCTTTGCTATATGTATTATTACTTTAAAATATAGTGTATTTTTTATTTATTGTAAGCTATCAAAATATTGATTGAGTTGTTATTGTATGCCAATTGACCGTAAACATCTAAATTGCTTCATGATTTTGCATTTATGATTGTTTCTTTAGATCGAGACTACCAAATATTTCCAAGGTAAGTTCTTATCATACCTTTATATATATATATATATATATATATATATATATATATATATATATATATATATATATATATATATATATATATATATATATATATATATATGTATGTATATATATATATATGTATATATATGTATATATATATATGTATATATATATGTATATATATATATATATATATATATATATATATATATATATATATATATATATATATATATATATATATATATATATATATATATATATATATATATATATGTCACTTGTTTATTCTTGAAAAAACAATAACACAAAAAGAGTGAAAACAACAAGATTTAAAAAAGTACAATAAATTATTTCCCTGAAAAAAATTCAGTAAAAATAACAAAATATGAACTTACGGTTTTATAGAATCAAATCCAAAAATGATCCAAGAATAATCCAAGAATACAATTTTAGTAGTCCAAATAACAAATGTTCTACTGATTTCACGTTCGAATCCCGACGAAGAATCCAAGATGGAAGACGATGACGTATGCTGCAATCTGTAGTGGTGAAGTCTACAGTTCCTTATAAAAACAAGAATTATGACTGATTTCTGATAGCTGAATAAATTTGTATGAATAACTGTTCTTGTTCCACAATATTACATGAGCACACGTATTTTCCAGAAGAAAAACAACAACAGAGTTAATCCTTTTGAATCCAAGTAATTTGAAATAACTCCAAACAGCACACAATACAATTAACAGTTTAAGAGACCAGCTTCTACTGAATTAATTCTCAAAAACATGGGTTATATGGTATTATTAACGTAAATAATGGGTCAATTGATCATCTTCTCTAAGGGTATAGAAGGCAAGTACATGTTACATATCACGTTTACCCAGTGTGACCCTGACGAAAACCAATCATTTCACTGTAAGAAATAATAACATATTTTTTAATACGTCTTAAGCATGAAGTCCCATCATAACCTTGAAAACAACCAATCATTTTAAAATAAAAATAGAACTTGTTTACGAAGGTTGCTACAAATTCTGAAACAAGGTCAGGAGTTAGATCAACACCTGGTGTTTATAAACTAACAGTCAAGGTTAAATTATGGAGTAAAAGTTTCGTCTCTAGTGAATAAATTTATGTTACAATATCACGTAATGAAAATTAAAAAAAAATAAAACAGACAAACAATTAAATTGAAATAAATATAAGATACATCAAATATGCATAACACTTCCCCATAAAGAAAAAGAAATATTTATACATAAAGCTTTCTTTTTACCACATACTAATTATACACGAGGTTAAAATACCTCATTTAAATTACACAGTGTACACGAAATAATACATTGTTATACACAGGAACGTGCGTCTGCTATTAAATTCTCTTTTCCCTTGATGTGACTTTTTGTCAAGATTATATTCCTGCAACAACAAACTTACCTTAGTAGTCTTTGATTTTTATTTTTCATCCTGCCGATGAAAGTAAGGGGCTTGTGGTCACTAAATACAATAATCGTGGAAGGAGCTGAACTAAGGTAAACTTCGAAATGTTGTAATGCCAGTATCAAAGCTAAACATTCCTTCTCGATTGTTGAATAATTTATTTGGTGCTTATTTAATTTCTTGGAAAAATAGCACACTGGATGATCAATACCACTTTCATCTTCTTGAATCAAAACTGCTCCAACCCCAACAGCAGTTGCATCAACAGACAGATTTAAAGATTGGATGCATTTTGGAGCTGCAAGAACTGATGCGCTTTTAAGTATGGCTTTTAACTTGTCAAATGCTTCCTGATATTTTTCAGTCCAAAGAAACTTGTTTTTCTTACTCAATAAATTTGTCAGGGGTTCAGCAATTATAGAAAAATTGGAACAACATTTTCGATAGTATCTGGCCATACCCAAAAATCGCATCAGT
This sequence comes from Sinohyriopsis cumingii, assembly GCA_028554795.2. Lineage (NCBI taxonomy): Eukaryota > Metazoa > Mollusca > Bivalvia > Unionida > Unionidae > Sinohyriopsis > Sinohyriopsis cumingii. The sequence continues at coordinate 86,743,453 of CM068828.1, read as the reverse complement.
TGCTTTTTATTAACATGCACGGGAAATTCAGAGATAGCGTTGACCTTAGTATCTATAGGTTTAACTTGTTCTTGTCCACGATGTTTCCTTGAAAAGTTACCTTAGCACGCCATAACTCACTTTTAGATAAATTAATTGTCAAACATGCATCTGTGAGTCTGTCAAAGAATTTCCGAATTGTTGCTAAATGTTCTTTCGAGGTGTCGTTGTAGATGATAACATCATTGAGATAAGTATAACAATTGTCTAGACCAGAAGTGATCCTATTCACGAGGCGTTGAACTGTACTCGGCGACCCTTTTATCCCAAACAACATTACTTTATATTAGTAAAGTCCATCTGGAGTCACGAATGCCGAAATTTCGTTTGCTCTTTCCGTTAGTGGAATCTTCCAAAATCCTTTCAGAAGGTCATATTTGGTGACATACTTGGCATTCCCGATCTAATCAATACAGTCATCGATTCTTGGTAATGGGAGCAAATATATTTTTGTCACACTATTCAACTGCCTATAATCAGTACACATACGGAAAGTTTTACCTGGTTTTGGAACAAGTATGCATGGTGAACTCCAGTCACTTTTACTGGGCTCCATAAAATCATTCTTCAGCAAATATTGAATTTATTTTTTCAAGTATTCCTGTTTGAGAGGGTTCATCCTGTACGGGTGTTGTTTGGCAGGTTTTGAATTTACAATTTCAACGTTATGGAGAATTTTGTTTGTCCTTGTAGGAACATCTGGAAATACGTGCTCATATTCAAATAATAACTGTTTCTGTTTATTTCTTTCTTGCTTTCGAAAATGTGAAAGTTTCTGATCCAGATCTTTCATAATTTCTGAATTCCGAAGATTTGTCACTCCAATGTCACTAGAATCCGATGATATTCCTTCGCTTAATTCTTCAATGAGTGGGACAGGTACAACTAAATTAATTGCATGTTTAACCTGGCTATCTCTTTCAATATAATGGTACTCCTATAGTTTATTTAGATCCCAGGAGCACTAAGATTATAATTTAACTCATTCATTTTCTTCTTCTTAACCTTGTAAGGGCCGTAATATCTAAACTGAAGACAGATTATTGGAAGAAGGATTAAGAGAGACAGAACTCTATTACCAAACTCAAACGTTCGCTCCATTGTAGTTCTGTCTAACCATAACTTCACTTCTGACTTGAATTGCTGAATGCCAAATTCAAGCAATATAGGCTGGAAAGTTCTAGACCTAAAATTTAACCCATGACCCGATTGGATAGAGTTAGAATGGTCAAATTGAGTAAAATACTTTATCAAAGATTTACTATTATTTTAGATTTTATATTCCTCAAGGGACTTGCCTCTGGAAACCTTGTTGACGCACACATATTGGTCAACAGGTATTGGTTACCAGATTTGGTCATAGGTAAGGGACCAACACAACCTACCATAATTATATTAAATGGTGCGTCAAAGGCAGGAATAGGTTGTAGATGAACCTCGGGAATTTTCTGATTTTGTTTTCCTACCATTTGACAGGTATGACAAGATCTACATTATTTACCAACATCACTTTTGCTTTTGGCCAGTAGAAGTGAATTAAGATCTTGTGATAAATTTTATTGATCCCTAAATGACCAGCCAATGGAGTTACATGGGCTAGTCTAAGTATTTCCTGTTTGTAAGGTTTCGGAACTACAATTTGATAGTTCACTGACCATTCGTCATCAACCGGTACTTCAGGAGGTCTCCATTTCCTCATAAGAATTCCATTTGTAATGAAATGACAGACAGGAACTACAGTAGCTTCAGTTTCACTAATGGCCTTCTGAAACAAGCAGGAGATCTCAGGATCCTTTTCCTGTTCAACGACAAGTGATTGTAGTTTATCAACCTGATTACAATAAAGAGAATGAGTCGTTAAAAGAGGATCACTGTGATCAATACCTTCTAATTGATCCAAACAAGGAGTAAAAGTGACCTCATCAAAAGCCTGACCAATAAATGCGTCAGCTAAAGGAATACTTTCCTTATCAACGTCAAGTTTGATTTTTAGAAGTTGTGCCAGGTATATATATATATATATATATATATATATATATATATATATATATATATATATATATATATATATATATATATATATATATATATATATATATATATACACACATACATACACACACAAATGCCCCAACATAGTGCCCAAAGACGACCTAAATCGGAACTTTCACTGGTGGAATGGGCATACAAAAGGATGGATACGGGTAATCCTATGCCCATAATGCAATTGTGATGGAAAATACAGTAAAACTAGTGTAAATAAGAACGTTTTAAAACTGTAAACACAAACCGTTTTTGGAGAAATATGATTAAAGTATTTCGTTCATAAATTGTAACTACTGTTTTTGTCCACGAACACTGGAATTAACAACAATAGAATATATGTTCCAATACTCTGGAATCGTATTTTCTTCTGTTAAAACCAGATAATACATTCCATTTGTGTACTGGCTATAGAAAAATCAGTAGTGGCACCAAAACGGATTCATTTCCAATGCCAACAATCGACGACTGCGTTGACAAAATTGAAAATACAAAATTTGTCACCAACTTTGACCTTTGGAAAAGATTATGTCAAATTCCATCAACGAAAAGAGCTAAAGAAATTTCAGGATTTTTATCTCCATGTGGAATTTATCGATATAAAATGATGCCGCTTGATATGAAAAATTATCCGTCAAAATTCAGCGTTTAATGAACACACATCTAGTCTATATAAATTGCGACACGTACATCGATGACGTCATCATCTATAACAATACATGGAAAGATCATTTGAAAACATTTGGAAATTCTTTGATCAAAGCTAACGTAGGTAAAAGTGAATTTTGCCGTGCATGTATTACATTTTTAGGACATACTGTGGGACACGGTCATGTTAGGTTAAGGTCAAGGGTATTACCAGTGCCTATCAGTAAAAAGCAACTAATGCGATATTTGGGCATGGCTGGATATTATTGGAAATTCTGTTCTAATTTTCTGAACACCTGATAAACTTGTTCAGTTAGAATGCATGTTTTCTTGGTATCACAAATGTCAGGAGCCTTTGGTAAATTAAAGACCATACCTAGGATTGCGCCAGTTCGTTCAGTTCCAAATTTCAGTTGATCATTGAAACTGTCTGTTGATTTAGGAGATATAGGAGTTAGTAGAGTATTGATTCAAGAATACAAAAATGGTGTGGATCATCAAGGGTGCTAATTAAACAAGCAGAGAAATTATTCCACAATCGAGAAGGAATGTTTGAATTGATATTGGTTTTTGGCGTTCAGCCCTTTCTCCGATTATTGTATTCCATTTAATTTCATTAACACACTGAAAAGCAAAATTCAGAGAGAGTTTAACTGCGTTTGATGTTACAGGAATACAACATTCATATTAGGCGCATTAAGAGAAAAGATAATCTGAACCGCTCCGGTGGCCTAGTGGTTAGAGCGTCCGCCTCGGATGCCGGAGGTCGTGGGTTCGATCCCCGGCCGAGTCATACCAAAGACTTACAAAAATGATACTAACAGCTGCCTCGCTTGGCGCTCAGCATTAAGAGTTTAGTGTTAGGACTGGTCGGCCTGGTGTCAGGATAATGTGTCTGGGTGGGACATCATGCTACATGTCTGCGGCATGATGCCAGAGTGCTAGACATCACTATAAACTGCCACACTGTAGACATCGTAGCGATATGACTAAAAAAGTCGTTAAAGCTACGTTGAAATTCCAAATCACACACACACACACACACACACACACCACACACGCTTTCAAGTGTATAGAAGTCTTGAATGGATTCGTTTTCGATGTAATACTTAACCTGGTGAAAATAGCATGGTACTTTTTGGAGATGCTATATGTGTTTGAATTTCAACGGTTATTTGGGTGTGTCTATAGATCTTAATAACTTAGCCATTTGAAGCTGAATATTATAAACGTTTTCATAATTAGATAATTTAATTACACAGTCACGTATTCATTTTATGAGATTTGACCCCATGTTGTCACTCTTTTAGTTCACTCTTACTAAATTTCCAGATGTGATTTTAAAATACCAATTGATCCTAAACGTGTTAAGAAAATGATGAAATATATGAAAACACTTTAAAATCGTTGTGGTTCTCTCTCTCTCTCTCTCTCTCTCTCTCTTGACTTGATGTGTCTCTCTATAACAATTTATTACAAGGGTGAATTTGGGATTAGGTTTCTTTGCCTTTCATTACTGAAATGTCATGAATATGGGCGAATTATAGAATGAGTTTTCATCTAGACCCTTTCATCTCTCCCTTTTGTATATAGCGTCTCTGATCTTGCTGAGGCCAAATTACACATACACTGTACTGGATAACTGGCGATGGGGTGTAGCTTTGCTGTACTCTAAGCTGATTTGACAATTTTAAACGTCTCTTAACCAATAGTGACCAAATATAAAATTACAGTTCACGTCATATGTGGGTACATGATGGGTGATGCACAAAGTTGTAGCTTTGAGGTAACGGTGTTGGTCCAATCCAATATTTCATTAGGTAGCAGAATGGTCTGAATAAGGATCCTGATTGCTCATTCCTTTTGATATTTTCACACTTCAGATAAGAATATATATGTAGAAGATGGATACAAGATGGCCGCTATCGCTTAACCGGCTTGAAGCAGATGTTCCGTTTTTTAGTGCCGTTTTCATGATATTTGTGCTTGTTGCCTGTTTTCATCGTCGTTATTGTGTTCATTATATATTGGCTGTTAATTACGTATGTGTTTCTTCATCTCTTTGTTTTGGAAATGAGAACAATTGGACTTTTTCTCAGCTGTCGTGCTCCACTGTTTTTGAACAAACCGCCATCACGTGATACCCGCCAGTCAACCCGTTTATGCTACGATGGACCCTCACTAATTGCTTTAAATGATCACTCCTTGGCTCTCCACACTACATTGTGATCTAGACTAAACGAACTGGGACTACAGTCATCATTACCTAAATGTAAACAGAAGCGAAAAAAGAAACGTTGTTTCAAAGCTGGCCGGCGTAGAACAGGAATAAGAATTCCAGTTATCTCCCTTATTTCGGCTCGACAATTTAAAAACAATTCGACCGTTAATTTAGATAACCTAATTCAAATCTCTATTAATTCGTCAACCTTTGTGTCAGCTATCCAAGAAATATATCTGCGCATTGCATTATTCAATGCCCAGTCAGTAGGACCACCGAAAAAGCGCACAGAAATAGTTAATTTTATCAACGACCAGAAAATTGACGTATTTTTCCTGACAGAAACATGGCTAAAAACATCAGGCGATGAGCTCAAGTGTGCGGATCTAACACCAACTGGTTACTCCATCAAGTCGTTCCCCCGTAATTCTCGTGGAGGTGGAATTGCTGTCATCACAAAGAACTCCATGATAAAACGTCTTAACCACACCACAACATTCAATTTCGACCACACATCGTTTGAGCTAGTGCAAACCACACTCACACTGGAGCAAAGGTCAGTCCATTTTATCTGCCTATACAGCCCTCCTCCTAGTAGAAAAAACAAGCTGACTGACTCTCTCTTTTTGGAGCAGTTTCCGAATCTCCTGGACTATGGAAATTCGATAGGTGGCAACCTGATTATTCTTGGAGATTTCAACTTTCACTTTGACTGTCCCGGTAACTCAAACACATCAAAACTCATAGATTCCATTAATGTTTTCAACCACAAACAGTCAGTTAACCAACCCACCCATAAACATGGTCACATTTTAGACTGGATTCTTCATAGACCTGATGATAACATTATACGGTCCTCCCTGGTATCCCATGACCTTGCATCAGATCACCTCTGCATTATATGCCATCTTGACGTATCAGTCCCTAACCCTCCACCTTTATCCGCTACTAAGAGAAGCCTCCGTATGATAAATAGAACCAAACTAATGCACGACATCCAAGCTAACCTAACAACTTGCTTACCTACTGCCGCAGAACATCTTGATAACTGTCTGCGTTTATTGCTTGACAAACATGCCCCAGCTACCAAGTGCAGAGTATCAATTCAAAAGTGTTCTCCATGGTATAGCAGTGTTAGGGACCAGCTTCGCACTGCTAAAAGAGACCGCCGTAAAGCTGAGAGGCTCTGGCTTTCCACCAGACTCACTATTCATAAGCAAATCTATGAAGCCGCTAAGAAGAATGTCACAAATATAGTCCATGCAGCGAAATCAGCCCACTACACTACTAAGATCATGGAAAGTTTCAGCTGCAAAGAGCTCTGCGAGATTACTAACAAGCTAATGTCAAGGAATAAATCTACACCACTTCGAACTACCTTCTCTGCAGTTGACCTTCCGGACATGTTTGCAAATTTCTTCCTTGACAAAGTACAAACCATTAGAGATAAGCTTGACAACACAATTTCAATTGACTCGTCGTCACCATACAGTTTGGGATACAGAATTTGAGCGGCAATCATTGGCAGCATTTGAACCTGTCTCTATGGATTTCGTACGTGCAATCATGATGAAGAGCGCACCAAAGTCATGTGAACTTGATCCAATTCCAACATCACTGCTGCTTGAGTGCTTAGATCCAGTATTGCCTTCACTAACTGATGTTATTAATACCTCTCTCTCATCCGGGGAATTCCCATCATTTTTCAAAACTGCCATTGTAAAGCCTCTGCTGAAGAAACCTTCACTAAACCATAAACAATTTAAGGAACAACCGCCCAATTTCTAATCTCCCATTCATATAAAAAATCTTAGAAAAGGTTGTTATATCCCAGCTTGTATGTCATCTAAATTCAAACAGTCTTTTTAGCAATGTACAATCTGCATATCGCCTTTACCACAGTACTGAAACTACTCTTCTAAAAGTAGTTAATGACATTCTCTCTGCGTTGGATAGCGGACAGATTACAGTCCTCACCCTCCATGATTTGTCTGCAGCATTTGACACAATAGACCATGATATATTACTTCAACGTCTCCAGCATGTATTTGACATTCATGATACAGCCTTATTGTGGTTGAAGTCCTACTTGGTCAATAGGACACAAACTATATCTGCAAATGGAATACATTCCAGCCCAGTTGATCTATGTTGTGGTGTTCCACAGGGGTCTATTCATGGACCTGTTCTCTTCATTCTCTATACTCATTCGCCCTCAAGTGTCATAGATCATCATCCAGTGTCTCACCAATTGTACGCTGATGACACCCAAATATACAAATCTAGCCACCCAACTGAAGTTGATGCTACCATCCAAGGTGTAGAGAAGTGCATTTCTGATGTGAAATCATGGATGACATGTAACAAGCTGCAGATGAATGATGATAAAACTGAGGCCATTCTGATCACAACACAAAGACTTTCTCATTCACATCCTTTACCTCAAACAATAAATATCAGGAACACCAACATTAAATTCACACAATCAGTACGAAACCTAGGTGTTACTCTGGACAGTACTCTCACATTGCACCAACATGTCATGAACATATGCAAGGCTGCATATCTTGAGCTGAGACGCATCAGCTAAATTCGCAAATATCTTTCAGTTGATGCCACTAAAACACTTTTACGTTCATTAGTACTTTCAAGACTGGACTATTGTAACTCAATTCTGTCTGGTTCATCTCAATATCTGCTCCAGAAACTTCAAAAAGTTCAAAACACAGCTTCTCGGATCATACTTAGAATACCACGATGAGAGCACACCTCCCCGCTGCTCTGTACCCTACACTGGCTATCCATTCGATCCAGAATCAAATACAAAATTTGTTCTCTTGTGCTATGTTTCACTGTCGGACTCTAGTCCAACATACCTATCCGATCTCACACATGTGTACACATCAGCAAGATACTTACGCTCCTCTTCTGACAATCGTATACTCATTATTCCCACTGTGAAAACAAAGTCATATGGACAGCGTTCTTTTGCATACCAGGGCCCAGCAACGTGGAATGAATAGCCCACTGAACCTTTACACAAAGACACAGTGATCACATTCAAGAGTGCTCTCAAAACTCACTTATTTCGACTGCAAGAACAAACTTAAAGACCTAATAATGTTTCCTACCTTAAATATTCTCAGCATTTGTTTTCTAATTTCATGGTGTTTGTTTTTGTAATCATATCATTATATGTTTTTTTTATCTTATAGGTGTTGTCTAATGTTGTTAAGCGCTTAGGGCTTCTAAAGATTAGGCGCTATACAAAGTCCTCATTATTATTATTATTATTATTAATACAAATAACACTATCACACAGGTTAGATAATTTTTAATTCGTACTCTACTGAGATTCGAACCCAGGTCCGCGGGTAAACGGCACCCATCGCCTTGCCTATACACACGAGCTGATATCCCTCACGACTAAACACACAAAAATAATGCTACTCAATCGGTGTTATATGCACTCGTGTGTAGCAGACACACTTGCATGACGCCTTGGTAATTAATTCTCATCTATTTACAGTCTTATTTATAATTCTCTATAACTAATTCTATATACCTTGATTCCATTCATAGGAATCCGGAATGACTGTGTAGATAGATGAAAATTAATTATTAGGTCGTCATGCGGACCTGGGTTCGAATCTCATTAATGTAGGAATTACAAATTTTCTAACATGTATGATAGTTATATTTGTATTAAAATATTAATTCTGCCTTCTATTATCAAACATTCTTCTGATAACACTCACTTTCCATTCTGTGTGGTGTATATTTATAATTCTCTCTTGATTCTGTTGAAGTTACTGATTTCTAGGTGACAATCAGTCGGTTTCTCTTGAAGAGTCTATCCACGTCGTTTGTACCGACTCAGAAGATTAGTTTTTATTCTCTCGTGATCGATGTCAGTACACGTTTTGTCAGCTTGGAAAGGTACATAGCCTGTTATGCAGAATCCATAAATAAAACAAGAGATGTTGTTAAGAGGAAACTGGCTTTTGTTTCACGATCAATGAAATGTTGCTCGGCTTTGCTGCTGGCCAATTTTTTTATAACACAAAACAAATCCTGTATATATTCATTCATTATTTATTCCCCATTCGTTTAAGCTATCGGGATGCTGCACTGACTGGTACTCAACAGTTTTGGATAGGATATACAAGATATCGACACAAAATAGAGGTGTTCTAAGGCTATTTTGCCTCAAGCAGTCTTGTTGGTTTCTATAGTGTAGATTAACCTACTTGAACAATGGGGGCATGCAATCACAGTCATCCAGATGCTTCCATAAATCTTATTTTTTTCAAAAATGCACTTTGTTTTCACTATGATCAATGACCTGGGCAAACTCTGTCTTCTCAAAATTGCAATGGAAACATCTGAAATTTTTTACCTGAAATAAGAATATGTGCATTTTTGAAATTATAAGTAAAGTCACATTTTAAGAACATAAATTAGACAGAATAAACTTTGGATGAACATCGCCACATCCTTATAAACAACACAATTGCTAAGAATCTGATATTACACAAATATAAATAGATGAGAATTGTTGTCCACATTTATACTTTTTGGTTCGTTGCTTAAAAAATTATCGATTTTTTCCTGAAACTCAACGCGTGAAACATAGTTGTTTCCTCTTCGTCTCGAGGACCAATTAGTATACCTTCAAATAAATCATTTTGACATACTCGTTGCTTCTATGGTAGCCAACTGGTGACAAAAGCATTGTACTGTGCACTTAAAAACGTTTGTTTTCTCAATAATACATTTCACGTTCTTCACCTATACATGTTTCCTCATAAGACACCATTCGAATAAAGCGTCTACATACGTTTTAGCGACATGTAATAATATTAGTTATTATGGAGCTAAATCTTTATTTGGTCAACAAAAAGCTATCTCAGTCTCCTGCTAAAATGAAATTGGCTGTCGTAAAGAAAAAAAGAAAAAGGAGTTATTTTAAAAATGCTCAGTCATATCTTTCTTAGACATGTTTGTGTATAAAATGCTTGGTTTATGAGCTTTGTGCGTCTTAATATTGTTACGGCTGCTTATTACTTTAGTTACAGTGAATTATACATTTTTATTGACATTGCAAAATGTACGTTTCGGTGATGGATATGTCCATAACACAATGGACAAGCATATTTGATATTTGACAATTATGCAGATTAAAATGGTTCTCGATATTGAAAACTTAGATATGTGGTCCTTTCTTCCAAGATATCTATCAGTCGATCGATCGAGATAGAGATTGACTCAGTGACTGATTGATTGATATTCTATTAAAATAAATACAATGTAATACATATAGGCCAGAAAAACGGTACCTCAAAAATTATCCATAAATCAACCTTTGGCAAATTATAAAATAAATGCACAAAACATTCGTAATTATAAATGTTTTTTAATATTACACTTATATGTGTATTTCCAAGAATGTGTTACAGTTGCTTGCTTTAAGTCCTATCAACTGTTTGCTCTTGAGTCATGAAATTTTTGTCATATATTTAATCCAAAACTCACTAACTTGCAAAACAGTTTGACTTCTGGCGCCATATCTGTACTTTTTAGACAGTCTTATCACGTTTATCCATTGCTAGTGCTCCGATTGTTACAAAATATCTCTTCAAGCATCAAGTAGCCTAACCAGTATATTATCATCCAATTAATACCAGAAATTACAGTAAATATCTGGAGGCATAGATAAAATTAGTTTCTCCAAGATATGTGGGGATCTTTTTGTCGTCCAGGACTGAATGGACATTCATTGAAAGGTGTGAATTATATATATATATATATATATATATATATATATATATATATATATATATATATATATATATATATATATATATATATATATATCGTTTTACTTTCTTTAATGTTTCCTTGCTCTGATAGGTCATACCGAACCATATTTATTAGTCATACAAAGCAGAGCACAATACAGTTGTTCCTCAGACTTTAACAGAAATTATATGATTTGCATTTGCATTTAATCTATTTGAACATAGTAAATTTATTAAACAGTTAGTTTAATCACTGGATTATTGTATACCGTCATTAATTTCTGTTGTAATTTTAAAAACATTGCTCTTGGAATAGCCTAGATCCCAAAGTAATTCCATTTGATGAATACGCACATAATATCATTAAATTACACACGCTAGGATTCTATTTCAGTTTCCACTTGTAGGCATAGTGTTAAGAGTCTATGCTCTTAAAATAAGACTCAGAAAAGAGTGAGAGGCAACAAACTGTGAAGAATTCAGCAAATAATTTATTTCCCAAGAATACAAAGTGAAAATGAGAAAAAAACCTTACGGAATTGCGAATTAAATGCCAAAATAGTCCAAGAATTTCAGACAGAAGCTCTAATAATTTAAAGTCCTGAATAACATTTAGTGAAAGTCCAGAATAAATCCAAACACTGAAGGCGATGATGTGTCTGTGGTAGTTTATATAGTGTTGATGTGTCAACAGTCTTTTGTTGAATCCCAGTAAGATAATTCCAGGTTTGAATTCACTATAAATTCCAGTGAATTTCTCTATCCAAGAATTTTATCAGAGCACCTTTGTATTTCCAGAGAAAATAATCACTTGAATTACAATTTCCCGCAAAAAATGAAATACTGGACACAACATATAATGCAATTTAAAAGTGCTAGGTCTTAAAGCACAAATGAAACAAATCCTCTCAGTTACAAGAACATAATGTTCTTGTTCTCTACTTGGCCCAAGGTCACACTTTTTAAACATTAAAAAAGCAACCATTACCTAATGGAAACTAACCATCTAGAATGATCCTTAAGTTTTCAAAATAAACACCATAACCTGGATGATGTAAAATACACTAAGGAACTTACAAAATATAGACCGGTACCCAAATACACATATTTACTTCTATTAATAATAATTCTGATGTTAAACCCATACACATATATAATAATTTAGCTATGTATTAGTTGGTTACACATAATAAAATAAAACAGTCATTTCGGGTCAAGCGGAAATGAAATCAGTTTAGGACAAGGTCAAGTCCGACATACAATGTTACATTACAATAACATGTACTGAAATAAATAATAAAATAGAATTAACAAACAAACAAAGCAAATTAAAGATACATAGCGATAGGTTGTATCCACAAGTATCTGTAATCCATTTAACACTGAATTTAGAACAATAGTAAAAGCACGCCAGATATCTACATCTGACCCATTGTTAACCACATTTACTCTTCATTAATTCATTAGGTACATCATATACTTATGCACAGAAAAGAAAAGCCGTCATTTCACGCCCTTGACCAACTCCCCTTCGTAATCGAAATATGTTGACACTTAACTGTGTGTAGAAATGGGCAATTATTATCCAGGTGTTTGTGTTATTTCCGTATATTTTCAGTTTAAGTAGTTCACAATGCCACAGTCTATCAAACACTTCTTCATTGGCCAGAAAAACAGCATATACATTAGACGTCTCATTTATTTAGTACATGAGATAGATGTTCCTAAAGGATGAATGCAGAGTAAATAGGTCAAATCCAAACTGAACAGATCTGGAATGTGTAATTTATCTAAATGATTTGTTTTTCTGTCTATCACTATTTTTCAAAAAATTGCCTTGACAAAAATTCAGCATACGATAATTCATAATGTGTGCGATTCATTATTCCGTATACATTTCATGGCAAGATGATTAGCGCACGTACAATCATGACAAAATTACAAGTCCTATGGCAGTTTTCATTGGCACGACGTATTATATTTATCAGAATTTTTTATCGTACAGACATTCCTCCCTCCACTTTCTGTCTGAGATCTATTTCCTCCATTTTATTCCAGTATACCAAAATGATCGATTGTTCGTCGTCAGTTTAAACTCTTTCTCTAGTACATTTAGTCGAAATGTATATATATTTCATACTTCTCTTTGAGGTACTTCGTTTAAAAGTCAGACAAATGCTATCGCCATATCCTACTGCTTGTTAAGACTTCTTGATTTGACACAGGGCAGCAAAATGATTCTGATTTTGTGTTTTACGAGCGCTTCAGAAACATCTTATCATTGGGTTTGGTTATAATAGTCTCAATATATGGATGGATACACTGTATCTATCTTCCTGTTTTTTTTTTATCATCGTTCCGAAACATGCTCTGACCTTCTGATGAAATGATGATTATATTGTGCGCCTCGTTCTTGAACTTTTCATTTTTACATTTGGTTCTATCTTCACATCTGAATTAATTTTGTTGATTTACAGGCATTTTGCTATCTCTTGTTCCTGTAGAAACAACGTCTATTTTGCAGCTTTGAGTCACATTTATAGTTTTTTTAACCACATCAATCCGTGAAAGTATCTTAAAATCCTGAAATAAAAATTTCGAGGTGTGGGTGGGTGGGGGATAATTTCTATATAAATGTGCGGCAAGAGCGACATACTCTTTCTGTATCGTTGTTTATGCAGATAACACCTTTTCTTGATCATTATTTGGACATGAACCATATTTATTCCCTTTGAGTGTTAATTATTTTTGACCTCATTTCTGTTGCAAGTCATAGTTTCTTCTACTTACCCTGTTTGCTTGGTCGTAGAAAACTTGTGTCTTGCACAGACTGTTTTTGTAATTTCTTCTATACAGTTTAAGGTCAAGGTCACATCCAGATGTTATTGTATATTTGCAGTGATTTATTTTTAATATCGTTTTCTCGGGTTGTCACAGACGACATCTGAATATACATTCCCTTGTTATCACTCATAAATTGTTCCTCTTTTTTTTTAGTTTCTCTGTTTCAGCGCTGATTTCTTGCATTTTCTTGGTTTGTTCACTTAGATCTGACTTAGGGTCTGTCTCTCATTTCCTCTCTGTATGGCGATATCACCTCACCGACATTCAGTTGAAACATTATTCCTTCACACTTCTCATTCATCATTGCTAGTCAGGTAGTTGAGCAAATGCATGTAGAAATTAATATGGAGGCTGTCATTCGCTGCCGTTATTCTCTCTTTCATTGAAATGACGTGTAAACTATATACTATTCCGACAGCTTTTTTATCATGCAGACTGTTTCATGGAGGTTGATTGTCCCTAATTGCCCGTGATTCAAGCTGAGCAAGTACAACTCACCAAAGAAGGAGCATGAGAAAGATATCTTGGGACAGACATCTCATAGACTACGTCATCATCACAAGAAGAGACAGGCAGGATGTCTGAAGTCACGAAAAGTCATGAGACGTGCCGAAAGCTGGAATGTTCACAGGCTCAAAGCTTCCAAGCTCAATATCCAGCTTCAGCCTAATAGACCACCAAAAGACAAATAATCCCTTAATGTCTCCAAATCGAAACTGGAAAATGTGAAACAGGCGTTGGTCGAAGAACTGTGCAGCCAACTAGAACCTATTGATCATCATCATCTTTATCATCATCTTTATTTCCTTCCATGGAAGATTACATGATATAAGAATAAATCATCTGAATACAATCAATAAATATAAAAAAAAAAAAAAAAAAAAAAAAAATATTCTATATTGGAATACAAATTCTTACACAATATCAATCAACAAAGTGTTCGTCAACTCATAAGTTGCAAGTTTCAGTACCTTATTTACAGAAGATAGCTGCACACTGCATGACAAAGTATGCTGCATACAGGACGAATAGCTTGGAGTTTTCTTTGTCGATTACTCCTGATGGTAACCTTTTACCTAAAAGATATTGTAGTTGCAGCTCATCTTCTGCATTAAATAACGTAATGTGCAGGCTCAGGGGAAATTTATCAGTAACGAAATCCCAGAAAGAATTTCGAAAGTTCGACATATAAGGACAACTAACACAACAATGAAGTATCAAGTCTGTATAAACATTCCCACATCTAATACACATATCAAGCTGTGTTTGTGGAACAGCAGCCCATAGTTTAGCTACATATGTAAATACCTTAGTGTGTTGTCTAGTTTTAGCCGACTGCCACACTGAGGCAGGTTGTAAGTATTCGTGTATCGAAGAGAATCTATCAAAATCTGCTTGATTAGACATACGAACTCTCCAGAGGCTATTTTCAAGACCAACAATTTTTGACCTTACAATTTCTTTCCAATTATGTTTATCTGGAATTTCAGAATGATGTAAATAATCAGTTAGATACCCGAGCAAGTCAAACTTCTTTGAGGTATAATATAAATTTGAAATTAACCCGCAGCTTGACATGCATCCGCTCAGAATGAAGTGAAATAACGCAACGTTAAACACACGTTTAGTATGTACATTGTTAGGCATCAAACACAATCTGTGTAAAAACATCAATTTTCTTCTATCAATTTCGGACTGCGCTGATGTCCATCCTAGCATTCCCAGGGCAATGTCTGATCTTGTATGTATTGGAAAACCTTGTAAATGTTTGGCAAAATACCTCAGAGTTTTATCCAATAAAGCGAGGTCACTTTTTGAAATGTTACACCATAATTCACTTCCATAAAACATTGAAGGGAAAATTACCTTTTTAATTACATTTGCAGCAACCAAAGGATTTAAACCATTCGGTTTAATGCCAATACCAAACAGACCGTGAAAAGATTTTTTCCCTTTCTTGCATGCATCGAGTATTGCGTCATGCGACGTCAGCTTTGAGTTAATCCGGTGACCCAGGTGTGTTGCCGAATCGTGACCGGCAAACATGACGGGCCAAGATACCATTTCATATTGATAAAATTCTTGTATTGGGGTCCGAAAATGATAATGTATGACTTTGTAACACTAAGCTCGAATCGCCACTTATTACTGTAGTCGTATGCTATATCTAACAGCTTTTGTAGATTGCTAGGATATATAGCCAAAAGTGAAATATCATCAGCTAGGGTTGGATTTCCCACAGCTAAGGATCCAATCTTTGCTCCAAATCCACTATTTTCTAACTGTAGCAGCAAGTCATTTATAAATATTGTGTACATCAAGGTTGACAAAACACCCCCTTGTCTCACTCCTTGGCCAATTGAGAACCAATCTGAAAATTGCCCATTTACAAGAACTTTACTCTGTAAATTTGTATACATGTTAAAAAATATCAAAAGGGATTTACCCGTAATTCCCAACGTGAATAATTTAAAAAGCAGTCCTTCGTGCCACACGGTATCAAATGCCTTTTTTGTATCAAGAAAAGCAGCAAAAACCCGTGAACCCATGTTTACATTATATTGTACTGATTGCAACAGCACAAAACTCGCTGTTGTGCAGCCTAAACCTTTTTGGTAACCATGTTGTTGTGAACTGGGTATACTAGAATTAGTATCTTTGAGCCAAGTTACCAAACGTTCATGAATAATTTTCTCAAAGGTTTTGTAGATAACAGGCAGTAAAGTAACAGGCCTGTAACTTTCGAGGGAGTTCTTTGATTTTCTGTTACCTTTGTACGGTGGTATTACTAACCCTTTTTTGCAATCTACAGGTATGTAAGATTGATCAATCATCCGAGTAAATAAAATTGTCATACACTCGATGAGGTAGTCGCTGCCATAGATCAAATGTTCATTGCAAATTTGATCATGGCCCGATGCTTTTGATTTCTTTAGACCTTTAATGATTTCTCTTACTTCATTTAAACTGATACTGGTCTGTAAGGCCTCGATATGGCTTACTTCGTCCTGTAGACCCCGATTTAATTCTCTCTCTATAAATTCATAAAAGTTTCCGTCAAAACTATGGTTTAAATTCGGCGCGTGAATGTCCTCATAGTATCTAGCAAAGCCATTTGCGATGGAATCATCATCACGGACACAAACTCCATCAGTTGATAGTTCCTGACAAAAATTTGTATTGTTCCCTCTCTTAATGTTGATCATTTTCCAAAAGTGTCTTACATCGCATTCATGTGCTTTTTCAATTTCTTCATACACCTCCCCCATATATTTTTCCACAGCCAGTTTTTGAACGTTTCTAAAGTCTCTCTTCTTATCTTTATATTCTCTGTAAGAATTAAATTGACTACCCCTCGGTCTTCCCTCATTTATCCAAGTATACCTAGCTTGTCTTTGAAGTTTATGTGCTTCTTTGAGTTCATTTGACCAATATGGTTTGGCATGATAATTGAATTTAGACTTTGGAAGCGCGATGTCGCTTGACTGCTGTATTGCATTAACAATGTGCTGGTAAAAGCTATCAACATTGTCCGAAATAGTATCTATATCTAAAGTTTTCAGGCGAAGGTCCAGCTCAGATTGATAGTTTTTCAAGATATCAGCGTTTAATTTATTCCAGGCTATGTTGTTTCTCTTCATAGACTGTCTGAAGTCTCTCCCACAGGTCACTGTACGAAGGGAAGTAAGGATAGGGAGGTGGTCAGATATCGCGTGCTCTTCGTGATCTGAAACAATGTGCACACTTCGTAATCTACCTATGCATTGATCCGACAGTACAAAATGATCAATCATCGTTCTTGCTGGGGTGAACGTATAGCGGGAACCAGTGCATATTATTAAATGTCCAGCACTCACTAGATTATTATATCGCAAGAACTCATGAAATACTCTATCTTTGTAATCTCTGAAAGTGGCTGGTTCAGCTACTGCATTGAAATCACCAGTAAAATACACGTCCCCCAGCTGTGAGTACTGATCATAGAGATTTTGAATCAACTCAATTTGCGCTTTGTAACAATCTATGCCATATAATAGGGTCGGCATATATACACAAAAAATATATACATTTTGCATATCAGGAAATTTGAATTCTATGCCAACAACTCTGTCACTATTAACTTCATCTATAAAGTTAGCATATCTCATGAGAGAAGTTTTGCAGAAGATTGCAACTCCTCCTTTACCACATTTTATTAACATACAATTAGAGGAAATATCCTCTGCCTTAGCAGTGCATTTATAATCAGAACGAATAGTATCGCAAAATGGAAGTATGTGCTGTAATAGTTTATGTTCAGTTACGCAAGCTACGTCAACATTATATTTATCCAGCATTGCACTAAAGCTAAGAGCAGAGGACATAATTCCTCTAACATTCCAGGTCAGTATATTAAGATTCATATTAACTTGCAATATAGGCATATTAATACTTATGCATCGTGAAAGCAGGACTAAAATGACAAAGATGACAAAACACATTAACTTACGACAGAACATAATGGCAAATTTATGAACAATTAACTGTCACCCTAGTCACAGAATATCGCATCCTGCACCTTCATTTGCCTCCTGATCGCGATTGCTAAACCTGTCTCGCCAAGATTGATTCCCATACCACCTTCTTACATAAACACCTTTTGGCCATGTTACATCATTTTCAACAGTGTCGCAGTCTGAATTATATACAGTCAGCTTGGCCGATAGACAATTACGTCTACTGTGGATAAACTTTATGGATAACGGATCTATATCGTATTCTTTCAAGAATTTACCGAGGCCTTCAGCAGTAGATTTGACGCCAATGCCACCCACATAAAAGCGCCTTGTTCTACGTCTAACTACACCTTCAAATACAACATTCTCATTTTTGTCATCAACATCCTCATGTCCAACAATACTCTCTGAACCTATTTCTAAACCTGATTTACCAAATGATCTAGGTCTTTCTACCTGACCCCCAATAACGGTAGGTATCTTGCTAGGAGGGGTTTTCAAGTCTATACCTTTCACATTACTGTTGCTAGTAATCGGATGCCTAGCGTTCTCTATCCTGGTCGAAGTCGAAGTTAACAGTTTATTTTGATTCTGAATGGGTGTGCGCACAACATTTGTCACATCAGGATGAACACTGGCTTTATAAATCTGTGGGATATTTCCATCGAAGGGGGCGATATGTCTTCTAACGAAAGTCTATGAAATTATATCCGAACTTTTTGAAACCAGAGTTTGCAGAGCACTGACCCCACTCTTTTCCATAGTTGTTTGGGCCGTTACACCGGTTCGTGACTCCACTGCCATTGTACCTGGTGTAGAGTCGTCAGCCTCAACCAACACGGGAGACAAACAGTTGGACACTGCAGTTCTGTTCTGAGATTCACTTGATAGGCGGCAGTGTGTATCGCTGCCGTTATTCTCTCTTTCATTGAAATGACGTGTAAACTATATACTATTCCGACAGCTTTTTTATCATGCAGACTGTTTCATGGAGGTTGATTGTCCCTAATTGCCCGTGATTCAAGCTGAGCAAGTACAACTCACCAAAGAAGGAGCATGAGAAAGATATCTTGGGACAGACATCTCATAGACTACGTCATCATCACAAGAAGAGACAGGCAGGATGTCTGAAGTCACGAAAAGTCATGAGACGTGCCGAAAGCTGGAATGTTCACAGGCTCAAAGCTTCCAAGCTCAATATCCAGCTTCAGCCTAATAGACCACCAAAAGACAAATAATCCCTTAATGTCTCCAAATCGAAACTGGAAAATGTGAAACAGGCGTTGGTCGAAGAACTGTGCAGCCAACTAGAACCTATTGATGCAAACTCCACAAATATTGAGGAAAACTGGATATTCTTCAGAGATTCTGTGTACTCAGCAGCATTCACCTAACATAATGATCAAGATTGGTTTCATGAAAACGATGCTGCCATACAGAAACTACTGAATTTGAAGCATGGGCTAGAAAAGGTCTATTTGGAAGATAGAGACAACCAGCAATTTATCATCTAAGAAAGCAGCCTTTAACAGCATCAAGAGGGATGTCCTATGCAAACTCATAAAATTGCAAGGCTCAAAGACGATAACAAAATAGATGAGACACAGCCATACGTATATAGGAGTGACGTGAAGAACTTATACGAGACTTTGAATATAATATATTGTCCATAGTCATCAGGAACATCTCAGTACTGCGTACTGATAGGACCACACTGCTCATTAATAAAGAAAAGATGATACAGGGACGGGCAGAGAAATTTAACAAAATCTTCAATCAATAATCATCTATCAGCGAGGAGGAAACTTTGATCGACTGCTCGAGGTGGAAACCAACATAACACTTGCTGATTCTCCAAACGCTGAATGAAACTAAGATAGCAAAAATTGACCAGCGGTCACTTGGCACAGCACCAGAAACAGATGCTACACCAGCAGAGGTCAACAAAGCAGAGGCTAGCACATCATACAAAAACCAATTAAACTCTTCAAGTCGATGTGAACTCATGAATTATACTCCAGGAGTACAGGAATGCACCAATCGTCCACTTGTACTAGCAGATAGGCAACAAACAATCCTGCAAAAAAGACAGGAGTATCTCTTTGGTTTTAATCTCAAGAATCGCCTTGTGTATCACATATCCTTCTTGTGAGTCAGCATGGCTTCAAGACAAGGATGAGAGATCATTGATATGGTGTTTGCAGCTCGGCAACTCCAGGCAAATGCCAAGAAAAGAGTTCCATATATATATATATATATATATATATATATATATATAGAGAGAGAGAGAGAGAGAGAGAGAGAGAGAGAGAGAGAGAGAGAGAGAGAGAAAGAAAGAGAGAGAGAGAGTGGGGGGGGGGCGGAGAGCGGCTTGTATTGACTTTCGTTTTATCGACAATTATAAACCCCATTGCTCTTCTTGAAGTAACTTTTGAGTAACGTTTCCGCCTTGAAGAGACTGACTTTGTACTTTAAAATAGTTTTGTACGAACTTTTGACTTTGCTCCAACATTTCTGTGAATAAGTCGGATAGTATATTCTTTGATCTATTAGACATTTATTAATTTTGAACTGTGATTTAAAAGTGCAATTTAATTTCAAAGTTTGTTTTCTTATAAGTTTGGATGAATATGACTGAAAGGTTAAAGCGGAACGTAATGCGCAATTGTCTTAAAAGGTTGTTTTTCTAACCGTAAGATTATATGTCGAGAAGATAAAGTTTAAAGTTTTATACATGTATATCTTTTATACATTATTTATCAAAACATATTCGAACTCGGCCAAAATAAGTAATATTGTGATTTATAAAATAAAATAATGCCATAAATAGGTCCACTTTTAGATTAGTGAAATTTCCTATTTTAAAGCAATCAAATAATACCACAGAGCACGTGGATTTATTTCCGCAAGTGCTCTTATAATCAAAAACATTCATTTAAAATACAAACTGTAAGGGTACTGGACTGTGATCTGAATATTACTTATCACCAATTCATACCACTCGGTTTTCAAATTGTATGGTTGTTATGGTCTGTAACCAAACTTAGTAATGTACTGCAAAACTCAGTGGTTATGGTAAAAGGATAAGGACTCAGAGGTTCCAGGATTGACGTAGAAACTTTCTGCAGTCATTTATCCATTTATATCTGTCCTAATCAACCTTTCACTTATCACTTACTGATAGATGGTTCGTAACTTGTAAAACAGAACTAAAACTAAACAATACATACTGGATAAGACACATTGAACATGACATTGCAAGAGAAGATTCACGTATAAATAACAAAAATAGATCAATGTAGGTAATTAAAGTTTATCTCATTTTGTTTCATAAAGTACTCATTTCGTTTCCTTTAAATCATTTAAAGAACAGTTTCTTCACAGTTTCAGGCTTAATCCGCTGTTTTGTTTGTAATAGAAACGTCCATTGCGACATCGTGCTAAGCTTGTTTTTCCTGGTGTGTAATCGTCATACTTATATGACCAGCCAGTAAAAGATCATTATCGAGATGAATCTAATCTCCCTTTTCTTCTGATATATTTATCTTGATGAAAGTCATCAAATAAAATTGAGACTTTTATTTTTTTTCTCCCTTTCTTTTTATCAACCATTGAGCGAGTGTGCCAAAACGGCAATATCAGCAAAGAGTCTATCCATAGGTGAGAAAAACCTAAATAAACGATTGCTCAGGAAGTAAAATCAATTGATGGACAGATGAACGGTCCGATGAACAATGGGCTTGGAGTAAGTGCTTGTTGGGGTGGGTGGGTGGTGGGTGGGTCAAAACGATCACACCTCTAACCATTGTAATATGGGATGAACAAATCGCAAGAAAAATATTTTAAGAAAGCTTAAATTTTAGTCTAAACTGATCCAAATCGTACATTCAATTGCACTTTAATGGCATCGTAAAGACATAAAAAGACCACTTTTATGTGACATAAAATATGTACATTCTACATATATTTACACTATTTACAAAACATATATCACTGATTAAAAACAAAACACAAAAAGAGATAAAATAATGAATGAAAGACTTCTCGATGATGAAAAGGATTGGAATGCCAAGAATAGTTATAATATTATTGTGCTTTAAATAAAGTTCCAACTTATACTGATGTGTTTTATTTAAACTTCCATAATGATTAAATCGATATGGCAATACGTGTATAAAAACATAGTTGTCATTGTTAAAATGATAGATGAAAGTGAAGTGTCTCAGTTCACAGTTATAATTATGATATCTCATTAGCATCAATTATATAATGTATACATGGAAGGCTATATATATATATATATATATATATATATATATATATATATATATATATATATATATATATATATATATATATATATATATATTATTCTGATGAAAATCTAGAGAGGTCATCTGATGCATATAAATAAAAACATGCTTCCATTAATAAAGGTTGATTAGTTTTTGCATAATCGTGTTTAGAAGATTTATAATGAAAACAATTTCAAGTCCAACAAGTGAAAAAGAAAGAAACATACATATAAAAATACAAAACGTATTTCAAATGATTTGAAAATCGAATCACCATCATCATATACATATAGGTAGAAAGATACCTATATAATTTCATTCTTGTCATAAGATTCTTAACTATTGGTGCAACCATGCCTCACGTGACTGACGAAAAGATGACAGGTGGAAATACGGGCAGACAGGTTCAAAATCAAGTTCCCCTGTAAGCAGTAGGGGCACAAATGTATGCGATTTGCTCCGTCGCCGATTATATTGTTCGAGAGTAGTATACATATCGCGCATTTATTATATGTAGCAAAGTTTTTGCCATTTCAAAGAGCCGCACATCTTCTCATTTAATTGCGTTAGTCTGGAAAAAAAAAAGAAACATATCAAGTCAATTGAAATTCGTACAGGCTTCATTATTGGGGAGTGATGATGAGAAAGTAAAAAAAGTTTAAATCGATAGCTTTTTAGCTTTATCTTTTAATTTCCTCTACACATAACCTTGGAGGAATTGTCATAAATTCCGTATATCCGACCGTACGTCTGTCAGTCGTAACTTTATATCTTCATAAACTGCGTAGTGGATATTAATAAAGAGGGTAGATAACTCGTGTGTTTGATAGCCATCTGCAAGAGGGGTCAAATTACAACTCCCGAACTAGCGTCTCCGAGAGGAGTGGCATAGGTCCAGTGCAAGGCAATATGGCGAGAGAGAGAGAGAGAGAGAGAGAGAGAGAGATTATGCGTGTAAAGGTACTGACAATTTGAGGTATCATGAACGTCTTCTTTTAAAGAACCAGATGAGAAGCACAATGATAAGAACCCCACCAAATATACCAAACACAAGTCCAATTACTGCTCCAGTGCTTAGGGCACCCCTGCAAAACACAAATAAAACTTAATCGGATCGTGTGATATTGTTTCACATGTAGTAGTATGACTGTCACATACATACATACATAGATACATGCATACATACATACATACGTACGTACGTACGTACGTACATACATACATACATACATACACTTTCGATAATTCTATACATAAATACCAGTGCCAGTTATAGATGCAATGTCTACAAAACGGGGACATTAAAATGATTATACCTGTCCATCTTTGCGTTATCATGTCCTTCCTTTCTTCTCTCCGTCAGTCACACTTTCGTTACCGCACAGTAACTCCCTTAATTATTTTTGGGATTTCTCTTAAATGTTTGGCATGTACTGTATTCTTCTTCAAATGACTTAAACTCGGTTATTATATCACCATTGGCACCTAGCCCTATTCTTTACAAAACTTCACCCGCTACATCCAACGAAACGCGAAATTCCATGAGTTAGAATAGTTAAAATAAAACATATTTTTAAAAACGTATATGCATCTCTTCCACGGGTACACAAGCTTCTTCTTTCGTAATATCTTTGTTGCAGGACAGGCAGACACACACACACACACACACACACACACACACAATTTAGGAAGACAAACCAATCTAAATAAACGTAAACATATAGTTGTACAAGATAAAATTTGAAATGTTACGACGTTACAATTGTTTAACATGTATACATCACTATAGATAGGCATAAAATTATAAAATCTGTACATATATTTTCACAATTATTATATATACGGCATTAATTTTGTTTCTTGAAAAGAACTAAACCAAGATTGTCTGTGGCAGTACATCATGATAATGTTCTTATAATCGAGTTCACTTGACCATAAAGTGTTCCGCTGCCTTAAGCTAGAAGGAGGATGTAGACCTTTTTCTAGGTTAACCCTTCAGGAGATACGCAAAGTACTTAAAAAAATTATGAATATTCTGTCATAATTCTTATATTTCTACCTTAGCATCCGAAGCAAAATCAGTCTTATTGTTGTGTTAAGTTTTTAATTTGGTCGATTTACTAATTTAAAATATTCACTGGAATTACAAAGTGCTCATACATACTTCTTGGACTTCATCATTAATTTTGAAATTTAGTGAATTCAGTCAAGAACATTTTGGATTATAGTATTATGAGACATCTAAAGACCGTAAACATATCGCCATATTCCAGGTCACTGGCACATTAGCACATACGAGACTACAGGCACATCAACACAGCCAATATTTTAATTTATTTGGAACACCACTGTAAATGCAATTGGAATTCTCTACATTTGGACTTGTGATAGAGCATTTACGACTATTTTAGGATTTAATTCACAATATCTTAGGTTCTTTTCACATTCTGACGTTGTTTTCATGGGAACTAAATTATTTGTTAAATTTTACAAAAACTTGTTGGTTTTCGCTCTTTTCTATTACTTAATTTAGGGCCATAAAGTCATAACAACAAGCTCTGTATATAGTTCACGTGAGAAAGGTGATTCTGCCATACTACACACGCTGCACTGCAAGAGCTATTTGTCGACTGGATCCTTTATGAGATTGAGAGGTCAAACCAACAGGTCATTCTAGTCGAACGTCATCTCAGTGCCTTTCCACTGGCACGCAGAAAAGGAGCGAGTTCACATTATTTTAACGAAAGGACACAGCAAATCACCAAACTATTTTTCTTTTCCTTTCCTGACCCAACTTTCTAATGTATTTGGCAGGTGCTCATCCTAATTAAAAATATGTTCAACTGTGGATGCTTCTAAAGGTTTAATACAACTGACTGTAATTTGCAGCTTATGAAAATCTTTTAAGTCTCCGATTGGTTGATAGGCAAGTCAGTGTGACTGAAACATTAATGCAAATTTTTATATCGTGTCAGGAATTTTAGAAATGTATGTAGAATGCAAGTCATCAAATGCTATTTTCAACCAAGGTCGGCATGCAACATTTACTGTACCTTCAGGGCGTCCTTTGTTTATATACAAAGTCATACATATCTGTCTTAATCGGTCCTGCACAAAAATTGGGAGTCAATTGCATAGCACCCACCATCTGGAGAGTGGACTCAGAAGACATGGGTACATACACATAATGTTAATTGTCAAGATTTTGTGTTTAAAACAGGCAGGTTGTACATTGCATACATACTGTTACACGCTGAAACATAAAACTTGCTGAGGGGGTATATCTTTACGAGTTCTAAACCCTCATCATAAAAGTAGATTCCTGCTACTTAATCTTGTTACATTTTGATTTTTAAGTTCATTTCTACAGCTCTGTCAATGTTACAATCGTCAGATTATATGATTGTACGTATTTCTATTAGTCTCACATTTTTGCAGCAAAATAAAGAGTACAAAGTTATTTCGCTGTCATGATCACTTCAACCTAATTTAATTTACTTCATAATGATTAAATTTTACGATGGAAATTGGAGATTACTATAGCATTCACCTACCCTCCCGTTTGTTTGTACCCCCACCACCGAAATTAGAAATGAAAAGCATCCATGATATTAAAAATGCAAAATACTTAGTAATTTATTTTATCGATTAATAATTTTGCTCGCGTTTCTAACGAAACAGAAGCTGTCAATAAAATCAACAGGACAGGTTGCTAATTGTCATTTTCCGGTTTATAGAACAGTCCATATTCACTAAAAACTCGGTGGTCTGCATCCAATAATCACAATATCTAGATTTAATACTGCTAAAATAATTGAAGAAATAAAATGATGTAACTCTCGTGCATATGAGTTCAAAGAGATGTAACTTCCAAAGTTACAGTATTATACATCTTTGCCTGGTCTAGTCTGAAAGACAGATTGACCACTCAAATATGACGACCGTGTTAAACAAACTGCTGTTTGATTTGAAACGCCAAACATGTGGACAGTGTAAGGATCTCCTGGCGACAATTAGATAAGAAATTATAAATCAATGAATGAAATTACTAAATTGTGTGCATTTTTATACTCTTGATGCTTTTCTTTTTTAAAATCCATGGTGGCGGTGGAGGGGATGGGGTTACAAACAAACGGCAAGGTAAGCAAAAAAGCGAAGGTGGCGGCGATGAAAGGGGTGAGGGAGAAGGCAAGGATGCATGTAGTGTACGCAATACAGCGAATACATTTTACACATCTAACATTCATTATTTTTGTATGTTCATTTTAAATGTTTACGTGTATCGCTTTTGCACAAATAGTGGGGAATGACTTCACGATGTTAGATGTACTTTATGGACACCAAAGAAAAGAAGAGCTGAAAGAGCAAGATAAATGAATAAACAAAATCAGTACCAAACAATTGTGCGGATATTTTCCAGATTCTTTCACGTACATCTTTTAGAGTCATGCGATACTTTGGTTAAACGAGAACAGTTTCCTTTAGTGGTCTGGGTAGATTTTAGGACGGAAAATTTAGTGGTGAAATTGCACTCACATTCGAATTAAAAGAAAACGTGGGCCTTTATCTAACTTAGGTGGGTTTTTTTAAATTTTTCAGGAAATTCTTTTAGAAATGAGCATATATTTTGTAACGGCGTGTACTACAACATACTTCGAGTGATGTAGTACTGAAAAGTTGAAAGACCTTGGAACTTATTCACGCCACAATCATTTGAGACGCGTGGTATAAGACTTTCGACTTTACAGATCACTTACACATCTCACCAGCGCCCGCGTGAGTTCGAGTCTCCGCACGAAAAACATGTGAGAAAGCTTGTCAATAGCTTCCCGTGTGTCGATGGATCTTCACGGGATGTTCCCAGTCTCCACCCCCCACCAAATACACTGGACGCCATATATAGCTTATCGGGACTGACACTCTGCTGATCAAAAAGATTTTCCAGGAATTCGCGATGAGATCATTTCTTCCTTTTAACTGTAGAGTGTTGGGACCATCTCTTACATTCTTTAGCAAAATTCACATGTAAATGCTCACTATAAAATAGTTCAAATTAGCTTTTTTGGTGCACATATTTGATGTCAGCTTGGAACCATTTTTATTTATGTCACAGTGAATATATCATAGATGTTCTGGTGAAAACTCTATGTCATGGTTATCATACACTTAAGGGGAGTAGTGACAAGAAGTTAAGTAATTACAGTGTAGTTGTAGAAGTCATTATGGATGTACGACTGGCATAAGTTTCATTTAGGATCAACTAGGTATTATAAGAAGGCTATGACAATCCCATGCTGACATAGACATAGATTTGGAAAGAGTAGGGATAACAATATTTTCAAGACATAACCTTCCATGCTGGAGTAGCAAGAGAAAGATTTTCAAGATGACTGTTGTGGTGGCCATATTGAAGGTCTGATCAATACCATTATCACTAGAAATCATAAGACGTCTTCTGCTAAAACACCACGTCAATATGACTTTCTGTTCTGATAATGTTGTGGTAAGATTTTTAAGATGGTATGGCGGTCATATTGGATTTCATATCGGTACCCTTTTCTTTTGGGCCAACTAGACATCATAAGAGATCTATTAGCGAAAACCCGGTTTTGATTTGACCATCCATTTCCGGACGAGTAACGATAACAAGATTTCCAAGATGGTTGCCATACTGAATGTCAAGGCAGTACTGTTTTCACTTAAAACCAACTAGTAGGCCATTGGATGAATGTGTGTGTAAGTTATATGGCAATCCTCCAAGTACTCCAGGAGTAGTAGCCATAACAAATTTGTGCTAACGGACGTCTGACCACTGACAATGAACCATTTCTTAAGCTCTTCTGGTCTATGACCAGTAGAGGTAAAAACCTCAATCATTACCCGCCACTGCTTCTACCGCTGCTGAATTTAACGGTCCGGGGCACTCCTTTATTCCCACGGAATCCTTTTTCGGCCTCTACTGCAAAATAAAAAATAAAATAAATAAATAAATAAATATTAAGTAAATAAATAACGATATACGGAAATACACCTTACACATTAGGTTATATTAAACCAAAGGTGCATCAATGATTTTACAGCCGTTAGGCAGGATGTATATAGTGGAAAATGAAGCTACCAGAACAACAGTAAACAATCTTACAAATTGCATGTACAAAAATTCAGATATTGTTATTGGTGTTGCCATTAGGCAAGATGTGTTTAGTGGAAAACTAAGTTACCAAAACAACAGCAAAGTATCTTAAAAATGCACGCGCAAAAACTCTGATGGTGTTGTTTTTATTGCCATGCTACATCATAACATGAAATGTGAATACTCATGGCTACATGTAATGTGAATACCAATGGGTATACATCATAACATGAAATGTGAATACCCATGGCTACATGTAATGTGAATAACCGTGGGTATACATCATAACATGAAATGTGAATACCCATGGCTACATGTAATGTGAATACCCATGGGTATACATCATAACATGTAATGTGAATACCCATGGGTATACATCATAATATGTAATGTGAATACCCATGGCTACATGTAATGTGAATACCCATGGGTATACACCATAATATGTAATGTGAATACCCATGGGTATACATCATAATATGAAATGTGAATACCCATGGCTACATGTAATGTGAATACCCATGGGTATACATCATAACATGTAATGTGAATACCCATGGGTATACATCATAATATGAAATGTAAATACCCATGGCTATATGTAATGTGAATACCCATGGGTATACACCATAATATGTAATGTGAATACCCATGGGTATACATCATAATATGAAATGTGAATACCCATGGGTATACATCATAATATGCAATGTGAATACCCATGGGTATACATCATAATATGCAATGTGAATACCCATGGGTATACATCATAATATGAAATGTGAATACCCATGGCTACAGGTAATATGAATACCCATGATTATACATCATACCATCGAAATGCTAGTTCCTATGAATATTTATCATAATATGAAATGCTATTTTTGCAGTTTAAATAAATTCACTCCGTTTCTTTTATTCAATATATAATTGATATACGAAGGAAATTATAATACTACAACGAATTATCAGTGAATATATATATATATATATATATATATATATATATATATATATATATATATATATATATATATATATATATCCATCGGAATTAAAAGAGTATGCATTGTATAATATCTAATGGAATCAGGTACAAAAGTTATTATCATACAAAGTTGATATTAAAAATAATACAAGGTATTAACAATAATACAAGCTATTAACAATAATACAAGGTAAGCGAACCAATATTTAAAGCATATTTATAGTATAAAATGGTATGCTATTATAAAACACACAACAGTCTCAGATCTGTGTAATTTATAAATACACAAGAGTCCATAAGGTGTGTAATTCATAATGCTACAATGGTCTCCAAGGTGTGTAATTCATTATAATATAAAGGTCTCCATGGTGAGTAATTCATAATGACACAATGATCGTTTATAACATACAAAGGTCTCCAAGGTGTGCAATTGATAAACACACAAGAGTCTACAAGGTGTGTAATTCATAATGACTCAATGGTCTCCAAGGTGTGTAATTTATAACATACAATGGCCTCCAAGGTTAACAGTTTAGAACATACAATGGTCTCCAAAGTGTGTAATTTATAACATACAATGGCATCTAAGGTGTGCAATTTATAAACACACAAGAATATACAAGGTGTGTAATTCATAAACACACAAGATTCTAGAACGTGTGTCATTCATAATGACACAATGGTGTCCAAGGTGTGTAATTTATATCGAACAACGGTCTCCAAGGTGTTTTATTCATAAGGAAAGAGATGTACATTGTTGAGATGTCCACAGTGTCCTGTAAATATAAATACAGGATACAGTATGGAGAGAGAGAGAGAGAGAGAGAGAGAGAGAGAGAGAGAGAGAGAGAGATTAACATTTATTTAATAATTTTTCACAATAGTTTTCCCTAGAAGCTTCTGATATAGAGAAAAATGTAGTTTGGTTTCAACGTGGATATTCAAAATGCACAAGTATACGCTCATTATAAAAACGGCCCAGTCAGATTTCCAGGTTCACATTTAATAGATTATATGCAGCGCTAGAGACAAAATGAAGATTGTTTTAGGTCCTAGCCTGCTTTTGCGTACAATATACCTGTCATATAACTTACAGGTCTTAGTGCTGCACGGTATATACTATCTTTGATCAGAAAGATTTAAGACATCTCTCGCATTGGGTTGGACAAAGTCCAGGCTTCGCCGTTGTATGCAAAAGTCATGTCATGCACTTAGTTAATGTCATCGAGTTTATGGTAGTCAGTTCTCGTTATAACGATCAAATGCTTGCAAAATAATTTGTACATGTCAAGTTTCTTGCTGTTTTGATTCAGGAATATTTTCCTGATGAGTAATCGTTCTTCTCAAAATGTACACAGTATGTAATGAGAGAGAGAGAGAGAGAGAGAGAGAGAGAGAGAGAGAGAGAGAGAGAGATGTTATGTTTTTTATAACTAATTTTCTCAAATATTCTAGAGCTTACTAATAAATATTCATGGCAACCTTCCACGCTGAGAAAAATATATTTAAAAACAAACGAAGGAAACAAATGAATTAATATACTGAATTCTATAGAAGAATGCCGTTAACTTGTTATACCCAACTATGTCAAACATCAGTTAGCATTTTACCGCACCAGAGTGTTACAGGTAGAAAAAAATCCGATAATTTTTGTCTTTAGATTAGAGTTTAATATCTGGTCAGCGAATTTCAGGCGTTGTGGAAGAGACGCAGCCAGCATGTGCACTTGAACTCACTATTTTACCACGACATTTTAAAAAAACAACATTTGAGCAAATAAAGAAGCGAACAAAACACAGCGATGAACCACGTGACTAAGAGATAAGAACAGCCAACACTCTAATCGACGAGTACCACAGAAGAATTTAAAGTGGTGAATTTCCACCTGCAAGAAAAAGATTATTGAATATACAAGATGAATGATAATCAATGGATTATGCAAGTGCTGCAGAAGGTATCATTTCGATAAGTGACTCTATGAAATCTTATGTTTTTACTTAAGATAAGACAACCAAATAAAAGTTTTGTATCGCTAAAAAATGAAACAAAAACAGGTTGAAAGTGCTTAGAGAGTAAAAGCAAGAGCATCTTGACATCTTACACAACTTGAGAAAATTTAGAGTAAATATTGAGGGACTTAATAAAAAAATTCAAAACAAGTTACGTATGAAGAAAGATCGAAGAGATTACCCAGTGAGAATGATGTGATAGTTTATACCTATGCCACAGCGATAACACTGTCTGTATAAACAATCATTCTGTCGTTAGTAAATTTCGTAAAAAGTGTTGTTTTTGTACCCTTGTACCGCCTGTCACTTCATCTCTTCTACATAACCCTCTTTCTCATATCCATCATATACAAAAGAAACTCCTTTCTCGACAAAATTGAAAAAGACTTGAAAATATTAACCAGTTAATTAACGAAAAATGCAGCAGTATTGTTATTTGATACTATTGTTAGTTTGATGAGTTATTTAAGATTACTGGCCAGATTGTTTATTATCTACTTGAACACTTTATGTTACTTGTTTTGGCAGCAGTGAGTTTGTTATTTACTTTGTTGATCAAAGATGTAGACACAACATCAAAAAAAAAATGAAATTCAAAACGTAAACCTTTTCAATAAATTAATATCATAAAAAGAGAATTTTATTAAAATGTTCTCAGTTTACTCTTTCCAAATTACCATGTGTTATGTATGTATGTATGTATGTATGTATGTATGTATGTATGTGTATATATATATATATATATATATATATATATATATATATATATATATATATATATATATATATATATATATATATATATATATATATATATATATATATATAGTGTTTAACTTTTGTCCATGATTGAAGATTCAAATAATTATTTGTGAATAACATATTAGATAGCTAATTTTGATTGTATATTTAGATAATGAACATTTGTGATCTATGAATATTGTATTTACTTGGATTTGAGTTCTAAACCCATGCTTGATTTATGACTTGGAAGGTTCAATAAAACGATCATGTTCACAGTTTGGGATACTGTTCAGTTGGATGCCTGAGTATTGCAAGACTAGTCACGTGGGGTTGTATTTCGCTATAAGTCATGTAGGAATGTATTGCGACATAGATGAAGTAGGGATTATTGCGACATAAAAATGTGAGGATATATATAAGGTGGAAGAGGTGAACAATTATTCCTATTCCTATTCTTATTTAAGTTTCCGTCTGCATAACTATTTACTGTTGTATTTATGTTTTTTGAGAGGAATCATTTATTTAAAGTATTTATTTGAATTAAAAGTGCTCAAATAACTGTTTGAACTAACACACTATTTTGGAACTATTGTTAATTCATTGAACGATATTCTGGATTATATAATTGTGATACAGCAAGACTGCTGGCACGTCGGCAAGTTGAATATAATTGGTACATCAGCACATCCAAGACACGGAATTAATGGACTGTTGATAGAACTTTTATAATTAATTGGTGTTTCAATTACAAGACTGTAAGTTCCTCAAAAAGTTTCATTGTAAAAGGAAGAGAATTACATTATTTGTTGAATTTTACTAAACTTGCTGGGTTTGCTTTTCTATTACTTATTTGAAGTTAATAGAGTCATAACACAAGTGTTATCATGCCGAAAGTGAAGAGCACATAGGACGGAGTCGCATCCACTTTTAACATAAAATGCCTCACAGTACCAGATTGGCAGATTTGATCTGCTGTAATTTTGAGAGTAGGATTACCATGATCATAATCCTTTATCTCCAAATTAATTTTACTAATATTTTCTTCGTTTATCATCTATGATATATCCTCTGTTGCTCTATGCCTGGCCCTAGGATGTGCGGTGCCCAAAGGCAGCATGCAGGGCCCCAAAGCAGCAAGCGATGAGCAGGCCTCAAGAACACAAAAAAAAAAAAAATAAAAAAAAAATCGCATTGCGGAGTTGATTTCCTGAAAGCGCGGAGCCTCGTTCGCCTTGCCTAGGTCTGTGCAACCCGCTCCACCCTCTTGTCAGCCCTGATTGTAATATATATTTTTGGTGTTTGAAATAAAAATCAACTATCTTTAATCACACTTTAATTCCAGTCAGTTCTAAAAATAAATGCGAGCGCGTGATCTATTGATACAAAGTTAATTTAATTATTTATGCTTTGTAAAAATCAAAGTAGCGTCATGTTTCGTTCAGACTGGCGCTTCGCGTTTTTGCGCTCAAATGCTTTGAAATTGTACTCAGCCTGAGCGACGCAGTAAATTTAATGATTTCAATTTTAAAGTAGTTGAAAATAATTATTTATGGTTGAGTTATTTTTAGATTGAATTTGTAATGTTCTCATCTACCTACCAGTTTGTCAGTGAACAAAAAATAAGAGACCCATTTTCCGAGATATATACTACTTTAGTAAGACGGTTTTTCACAAGTTACACAAAATCCCTACTTGCTATCGTGGTCGAATGCTGAAAAAGAGAGGCGCGGCCAAAGTGAGCCCGATACAAGGGATTTTGAGGCTCCAAACAGTAAGATGCATTTCACTCTCCTAAAATTCCAACACCGTCTCTTTAGAAGTCCCTTGGATACATTTTTTTTTGTTCAGATCAGGAAATCGTCTGATTTCCCAAAACTAGAAGATTCATTCTCTCGGACAAAGACATTTTAACAAACATTTTCATGGAAGTTTTCTTTTCTACCAAGTCCCGCAACGATTTCCCCTTGAAGTATGTATTTCACACGGAAAATGGGTTCATGATCGAAAACGTATGTAGCAAATGCAATACTATCATATGTATATTGCTTTTCTCTATCAAATGCATCAAATATTCAAAGCTTGAACTCCTTCTTGCTTAAATAACTGAGTATTGTTACTCACCAGCTATTATGTCCAATATTAGCAAAAAGGCCGATGCCAAACGTTCTAGTCTTGTTGCCATATCAGTAAATCCTGGTCCGTTCAACACAAGAATGTATGTATTGTTGACCTATTTATAAGTCATAAAGCAGGAATAATGCGCCGAAATCAATACACATACTAATCCTTTTTCTGCTGTCATTAATTCCACTCAGTGGGGATGTGACAAATGAATGCACGGCAACTTAAACGTGTAATAAGAGAAATCACACTTTTGAATCTCCAGTAACCAGGTGATGGAAGAACAAATGGGAAAATCGATCGGACATCAGGGAGAGCAATGACGTCATTCAGTTTCAGATAAGAGCAGCTTCAATTTACCAATCAACACAACAGATGCGAGGTCGTTCAATTACTAGCATTTCAAAGAAAACGATTTCTCTAATAATCAAAAGCCACAAATGTTTCTAGTACGGCGCCATATAAAAGGAGTAAAAAGGCACTGGCGAAAAATCGTTTTTGACTTTACGAAATAGCACTCTCGGGACTGCGTTAGATCACGAGACTTTGTAAGCCAGGGCGATACGGCCATATTCACAAAATTGCAATGTGTTGTGAGACCGAATTGTATTGTCTATTTTGAGCAATTGATAACAGGCAAATACGACGTAACCTTATGTTACGGAAAATATTTCATTTTCTGTTATATTCATTTGCAGAATTTACTTCCATTTTGTGGTTCCTTTCTTTTATTATCGATATAAATGTGATATGTTTGGTTCAAGCCAACTTTGCTTGCAAAGAAGTCTAACGATCGTGCAATTTCTTTTGTTCAGTCTTTCTTTTTTATTTTCATGTCGTTTTGTTTAATACGTTTTTTTTGTTCTTCTTTTTAACACATATATTTGCAGCTTGATAAGTGTATGGAATTTATTTTGAAATTATTTTTCCTGCGGTATATAATGTTTTCTTAAGGATATAAAAGGGGCTTGGTAAAATTTATCCACCATAAAGGGTACTTTGAACATGTATGTCATGATCAAAACGGCGTTATGTTTCATTGTGATTTTTTTTGCTGTTATTATTATTATTAGTATTATTATAAAAATGGGACATCTGCAAGGTCAAAGATCTCCCTGAAATGGATCAGCATCAATTTGTAAGAAAATTATAGCACATACAGTTAAAATGAATTCACTTTTGAGTGGGCCCACTATATGGCCATTTGAAATATTACATTTTTTTCCAAAGGCAATATTAAGAATTATCCGGCCAATAAAACTTTCTTAGCGATCTTTAAAATTTTCAAATGATGGATTGCTTTGCGTAATTTTGCATTGCTTTAATACATAGAATTCTTTGTTATTTTCTGCTATCTGGCACTTCGCATCCCTATGTGGAATTTCAGAATTTCTCTAAAAATGCGTGTCAGAGTTATTTCTTTTCTCTTTGTTGTACATCTTTAGAAGGTGTACATTCCAGCGATCGTTCAATTCGTTTCAAACGCACATGTAGAATGATGCACTAATCTTTACATAACTAAGCTAGAATTATTATAGTTTGAAGTTGACGAAATTAAAAAGAAACCTTTGAATCTGACACAAGATTGCCTTGAAATAGCTGTAGAAACCCTACAAGACCTTATAGTCACCAAGAACCCAACAATCGATTTAATAAGATGGCCTATCCAAGTTCAAAACACACACACACACACACAGAGAAGCGCGCGCGCGCACACACACACACACACACACTGTTGGCGTGCATTGCAGCTAAACAAAAGGCGTGCATGTTTACTGTAGCGGTCAGCATAAGAGGGGCTATACTGAATGGAGAAAGACTTTGGATGCAAAGGACACTAATTAGTTTACCAATCAAAAACGCCGTAAATGTAACCCGATCACTTAATGGGAGCCGCGATAACTTATTAGTTGGTGTACTGAACTAGTGACGAAAAGGATGCATATTTGAATCCAACAAATGGAACAGTCCATGTTAGCTACTGAGGTGTGTCCTTAAGACAAGCATAATCCTTAAATACGATACCAAAACCAAACCAGAGCAAAATGATCCCTAAATGTGTGAGCTTCAGCATAAGAAGGGATGTAACCCCATCACACGCTTTGTCATTAAACCCATGCACTTTATACACGATTAATCGCCCTTATTATGGTATATGAATATTTGAGTAATCGAGTTGCAAAATCTGTTCTACACCCCTACAGCCTTACATTAAGTCACCTCCGTGTGCACAAACGTTCCTATTTCTATATATGAATTAGCAAATTTATACGAAAGGGCAAAGCCTTGTGGAAGCCAGGGCATAATAGGTCATGTGTTTAGACTCTACAGATTTGACATATTTGGACTCCTCACAGTACCTTCAGATAACATTTTTACTGGTGGTAACATTAGAGATATTTCACTTTTCCTCCAAAGTGTAAGAGCCTTAATGTTTACTTTCACTGTGTCATCCAATGTGTTTTGTGTATTGGACCTTCCCTAAAAACAAAGTAGAATATTTTAAAGCAGACTTTTGACTAGGGTTAGTTTGGTTGCTTTTTTTGAAGATGAGATACTTTGTATGTTTGAATCCTATACGGTTCTTTATACGTCTCAAAGTTTTGCCAGAATTTGGATATTTGGGCGCGTATCTAACCACCTCTTGGGGAATAAAGTACCAGTGGACGAATTTCCTTGTCTTGCACGTCTCTATTCCAGCTTTCAGTTACTCCGACATAGTCCCTGTCCCTCCTGCCTTACTGTATCTCCCGCAATCAAACATCATATCTCCTTAAATGAGTTGTAGAGACTCTTTCTTTTTGTAACCTTTGCACGAAAGACCTATTATATATAATACGTCTCAGATTTCTAAATAAAGGATGATTTATTGAGAAATAGTTATTCCTAACATATACATGTGATAATTTGAGAGAATGTGTTTATTTGTTTCAATTATTCATTGGAACTGAAAAGTGCTCCGACGTTTGGATTTAGTAGCTGGTTTGGAATTACTCTGAATGCATTAAAAAATCTTGGATTATATAATTGCGGTACAACAAGACTATAGGCACAGCAACACAACATATTGAACTTCATTCAGAATACTACTTGAAATCATTTGGAATACTCGATACTTTTAGACTTGTGAGAGCGTTTTAGGACTCTTTAGGATCTCCTTCATCAAACTGTGAGTTAATTTTAATTTTGTATTTTGCATGTTAGGGAAATATATTGGAATTTAACAAAACTTGATGGTTTTCCGTTTTATCTGGTACATATTTTAAGACCATAAAGTTATAACAAAAATCAGATTCCCAACAATCCAGAGGAAAGCCTTTTTAATAGCTTAATTTACTACACATACTTTCTAAAAATGAAAGGTTTTGTTTCTCTGTCCGAACCTTCATATAAATCATATCCAATAATTTTTAGTAGATACTGTCGGTGGTCTTGGAGAAAAAGCTTGAACTCTTTGAGAGATATATCGTTTTACTTTCTTTAATGTTTTCTTGCTCTGATAGGTCATACCGAACCATATTTATTAGCCATACAAAGCAGAGCGCAATACAGTTGTTCCTCAGACTTTAACAGCAATTATAAGATTTGCATTTGCATTTAATCTATTTGAACGTAATGAATGTATTACACATTTAGTTTAATCAAAGGATTTATTTATACGGCCATCATTTTCTATCGAATTTTATAAACATCAATCCTGTATATTTCATCCTTTTTCTACTGAAATAGCCTGTCATCCCAAATTTATTCCATTTGATAAATACGCACAGAATATTACACTTGCTAGGATTATATTTAAATTTCCACTTGGATGCATAAGCTGTATCTACGATTATATGTCATCCATTTAACATTGAATTTAGAGCAGTAGTAAAACCACGCGAAGTATATACATCTGACCCATTGTTAAGCCACAGTTATTCTTCACTAATTCATTCAGTAAATCATATACTTACGTACGGAAAAGAAAAGCCGACACTACTCGCCCTTGACCAACTACCCATCGTAACGGAAATTAGTTTGATATACGTCCTCTAAACGAAACACAAACACCTGACTGTACCTAGAAATGGGCAATTATCATACAGATTTTTGTGTTATTTCCCAAATATTTTAATTTTTGTAATAGTCCACAATGCCAGAGTGGGTTCGAATGTTTCTTCATTGTCCAGAAAAACAGTGTATGTATTAGACTTATGATTTACATTGCACACCAGATATTCCTAACAGAAGCATGCATCATAGATAGCTCAAACCTCCTTGCGAAATCCAAACTGATAAGAATTTGGAGTGTGTATTTTGTCTACATGATTCTAAATTCTGTCCATCAGTAATTTTCAAACCAATTACCTAAACAAGAATTCAATAATTCATTATATCCCCATTGCCAGTTGATTTTTGTTTTTATATCCGTAGAATATTCTCGCATCTACATATAAATTCTCAGACTGGATGTCAGAATTACAAAGATCAGTAACGTTATCAGATGAGATACTTCGAACCATATTTTAAATACTCCTTGACCTGTGTTTTTTCTTCTTCTTCTTTCTGAATTCTCTTTTTGTGTCCTTATATGTTTTCGTTACCGTTACAATCTTGGCCTTTAACGTTTGCTGCTTTAGTCTATTCTACCGAGTTTTTCCCTTTTCTTGATGTAACTTGTCAAGTCCAGTATCCTTCTAATATGGCTTCAGATGCTTGCTGTTGTTACTGGTAAGTGGTCCGTTATTGCCACATCAATTCTGTAATTCATTATATGTTTCATTTTTCTATCGCCTTAGGCGTTATACTATAATTTATTGTAGACGTCTGTGTCATGTCCTTCAAGCAATGCTCACGAAACTTTATCACAAAGATACGAATGGTGCTTCTGTGCTCTATTATGTTACGGAGAGTAAGATTTCATCTGGATGGATTTTTACACACGCTGTCTGCATTCATGTCTCATTTGATTTAGCATTTCTTTTCAACAGAGTATTTTTCATGTATATCAAAATATTGGCACAAAATATTTCATACCACATTAGTTCTGGTTGCTGTGGGAAAGTAAGTTGCAATCCAAATGATGGGTTCCTGATTTCTATTTTATGATTTTCACCGCCATTATATTTGTAAATCTGTCTGTAAAGTGTTTAATTTGCATAGCGATGAGGGTCAAATACAGCAACGCCGCTAAACCTCTATGATATTGTGGTTTGTCTGCAGTAGCAGGCGCTGCTAGTTTGCTGTCGGTATGTAATTTGTCTATCAGATTCTCTTTACAAAGCCAACGCACTGTTATAACAAACATATCTGTATCGGGTAACAATTTAGTTAATTTCTGCGTGCTACGCATTGCACTTTATAATTTCATGTCGAGATGATTAGAATACGTACAGTCATGTCAAAATTATAAGTCCTATGGCAGTTTTCATTTGATTTAACACTGGGTATCAAAATGAATCTGATTTTGGTTCTTACGAGAGGTTCACAAACAGACAATTGGATATTCTATTGAGTGTGTCTGGTTTCAATAGTCTCAGTCTATGGATACACTGCGTTTGTCATCATCGTGCCGGAAGATACCCTGACCGTCCGATGAGTACACTGTGTGCCTTGTTCGTGCAATTTTAATTTATTTTATATTTCCTTCTATCTTCACATATTATTTATTTCTGTTGATTTTCAGACATTTTGCTATTTCTAACTCCTGTAGACGCGACAACTATTTTGCAGCTTTTTAAAGTTACATTTGCTGTTTTATTAACCACGTCATTCCGTAAAAGTATTAGAAAATCCTGAGGAAACTTTCTGAGGTATAGTTGTGGGTGCGTGGGCGATACTTTCTATATTAATTTGCTGAAAGAGCAACATACCATTTTTTTACCTGCATTTTTTGCAGTGGAGTTAGCAGATTCAACACACATATTATTGAAGAGTAATTATTACTGCCTTTCATTGTATATTAAGGTCATTAGGACTTAAACTCATTATGAACCTTTGAATAATTATCTCAGTAGAACCCAGCTATATATGCCGCTCTTAGAAAAAAAAAATAAAGAAAAAAGTTAAAATTGTTACGTGTTGGAATATTTGCACAATCAGCGGTTTGGAACAACATGCTATTATTTCTCTTAATAGCGACCCTTTATACGAATATGTTAATGAGGGCAATGGGGTGACCTGTCAACCTCAAGTATTTGAGTTATACACATGAGTAAATAGAAACATAAAAGTCGACGGATGTCATATGAAAATAACAACGAGTAATTAATATCTTTTATACATTTCACTTTTAACTTTCACGAGTTCTGATTTTGAAAAACGTTATTTGGTAGGCAACGGTAGAATACTTTGCAGTACTATAGGCCTACTAGGTATAGTTCTAACTGTGTAATGATTGAGGGGATTTCTAATTCACGACTTTGTTGGAAATTTATATTTTTTTGTCCTGTTAGTAAGGCAATTGTTCATATTACAATGATAGGCTACATGTAAATCTTCTGGAATGGCGTGTGGACTGATGAATGAACCGCTTTAGTTTTTTAAGTACAATAGTTTTCATTTGGAATAGCATTATGACATGCATGTTTGATTCGGCTGGGGCTGATTGTGGGTGTATGACAAAGTTAAAAGAATCGAGTTGAGTAACACATTCTTTTTT
The DNA here is from genome assembly GCA_028554795.2 of Sinohyriopsis cumingii. NCBI lineage: Eukaryota > Metazoa > Mollusca > Bivalvia > Unionida > Unionidae > Sinohyriopsis > Sinohyriopsis cumingii. The sequence goes on along the minus strand of CM068828.1, from coordinate 86,702,428 downwards.
TTTCTGTGTGCAGGTTTTGCATTATTTGTTTAGAGTTTCGATTTTTGTAGCCAGTGATGTGTATTGCCTGTGTGTTTAAAGCTCTATCCAATAGCTAGATTTCATGTAAGTGTGGGTGTGTGCGTGTGTACGCGCGCGCGCGCGCGCTCGCGCGCGTGTGTGTGTATCTCTATCAAAATGTTTTGCATGGTGTGTGATCAATGTCGGAGAGACCTTAAGTTGCTTTAGGAGTAAAATTCCTTTTGTTATATATCTGTTGTTGTGGTCAGATTTAATAACTCGGGTACAGCATGAGACAACAAGGGTTTCTTCTTTAAAAGTAGTCCCTAGCGCATGGACACCATGACCGAGACGACCGGACTGGGATAACCAGACCGAGATAACAAATGTAAAGTTACCAAAAAAGATAAATTTCTCGGTCGCATAGGTAAGAATACGCTGTCTTCATCATTAATTCGAGTTTTAATCATATGTATTCTCTTTGAGTGTTCATGATTCACGACCTCATTTATGTTGCAAGTCAGAGTGTCGTCCACTCTCTGTGTTAGTTTGATTGTAGAAAAGCTTGTGTCTTGTAAATATTATCTCTGTCCTTTCTACAATACATTGTATATTTTCAGGGTCACATCCATATGATGTTACACATTTGCAGCGACTTTTTTTAATATCGTTTTCTGGGGTTGCTATAGACGACATTAAAATGCCCCTGTTATCACTCATTAATTGTTCCTCTAGATATAATTTCTCTATTTTCAACGCTGGCTTCTTGAAATTCTTGGTTTTCTCACTTAGGTGTGACCTCATGGTCTGTCTTTCATTTTCTCAGTGTATGGCAACATAACCTCACTGCCTTTCAGTGGAAATTGTATTTTTTGAAACTTCTCATTCGTCAATGTTAGCTGTGCAAATATTGTACTCAGTCTATCAGCTTTTTTATCTGTCTTTTTAGAGTGTTTCAAATTTGGCTCTGATTTGGGCATACATGTCTTGATTGATTTATTTTCTATCAGAATGTTGTATTGCCTGTAACGTTTTGGAAACTAATAGCGCATCATCATAAATCCTATTTTCATTTTTGTTTATGTTTCCATTTGTAGTTTCCAGGTGACTGAAAGTTTGTGTGTTTAAATCGGATCTTGAGTTGATGTTGAGACATTCTATGATCCACAAAATTGGCTATTAAAATAATATTTTCTTTCTTTCAATAATAACTCCAAATGCATCGAAATATCTATTTCACTTTTGTCAACACTATAATCTCATGTTAGTCCTACAGATAATATTCTACCTAACCTTTCTCCTGAATAAACGAATTACATTGTACAACTCACACCCTTTCAGCAAACAAGAGCGGATTATTTTCTTTCCTAAGTCGGTTAAATAGATGAGATATGCTGACCGTAATAACAGTAACTCACAAATAGATAATTACAGAACTTGAGTAATTAATATCACTAACCCAAGTTGGACTGAAAACAGAGAAAATACTATTCCAACATAAAATACTGACTTGAGAAGAAACTTTCCCCAGATAACCATTCCACCGTTTGAAATGTGATTGTTTCATGCATACATCCATTAGATATTAGTGAATTTACTGCTATTTTACGAAACAAGGATTTAAAGAGAAGGTGCTAATGCATCGGACTATTTTTCATTTGCAACTTCTCAGTCAAACCTATGGTCAATCCAATCGCATAAATAATCAAATTGGTCCAAAATAGATTTCCGTTTCTTAGTGGCGAATATGGTTCTGGTGAGCAAAATGTTTAATTTGCTTTAAATTACTCCGCCAGCATACATCCTAATCGTATTTTTGTCTCGCAGAAATAGACGAGGAGGTCCTATTGCATGTAACGTCGCCGAAACCATATTGTCGAAGAAGGAATATGATCTCGATTTTGAACCTGGATTCGGTAACCCTAAAAGCAATATCAATTATCCCTTTTCATGATAAGTTTTGCATACTACGGCAAGCATTCACCAAATATCTTTACATGAAGCTATATAGCGGAAACAAGCATATAACAATCTAATATTTTGTCATGAAGAGAGCGATTTTGTCAGTGTAACACTAAATAAATAATCATTGACCTACACATATACGAAACGTTATATTTTAAGTTTAGGAAGTGCAGACAGAGAGGAAAATATGGCCATAATTCCCATCATCTAACCCCGATGAATTGCTATGTGCAGGAAAAAAATCCACTAAGAAGGTGTAATGGTAAGTTTTATTTCTAAGTTGACTGAGACTGAGAGCTTGTTGATACACAATTTTTCAGCAGATTTGGTTGACATTCGACACAAAAGAATTCCACATACATTCAAGGTCTTTTACTCGGGTGAACTTGCAAGTAAGATCTTGTATCGTTAAGAGCTAATTTCGCAATACGAAAGTTACAAAACAACCCCATCATACGACAGTTTTTGCTGTATCATTTACATCTAATTTACATAGGGACTCCTTTAATAAGGTGAAAGTGTGTGAATGTTTGCAGACTTAGCACTTAAACTGAAAGTAATATAGTTTTAAACTGTATCTCCCCCCTTTAACTCTCTATGGTCTTCTCGTCATGTATCTCACAGATGCGCATCAAATTTTAAAGCCACGTACAATGAAATTAGAGTTCCATGACTGACACAAAAACACATATATAATAAAATCAGATATTTTTAGTAGATGAAACAGTAACAAAAGATGTGACTTTAATAAATAAAAGTTTGATCATCAACTGTTCATTCTTCTGCAAAATCACTCACATTAAAAATTTCCAACAACGAATACATTGGATCTAGAAAACAATGCGCAGCCGCTAAGCACATTGTAGGCAAACCCCTTTCTACTTCAGTAATGTCAGCATTGAGCATGCAGCGTGAGATCATGCATTCTTGGCAAAAATGTTCAAGATTACTCGATGACGAATCATACGAAACTTTCGAGGGCTGTAGGAAACAAGTTGGCGGACATGTTATGGTGATACTCTGCGTGCTAAAAAACACATACATACATTCTGTGAATGACCGTCTTTAATTGGAAAGACGGTGGGGTATTTATCAAGCCGCGAAATTTGAGTAAAATAGCTTTCCCTTCCTTCCCAGAACGAAGCATATTCTGCCTGTGATTCAAGCTAGTCCTGATAAAGTAGCAACTAGGACAAAAGGTCTATGTTAATGACAGTTTCTGAAACAGGATTCAATTTATAATATTCATTTCGTTGTTTTCCCCCATAGTCTCCACCCTTATTAAACTTTCTTTGTCAGGTATGTATTTTACAAACAGGATTAAGATAAAATGAACACGTTATTATTAACCATGGATGCAATGCAACGAATGGTCCAATTTCACTGGTTCCATCAATTGGGTAAAGTATTGCATCCGGATGCCGATAAGTGTTAATTTTACTCAAGCATCAATAAGAAAATCAACAGCGAATACACTGTTTTGGATCCCAACTTTTTTTTAAATACAAATTTGTTCCAGACATAGACGTGTTTTAATATACACTGTTGGTAATGCCGACTCATAGTACGGTAAATCATTAGCCACACAGACATTAAAATGAACGGTAAACTGCCTTCTACCACAGTCCACTGATTACAGTACCATGATGTGGGTGTTAGAAATAGTTGCATGTACTTATGTATCACGGGAACGCGTGCAAGGAAAAAAAATATCAGATTAAAAGATCAGGACCTTGTCAGGATACGTAGAACACGCAGACTATGATATGCCGTTAACCACCAACCAATCAGTCAACCATCCAATCGTCTGTTTACCAGATCAGAAACTTTCAGCTTTCACGCCCGGTGAAGATGAAAATTTCCGTCCTAATATAAAAAAAAAACGGATTGGTTTTCAATTAACAACCCCCAATCCCCTATAACAAACACACACACACACACGCAGAGAAAAAAAGAACACCCCCCCCCCGAAATCAACACAAAAACCAAAACAAACAAACAAACAAACAAACAAACAAACAAAACAAAACAAGAATAAATAAATAAAATTAACGATCTCCTTTATTTTCTGGCTGAATGGATGGTGTAGTGATGGTGTCAATGAAGGGTTTATGTGAATTTGTGTGGGTGTAGGTAGAGGTGGGGGCGATGAAGGGTGTGTGTGAATTTGGGTGGAGGTAGTGGTGGTGGCGATGAAGGATGTGTGTGAGTGTGTTGGTGGAGGTAGTGGTGGGGGCGATCAAGGGTATGTGTGAATTTGTGTGGGTGGAGGCAGGGTTTCTTGGCGATGATGAATGTGTGTGAATTTGTGTGGGTGGAGGTAGGGGTGGTTGCGATGAAGGGTGTGTGTGAATTTGTGTGGGTGGAGTTAGGGGTTTGGCAATGAAGGGTGTGTGTGTGAATTTGTATGGGTGGAGTTAGTGGTCGGGGCTATGAATGATGTGTGTGAATTTGTGTGGGTGTAGATAGGGCGTTTGGCGATGAAGGATGTATGTGAATTTGTGTGTTTGGATTTAATGGTGGTGGCGATGAAGGATGTGTGTGAATTTGTGTGGGTGGAGATAGGGGTTTTGGCGATGAAGGATGTGTGTGCATTTGTGTGGGTGTAATTGGTGTTTTGGCGATGAGGAGTGTGTGTGAGTTTGTGTTGGTGGAGGTAGTGGTGGGGGCGATCAAGGGTATGTGTGAATTTGTGTGTGTGGAGGTAGGGTTTTTTGGCGATGATGAATGTGTGTGAATTTGTGTGGGTGGAGGTAGGGGTGGTGGCGATGAAGGGTGTGTGTGAATGTGTGTGGGTGTAGGTAGGGGTTTTGGCGATGAACGGTGTGGATGAATTTGTGTAGGTGGATTTAGTGGTTCTGGCGATGAAGGATGTGTGTGAAGTTGTGTGGGTGGAGGTGGAGGTTTTTGGCGATGGAGGGGGTGTGTGAATTTGTGTTGGTGGAGATAGGGGTTTTGGCGATGAAGAGTGTGTGTGAATTTGTGTGGTTAGAGGTAGTGGTGGGGGGCGGTGAAGGGTGTCTGTAAATTTGTGTGGGTGGAGGTAGGAGTTTTGACGATGAAGGATGTGAGTAAAGTTGTATGGGTGGAGGTAGAGGTTTTTGGCTATGGAGGGTGTGAGTGAATTTGTGTTGGTGGAAATAGGCGTTTTGACGATGAAGGGTGTGCGTGAATCGGTGTGGGTGGAGGTAAGAGGTTTGGCGATGAAAGGTGTGTGTGTATTTGTGTGGGTGTAGGTAGGGGTTTTGGCGATGAAGGGTGTGTGTGAATTTTTGTTGGTGGAGGTAGTGGTGGGGCGATGAAGAATGTGTGTGAATTTGTGTGGGTCGATGTAGTGGTGGGGCGATCAAGGGTGTTTGTGAAATTGTGTGAGTGGAGGTTGTGGTCGGGGCTAGAAATACAAAATTCATACTGAAGCAAATACATTTGGGTATAGTCTTGTCAATACAGTATTCATACTGAGGGAAATACATTTGGTATAGTCTTGGAAATACAGTATTCATACTGAAGGAATACGTTTGGGTATAGTCTTGGAAATGCAGTATTCATACTGAAGGAATACGTTTGGGTATAGTCTTGGAAATGCAGTATTCATACTGAAGGAATACGTTTGGGTATAGTCTTGGAAATACAGTATTCATACTGAAGGAAATACATTTGGGTATAGTCTTGGAAATACAGTATTCATACTGAAGGAATACGTTTGGGTATAGTCTTGGAAATACAGTATTCATACTGAAGGAATACGTTTGGGTATAGTCTTGGAAATACAGTATTCATACTGAGGGAAATACATTTGGGTATAGTCTTGGAAATACAGTATTCATACTGAAGGAATACGTTTGGGTATAGTCTTGGAAATACAGTATTCATACTGAAGGAATACGTTTGGGTATAGTCTTGGAAATGCAGTATTCATACTGAAGGAATACGTTTGGGTATAGTCTTGGAAATACAGTATTCATACTGAAGGAAATACATTTGGGTATAGTCTTGGAAATACAGTATTCATACTGAAGGAATACGTTTGGGTATAGTCTTGGAAATACAGTATTCATACTGAAGGAATACGTTTGGGTATAGTCTTGGAAATACAGTATTCATACTGAAGGAATACGTTTGGGTATAGTCTTGGAAATACAGTATTCATACTGAGGGAAATACATTTGGGTATAGTCTTGGAAATACAGTATTCATACTGAAGGAATACGTTTGGGTCTAGTCTTTGAAATACAGTATTCATACTGAGGGAAATACATTTGGGTATAGTCTGGAAATGCAATATTCATTCTGAGGGAAATATATTTTGGGTATAGTCTGGAAATGCAATATTCATTCTGAGGGAAATACATTTGGGTATAGTCTGGAAATGCAATATTCATTCTGAGGGAAATATATTTTGGGTATAGTCTGGAAATGCAATATTCATTCTGAGGGAAATACATTTGGGTATAGTCTGGAAATGCAATATTCATTCTGAGGGAAATACATTTGGGTATAGTCTGGAAATGCAATATTCATTCTGAGGGAAATACATTTGGGTATAGTCTGGAAATGCAATATTCATTCTGAGGGAAATACATTTGGGTATAGTCTTGTCAATACAGTATTCATACTGAGGGAAATACATTTGGGTATAGTCTTGGAAATACAATATTCATTCTGAGGGAAATACATTTGGGTATAGTCTTGTCAATACAGTATTCATACTGAGGGAAATACATTTGGGTATAGTCTGGAAATACAATATTCATTCTGAGGGAAATACATTTGGGTATAGTCTTGTCAAAACAGTATTCATACTGAGGGAAATGCATTTGGGTATAGTCTGGAAATACAGTATTCATACTGAGGGAAATACATTTGGGTATAGTCTTGGAAATACAATATTCATTCTGAGGGAAATACATTTGGGTATAGTCTTGTCAATACAGTATTCATACTGAGGGAAATACATTTGGGTATAGTCTTGGAAATACAATATTCATTCTGAGGGAAATACATTTGGGTATAGTCTTGTCAATACAATACAGTATTCATACTGAGGGAAGTACATTTGGGTATAGTCTGGAAATACAATATTCATTCTGAGGGAAGTACATTTGGGTATAGTCTTGGAAATACAATATTCATTCTGAGGGAAGTACATTTGGGTATAGTCTTGTCAATACAGTATTCATACTGAGGGAAGTACATTTGGGTATAGTCTTGGAAATACAGTATTCATACTGAGGGAAGTACATTTGGGTATAGTCTGGAAATACAATATTCATTCTGAGGGAAGTACATTTGGGTATAGTCTTGGAAATACAATATTCATTCTGAGGGAAGTACATTTGGGTATAGTCTTGGAAATACAATATTCATTCTGAGGGAAATACATTTGGGTATAGTCTTGTCAATACAATACAGTATTCATACTGAGGGAAGTACATTTGGGTATAGTCTGGAAATACAATATTCATTCTGAGGGAAGTACATTTGGGTATAGTCTTGGAAATACAATATTCATTCTGAGGGAAGTACATTTGGGTATAGTCTTGTCAATACAGTATTCATACTGAGGGAAGTACATTTGGGTATAGTCTTGGAAATACAGTATTCATACTGAGGGAAGTACATTTGGGTATAGTCTGGAAATACAATATTCATTCTGAGGGAAGTACATTTGGGTATAGTCTTGGAAATACAATATTCATACTGAGGGAAATACATTTGGGTATAGTCTGGAAATACAATATTCATTCTGAGGGAAATACATTTGGGTATAGTCTTGTCAATACAGTATTCATACTGAGGGAAATGCATTTGGGTATAGTCTGGAAATACAGTATTCATACTGAGGGAAATACATTTGGGTATAGTCTTGGAAATACAATATTCATTCTGAGGGAAATACATTTGGGTATAGTCTTGTCAATACAGTATTCATACTGAGGGAAATACATTTGGGTATAGTCTTGGAAATACAATATTCATTCTGAGGGAAATACATTTGGGTATAGTCTTGTCAATACAATACAGTATTCATACTGAGGGAAGTACATTTGGGTATAGTCTGGAAATACAATATTCATTCTGAGGGAAGTACATTTGGGTATAGTCTTGGAAATACAATATTCATTCTGAGGGAAGTACATTTGGGTATAGTCTTGTCAATACAGTATTCATACTGAGGGAAGTACATTTGGGTATAGTCTTGGAAATACAGTATTCATACTGAGGGAAGTACATTTGGGTATAGTCTGGAAATACAATATTCATTCTGAGGGAAGTACATTTGGGTATAGTCTTGGAAATACAATATTCATTCTGAGGGAAGTACATTTGGGTATAGTCTTGGAAATACAATATTCATACTGAGGGAAGTACATTTGGGTATAGTCTGGAAATACAGTATTCATACTGAGGGAAGTACATTTGGGTATAGTCTTGGAAATACAATATTCATACTGAGGGAAGTACATTTGGGTATAGTCTGGAAATACAGTATTCATACTGAGGGAAATACATTTGGGTATAGTCTTGGAAATACAGTATTCATACTGAGGGAAGTACATCTGGGTATAGTCTTGGAAATACAGTATTCATACTGAGGGAAGTACATCTGGGTATAGTCTTGGAAATACAATATTCATCAATTGTGAAAGACTGGCATGATTTAATAACCGACTTGAGCTTTTTACATCAATTATATTCTTTGTCCCGCCATACATTCCTAACCCGCTGAACAGGTAATATGAACGGATGGACGAGTTGGAAATCTCGATGCATATTTTTTATTTCATTTAAGAACTTCTTAAAATGATTTACTGAGTGAAAAATGTACATTAACCTATCTTATTTGTCATTATGAATAGAAATACAATTACATGTATTATAACAATACTATCACTATTTATAATTACTTTCAGTCCTTGTGAAAATAGGTTGGCTTCTTAGCATGGCGTCTGCATACCGTCTAGGTTTCAGATGAATACAACAGAATCGGCAACACAATGGCTTTGTTGACCTTCATTTATTTTGGAGACTGATGCCTCTGCACTCTCACACATTTGCAACCCGTATGATAATTTCAAGTCCCGTGGCGATGAGCAAGCGGCAAAACAACATGTGTGGATACAGTAGGGGCTGTAGCTGTAGACCTGCACACTGGACCGAAGAAGACTGGAATTCGGCAGCACCCCCACTAAGAAGCCCTTTTTAGGATCACACTGCAAAACTCTGCAGCATTAAGACGGGGCACCAAATGTGCCCTTAACATTGTCTGCTTAAGTCTGGTTGGCATACAGTGACTGACCGGGATCCCACCTTAGAGTAAAACGCGCCTAACTGAGCACGGACAACTTACCGAAGAAAGAGTCTCAGCAAAGAGGTGTTGCATGTACACAGGCACAGACGTCTTACTGACTAAGTATTTGTCTTAAGAAGAGACAGGCAGGATGTCCGAGTGACGACGGCAATGAGAAGTACAGAATGCTAGACTGACTACAGTCTAAAAGCTCAATATCCAGATTCAGCCTGTCCGAGTAGAGCAAGACCAAAAAGCTTAATGACTCCAAATCGAAACTGGAGAATGTGAAACAGGTATTGGCCGAACAGCTGTACAGCCAACTAGAACCAATTGATGCAAACTCTGAAATTGTTGAGGAAAACTGGACATTCTTTAGAGACTTTGTCATTAACGGTAAATAACCGCAACCAAATCGTTCGGACCGACCACACGTAAATATCAGGATTGGTTTGTTGAGAACTATGCTGTCGTACAGATACTACAAAATAGGCCAAAATAAGTAATATTGTGACTTATTAAAACACAACACAAATAGGTCCATTTTTAAGTTTGTAAAATTTCCGATTTTAAAGCAATAGTTTACTACAGAGCACATGGATTTATTTTCTTATAATCAAACACATCCATTTAAAATACAAACTGTAAGGGTACTCGACTGTGATCAAAAGATTTCTTATCACCAAACATAAGATTCGCTTTTTAAATTGTAAGGTTGTCATGAACCAGTCTTATTACTTTACTGTACAGTCATGTTCCGACTATCTCAGTGGTTTTGGCAAAGGATAGTGTCTGAGTGGTTTCAGGATTGACAAACACTGCTATCGTTTATAAATTCATATCTATCATAATCAACCTTTCACTTATCACTTACTGATAGGTTGTTGTTGTTGTTGTTGTTGCTGTTGTTAGGTTTTAACGCCATTTTTCAGCACAAGATAGGCTATACATGGCCAGTATTAATGGTGGAGGACGAACCCGGGAAAAACCCGGAAAGAACCACCGACCCACGAGAAGCTACTGGCAAGCTTTCTCACATACCAACATAGGCCGAACCCGCGACTCAAACCCACGCAGACAGAGGTGAGATGGCAGTGATCCGTAACGGTGAGCGTTTTAGACCACTCGGCCACTGATAGGTGGTTCCTAACGTTTAAAAACATAACTATAACTAAACAATACACACTGGATAAGACATAATGAGAATGACGTATCACGAGAAGATTCATTTATAAACAACAAAATAGGTCAATCCGACTGTCATTTCGAAATAGTCCCTTCTTTTTTTCTGTGCAGCTAATCCAATTTTACCTCATTGTGTTTCACAGAGTACTCATTTCGTTTCCTTATAAACATTTAAAGGACAGTTTCTTCACAATTTCAGACTTAGTCCGCTGCTTTTAATGGAAACGTCCCTTGCGACTTCGTGCTAAACTTATTTTTCATGGTGTGCACACGTCATGTGACCAGCCAGTTAAAAATCATTATCAGGGTGACATTCTCATCTGATTTTGCACTGTTCTTCTGATATATTTCTCTTGATGAAAAAAGTCGTCGTCAAATAAAACGGACACATCATTTCACGTCAACCATCGGGTGTGCCAAAACGGCTATATGAGCGAAGAGTCTATCCAGAGGTGAGATAAACCTAAATTAAAGACTGCTCAGGTGGTGAAGTCTAATAGATAGATAGAAGAAGGTCTGATGAGCAAAGGGCCAGGATAAGTGGTTAGGGGAGTTCTAAACGATTGCTCTTGTAGCCATTGCAATAGGACATGAACAAATGACAATAATTGTTTTTACAAAAGCTCACACTTTATTCTAAACTTATCCATATCGCATTTTCAATTGCACTTTAATGTCATCTTAAAGATATAAAAAAGACAACGTTTGTGTGATACAAATATGTACACTCTACATATATTTGCGTTATATACAAAACAGATAAGTAATAAATAACAAAACGAGTTACAATAATGAAATGAAAGACCTCTTGACGATGAAAAAGATTTGAATACCATAAAACGCTAAAATATTGACGTGGTTTCAATTAAATATCAAATAATAACGATGTTTTTTATTTTTGAACTTCTGTAATGACTAAACCAATATGACAATACGTGTATACAAGTTAGCTATCGTAGCTAAAATGATAGAAGAAAGTTAGGAGTTGCAATTCACATTTTACTGTGATATCTCATTAGCGTGAATAATATCATTTATATATC